>CANTUV010000029.1:7500000-8750000 GCA_947685225.1 Garcia nutans | reverse complement strand
TGGCTTTGCTCCTAATATTCAGGTCTGTGATTGATGTGGCAGGCCAGTGCGGATAATTGCACATGTGAATAGGTGGATAAGTGGCAGTTTAATTGAGCCGTGGTTGGTACTGATCTATTGCAATAATGACATCCATTCGCAGGAAAACAAAGAGGGCCTTGAATTGTTGAAGACAGCCATAGCTAAAGCTGGGTATACTGGAAAGGTGTGTCAGATAGCTGATGTCTTTATCTATTTATAATATCCTCCTAATGTAATTGATTTCTTTGATCTCCTGTCAGGTTGTGATTGGGATGGACGTTGCTGCTTCCGAATTCTACAGTAACAAAGACCAGACCTATGACTTAAATTTCAAGGAGGAGGTAAGCATGGGCTTGAATTTATTTACGAGATTGTAACAACTTTAGTTTCCGTCTGCTGAGAATGATTGGGTTATGTCAAAAGTCCAACTCTGAACCCGTGGATTTCTTCCTGCTGCAGAACAATGATGGATCACAGAAGATTTCAGGAGATAGTCTAAAGAACGTCTACAAGTCATTTGTGACTGAGTATCCAATTGTGTCGATTGAAGATCCCTTTGATCAAGATGATTGGTTGCATTACTCAAAGTTGACAGCTGAAATTGGTGAGCAAGTGCAGATTGTTGGCGATGATCTTCTTGTCACAAATCCCAAGGTGAAGAGATGAACTAAAGTTTACAGATAATTGACCTCTCGATATTAAATTTCTTGGCATGACGAGTCCATTGAACTTTAAAATGAGTCTTATACTGACCTTATTTTTTTTTCCCCTTATGGCAGCGTGTGGAGAAGGCTATTAAAGAGAAGACCTGCAATGCTCTTCTGTTGAAGGTAGTATTCACTAATATTCACTTTGAGAAGCGAATTTGATTTATTGACTTTGATCGCTGCGGTTCGAGTGCACTCCCAAACAAAAACAAAGGCGATTTCTATTGTAATTAGAACTAGCAAGCTAAAAAGTTTGCCATTTTTTAACAATTATCAGGTGAATCAAATTGGTTCTGTAACTGAAAGCATTGAAGCTGTGAGAATGTCCAAACATTCTGGCTGGGGTGTCATGGCAAGCCACAGGAGGTGCAATCTTGTTTTGGTTTTTTCAATTATTTTTGCAATATATGGAATAGCATTTGCTTACATGGTCCTTCTTGTCTACTGCAGTGGTGAAACTGAAGATACTTTCATAGCAGATCTTTCTGTTGGATTAGCTACGGTATCTCTTCCTCTCGCTATCTATGTTTTTACCTGTGTCAGATAAATGTCTAGTCTTGTTTGTTTCACCTTTTGAAAATATTTATAGGTTTAATCTCCATTATTTGTGCTTTACCGAAAAACAGGGACAGATCAAGACTGGAGCCCCTTGCAGATCAGAACGTCTTGCTAAATACAACCAGGTAAATGGGCATGCCTTGCAATCAAGAAAAATAGCTTCTTAGCACACACTCTCTTATGAATGATTAACTGACTGCATGCTATTTTCGCAACTGCAGCTTCTTAGGATAGAAGAAGAGCTAGGATCTGCTGCAATCTATGCTGGAGCGAAATTCAGAGCACCAGTGGAACCTTACTAATGCATCACCTAGCCGCTAACCTTATTGGCTTCAATCTCATTAGTCTTGGCAGGCAGTATCTTAATAAGCATATATGTGTGTGTATGTGTATTCAGAATTATATGGTTTCTGATTTGCGAGTTAGGGTTTTCACCTGCAGAAGTTAAAAGCAGGTTCGTCCGATATCCTGTTGCTGCCGTAAGTTTAATTTTGTAGGATGATACCCCAAGAGGGTTTGTTTTGTTGGCGATGATTGAATTATTTTCTTTCATGTATGAGCAAGATGTTTCGGACAGTTAAAGCATGAATATCTCTCTAACAATTTACTGTAAGATTAGAGCATCCCTAATAAATATGAGATGATAGCTTTAATAAACCAAAAGAAAGAATACAATTTTCCAATAACAAAAATTTATTAGAGAAACGGAGCAGAGTTAACCCAACTTTTGTTCCAAATAAGTATTTGAAATTCAGGAATACAGTTATCCTTCCTTGGAATTAAGAGACTTCAATTTGCAGATTTGATCTTGATCCAAGTATTATGCGTGCCCAGTATGATAAACGGACTTCCTTGTGTGCAAAATTGAAATGCTATTACCAATTTATAATTGAATCGACTACCTTGACCGTCAATGGTGTACTGCTGTAAGTTGGGAATAGAGTAGTAGTTTTTGTCCAGTCTTTTGCAAATAGTTTTTATACTTGATGTAAATTTTTATTTGATAGTTAGAATTTGTTCTGCCTTCACTCGGCAAGCTTCCAAATCAATTAAATTACCGTCAATCGGCTTGAGCAAAGTCAATCTGACGAGAGGAAATAGAGAATTAAGCTGTATAATACATTTTAATTTTTTCTCAAAAATATAACATATATTTTTGTTATATTAAATATATACTTAATGTATATTTTTAAAAATTAAATATATTTTTTATATAATAAATGTATACCTCTGAAAAATGATATTTTTAAAATTAAAAATTGAAAAAAGAGTATTTTTAAAACTGAAATTAAAAAAAGTTTTTTTTAAATTATTTTTATTTTTTGAGTATTTTTTAAAAAATTAGAAATATCTTCTCGGTTCGAATCAAAACTAGCCAGAACTAGCTGGACCTAGGTCCAGACACAAAACAGGCCATAGAAAAAGTTTATAACCCAGGTCAATGGATCCGACCCGAAACCATGTCCGCGAATAGGCCTGCAGTGGTTGAAACCGAAGTCACACACCGAATGGTTTTGGCTAGCGCTGCCAGTGGTACTAATTAATGGGTTCTATTCGCGTCTATGCCACGACTCACCAAAATACCAATTACCATTTGGGTCTGGTTACAAAAAAAAAAAACCATTTGGGCCCCGACAAATGTTTTGGTATTATTACTGTAAAGATCTTTATAAAGCCAATATCAGAGGGATAAAGGAAGTCTACGAAATGATTGGCATTTTCATTAAGCCGCATCAGAACCATTTTTTACCCAAAATTTCTGCTCACACCCATCTAACAATTCTCATTGCAGATTACCTGATTGATGTGAACTAGTAGTACTATTGTAAAAAAACTTGTCTCTAGAAACTACTTTCAAATACATTCAAGTCCTCTTTTTTTTTAAAAAAAAAAAAAACAATGGCGACTTGAAAATGAAATAAGTGCAGTTGGCTGATCACCGAACATTCACCAGCTCAACATCAAACACAAGCCATGAATTTGGTGGAATCGCCTTACCAGCTCCTTCGTTTCCATAACTGCATCAAAAATTTCACATCATAAGTGCATTTTATCGGGGTACAGAGAATTAAGATGAGATGTCAAACAATTTGGCAATTCCCATTTATAAAAGAACATCACCATGGGCAAACAAAAGTTGATCAATTCGTAGCTTATATATATATATACATAAATCAACAACAACAACAGCGGTACCAAAAAATTAAAAGATGCAGACAGTAATAAACAAGTTTAGATGAAGTGCAAAACAATAAAACTTATTGTTAGTAATTGCTTACCCCATCGATGGTGGAATCGTGAGCCTTCTTTTGTCACCAATTCTCATGCCTGATGATTCAACATGCATAAAACATGTAAATATACAGAATAAATCAAGGGAAAAAGTGGTGTGTCAATAAACAAGATACTTACCTTCAACTCCAACATCCCATCCTTTTATAACTTGCCCAACACCTGAAGGAACAAAAGACCTCTATCATTAACGAAAAATGAATCCATTTTTTTTTTATCATCAGCAATCCAAATATTGCAGTACCCAAGCGAAATTTGAAAGGTGCCCTGCCCACATTAGAATCAAATATTTTTCGATTCTTCTTTAGCTTGCCAATGTAGTGTACACTGACCTGAAACACAATAACGGATTCTTTCAATAAAATACAGATCAAATTCAATTAATCAACTATGTGTGTAACGAAAAATTCAGTTAATTTGGGTCCTGGTTTTAAGCATATAAATTCTCAAATGTTCAAATGCATATATTTGACCATGGAATTAACTACCAAAATATCCAGGCACCTTCTCTCTACAGAAAACCGTTGAATCAAGGAAGTCAGTACTGGTCAGAGATTTAATGTTGATATACTGCTAGGAGCAAATCCAAGACATTTCCATCATATATTAAGCAATACATTACCATCCTGATTCATTTAATTTAATGGTAGTCCATTTGACATCATAAGGAGAAAATACAAACTAAAATATGAACATATGAAAGTGTATGTGAAAGTACTACAGGCCTTCCTTTATGGCCTGATTACCCAATTACCAAATAAGTAGGCAAAGAGTTACCTGACATCCACCAGAAGCTCTTTTACCATCTGGTTTGCCCATTGCTAGCTCCTCAATAACAAGACCATTGGAAAAAGTTCTAACTTGCGAAGACTTAGCTGAAGATTTCTTATCCATGGACTCCAGAGTGGATTTGTCCTCATTTCCCACAGAAGAAATAGTTTGATCCTTGCTCACATCTCCACCACTATCCGTTTTCATATTCTTGTTCTTCTTTTTCTTTTTTTTCTTCTCAGAGTAATTTTCACCAGGCAAATCGTCTGCATTGGTGTCAAGGCCCCTGCAAAATTTTGCAATATGCTATATGTAAATACAAGAACATCATATTAGCATCAGCCTAACACAGGTGTCCAACTAGCTTGCAAACATGCAATTGTGCATGTGTACTTGTGTGTGTTTACAAACAGCATGCACATGAGAGAGAGAGATTGAATTATGTAAAACCCTAACTCATTGTCAAGGATTTTGTTGTTTACTTTTTAGATATATTCAGTAGGAGGCTACATTGAATTGTAGATATAAAAACTCAAGCTAAAAAGTGTGATGAGACATCATGAAGCGGAACAAAATCTAATGTTGCTAAGAAGTGTAGATCTGATGCTTGTTGCTTTCACTGTGTAAATATGTATAATCCAAGTAAATATTTGCACACTCAGTTTACTGTCACAAACTGGAGTTCTCACCCCTGATCATGCTCATTTTCATGAGGAGAATCCTGCTTCTTCACCCCCTCATGCTGGACTCCATCTCTGGAAAGATAATTTTTCTCATTGTCATCCATTTCAACAATGGAAACCTCTTTACTCTTTTCTTTCCGCTTGTCCTTATTCTTTTTCCTGACACCAAATTCATGAACCACTTCAATTGATAGTACTGCTGAACCAATATATTGCAGGCTTCCCTGATTGTGGGAAGTGTGGCCCAATAATAATTCAATCAACATGCTTCCTAAATTCGATAAATACTGAACGAATAAAAACAAGAAATTAAGGAGGGGAAAAAACCCTCTTAACTGAAATTGTTTGGAGAAAAAAACCAGTGGATGGGACTGCAAACCTTATTGGTTCATCTTGGTCAGTACTTTTAACTTTTCTTTTTTTTCCTGTTGCAATATCATTGACATCCCTCACTTTCTTCTTGGCTTCTTTTGCTTTCTTACCTTTTTGAACATCCAATTCCACTTGGGGTTCCTGAACATCTTGGCTTTTTACTGAGGCATCAACTGGAAAACCATCTTCATCTTCACTTTCCAAAACTGACATATTAGTAGCCCTCTTAATAACAATTTGCTGTTGAGAGTTATTTTCCTCGTGGATAATTAATTGATTATCCTTCTTCTTTGATTGTGTAGACTGACCATTCCCATTCGAAGGTTTGTCATCATCCACTATCTCCTCAATTGCAACTAAAATCAAACAAAAATTTATGAGAAGCTAACATCTTCAATCAATTGCCGCTATAAATCTCATCATAAGAAATTATCTATATTTTTATTAAAACCATGAAATTTTAGTTTTAGATGATGATAATAAGAATACACAGCAAATATTTACACACAAAGTAAGATCCTTTAACTTAAATAAATAAATTTTCAACCACAAAATGTTGTTAAAATTTGTTATAATGTTCTGAGTAATTTTATCCTACTTTGTAATCAATAACCTTGTTATCTATCCAATTTCAAGACAATTGCAAATTAGCCCAAAGATGGTAGCTTCATTTTGTCCAAAACTTTCAACATACCACACATTCCCTTTTATCTGGTCAAGATCCGCCGTATTGGAACTAGATAAAAAATTTTATATACATGTATGCCATGCTAACTGCCCTCAAAGATAGAACCACAAAGTAACAGGAAAAGAAAATGAATATTGTGTGCCTGCACACATATATTATTAAAGAGTTGGACACCATATTTTACCTCCACTGTTTGGGACAGGTGAAGGTGAAAACCTCTCAACATCATCACCATGAATGAAGTCATAATCAAATTCATCATCATCGTCGTCGTCGTCACCATCATCATCATAATCAACACTTGAGTCTTCTGTGTCTGTCTCAGTAATATCCTCTCCATAATCACTAAAGATTGTAGTAAGAAAGAACAAATAACCACAAAATGATTCAATCAAATAGTGTCCATCTTCTCTTCATTATAATTCACCAAATAAGTAAGGCTGGGAAAATGGGAAAAGATAAATATAAAACAAGCAAAAACTGCAAATTCAAAGCCCAAAATTCAAAGGATACGACTCATATTCATCTCTGAGATGATCACCTTCGTCAGATATGAAGTAACCAGATAGATGAATGCTTCGAGGACCAATCACTGAAAAGGCTACTAATTCATCCTTGAATTCAAGATTCAAGGAGCAAGATTCAATTCTATCCGGTAATAAAGAACATAAGAAAATCGGACTTTTATGCCCAACAGAACACTGCAGGATGCACCTCTCTTTTGATGAACCAAGTCCTAGAGTTGCCTAAATCATGATAGCAAAAATATTAGCAACCAAAGTAATTAAGATGCAATTTCATGTAATCCTACAAAGCAACATAACAAAAAATCAATAAGGATATCTAAAACCTCAATTAATTCTAGAGCCCAACTGAAACTCACAAGGGAGGATAGACAATAAAGCATTTTACAAAAGGAAAAAATCATCACAGAGCTCAGTCCATCCACGCATAGCACAAATCAGAGGTAAAGTATAACTAACATGAAGGTTAATTGTTGAACTAACTTCTCATTTTCTGTTAACTCTTCACATAGCTTACAATTTATTCCACATTTTTTAATCTCATCTTAAGCCAGTTTGGTAAATATTGAGAAATCCTAAAGCAAATGGCAAGAGTACAGGGCCCACTTCTATCCCTTATCATAGGGAAGAGGATCTCATGATTGAATATAAGAGAATCCATATTAAATAATTTATCCTCCTAATGCATGAAAAAGTGAGTGTGGCATGTCCCACTAGTTGTGACACAACAAAAATCAATCACCCAAATGAATAACATGTGATTACTAGCTCCTCAAAAAAGTAATTTTGTGACTTTGCCAGAGCCCTCCAATGAGTTGGAATAGCACCCAATCAACCTGGAAATATATATATATATATATATATATATATATATATCAGTAATAGCCAGTTCAGACTTTTCAATAATGCAGCAAAAAACTTTTCCTAGGCCTATATCATATAAACAAATTAGACAGAAATGATAACAGAATGTTCAAATTAATGTCAACAGATGAATCAATCATATGCCTTTTAGTTCTATAAGAAAAGAACCTGACTCCGTAAGGCTGAAAAAAAAAGCTCAAGTTAATCTCTAAAATAATCAACAATTTGCTGACTCTAAACACATTCAGAAAACAAAGAAAATAAATCCATTTTAAAATCCTCTTCTAGTTGAAGATCCAATAATCTCAATACAAAAAGTGATTGGTACCTGAGTTACAAAAAGCCTTCCGTCTACATTATCAGAGTGGTAAGGGTGTGGTTTGCCTGGTTTCACTTCAATTCCTACTCAAATTAAACATGTATGTCAAAAAGAATATTCAGTATGATAATCCATCACAAGAAATCTAATAGCAGATTTATTAAACTTTCAATACCAATTTGCCCATGGTTTCTAAGTAACCAAACAAATAAAACAAACTAAAATGCGAGAATGAGAGAATCGAAAGTTCAAGAGACTACAAATGGGACTAAAAAGAAATTTTATGGCTGTACTTACCCCAAAACCCCATTGCGTTCTGGCCTACAAAAAATAGTTCGAAGCAGAGTCGTGTAAAACCCTGGCTCTTTCTTTTGAACCCTGCGTTCTCTAAAAAGTTTGGGTTAGCCGCAGTATTACAGAAATTCCATGAACCCTAATAAAAGGAAGACACGTGTTATTCACACGTGGACAAAAAACATACATAATCCCACAAGGTTGGGCTATCGATTCTATTCGTAACGTATTTGGACATGGTTGGGTCATACTTGTAAATGCAATGAAGTCAAGTCGTCCCAAAAGTGGAGGCCCTCTAATTGAAAATTTTTTTGGGTTTTTCACCAAAATATAATAAAAATTAAAAATAATTTTAAATATATCATATTCATAAAATATTTCCTAAAATATTAAAATTTATAAAATATTTATTAAAATATCAAATTTTTATTAGCTTAAAAAAATTTACAATAGGTTTATAATGAATTTATTATAAATTTATAATAAAATTAATAAAATATCTCTAGTAAAAAAATTAAAAATTTTAACAACACGGTGAATGGTGTCATTTTTTCTAATTTTTTTTAAATATTTACAAAATTACCTTAAAACTAATTTCCTTTTTCAAAAATACGTCACCCTAAAAAAAGTTTTCAAATATACTAAAATCAAGTTTTTTTTTCAAAAATATTTCATCCCCTTTTAAAGCAAAATTTTTTTAAAATAATTCTTATCTCATTTAAACAATATTTTACTATAAATTTTAATTTTTTAAAATTTACTATTAAATAAATATATTCTAATAAAATAATAAAAATTAATATTTTAAAATATATTTTCAAATAATAAAATTCATTATTTTCTTAAAAAAATAAAATTTTAATTTTAATTACAAATAACAAATAACACTCAAAAAAAATTTTAAAAAACAAGTAAAATATATAAAAATATATTTTTAAAATCATTAAATTTATTTTTAAATAAATTTTACATATTATAAAATAATAAAAATTTTAAAAAAATATTAATTTTATTATATAGATATTACATGTATATTGTATGTATATTATGTAGATATTGTATAGATATTATGTTTATTTTTTATATTTGTTGTGCATGTTTTTTATATATTATGTATATATTATGTGAATGTAATGTGTATATAAAATTAAAAAATATTAAATAATTGGTATAAATATTGTAATTATGTGAGAAATTTTTATATGGACTTGATTTATGTCTTTATTTATAGACCAAATTAATCACAAATTGTGATTTAAATTATAATATTTAAAAAAATAATTTAAATTATTATTTTTTAAAATTACGATTTGTGATTAGTCTTATCTATGAACGAGAAAATGAACCAAATCAAACTTAAAATTTTACATATTACATAATACTACTAATTGCTATATGTGTATTATATATATATTATATATTATGTATACATTTAATTTTTTAGTGTGAATAATCATAATAAAAAAATAAAAAAATATTTATAGATAAAAAGATATAAAAAAATGAAAAGAAAAAAAAAGAAAAAAAAAGAGAAAAAAATTAACGTAAAAATCGTAAAAAATAATAAAAAAAAAACTAGCGGATCCACACTTTTGAAATAAAAGACAAGGTGGCCGTAATTTTGAAAACTAAATTTAAAAACGTGTTATATTGTATAAATTCCTCAATTTTTTTTTAAAAGGCCCTCTTGAATTTTTTCTTTCAGCAGATTGCGCCATTTATCAATTTTTTTAAAATTTTTATTTTTTATCGTTATTTTATAAAAATATATAATAATTTAATAATAAATTTACATAAATTATTATTTATATAATAATTTTATAAGTTATATATATTAAATGAAGCTAGTAATTTTATAAATTAATTAAAAAATTCTAATAAATTTAATAATATTTTTTTAAATTGGTAAAGTTGTGATATTGTGTGATTTTTCTGAGAATTTTACAATTTATATTTAACTTTTCTTGAAATTTCATTGTGAAATATTAATATTAATTAACAATCTCTTTATAAAAAAATTTATAACCTAAATTATGAAATATTCAATGATATCTTGAAAACAACTCAAAGAAAAAAACTCTAAAAGTAATAACAATAATAATTCACTCTCAAATCAAAATCAAATGATATATATTTTTCTATTAGATTGATAATTTGGCTGCAAAGGAGACTTTTGGCAAATAAATACATATTATTAACTAAAATTGCATTGGTTTTAAAGTCCAAATATATAGAAAAATATAATAATAATAATAACAACAGTAATAGTAGATGTGGTTTCGGAAAAGTTGGAAGTTGGATTCCACCATACCCACCAACATAAATATATATATATATATATATATATATATAAATACATATATATCAAACAATACAAAAGGCTTGAAATTGAAACACATGCACCAATACGTAAATAATTAATCATTATTTTTTGTCTCAAATAATTATCAATAATGATGGAACTCCCAATTGCCTCGCATCATTTTAGAGATAAAAACAATAGTTTTATTCATTGTGTATTTTTCAATTTTTAAATAATTATAATTTGATGTCTTCTAATGGTTATAAAATATACTTTTAAAGTTGTAATTTGTTGATATGAAAAAAAAACGTAACAGTAGCAATATGATAATAATAATTTTCCATGAAAAATAAGTTTTCTCAAATTTCTTTAATGGCTAAAAAGCATTAAAATAGAGAGTGAATTATTGTTTAATGGCTAACAATACGTATTTTTTTTTTTACTTAAATTTTGAATTTAAATCTTATATACGCTCTCCTTTCACAAATAAAAGAAATATAAAGAGTGAAAAATATGTATATTTGGAAATTATTGGAATATTAGGGCATTATAGATATATATATATATATTATAGATAGAAAGTTGACACATTTCCTTCCACTATCATTAAAATGACAATAACATCAGCGGAATTGAATTTTAAAATAACTTTTTAAGCAATGGCTGGTGTGAGAAAAAATTAAAAATTTGTGGAAACCGTAACTATTTTTTAATTGAGTGCAACACTATAATTTAATTTCAATTTTCATTAAAATAATTAATGAGTTAAACATAATTTACTTAATTTTTATTAAAATTGAAATTGAAATTGAAATCAATTAATTAAATGATTATTTCAAAATCAAGCCAAATATACAAACCTATGACTAATACTTTAGGATTAACCTATTAATTCAATCATTAATGTCCATACCGAAATCATCTTCCTAGTGATATTAATAAAGGGTATGATTCTTTGCTTATATTATGCAATAATGACGTGAAAATGGTAGGTTATGAGGCTTATAATAGAGTTAAATTACCTTAATCATTTGTAAACTTGTAATCGTTAGATGCTCATAAATTTCAAAATGCCCTTAACCTCCGGAAAAAAAAAAAAAAAAACCAAAAGCACATACAGTACCTTTCTAACCCTTTGGAAACAAGCAATCTTTAAATTTTTTTTTTAATGCATAGGCCAACATCAAAGAAAAATTTCATAACTTTAATGCGAAGCTTCCAATTTTAAAAAATTTAAATTGAATGCAAACGAACATTAACATATAATTAGATAGATAAGTTATTGAAGACATTACATCAAATCTCCCTTAAATGCAACTTGAAATGATTGCGATATTGATTTTTAATATCTAAAACTATATATTAGAGAAAATTTAAAGAAAAACGATTATAATGAATTAAAATTATTTTTTCCTTTTTTATTCAAAAACAAATATTCATATAATTTCTCGAATGTAACAATAAAATAAATACGAAAATAAAATAAATAGAACAAAAGTTAATTACCATGAAAACTACACGAAGCAAATATTCATCGTAATATATATATATATATATACACTCTCGGAAAGAATATACATATTTTGTAGGATATTTGGTCTACAACAATATCAAGATCTTTTTTTTTTTGTTACTATTAATTTTAAAAGGCAAAAAAATGAATTTTTAATTATTTTCTGAATAATATATTATTTATTGATATGAAATTACTTGATTGGCCAAATTCAATAACCAATAATTTATTAACATTTGAATCTTTTGTATCTCAAATGATGTTTTGGACAAAGATTAAATGAAGTTCAATGAACTTATAATGCATTGCTCAGATGATGCTTTTGGGCAAAGATTAGTTGAGTAATTAATCGATCATTAATGACATGTTTCAATTTAAAAAAGTACGATAAACAACTCTTGTTGTATGGAATTTGTAACAACTAAATAAGTAGAAGTATTATTATAAGATTTAGGATTAATATACAATTAAATATAATAAGGAGTGTAATTAATAATCATTTGCTACAAAATTAGGTCTTTCTCATCACTAACTTGTACTTGAAATCTACACCTCAAATTTCAAAAAGAAAAAGGCTGCATCAATCTTTTTTTTTTAATTTTTAATTTTTAATTTCCTTGAAAAAAAAGTAAAAGGAAATATTTAATAAAAAAAAGTAGGCCTTATAAAATAGTATATGATTAATAAAATTAAAATTAGGAGTCTTTTATTTTTTTTTTTTTGGACATAGACAATAGACATGACCAGTTTTGCTTTAGGTTGAAATGTCACCTCTTTATGTCTAAACAAAGCATACTTTTTGACTTTTTATTAAGCGTCCATTTTTATGTAATCCTGACGTTTTCATATTCATATTCACATTCACTGATTATTTGTTTTGATCATTTTGGTAAAACTCTATTAAGAATTTTAAAAAAAAAAGTGTGGTAACTAACTAAAATTATTAACTTGTAATCATCAAAATACAAAGCATCCTTTGGTCAAAAAAAAAAAATACAAAGCATCCAAGAAACCTTTTTGGGAAATATGAATTTATATGCTTGGAATTTGAGGACTTTCTTAAGACAGTGACTTGCCATTCTATAAGAAAGATACTTACCCTACATTTGATTCCTCTTTTACGTTTATGTAATTTGGATTAATTAAATTCCATTTCTTTTTAGCTATTGTTATTAATATAATGCTTTATAAACAAATAATAATGGATTTGAAAAAATAGCCATTTCCTTCTATTTTTATTTAATATATATTCTCCTATTAAATTATATATATATATATATATAGTTTCATGCATGTTTCTTTATTTATCTATTATTATTATAAATTATAAACGCTATATATTACTTATTTGTATTATGTAAATTTGCAAATGAAGTCAAGATATAATTGTTAAATTTCTTTTATATTCATAATTATTTGGGCAGATGTTAAAGTCTGATTTATATATTACTAGTAATTAACTCATGTTATTCTAGTAAGTAAAAAATAAATAAAAAAAAGGGTATTCTCACTTTTAAATATTTTTATGCGTGAAAATTGTGATTATGATTAGCATTTAATCCTGGATTAATGAGTAATTGATAACTAAATCGTTCCACTTTCATTTGATTATGAGTGCACTTTTGGCCTTCAATTGTGCTCATCATGTTTACTATTTTTTTTTAACATGGATTAATCATTGAAAAAACGATGCAAAAATATTATTATTTTTTTTTTTGGAGTTAATCCCAGGTATCCCCACACCCATCCGTTTAACGGTCTAGGTATGAGACTAATCCTGTCGTCAAGTTGTGGGTGCCTCAAAGGGCAGGATGGCTACCCGCAGGATTTAAGGCTGCTCCATACACATCCCCTGGGTTCGATCCCGGATGGATGCTTAAGGATGACCCAATCCCTCCCACTAGGCCACACCCCTACCGGTAAATATTATTTTATATATTGTGATATGTTCATTTTCATTCATTATGATCTTTATTTTTATTTTTATGTTTTTTTTTTGAAAAAGACATTAAACCTTAAAAGACAGCCCAAAATATCAATATCAATATCATCAACAAATTTTAATTCAATAGAATGGAAGTAATTTTCAAAATTAAAGGAAACTTCAATAGCCAATTTAAGGAAGCCTCAGATTTGGTAGGGGGAAATTACCAGGCAAGAAACATTTCCTTATGAAAAGACTCCATTCTATAAGTCAAATTAAACCATTTTCTGAAAAATTCTCCTCTTGCATCGTATGTTGGTTTGAAGGATGTAAACCTAGTTGCAAAATAAATAGCCATTCGAGGTTTTCTTATTAAAAAAAAACAGTAGATTTAGATTTAATCAAAAGTAAATTGAGATCATTTATTATTATCTTAAATAATTTTATAATTTGCGAAGATTTTTTAAGAGTTCGATAATAACCTTAAATAATATTGAAAATTATGAAAAATTAAAATTAATAATAAAATTTACCAAATAAACTTCAATTAATTAGCAAAACATTGTCAAATGATAATATTTTCGTTTTTGTTTACCAAAATTAACTCTATTGATATGAAAATTTATTTTATTTTTAATTTGTATTGATCAGAATTCAATATTACTTTTATTTTTTATTGATTAGAATTCGATTATATCTATAAAATAATTGTGTAAGGATATATCCTTGAATTAATCTACCATTTTTAAAATTTTTAAGTGTTAAATAATATTATTAAACTTTTAATAAATTAAATATTTTTAAATTAATGTGTAAACTATTCCGATTGAATAAAAAGATTAATTAAATATTTATAAATTAATGTGTAAAGGAAAAGACCAGTTTCATGTCTTGATCCTAAATTGCTTTCAATCAATGCCTAACTCCCAGGCCGATTGAATAAAAAGATTAATAATATGATAAACTGTTAGTAAATGTAAAAAAAAAATTAATATTATGAATTAATCATAAATAAAAATTAATTAATTAATTAATATTAATCCAATTGGACAAATAAAGCTACTGCAAAACCAAACAAAAATTGATTGATCTTGGAGCGTGGAGATAAAAAAAAAAACATCAACGTTGGATAATTGATTTTTGACATCATACATAAATAGCAAACAAACAAATAATTTTGTTAAAAGCTAAAAAGATTTTTTTTAATTGTATATATTTGATAAAATAAATAATTATAGAACAGAATAGAAGAACCAAATAAAAAAATTTGGAAGGAAAGAAACGTGGCCTGAAAATGAAGAAGAATAATAATAAATGTCAATGTCCATAAAACTAGCCGACATCCATTCTTTAAACCAAAGGATCGATCGAAAATGCGAATTTTGTTTGGGTGAGGAACTCAGTGGAGAGAAGAATCTGAACCCTCCCCACGCAGCCACAAAAACTGAAACAAATCACTATTTTCTTCAACCCTTTTATCTATAATATATATATCACTTATTGAAAATTCTATAAATTCTCTCCATTTATCGTTTTTGATTCTGATTTTCCTATCCCACATTGACACAGTAGCATTTCAGTATTCTATATATATATATAAATATATCTGTACAGAGGAGTATGTAACTGTTTTGTTGTCCCTTTCTCGCACTTTTCTTTATCAAACATCAACTTCATCCCGCAAAAGCCTCGCTCTTCCCTAACTACCACTCTATCATGCCTCCTCTGCCATGAAATTCCGGCCAAACTAATGGGATTATAGAACGGCGGATGAACGGAAATATTGCCGATAAACACTGTCTTTTCTAACTTTAATGGCGTCCACGAGTTCAACGCCTACTGACCCTTCTTCTTCTATACTAGAAGACACAGCGACCAAAGCTGTGAATAGGAGATATGAAGGGTTGGTTGCGATTCGAACTAAGGCAGTAAAGGGTAAAGGAGCATGGTACTGGGCGCATTTAGAGCCGATTCTTGTCAGAAATCCAGACACAAATCTTCCAAAAGCAGTCAAACTCAAGTGTTCTCTATGTGACGCCATTTTCTCTGCCTCTAACCCGTCCAGAACTGCCTCTGAACATCTTAAAAGAGGGACTTGCCCCAATTTCAATTCCGTTTTGCTGCCCAATTCCGCCGTTTCTCCTTTGCCTATTTCGTCTTTGCCTTCTCCTCCTTCGCATAATCATCGAAAGCGAACCTCTCACATGGTTACCCCTTTGACTTCACTAGCTATAGTTGAGTCCACTCGTTTTTGTAACGAACCCGGTTATTCTAATGCTGAGTTAACTCAACAGCAGCATTTGGTGTTATCTGGTGGAAAAGAGGATTTGGGTGCATTAGCTATGTTGGAAGATAGTATTAAGAAGCTTAAGAGCCCAAAAGCTTCGCCAGGTCCTTCATTAAGCAAAGACCAAATTGATTGTGCTCTTGACTTCTTAGCTGATTGGTTTTACGAGGCTTGTGGGTCAGTCTCGTTTTCAACCCTCGACCACCCCAAATTTCGAGCTTTTCTTCATCAAGTTGGCTTGCCTTCTTTGTCAAGGAGGGACCTGTCTGGTGCTAGGTTGGAAAACAGGTTCCATGTGGCAAAGACTGAGGTGGAAGCTAGAATTAGAGATGCTTTGTTCTTTCAAGTTGCTTTTAATGGGTGGAAGAATAAGAATTGTTGTAGTGGAGAAGATAATTTGGTAAAATTTAGCATTAACCTTCCAAATGGAACTAGTTTGTATCAAAAAGCAGTAGTAACTGGAGGGTCGGTGTCTTCGAAGTATGCAGAGGAAATTATGTGGGAGGCAGTGACGAGCATATGTGGGAGTACTTTGCAGAGATGTGTAGGGATAGTTGCAGATAAGTTTAAGGCTAAAGCATTGAGGAATTTGGAGGTTCAGTATCAATGGATGGTGAATCTCTTATGTCAGGTTCAGGGGTTACATAGTTTGATCAAGGATTTTTGCAAGGAGCTTCAACTTTTCAGGACTGTCACTGAAAATTGCTTGAAGCTTGCGAATTTTGTAAATAATAAGCCTCAAGTTAGGAATAGCTTCCAAAAGTACAGGATGCAGGAGCTTGAGCATGCTGCGTTGCTTCGGGTTCCTTCCTGTAGATGTGAATGTACGAAGGACTTCATGCCTATTTATGTGATGCTGGAGGATATATTGAGCTGTGCTCGTGTGCTTCAGATGGTTGTCCTGGATGAGTCATATAAGGTGATGAGTTTGGAGGATTCTGTTGCTGGGGAAGTTGCTGGAATGATTCAAAATGAGGGGTTTTGGAATGAATTGGAGGCAGTTTATTCACTAACGAAGCTCATCAGAGGGATGGCTCATGAGATTGAGGTGGAGCGGCCATTGATAGGGCAGTGCCTCCCTCTTTGGGAGGACTTAAAAGCAAAAGTGAAGGATTGGTCTGCCAGATTCAACATTGTTGATGGACTTGTTGAGAAAATAGTTGAAAAGAGATTAAAAAAAAACTACCACCCAGCATGGTCTGCTGCATTTATTCTTGATCCACTTTACTTGATGAGGGACACAAGTGGGAAATACCTTCCTCCATTCAAGTGCTTGACTCATGAGCAAGAGAAGGATGTGGACAAGCTCATAACCCGACTGGTTTCCAGGGAAGAAGCTCATGTTGCCCTAATGGAGCTTATGAAATGGAGATCAGAAGGGCTAGATCCACTTTATGCTCAGGCTGTTCAGGTTAAACAGAGGGACTCCTTAACTGGAAAGATGAAAATTGCAAATCCCCAGGGCAGCAGATTAGTGTGGGAGACTTGCCTGAGCGAATATAAAACATTAGGCAAGGTTGCTGTCCGGCTTATCTTTCTCCATGCTACTTCTTGTGGATTCAAATGCAATTGGTCTTCCATGAAACGGGTTTGTATGCATAAGAACTCAAGGGTGGGCCTTGAAAGGGCTCAAAAGATGATATTCATTGCAGCTCATGCCAAGCTTGAGAGACGGGATTTCTCAAATGAAGAAGAAAAAGACGGGGAGCTGTTCTGTGTGGCAGGCTGTGAGGATGACATGCTCAACGAGGTCTTATCTGATGCGCCTTCAGTGTAATGTTTTTTCTTTTTAACTCCCGTGGAATTTTGAAATTGTAGGATTTATTTTATTCTTTTGCTCTTATCATTTTTACTTCTAGTTGAAGACGTGAGAGGTATGGTTAGGACAAAACGTATTGTGATGGAATCAGACAATGTATCACTACATAGCAAAGCTGCATGACTTGAATGAATCATTTATCTCTTGCAAGGCATGATTCCTGGTTTTCCTTGTCTGTAAATAGTTGAAAGTTGAAATATTTTCCAATTTTCCTGCTTATAGACATGTTTTGAAATGTTGATGTTTAGATTTCATGCTATGTTAAAAACTTTACTTCATTGGGCTTCAGTTTCTCCGTAATTATAAGTAGACCGCTACTAATTGGTTATTGATTCATTCTGACTCCCTGGAATGAATTATTTTTCTTGCTTTCTACTTTCATTTTATTTGTTTTTGTATGAAAGCATCTGGGACCCCTTTTTTGTACGAGTAATCCGTACTTTTCCTTTTCTCCTGGTGACTGTAAATGCAAGTTGATTCTGTTCTAGAGATAACTTTGTGTGCTGCTTCCTGCCTGTACTTCATCTACTAGATTAGGGAGAGAGTCCCCAGAGTCAATATGTTATTTATAAAGTGCCTAGAGTCTATATTATTTATGTATTTTGAATTCACAAGTATCTTCTAAATACTCTAGAACTCTCTTAATGACTATGATATGGAATATGGACTCATATTATCATATATGTAATTTTCCATTTCGTCACAGATATTTAAGAGAACCAATATGCTAATTAGTATCATGAGCATTGTCCAAACAAGTTTAACTGAAACATAGATTTTTGTTTTCCAGTTCGGAGTGAAGCACAAACACCTTGTTTAGGAGCATCTTGTTTCATGCATCACTATGTGCTTAAAAGATGAGGTTATCTGGATTTATTCATCATTCAACAAATTCTATATATAATTTTCAGCAATGTAAATCCGTATATGGCAATTATGGTTTGAAGCTGATGCCATCATCTATTGCATTAGTGATTTTAACTGTTCAGATACTGATGAGTGGAATATCCTTTTGTATGATTATTAAAATAAGTAAAACAACTTTTATTAGAAAATCATAAAGGAACAGAGATAGCATGAAAGTAATGAGGAAATTAATGGTAATAGTGATGAGGTAAAATTCGTGAACCTGCTCTAAAAGCTGTTGGTTGATTCAATTATTGATTAGGACTCCTGAATTTTTGTCTGCTGAAAAAAACCTTCTTATACTTATTTTAATGCTATTTAACACTCTCTCATTTTCACATGATTGTGATAACTATCTTTGGAACTTAGTAGCGTCCGGAAGATAATCCCCGAATTTTGCATTGTGTGGGCTATATTTTTGCTTTTCTTACTATCTTGTAATCAAACTTACAATTAAATTCCTCAATAAAGGCAGTAAAATCATCGGAGGTTGTAACTTCTCAGTTTCCTGTAATCCAAATTGATCGCCAACGAATTAACTGCTTTGCCGCCTGAATGTGCACTAAATTTGTTTTTTCCTTCAGCATCTTCTAAGCAATTAGATCTTTTTTTTCCTGGTCTAGTTTTTCACTCGTATACTGGGTTCCGCTTTACATATTATAAAAGGGATGGCCAAAGAAATAGGTCCTGACATTGTCTGAACTGCCAATCACACAGCTATAGTATGCTCCTTCAATTTTAAATTTTTTGACAAGAAGGCAATCCTATGGTTCAACCTATTTTATTCTGCATAGATCCTTGTTGCATGAGGGCTTATCAAACACGATGATGAGCAAATGGGATATGCACTTCATAAATTGGCAAATCATGATTAAGAAGAGAACTTTATAAATATTCTCACAGTTCTTTTGATCAAAATGGTACGTGTGGGGGTGCTGTATCATGTAATAAATGAGAAAAATTTTTCTCTTTGGCAGTTCAGCCTTGTCTTGAAATCTTAGAGTTTTGAGATTAGCTAGGATTTCTTAAATAGAACCATTATGGACATGTTTTAGCTTTTTTTTTTAAATGCATCTGACGTCGTTGAACAAACTTGTTGTTGCCTCTCCATGACTACTGTCTCCCAATTACCAATTCAGCCGCCAAAAAGTGTAGGAGAAATTTGAACTATAAACGGTCTTCTTGCTGTAGTATTTTACACATTTTCAAGTTTTTCGGCTGAATTTGTTTTTCTTTCGTAATTTTTTTTTAGAAAAGCATCTTTGATAATCTTGAAGTATCAGAAATACTGCCGAACAATAGTATACTATCAAACATTAATTTGTTTGGGACAATTTGACCAAAAATCAGGCAGCACTTCTGAACCTCAGGGTTTTTATTGAATATACAATAACTATGGGATGTAGGGAAATATCTCATGTTATGCACTTGGCTGTTGCGTGATTAGAACTTGTGAGAAATGGTATTGGGACAGGACCAGCCACTATTATTACTCAGTGACTGGGTTGTCGTAGAATTTGTTAACTATCCTTCAACAACAACAACAATAAAGCCTTAATCCCAAGTTAATGAGGTCGGCTATATGAATTCTTCTTTTTCACTCAATACGATTTAAGGTTATCTCTTTTGATAGATGTAACATCATAAGATAATTTTGGACCACCTTTAACCAAATCAGTTTAGGCCTACCTCTACCTCTCTTAGTTATATTTACTCTAACTTGTTCGGTTTTTCTAACAGGCGCATCGCTAGGTCTTCGTTTCATATTGTCAAAATACAGAATTTGTTACAAAAGAAAAAGAAAATATATTACCTTGAAATTTGATATGTATCTTTTTTGCTGCAGATTTGGTTTTGGTTGAGCCTGTTGGATTGGGTGCATGGTGAGACAGATTTAGCCCTTGGACAATCTCCCGGGTCAACCTTGGAAGAACCTGAGAGTGAATCTTTGTTCCCGAAGGAGCACTACTTATTGATGTAACTCTGCCATATCACCTGGATTGTCTGTTTATGAAAATGTAGAGCCCCACCACGAGGAGTGGATGTCCATCTCAGTGCTTTGGTTGTCATGGTCAAAGAAAAGTGAGGACTAATGGACTTTCTTTCCTCCCCTTGTCCCCCTATTTATCTAGTTTTTATTTTTATATTTCATGATCTTTGGTAACTTATATTTTAAACATTCCGATTCTCGTGAAACTCTTACTTTCGCGCTGGATCCTTTTCCCAACATTTGATGTCAAAGTTGAAATTTTTGAAGTTTTGTAGGGCTATCAGTTAGGTTCGGCATGATTGCTAAAAAAGTCTTACAATGGAGAAGCAAGGAGGGCTGTCTGCATGGGAAGGCACAGGATGGCTGAAACGGATATTGCAACCAACCTGAACTGATATTGTACGTACTACATTTTGCAAATATTGTTGACTACAACCCAGCAAGTATGTGGTACTAGTATTTTTAATGTTTTTGTTAATAAGTTATCTTTGTGGCTTTAAATTTTAATTTACTTTCTGCATTACTGTATATGAGGCATTTTTACCTCATCGACGATATCTAGATCAATTTACTGATATAAGATCCAATTATAAGACACATATCCTTTGTTAGAATTAATTTTATATTGATAAAATTAATCCTCTAATTAATCATAGGTATGAGCTAAATATATTTAAATATTAAATATGTATTGCAGTCAAATTAAAATAGTCAATTAAAGTTTTGATCAAATTAGGATTGTTGACTATTGAATTGTCCTAATTGTAATAGGATTATAAGTGTAAAAACCGATAAGAATTTCTGTTTTGTTGAAGGATCAAAATAGAAATTAATCATCATCATCAGTTATAAATAAGGGGTCGTGGTCTCTAGGGGAACATAACAATTTTAGAGAACATTATATTCCTTTAGTAGTGCTTCCGCATAATCTAAAGTGTGTATCCCCTGGAAGGCGACAAACCCCATAATCGTCTTCAGCATCAACATACGATGATGTCATGTACGCAATTCTACCCTTTGCAATTTAATTTGAATAATCTAGTGATCTATGCATATTTTAGATTTTAGGGGAATTAAGTTTTTTTCCCATTTCATTTAGGGGAATCAGGTTTTCTTCCCCTTTCAATTGGTATCAGAGCCCTATGCTAGGTTGCTAGATTTTTCGATTAAATTGCGGTATTGATTATTGTTTTGATTCTAGAAAATTAATTCGGTGATTGTAATTTTCTAGAATTAATTTGGAATCGAAATTAATAATCTGAAATCAATTTTTGTTTGATTTATTTTTTGGATTAAATTACTGAGATTATTTAATTAATTCTGGAAAAATCAAATTTTTTAGACTTCAATTTTGGGTTTGTGATTTTTTCTGAAATTAATTAATTTAGTTAATTAATTATGTAAATTAATTAATTAAAAAAAATTTTATTTTCGTTTTGGTTTAGAAGAACACAATAAACGTTTAAATTTTTTTTTGTTCTTCGTTTTGGTTTAGAAGAACATAGTAAAAGTTTAAATTTTTTTTTTGTTCTTCATTTTGGTTTAGAAGAACACAGTAAACGTTAAAAAAAAATTTACCTTACTCCTTTTCATTTTTTTTATTTAAAAAAATTCATTTAATTTTAAAATTGCAATTTTGATTGTAATTTAAAATTTAATTCAACTGAGTTTAAATTTTGGTATTTTAGTCCTGATTGTGTTTAATATTTTTAATAATAAATTAATTGAAGCAAAAAGTCACCAAAGTGACCTATATTGTGTAAATTGATTTATTTGGAATATTAGACAGGTGTATTAAAATTCATTACGGGTAGCATACCGGCCCAAAGGAAGGTTGCTATCTGGCTGAATTGATAATACATTGCGGTAATAAATATGTGATAATTATTATGTGTTCATCCATGTGGATAATAAATCGGCCCAAAGGAAGGTTTATTATTTGACATGACTGAATTGTCAATATTTGATTACTGCGTTGAGATACCAATTACAGTTAATATTTTATGTCCAAAGATGAGAATATTAATGTTGTGTCCGGTATTTTGTTTCCAATATTTGAACTCTACTTCTGTGATTTGTTTCAATTTTTGTAGATTGTGAGCTTATGTCATTTATTTATTATTTATTTTCTCTGAATTCAGCTAGCATGCCGTGTAATCCCAACTTTGTCCCTATGAATGAAAATACTGATAATAAGACTGCTGATAAGATAAAATATTTGGTTTTAGTCTATTCTGAAGTTAATTTAACTTCGGTACCTA
The DNA here is from genome assembly GCA_947685225.1 of Garcia nutans. NCBI lineage: Eukaryota > Viridiplantae > Streptophyta > Magnoliopsida > Malpighiales > Euphorbiaceae > Garcia > Garcia nutans. Next base: position 8,726,905 of record CANTUV010000029.1, on the reverse strand, counting down.
GAAACACTTGGTGGATAGATTTTGGTGCTACTAGTCACATAAGTGTTTCAATGCAGGGTTGCCTAAGTTACCGAAAGCCAACTGACTGTGAAAGATACATTTATATGGGAACTGGCGAACCGGTAGAAGTAGAGACAATAGGACATTTTAGATTGCGTTTAAGAACTGAAAATTTTTTGGATCTAGTAGATACTTTTGTTATTCCGTCTTTTAGGCGGAATTTAATTTCTGTTTCCCATTTGGACAAATCTGGTTTTACTTGTTCATTTGGAAACAATAAAGTTACTTTATCTATGGATTCAAAAAATTTTAGGTACTGGTTTCTTGTATGCACTTCATAATCTATATATGTTAGATATCGATGCCTCTTATAATGAGACCCTGCAAGTTAGTACTATAGGTACCAAAAGGAAGCTGAATATGGATAACTCAGCTGCTCTATGGCACAGATGTTTGGGTCACATATCCAAATCTAGAATAGAACGTCTTGTGTCAGATGGTATCATAAATACACTTGATTTCATAGATTTGGACTCCTTTGTTGAGTGTATTAAAGGTAAACAGACTAAACAAAAGAGATTAGGTGCCAATAGGTCATCAAACGTCTTAGAGTTGATACATATGGACATCTGTGGCCCATTCCCTACAGCAACTAGGAATGGTCAAAGATAATTTATATCATTCATAGACGATTACTCATGTTATGGGTACCTATATCTCATTCATGAGAAATCTGAGTCTTTGGACGTTTTCAAATCTTATAAGGCCAAAGTTGAAAATCAACTCGGAAAGAAGATTAAATCTGTTAGATATGACCGTGGAGGTGAGTACTATGGCAGATATGATGGTTCGAGTGAACAACATCCAGGGCCATTTGCTATTTTCCTGCAGGACTATGGTATAGTCCCTCAATACACCATGTCTGGTACACTCAGTATGAATGGTGTATCTGAGAGACGTAACAGGACTCTTATGGATATGGTTAGAAGTATGATTAGTCATTCTTCTTTACCTGAGTCTTTGTGGGGAGAAGCATTAAAGACAGCAGTCTATTTTCTTAACAGAGTACCAACTAAAGCAGCTACAAAAACACTTTATGAGCTTTGGACTGGACGCAAGCCCAGTCTAAAGTACCTTCATGTTTAGGGATGTCCTGCTGAGGCTAGGCCTTATAGGCCTAATGAGACAAAATTGGACTCCAAAACTGTTAGTAGCTACTTTGTTGGTTATTCTGAGTGATCTCAGGGTTTTAAGTTTTATAATTCTACTTCCAGATCTATTTTTGAGATGGGAATTGCAAAATTTTTTGAGGATGTTGAGTTTGGAGGGAGAAGTAAGGTTAGAAACATTGCCTTTGAGGAGGGATCGAGTCAGGAACACTCAGTGTTGATTCCTATCATTGCTCCTAACAGTGTTCTGGTTCCTACGCCTGTCACTGTTCCAGAAGCACATCAAGTTCCAATACAAGACAATATTGAACAACTTCCTCAAGAACAAGCTCAACAACCTCAAGAATTTGAGCCAGAACCTGTGCCTTTAAGGAGGTCCACTAGAGAGAGAAGAAATGCCATTCCAGATGATTATGTAGTATATCTTTAGGAACATGAGGACACTGTAGACATGGTGGAAGATGATCCAATCAGCTTTCATCATATCATGCAGGATTCCAACTCTCGTAAGTGGATTGAGGCAATGAGTGAAGAATATAAATCTATGCAAGACAATCAAGTTTGGGATCTTGTTCCATTACCTGAAGGAAAGAAACTCATTGGTTGCAAATGGATATTTAAAACCAAGAGGGATTCTAAAGGTAATGTAGAAAGATATAAGGCACATCTTGTAGCTAAAGGCTTCACTCAAAAAGAATGGATTGACTATAAAGAGACCTTCTCTCCAGTATCATCGAAAGACTCTTTTAGGACAATCTTGGCTCTAGTTGCACATTTTGATCTTAAGTTACATCAAATGGATGTGAAGATTGCGTTTCTCAATGGAGACATTGATGAAACTATCTATATGGTGCAGCTAGAAAACTTTGTGTCTGGAGACCCAAAGCGACTGGTATGCAGATTAAAGAAATCCATTTATGGACTCAAACAAGCTTCTCGTCAGTGGTACTTCAAGTTCCATGAAGTAGTTGTCTCTTTTGGTTTTGAGACAAATGCTGTGGAAGATTGTGTGTATCACAAGTTCAGTGGGAGTAGGTTTATCTTTTTGGTCTTATATGTGGATGACATATTGCTTGCTACTAACTGTAAGGACTTGCTGCACGAGACCAAAGTCTTTCTCTCAAAACACTTTGAGATGAAAGATTTAGGTGAAGCTTCTTTTGTATTAGGGATTCAAATACATCGAGACCGTACTCGAGGTATTCTTGGATTATCACAAAAGAGCTATATTGAGAAAGTGCTCAAGAGATTTAGTATGCACAACAGTAGACCAATTGATACCCCAGTTGCTAAAGGAGATAAATTCAGTCTTGATCAGTGTCCAAAAGGTGAATTTGAGATTCAGGAGATGCAGAAGATTCCTTATGCGTCAACAGTTGGGAGTCTGATGTATGCTCAAGTTTGCACTCGTCCAGATATTTCATTCATAGTTGGCATGTTAGGACGATATCTCAGTAATCCAGGAATGGATCATTGGAAAGCAGCCAAAAGAGTCTTTAGGTATCTTCAGAGAACTAAGGGACATATGCTCACATACAGGCGATCAGATCAGCTTGAGATCATTGGGTATACTGATTCTGATTTCGCGGGATGCCAAGACAGTCGGAAATCCACATCAGGCTACATATATCTCTTGGCTGGCGGTGCTATTTCTTGGAAGAGTGTGAAACAAACTCTAGTAGCTACCTCCACCATGGAAGCAGAATTTGTAGCAAGTTATGAGGCATCCAATCAGACAATCTGGCTGAGGAACTTTGTCACAGGGCTGCGCATTGTGAATGACATTGAAAGACCATTAAAGTTATACTGTGATAATAACTTAGCGGTTTTATTCTCCAACAACAACAGAAGCTCTTCTCGATCGAGACACATTGGGATAAAGTTTCTGGCTGTGAGGGAGAGAGTACAGAGTGGACAGATATCTATAGAGCATATTGGAACGAACTCCATGATTGCGGATCCGCTCACTAAGGCTGTGATACCGAAAGTTTTTCATGAGCACACTGCTCATATGGGTGTCACATTATTTGAGACTATTTAGTTTCAGTGGGAGTTTGTTCATTATGGTTACATTATATTTGTGTATACTCTGTTTTGTAATGGATATATTATGTTATTAATACTCAATTTCTGCAGAAAATAAAGTATTTATTTTGTTACACTCTGTATTATTATTGATTGATCTCACTAAAGTATGACCAGTTGGAAACAGACATGATTAGATCACATTATTTGTAGTTTCCATGCTACACTCTTATTTTTGATCTATGTCATTTGAGAGTATTGGTAATGTGATTGATAGTGGTTTGAGTCACGATGAATGTGGCGACTGACCCCTCAGTCCTTTATCGATATAATCAATGGACGAGATTGTTTGAGGCACCTTTAGTATGACTGCTTTTATGAGCTCATTAAAGTATATACATTTATATTTAATATATGTTAGCTTAAGTGAGAGATTGTTAGAATTAATTTTATATTGATAAAATTAATCCTCTAATTAATTATAGGTATGGGCTAAATATATTTAAATATTAAATATGTATTGCAGTAAAATTAAAATAGTCAATTAAATTTTTGATCAAATTAGGATTGTTGACTATTGAGGTGTACTAATTGTAATAGGATTATAAGTGTAGAGACCGATAAGAATTTCTATTTTGTTGAAGGACCAGAATAGAAATTAATCATCATCATCAGTTATAAATAAGGGGTCGTGGTCTCCAGGGGAACATAACAATTTTAGAGAACATTACATTCCTTTAGTAGTGCTTCCGCATAACCTAAAGTGTATATCCCCTGGAAGGAGACAAACTCCATAATCGTCTTCAGCATCAACATACGATGATGTCAGGTACGCAATTCTACCCTTTGCAATTTAATTTGAATAATCTAGTGATCTATGCATATTTTAGGTTTTAGTGGAATTAAGTTTTTTTTCCCTTTCATTTAGGAGAATCAGGTTTTCTTCCCCTTTCATGCTTATGTTGGCCAAATGTTTTACACAGGCTTTGACTTGGCTCGCAAGTCATGACAAAACATACAGAAGAGGGAATAGTGACTTAGCGTGCAGGCGGAGTCGCGCTTGGCAAGTATTTGTTAGTGGAATTGTACAAATGCTGTCACTGATTGGGTAATCTTCTAATCTGTGATTAGTGTTATGCATAATCAATTTATATGAAAATAGCACAAGTGACCTAATGAGAGAAAGGTGCAAAATATAGAGTGCAGGCGAGCGGGTATGGCTTATGGAGACTTTCAATAGCTGTTATATCATTTTCTTCTAGTGGCAAAACAATGCACTAGTTATGGAATACTATCTTACTTTATGTTACATCTTTAGATAGCAATCTCAACTCTCAGCAGACTTGAAAATTGTCCCATAATTTCCTATGATCATATTCAACACTAAAAGCAGATTGAGTTTTGGAGCACTACACCCTCTCTTTCCAGCACACTTATGCATGGGCATAGATTTACCCTTAACATCACATTCATGGCAGTGAAAAGAAGAAATACCAAGTGGGTGCTTGTAGGCGTAAAATATGAAAGTCAATTTAAGTTATTTTACCTTTTTGTATTCAAGCAAAGTGAGTAGTAGATTGAATATATTTGCTGATTTTATCTCTGGTTTTGTCATTTGGTAGTAAATTTGGTGGAAAGACACAGGATGTTGTCGGTAAGGCTGACTGCTTACCAACTACAAAGGGAGCTTTTTCTTGCGTGTATGGTATGGGTTTATTGTTTGCTCCACCCATGTTCTTGTTAAAGAGAAGGAGTATAATGATGAATACAGGACAGGACTTTTCTTTCTACAAGAATCTTCACACTTTCAATGCTACTCCATGATTAACTTTCTTTTTGTCATCTATTCCTTTTTTTCCCCCTTTCCACTTATACAAGTTTTGATTGTTTTTGAATTCTAAGCCTATCTTCTTATTATGTGAGATGATATTGAAATGGATTTGTATTATTCATTACTTGTGTGGCCGGTGGCCCTTCTGTTATTCTTTCTTTTCCTTTTCTTTTTTTCTCTTTTCTGTTGGTGTAATTTTTCAGTGGTTTGCTATTATTAGCTAACCAGAAATCCCTCTTTTTCCTTTGTGGTATGTCACATCCTAACCATTATGTACTCGAGAGAGATTGCCATATAAACAAAATAACAAATGAATAATTAAAAAAACTGAAATAAAATTACAAGTTAAAAAAAAAAAATGAAAACCCTATTTGTACAATTGACCGTCAGAAATTATATAAAGTGGGGAGTGCATAATGTTTTGTTTTTGCGGTCTAAGTGTAGTATTGGGTGGTGGTGATGATGGTGCTTTGTCTCTGCTTTCTGGCCCGCCATCACTTGACGAACTTTTTATTTCCAGCCTTTTGCAATCATTTTTCTGCTCAAATCCGGCGGTGAATGATGCTAATTGCTATGTGATCGTCGTGTTAATTTTATTATTGTTTTATTCTGTTTTTCCATATAAATTGCAAGTATGAAGGGTAAACATCACATTGCATTTAAAAAATATCATTATTTATTTTTAATTTTAAATTATTTGATAATTTGTTATTTAAAGACCTTAATAAATTAATATATTTATGTAAAATGATAAACTAATTGCTTAATTTAAAATTTATACTAAATAAGAGGGGTTTTTTTTTTTAATATTTTACTGTTTATAAAAATATTATTATTTTTTTAATATTATAATTGAGAAGATGGTAATTGATTCTGAGTTATTTAGGAGAATGTATTTACTGCTAGACTAAATTTGAGTGCGCTAAAATTATTATTACTTATAGTATCTAAATACTTAAATTCATTGAACAATACCTTCATTTTATAATAAATAAAATATGAAATTTCATTCTCACCAGTACAAAATATAATTTTAGCGATTATTATAGAACAGTCCCATTATCGATATTTCTGTTTTTTTAAATTAGAAAAAAAAAAGGGTGCAATTGAGCAAAAAGACAAACTTATGTTGCCAATTAATAAATAAACAAAAAAAATATTTATCCCCATTTTTAATGTTCAATAACCACTCAATTGTGGCTAAGTGTTGTGTTGCTCATTATTTTATGGAGCATATGCTATTTCAATAAAAAAAAGAGTAGAGAGTATATAGAGTGCTTGAAAGCAATTTTGAAAATTAAGCTATTTATCATTTACTCTAATTATTTATAGTTGATTGTTATACGACTAAAATTTTAGTGAATTTGAATAAAATTATGTTATTATTATCGAATGTATTAATTAAATATTATTCGTCTTTGATAAATTAATTTTTATTTTATTTTTTTTATAGTTAATAGAAAAACTTCAATTTATGTAACTTTTGAAGTTAAAACATATCTCTCACCACCAAAAAAAAGAAAAAAAATAAAAAAAAGGGAAATTAAAGAGTAGGTCCATCAAGCCTTCAATTATCTTCTAAACGAATGATGATTTATTTATACTCATTATAAAAGCTAATTATAATCTCTTAACGTTCCTCTAATTCTATCATTGCCTATCGACCTTTTCTACGCCTCACCTAAACAAATTATTTTATTCAATATCGGACCTTTCATACAGATTTTCTCTTTGGATTTTGAAGGACAATCCATCCATGGCTACTGTGAAAGTTATATCTGTATATTAGTTTAAGATTTTGACTTAGTGTTAGATTATTAATTAGTGGGTTAATTCATATCATGAGGATTACTTTTGTGGGCTTTTGGTGAAGTTAATTGTCATTGCAAGAATTAGTCATCATCATTATTATTCTTTTATAATTAAAAATAATTAAAAATAATTACTAAAGTTTTGGACCTATTTCAAATTAAATCTTATATATGCTGTATGGTTTTTATATTTTTAATCTTGAAATTTTAGATTGAATTTCTATACACTTAATTTCTCCAATTTTCTCTTTTGAAATTTCTTCCCTTTTTATTTGATTGGGATTTTAACTATATACTAAATAAATTCCAATTTAGTACATGATTTATACCAGAATGATCATATGTATTATGTAAATTTCGTAGGCGTATATATTTCAAAAGAAAAGGAGTTAATATATTTGTATTTCACATAAAAATAAAAAATAAATAAATATGATATCAAATTTAAATACTCATTCAAGTTATTAAATATTTATTTATCTAGACTAACAGATAATAAGAAATCATAAAATAATTTTTATATGTGAAATATATTTTTTTATAAGGTAATTCATATGTCAATTCTTCTTCTTTTTATGAATATTTATTTTTTTATATGTGCCATGCATCTCTATCAATGCTCTTTTAATTATGAACCTCTTAATAAACAAATAAAAAAAAAGAACTTTTTAGAAAAGTTTTCTCCAATTATAAATGGTGCATTTGGCACTTTATTTCTAGGACTATCCAATAAGTTATTGCTTAATTCAATCCTCTTATGTTAAATATACATTGTCTACATCAGAAATTTACCATATACATCTTTTTAATATGAAAATAACAAAAAAATTAATATCTTTGACTTCAAAAAATAATTTATGTTTATAAAAAAAATTTTAAAATAGCAATGAGTATATAAAAAGATACTAACTCTATCAATAACTAAAAATTTTGCAAAAAATTCCACATATAAGATTCTTTACATATAAAAAATAAAAAAAAAAGGAATGTTGGTTTTTATTGTTAATCTAATTGTGGGCCAAGTCCCAATTTAACTTTGTGTCTAATGTCATCAACACTTACCGATACCAAGCACAGAGTCGATTGTGGTTCGCCAACCATTAATTTGAGATTTTTCGTAGGAATATTTATATAATTATCTAAAAAAAATTATTATAAAAATATTATAAAAGCTAATAATATTTAAGTTAATATAAAATTTTAAAAATATTTTATTTTTTAATAAAATAATTTTTTTTTAAAAAATACCTCATCCCTCAATACAATTAATATTTTATTTTAAAATTTTATTTTTTTTCAAACTTCACTATTATAAAATAAAAAAGTATAATAAAATAATAAAAGTTAATATCTTAAATTATTTTTTATCATATAAAGTCAAATTTTTATGTAAAAAATAAAAAAATTTAAATTTATTTATAAAAATAAATAACACTCAAAAAAATAAAAATAAAATAAAACATACAAAATATATTATTAAATTTATTTTTAAACAAATATTATATATTATATATATAAAAAAATAAAAAATACATATAATTTCATTATGTAGATATTATATAGATGTATTGTAGATATATTGTAAATGTATTGTAAATATTGTATATATATTATGTTTTTATTATTTAAATTATATGTATTTTATATAAAAATTGCCGAACATTATGTAAATATAGTATAAATATTGTGTGAATATTTTGAGAATAAAAAATTAAAAAATTAAATTAAATAACTATTAAAAATATTATATATATGTATTGTAGATGTATTGATGATGTGTTGTAAATGTGTATATGTAGTTTATACTGTTGAATGTATATTTTATATATGTTATGTATATATTATATATATATTTATTTTTTTTTGTGTATATTAAAAATATGACAATTTTTTTAAAAATAAAAAAGTATAAATAAAATCACATAATCAAAAAATGAAAAAAAAACTACAAAAATAAAAAAAAAATAACGTGAAATAATAAATTTGAAAAAAAAAAACGAATTGCGTAACTGTGAAAAAATTTTCTTCGGCTCCAGTATAATTGCAAAGTAAACATGGAAATGCCGTGGGGGCGTAAATTTCTCTTTTTTAAAAAATGGTTTCAAAAGAGTTTTTCATAAAAATGTCAGAAAAAATAAAAAAAATTATAAATTTAAATAAAAAAATTATAAATTTATCTTATTTTTAAAAATATTTTCAAATTTAGAATCTTGTTTACAAAAATACTAGATTTATATAATTTATTACAAGTTTATTATAAATTTGTAATAAATTTATTACAAAATGATTAAAACATCCCCAATAAAAATGAAAATAATTTATAAAAAATGATAAAAGGTATAATTCTTCCTCCCAAAAAAGCTTATGATATTAAAAAATTGACCAATTTAGCAAGAGTATTAAATTTATCAAAAAAAAATATTAATTGAAAAATTTATTAGCCCCATATAATATATATAATTCATTGTGAATTTATTATACACAAAATAATTTCTGTAAATTTATTATTAAATTATCATGAATTTATTATATACTTTATAAAATAATTAAAAACTCTTAATAAAAAAAAATTAGTAAGGGAACCATGATTTCCCACCTAATTTATACAATATATCCTATTAACCTGACCCCTCGAGTCAAATTCTTGATCCTATTCTGTGTTTATGTTTTAAATTCCATAAAAATAACGAGCCATTGGCTCAAGGCTCGTGAAGTCCAGCATTTCCGTTTAGAGATATTTCTCCACTAACTTCGCAGCTAAGAAAGAATTTGCAACACTCGCATACACACGTAATCTGCTATTGGTTGGAGGATTCAATTGGAGTGCAACACTCGCATACACACGTACATGCAAGAGCTATATTACATGATTTAGATGGATGTAGAGGTCTATCTCTAAGGAGCACCAAGATAAAACATATTATCCAGCAAGAGAGCATTCCGCACCACATGCTGGCAGTCTCGCCACACAGTGAAAGAAAAAAGTGTTATTATTTACATACATGTTTATTATTGTGATCTAAGTGTAAACCATTCTACTATGTCAATTCTTCCTATTCAAGCAATTTGTAAATATAAGCTTCACAAAAATTTATAAAACCTCTATATTCCTAGTGAAACAAGACAATTCAGGAAGATGCCCCCACTAAATGGGACAAAGTTATTCAACATTCACCTGAGCACTTGCTGCCTCCATCAAACCATTGCGAATTTGCTCACCAATATCCCTAACATGACCAGGGCCATGAGGAATAAATACAGTAGTGTTCTTGGATGAATTGCCAAGGTCTTTGATTGTGTCAAAGTATTGGGTGACCATGATTAGATCCATCACCTCCTTAGCAGTGGTGCCCTCCACCTGGTGTGATAAATTCAAGATGTTTTCTCTCAAGCCATCTGTGATTGCCTGCCGCTGCCTTGCAACGCCAACCCCACCAAGATACTTTGCTTCAGCATCAGCTTCTGCCTTCTTTACCTGGAACACCTTCTCTGCTTCCCCTTTGTATACATTAGCCAGCTGAAGCCTTTGAGCTGCAATGCAGAAGCAATATTCAGTAAGCTCATGCAAACTGAAGACAAAGGGTTAGACTCGAATACCATCAACAGCAAGTATGTCAATTGCCATCATGGACTCGGAACAATCAAATTTGCAAAAGAAAAAAAAAAATATCTCAAAAGGACAAGATCTGAGAATCAAATCTCAGAAAAATACAGCACTTACCTCAAGGATGGTGATGTTTTGATAAAATCAAGAAAATCATACACTTGTTATGAGTAAAAACATCACATATTTGGATAACAATTCATGAATAGAAATGAGCAGATTCATAAACTGAAACTACCAGAAGAAGAAACCATATGCCATCAAATTGCATGTTTTGAGTTGTTAAGAAATGCGTACACCTTATTGATTATCCCAGTCCTAAAATTTTTTCACTCATCCTTTTGAACTATTTGTTTAGGATATAATATAAAAAGAGTACCCGCAGGCCAATTATTTGGATACATTCCAAAGGATATGTGTGCAGAGATAACTGCAACAAATTCCTCAAATAGCATTATTAAAATGAATCTTTATCTTCTTAGATGTCTTGTGCTTCACTCTCATTGCACAGAGTTTCATTTACAGCGGGGTACATCAGATGCTTTAAGCCCATAAAAAGAGGCACACATGCTATTCTTGAGAAACTCCATCTCGTTCCCAAAATCAATAATTAGCATTATATTCCAAAAACTGAGAAGAGAAAGATTTTTCAGGCTCAATAAAAGAGATTCAGAATGCAGAAAAATTTGATTACCAGCATTAATCTCATTCATTGCCTTGCGCACAGCAGTATCAGGTACAATGTCAACCATCAGAATGTGTTCTATGCTGTATCCGTAAGCTCCCATCACCTGATCCATGGTTTCAATAGGATATGAAAAAACACATGAACAATGTATTAATACAAATAATGCTGCAGCTTGCTAGGCTGGTCTTTTAGCTGCTAAGACATTTCATTAACCATAAAAACAGTAAAATGAGAAAAATAGGTAACATAAACTTTGGCAAAACGAGTGCTAGAAACATTAACTTTGGTAAAGAGTGCTAAGATATCACTAGTATCCATAGAGACAGAAAATATCATATGAGCAGTTTTTGCACATTGTTCTTTACCTTTTGCTCATATGAAACTAAATTCAAAAAGCATTCCTTTATTATTATCAAATTTACTCTGCACCAAAGAAAATTTTTTTAAAAAGTAAAATACAAAATCTCAGGATAAATATTGTGCCCAACTAAACTCATAACAAGAAATTGCATCCAGAACATTATAATTGCTATAGTGACTATTAAAGTATGCAATTCCCATAATCGCAGCTAACGTTAAACAAAAGCATCTAATTACCTTCTCAAGTTCTTCCAAGACAACTTTAGCAACTTCACCCTTCTGTTCAAAGAGTTCATCCAAAGTCATTCTTGGAACAAGAGCACGAACCACTTAAAAACACAAATGGATGCATTAGAAATAAGTTGAAACTCCAATAAAATGTAAAAACAATAATAAACAGATAAGGGGCGTCACTATAGAGAACTACCATCAAAGACATAAGCCTGAATCTGTTCTTTGGGGTTTGCCAACTCGTAATATGCATCATCAGCGTTTTCCCTAACCACTCGGTACTGAATTGAACAGAGCAATTGCACAAAGACATTGTCCTGCATATCAATAAAGCAATTTTAATCGTACTGATGTTTATAATCCAAACAATCTAAACTCAAACTTCTAATTTATAAACGTTAATTCTTGAATTCAGGAATATAACGAAATAAATATACATGCGTGTGTGTGTGTGATTCTGTATCGCATAATTTCTAAGGAAAAAGGGGAAAAAGAAGGAAACCTTAGTCTTGGTCTCGATGCGGACATCGAGAGAGTTGATTCTGACGGAGAGGATGCCGGCGAGACACTGACCGGCGAAGGGGTTAAAGAAGTGGAAACCAGGCTGAGCCAATCTCTCGAAACGGCCCCAACGCTCGACGATGCCTATGCTGGCCTGGTCAACGCATCCGCAGCATATAAAAAATGCATTACCCATAAGTATTTGATTGATCAATGTATATGTTTCTGTTGCGCCCTAGGTCAGATAAGAAATATTGAAGCAGCAGCGAATTGAAAGGAGTAAGTGTTACGCGGCATTGATATTCGCAGGCCACGACCGCCTATGCAAGGACAATCTTTGCCTCCAGTCCGCAAGGCTTGTGGGAGACTTTTTCTTTTCTTTTCTTTTCTTTTCTTTTCTTTTTTAATTTTTACAGAATATTAAAAAAAATTAAGAGTGAAATTTCCTCATACCTGTTAATTTAATATTTACATTTTCATAAAATTTTTAATTTTTATTTTTTTTATAAATTTTAATAAATTATTAATGATTAAAATAATTAATTTAATTAATCATATTTGTACGATTAAAGTAAAACACTCAATTAATTTTGATTGAAATTTAAAGTTAAATTGATAACATGATATAATAAATTTAAAAATTAATTAATTAATTATTTTTTTAATTTATATGTTTTAAGAATTATGACTAATGATTGTAATTAAATGTTAACTTAAGATAAAGTTATCTATTACCCTTTTCATTATAATTTGATACAATATTATGTATCTATAAATTATATTCTCTTTTAATTTAAGAAATTCATTTTTTTCTCTACATCAGAATTTCCAACTCAAAGCAAAAATTGAAAAATTATGTTTTCGTTTTCCCTTTTAAACTCCAAAAATAATAATGATCAATTCATAATTTTATAACAAATAAAATTTAAAAATACATGAAATAAAAGTGAGATGAAAAATTGAATGAAACATATAAAGATAAAAAAATAAATTTCAATTTATATTTATATATAATATTATTTAATTCAATAATTAACAAAATTTAATTAAAAATAAAATATCTAAGATGGACTTAATTAATGAACCTTCATTTTTGATAAATTAATTAAAAAGTTATTGTTTTTTGGTTGATGTTAACACTTTAGTCCTTCAATAAAAAAAATCTACTAAAATATTAAAAGAAATAATTTTTTAATATAACCCTCATTTTCATATAAATTTTCCATTTCAATCAAACGATTATATTTTGAATATTTAAAACATATGCAGAATTACAAGATAAAACTCAACTTAATTATTATATATGGATCTTCATCTTTAAGCTACAGCTTACAAATATTTAATCGACAAAGTCAAATTAAAAAAAAAAAGGATAAATCTGCAATAATGATCGTTTGATTACTTCCCTCAGTTCCTTGGCAATTGGCATTGCGATCAGCAGGAGCAGTGTAAATTAGCCAAAGCAAGTTTCTGTTTTTTGATATTATTAATAAAAAAAGCGAATTTTTTCATGATAATTTTTATATTTAAATCAAAATTTGTATCTATTAAATTAAAAATTTCCATATTATCTTTTATCTTTAAATTAAATTTATATTTATTAGATAAAAAATTTTCATGATAAATTTTATGTTTCAATTAAATTTTTTATTTATTAACTTTAAAAATTTCATGATAATCTTTATAGTTAAATTATTTTTCTATTTATTGGATTAAAAACTGTTATTCTAATCCTAATCTTCATGTTTAAATTAAATTTGTATTTATTAAACTAAATTTTCATGATAATCTTCATATTTAAATTAAGTTTATTTTTATTGAATTTAAAAATTTCTTGATAATGCTCATTTTTAAATCAAATTTATATTTATTTAATTAAAAAAATGTCATGTTGATTAGTTTTTAATTTTTCTATTTTTAAAAAAATTTTGCAATTTCTAATTATAGTTTTTGTTGAGTTTCTTTAGCTGGGTTTGGTTCCATAAAACTATCATTATCATTACTAGCGAAATCAGAAATTTATTGAGGGGATAAAATTTGTAAAAAAAAATTATAAATCAAAAATTTATTGAAGGGATGATAAAATTTATACAGAAAAAATTACCGACGAGTAATTATAAATTTATAGTTTTAATATTATTAACCTAATCATAATTTATAATTTAAATTTTATTAAGCTAATTATAATTTATATTAAATTTTTATTTTATATTTTATATTTTAATTTATTATATAATTTATATATATGTGTGTGGAGGAGAGAGGTCCACTGCCTCTCAGCCCCTTTAAAATATATTATAATAATTAAAAATAAAATTAAATAATAGTATATTTAATTACACAAAAGTTTTAAAAAAATTGATTATATAATTATATTTGGTCAATAATACTATATTTATTTATAAATAATTTACGTTAAATAAAATATCGGACCTACTAAATTTTACCAACCAATTGCTAAAATAGTTTACGTAAAAAATAAAAAAAAAATATTTTACTGAAAAATTAGTTTGAGGGTTCCACATATTAAAAGATAATTATACTCTTAATTTAAGATATGATAAAATAAAAAATATATGTTATAAAGGTAGTTTATGTGTTACTTAAACTTTCTCTGTAAACTTGGATTGCAACGAAATAAATTAATATTTTTTCAATTCATTTTTACAATATCTTGTTGTATCTTTTAAACACCGTAATATAATATTCACCAATAAAATATAGTTATTGTAATATAATTCTATAAAATATATTTCTGTAATTAATTTTTTCTGTAATTTATCAAAGACACTATAAATATCAATAATATTTATTTATTTATTTTAATAAATAATAAATTTAATATTTTAACAAATTTAATTTTAAATTTAAAAATGGAAGCATGAATAATTTGAAAAAAAAAAGTATGAGAAGAAAGGATATTCTCCTAATATTTTAAAATAATTTATTTTATAGATTAAGCATCATAAACTTTAAGAAAAACTTCAGTATACATATAAATTTTATGAAATTAAACTTTCATCAACAAAAAAATTTAAAATAAAAAAAATTAACTTTATTTATTGAATTAACTTATAAAATAATAAATTATTTTATTGATTCATCTAGCAATAATTAATTATAATTTTTCTTTCTATATATATTGTAATAAAGTATATCAAAAATATTTTTAATTATATAAGTCTACATATTTAATTGAATTTACGTTAAATCATTTATATCCAAATTAATAAATTAATTTTATTAATTTCTAATATAATACATTAAAGAACTTTAAAGATACTAATATCTAATTTTTTTTTATTTTTCAGTTGTAAACTTATATATATCCCTCTTTCATAATAAAAATAATAATAATAATTAATATAAGGGTAAAAAGGATAAAATAAAAATGAAATTACTGTTAATCTGTTAATCTACAGTAATTTCACTTCTATTTTAAATATTAGAACAGATAGGTAAATGGCAATTCTTATACTTGAAACTGCTTATTTTTCTTGAAGTATTTGCATGTCGATCGTCGATTTGTCTTCCAATTGGGATGAGTCACTCATACGGACTCAAGCATAAAGTTTATGAGGGTGTTACAATGAATCAACATGAGGTTTTACAATGAATAAACGTATTTTTCGACCGATTCTTAAAAATAAAACCACATCAGTAGTCTTCTTTTTTTTTTTTTAAATTATTAGTGACTAAGAGTGGTGAAATTAAAATTATAAGTAGATTCAAAGAAAATTAATGTAAATTATTAGTGAAATTAGAAATGCAATAGATTTTCGAAAAATATTGTGCTTTTTATTTTTTTAAAATATTTTTTTCAATTATTTCTTAATTTTGTCCTCGTACAAGTTAACGAATTTGAAAAGAATATATATAACTGCGAGGGACAAATTTTATATTTGTGCTAACTGCTAAATCAGCGAGCTTAGCAGACCTCGAATATAACTAGGATTGAAAAATCAGTTGCAAATTAATTATCATTCCAGAAAATATTTAAGATAATAATATTTGTGTTTTATTATATATATATATATGTACATAAATGTATATATTCTGTTTTGTTTTTGAATAAGACAGAGGAGCAGACTAAATTAGAAACAGAGAACATATGTAGAGTATTAGGTATGATAATGAATCATACCGAATTTTTTAAAATTTTTACCCTATCCAATAAGTAAAATAGTATATCCTACCCATCATCTGACTCACCTTGGATCGAATTAATTTAGATATTAAAAATATTATTATCACAGATCGAGCTAAAATAGATATGATTGAATTATAAGTCAAATATAATCATAAAATGTATATGTATATAAAAATTAAATATTTAAAAAAATTCATGAAAAAATATAATTATAGTAATCGATGCTTTTTATTATAAAGAAAATATTGATATTAAATATAACCTTATTAGTATAAATATTTATTAAAATATCAGCAGTATCATCGTCAAAATATTAGCATAATATATTAATTTAATAAATAATGAATTAAATTAATCAATTAAATGTATTTAACGTTTTATGTTTTTTATTCAACATAAATTAAGAAATTAATATTAAGTAAATATTGTATAAAATTTATTGGTATAATAGGCTTATGCATAATCTGCATCCGACCTAAATTCATCTTGAATATAATTATTTTGATCCATATCATATCCTAATTATAAACAGATCAGATATAATCTTACTTAATTGGATAGAATATTCATCGAATTAGATAAAATTTATCATCCCCTACAAGTACACAACATAAAAGGGAAAAAAAGAAAAGAAAAAACACTTAGTTGATAATTAATATGGATTAATTTTACATATCATAGAGCTTGTTTTATTACATATCTTAAAGCTTGTTTTATTAGAAGATCTTTTAACAAATAAAGATTTTGATTCTCAATAACATATAACTCAACTTTTTCCATTTCTAATGAATCTAAACCTAAATTTGCTTTCATCAACAAACAATTAGCATCATTCACCATGTGCGTTGGGTTAAATACACAAAACCATTATGATTAATAAATAGGTAGGAAAAGGCTAAAAGCAAAAACTTAATTCAAAATTGATTAATCACTTGTGGATCCATGTTTAATTTTTTAGAATGTATATTTCTTTTTCATATTTTAATTTTTATGTTTCTCATCCATTAATAACTTTGTAATTAAACAATGATTAATTATATAAT
The DNA here is from genome assembly GCA_947685225.1 of Garcia nutans. NCBI lineage: Eukaryota > Viridiplantae > Streptophyta > Magnoliopsida > Malpighiales > Euphorbiaceae > Garcia > Garcia nutans. The sequence goes on along the minus strand of CANTUV010000029.1, from coordinate 8,709,492 downwards.
AATTAACGGATATAATTAAATACGTGAGAAACCTGTAATTTGCCAACGTCATATTACATATTCACATGCGCACACGCACGTACACATTGAAATCTTATATTAAAAATTGTCAATTAGCAATATATGTAGTGTTAATAATAAATCATAGATATAATAGAAATGGAGGAGAATTGACCCATACAGATATGCCTCCCTGCAAGGATGCATAACCATTGAAGCATAATCTTTCGACCCACTACTCGTTTATATTTATATAACTAAAAACAACTCCCTCCATTTCTAATTGCATGCATTTTCTGACTCCTATGCACGTTCTCTCTTTATTTTCTAATTTTTACTGATTATTTAATTAATTTCCTGGAAACAGATTTGCAGCCAGGGCAAAAATAAAGAAAAGCTTTGTTTAATATTTTTAAATATTTAGACAAGAATAAGATCATGTTGGCCTCGCCATTAGTTAATTGCATGCTTATACAATATATATATGAAGATAAATACATATTTCAAATTAACTATATAATAATTTTTTTTTTTCGTATTTCAACATAAAATTTAAAAGTTTTCAATAGTATACATATCAAAAGGCGAAGAGATAATATTATCTAGAATGTATATTGTTGAATAATAAATATATGTCAATAAAATTTATTATCCAGCGTAGATTAGGGCGTGTTTGTTTATTTTAAACACTCCATTAAAGGCCGCGTTTGCTATGTTTCTGTTGTCGGCAAATATATCCTCGAATGTTGTTCTTATGGACCTAAGCAAAAGAAAGGGACATCTTAACAATACTTTTCGTAAATACTAAAACAATAAAATTTCGATTATTATTATTTGATTTAGCATATTTATAAATGACCATGTCTGTTGCTTAATTTGATTTAATAGTACGCTAATTAATTAATTAAAACAGCCCGTACACACAAGAGGACTGTTAATTATAACAACTAGAACATATTGTTTTGATTCCAATTCTATTATAATAAATAAATCACAGACATAATTAGATTAATTTTACTGAGTACAAGTTTGTTGGCTTGGCTTTGCTATTACTTGACTCTTAAGAGAATTATAAATTAAAATTAAACCCAATAAGCGCACTGCCGCAGATTTCTGTTATATTCATTTGAAAATTTGTATAATGTCTCTTCATTAAAGGACATTACAGCTAATTATTTGATTAATCACTGGGGACTATTGGAGCAGAGCTAGCCTATAGTTATGACTTCTGATTAAAAATTTTACATGCACTTTCCATATTATTAATTATATCAAGAGGTTTTAAAATTTTTCTGAAGGCGGTGTCCTGGAAGCTCACTAAAGATTTTTTATTTTATTTTATTTTTTATTATTAATTTAATTTGGGGAATTAATTTGGTTTATGAAATTGGCAACTTGGATCTACATTTAAAAAATGTCAATTATTTCTTGGGACTCAAAATTATTGGAGCTAGCATATACTAATTGATATTGATATATCATTATTTAACTTAGCCAGTTGGATTATTAACAAACTCCCCTTGACCAACCTCTATATTTACATACCAAGTACACAATAAACCAAGCCATTCATCTTCTCATCAAAATTCAGATTGAAAAAATAAATAAATAAATAACAACTCTCTTGCTATACAAAACAAAATATTGAATACTATACAATTATAAAAGAAAAATGGCTTTCTGGTCTGCTGAGAATGCTACAAATGCCTATCTCAAAACCTTGAGAATGGTAAGTATATACATAAATTTTTCATAAATAATTCTATTCAAATTCATTATCAATAGCAATTTTTCTAATTATGTGTTGATTAAAATATGTACAGGGCCAAAAGGCAAAAGAGCCAGATGTAGCTGAGTTTATTTCAGCATTAGCAGCAGGCAACAATGCACAATTAATGGTTGTGGCATGTGCAAGTTACGCCACAGCCACCGTGCAAGCTCTGGTGGCTGCAGCTCATCAAACTGGTGGCCGTGTCATTTGCATCCTTAAAAATGAAAAAGAATTAGAAATATCCAAACAAGTCTTAGGCTTCGAAGCCAGCAGGTTGAGTTTATTATTGGAGAAGCTAAAAGTCTTATTATAAGTCAGTACAAAGAAGCAGATTTTGTGCTTGTTGATTGTAATTTGGAGAACCATGAAGCCATTCTTGCAGCAGTTGAAGCAAGCAGAAAGCAGCAAAATGGTGGGGTGGTTGTAGGATATAATGCCTTGAATTATAAAGGATCGTGGTGGTCAAGTAGTGGGTCAAAAACCCAATTGTTGCCTATTGGAGGAGGATTTCTAGTAACAAGAATAATAGCTGCAAGTACAAATAACAAAATTGGGAATTTAAGGAGAAGCGGCCATTGGGTTGTTAAGGTAGATAATAAAGAAGTACTAGGCCTAACTCATCTTAAAAACCCGGATTGATAAGAAGAGGATTGCCCAGCCTTATATTTGACTGAATCTCCTCACTCCATTCCGATGTGGGATCGCAATACACCCCCTCACGATCAGCTATTGGGGTTGTGGCCCATTTATTTTGCGGGCACCCTTTTGCGGGCGGAGGCACATCACGGGTCCAATGCGGGTCGTGGCCCTGCACATCGGTGGAGTGAGGCCTGCTCTGATACCATAAAGAAGTACTAGGCCTAACTCATCTTAAAAACCCGGATTGATAAGAAGAGGATTGCCCAGCCTTATATTTGACTGAATCTCCTCACTCCATTCCGATGTGGGATCGCAATAGATAAATGCACTGGTGAAGTGCATGTGTTCAGAGTCAGATACCCACATGCCAACCAAATTGAAGCTTCAACTTAACAGATATATATATATATATTTTTATTTAAAGGTGGGCAGCACCACCATTATCTATAATAAGAAGGGGATTAAAAACCCAAATATCTTAGTACAAAGCCTTTATAAACAGGCAAGAGAAAGATAATGAAAGAACGAAAAACTGAATAGACAGGCGAAACAAAGAAACAAAACACGACAGCCAGCAAATTAATGAAAACGGAGATTAGGGAGACCCATGCAATCTGTGATAATCACACCTTTAATAAGGTTGGGAAGGGATTCAAAAGACTGGAATCTTCGAGAAGCATTATTAAGTCTGCTATATTGCGCCAAATAATGTGCCGCCATGTTGCCTTCACGAAATGTATGATGAAAAAAGAAAGTACTAGAGAGGGAAGCTAGCCAACGAAACTGGATGGGCCAGAAAGAGTGATGCTGCGTTAAAATAGAAACCACCGAAGAATCATCAACTTCAACATGGATGTGATCATAGCCCAAAGAAACACACCATCTCAAACCTTCATTAACAGCTAAGAGCTCTGCTTCTGCAGAATTTACTGACTTTAAAGTAAAACAAATTGCCGATACAAAGTGACCCAAATCATCTCTAAGAATAGCTCCCCCCGAAGAACCAACTATAGTAAAGGAGGCATCAATGTTCAATTTTAGAAAACCAGCTGTTGGACACTTCCAGTAAATTGATTTTGGTTTTGGCTTTGTAATCCCAAAGCTAAGAGGCAAAAAATCAGCAAAAGAGGCTATGGGAGAGGCAAATTTAGCATTGGAAAAGGCAACACCCCAATGTAACAGCACTTTCGATACCAACAGATCAATATTGGAGCAGAAAAAGGTGTTGCCACCCCATACACAACGGCAGTATTCCAACCAAATGGAGTAAATGATGACCTGCGGGATTAACAAGCAAAGTTTACCTTCCGTGGTTGAAGTTTTTGAGTGAATCCACCAAGACATAAGCTCATGGCGGAGAGTTACTTGTCTGCCACGATCAAACGGAAGAAGATGTGCCTTATAGAACTTCCATATCCTGCTAATGGAGTCACACTGCCTGAAGATATGATCAATAGAGGGTGGACCAGAAACACAGAACGGACAGCAAGGTGCCAGGTGGACTCCAATCTGCTGCAACTGTAAAGGAAGCGGCAAGGCTTTGTTGATAAGTTTCCAAGTAAAGACCGAGTATTTTTTTGGCACAGCATTATCCCATAACGATTTACCAACCATAGAAGATCTGCGACGAGGACGAACCAAGTCATAGGCTATAGAAAGTTTGAACACATCGCCACCACTATCCGACCAAGTCACATAGTTACCATCAATAATCAAGTGATCAGAGAAAGAGCTGAAGGCATGACAAAGACGCTTCCAGGTGCAAGAGTCAGTTTGCAAAAAGGTCATATTCCCCTTTCGGGAATATTTATTACGCATATAATTTGCCCAAATAGAATCTCCGCGAAAAAACATCCAAAGAAGCTTGATGGAGTAAGCATCTTGAATGGCAGAAATAGATCTAATTCCAAGACCCCCCTCTTCCGTAGGAAACAACATCTTAGAAAAGCTTACCCAATGATGACGACTTGATCCCCAAAAGAAGGAAGCAAACTTGCGTTCAATAGCACGGATTACAGATTTAGGAAGCAACATAGCCCCCATGATGTGGATTGGAATTGAACTTAAAACATGCTTAATAAGAATTAGCTTACCTCCAGGAGATAAAAACTTTTTTAGCCAACCATGGAGCTTCGAATCAATTTTCTTAATGAGGTCCTTGCAATAAGATGATCTATTAATACCTTGATAAACTGGAGCACCCAAATAGGTAAATGGAAGAGCGCTCTTGTGAATAGATAAGAGCTTTTCAAATTGAGTAACCTTAACCACATTCACTTTATTAGAACAATAAAAAGCGCTTTTATCAAAATTAATAAGCTGACCGGAAGAAGACTGGTAATCAGATAGAAACCTTTTAAATCCCTTTATTGATCGAACATCGCCAGTAATGAAGATCAATAAGTCATCCGCAAAAGCCAAGTGCGATACAATAGGGCAATGACGATGAAGCTTATAAGGAGTAATAACCCCAGAAGTCATCAAAGCATTTAAACCTCTAGAAAAAGCTTCCGAAGCTAGAATAAAAAGCAAAGGAGATAGCGGATCTCCCTGTTTAACTCCTCTACTCGGCTGAAAAAATCCATAGCTTACACCATTAACCATAATCGAAAGACGGGATGAAGAGAAGTGAGACATGATGAGAGAGATAAATCTTGAAGAAAAGCCAAACTTCTGCAAAACCGCCTTCAAGAAATCCCACAAAACCCTATCGAATGCTTTAGCCATATCCAGTTTAATTGCCAAATTATGTCCCCTCATTTTCTTATCAAGGTCATGAATCATCTCATTCGCCAGCATAATCTGAGCATGAATTGATCTTCCTTTCAGGAACCCCACCTGATCTTTGGAAATCAACAAATCCATAATAGGTGATAAACGGTTAGCAAGAATCCGAGTACAAACTTTACTGATAAATGTGGCTAAGCAGATGGGTCTATAATGGTTGAAAGAGGAGGGATTTTCTATCTTGGGGATAAGAATTATTTGAGCACTATTAAAGCTGCAAGGAACAGGAACCCCAAGAAAAAATTCCTTAATAGCACTACAAACATCCCATTCCACAATATCCCAACAATTTCTGAAGAAGAATCCATCAAATCCATCAGGGCCCGGGGCACTCTCGGGATTTAGTTGCCAAACAGCATTTTTAATCTCATCATCCTCTGGCATTTTCACAAGCAAATCATTATCCATATCTGAAACCAAAGCAGGAAAATATTGAAGAACACTATGAAGAGAATCGGCATCGCTATCATTGCTAGAAAAAAGAGTTTGAAAATGTCGAACCGCCTCTTCGCCTAAAGCATTTTGCTCAACAATTCTAGTACCATCAGCTCCTACAATCGAAAAAATACGATGAAGCTTATGCCTCATCTTGACAAAATTATGATAATATCTAGTGTTCTGATCTCCATCTTGAATCCAAGAAACATGAGCCTTTTGACGCCAAAAGATTTCTTCCTACTTCAACTTTTGAAGGAGATTGCCTTGCTTAACTTGCCATTCACTATGGGTATCCGCAGAGGGGTTATGGATATACATTGCCTCGGCTTTCTCAACATCTGTTTCAACCTTGGCAATATCATTAAATAAATGTCCAAAGTGATTTTTGTTCCACTCCCGAAGACCCTTTTTGAGATCTTTCAGCTTCAAAAATAAACCATACATACCTCCACCTGAAAAAGAAAAGGACCATCTTTGTCTCACAAAAGGAAGGAAGGTTTCATTCTGCAACCACATATGCTGGAATTTGAATTGTTTAGGAATTTTTTGAGTTACAGCTTGACAGCAAAGAAGCATAGGAGAATGGTCCGAAGAAGTCATATTTAAATGCCGATTACTAAGAACATCAAAATAATTGAAAAAATCCAGGTTAGCAAGAATCCGATCAAGCCTTTCCCAAACTCTGCCATTGGAACGGACACCCGTCCAAGTGAAATATGACCCTTGAAAAGGAATGTCAATCAAAGAACAATCATCGGTACAATCCACAAAGTCCTGCATAGCTAACCAGTCCGGAGAGCCATTACCACTATACTCCGAAGGGAATTTAACGGTATTAAAATCTCCACCAACAAGCCAAGGAGAAGAGCAAGTTCTAGAATAATCACAAAGAGACTCCCATAGAGCAGTCCGACTAGTTCTAGAATGATACCCATAAATCGAAGACAACCGAAAATGAAAGTTAAGAGAATGGTAAAGAACATCACAAGATAAAGCTTGGTTTATCACCCTAAAATTGTTTAATGAAAAAATGTGGTCAAGCCACATAATCCATAATTTGTTATCAGTAGATGAAAAACAGTTATGAAACCCCAGACTAGAAGCTATAAAATTCATCTTGTGGGAAGCAACCATCGGTTCTATACACACAAATAAACCAATCTTATGGTCTCTACAAATCTTATGAATACGATTTAAAGATGAAGAAATACCTCTGACGTTCCAGAAAAGAATATTCATTGAGAAGAATCCTGATGATCAACAAGAGAGCTAGAGGCATTCTGCTTTTTAGAACCTTTCCCTGCTTGTTTTTTGCGACCATGACCCTTAGTAACACGCTTAACCTCTGCCCCTGTAGATAAGGCAGGAACTGCCTGCAAATTGCTACAATCACCAATAACCAGGTTGTCTTCTGAGAGAGGAAGATCAGTATCGGATTCATTACCATTATGTCCCTCCTGATCACTAACCACCAGTTGAGCTATCGGGTTTGAAGTGCAAGGCAGAAAAGGTAAAACTGGACCATATTGTCTCTCAATCTGCACTAGCTCTGAAGTATCAGTAACAGTATTTAGAACATTGAGATTGAGAGAATTTTATGAAGAAGTTGCTAAATTTGAAACATCAGCAGCTTGATGTGAATGCATAGGAATAGGGCTGTAATCGAGCCGAGCCGAGCCGAGCTTTGGATAGCTCAAGCTCGGCTCATTATAAAATAGTCGAGTTCAAACTCGAACTCGAATCGAGCACGAGCAGAGCCCGAGCTTGTATCGAGCCAGCTCATATATCATGTATCTCGAGCTTGAACTCGAGCTTGATTTAAATAAGTTTAACAAACTCAATAAACTTATTTTGATTTTTATTTTTCATTCATTTTTTCTAAATTTTCATAAAAGGCATACTAAAATTTATATTTTTATGAAAGATGAATAATATAATTATATATTAACAAAAATAAAATATTATATTACTATAATTTTATATTTTACTATAAATTACTAAGCTATTTTATATTATATATTATTTAATTTATTTATCACATATCACATATACCATATATTAATAAATTATATAAATTAAGTTAGTCAAAAATTAATATATTCACATACATAGTTTAATATATATAAATTAAATTATATATATTTTTAATCCAATACACTAAATGAGCTAGCTTACGAACTTAACTCACGAGCTTTTTAAATGAGCTAACGAGCCGAGTATTTCATAGCTTGAGCTTGGCTCATTTAACAAATGAGCAGTTCCAGCTCGAGCCTGAACGAGCTTTTATCAAGCCGAGACCCAAGCCGAGCTCGAACAGCTTGGCTCATTTACAGCCCTACACAGGAAGATCAAAATCAGTATTAACAATTTTAACAGAAGGATTCACATTAATCGTAGCATCAACCAAAACATGTTCAGAGGTGTCCATAGAACCAGGAGGCAACTCACTCTGAATTTGCATAGGAATTGAGGAAGGCTGAGGGATAGAAATTATTTGATCAGAAGTATTACCTTGCAATTCGCCAATGTTATTAGCCAGATCACGCTTTGGAACCCAAACCTTATTCTCAGTTTTAGAGTCGTGAGCAACAATATCAGGACCATCTTTATCTTTCTCAACAGATTCAATTCGAGAACAGGACAGTGGAGAATGACCCAGTTTACAGCAATTAACACAATACATGGGCAGATTTTCATAGATTACAGGCTGAAGAAAGCCCGATTTTCCGTTCTGAATCCAGATTTTATCCACTAGTTCCTTAGAAAGATCCACCTCTACACAAATTCTTGCTGCTGAAGGTCGGATCAGAGACGAAGTTGCAGAATCTAACTTCAATGGAGTACCAATTAAATGAGCAAGCTGAAACAGAGGTTTCTTATGGAATAGATGCACTGGTAAATTTTCAAGAGTAACCCACGCAGGATAGAGAGGATTATCTATATCAGTAACAAAGTCAGGGGTCCAACGAAAGACTCTCATTGCAAATCCATGGAAGAACCACAGTTGTCGCAACCAGAACCTTAAGAAATCCTCTTCAATCGTGAATTTGATCAAAACGTGTTGTTCATCAAGCAGACCCACTGTGAAATCACCCAAAAAACCAATTGAATCCATAGCTTTTTTCAATCCTTTCATTGAAGGGCGACCAGATGCAAAAAGACCCACTAATGCGAATTTAAGAGGCAAGGCGTATTGCTTGATCTCCTCATCCGTGAATGAGATGGCAGGAGCTCCTTTGAAGCGGAAGGATTTCTTAGGTAAAATATCCGATTCAGCAGCAGAAGAAGGAGTAGCAGCCGCTTTAGGAATAACCGAGACTCCCTTTCTTACAGCATCCGCGAATGTCTAGCCGGCCGGCCCAGAAGGGGCCGCCGACGACGGTGGTGTTGATTCCGTGTTTGAGGAGGACTGTAGCGAAAGGGATTATGCGAGAGAGAAAATCATATATATCTTCAGCAAGGAAAGATATTAATATATATATATATATATATTATATGTCCTATATCTATATAAAAATATTGGCTGCGTATTAGGAGTAAAAGTGAGTTTTGCTTATCATTTTCTCCATTTTTCAAACCATGTATGCAAGCTATAGGAATTAATCAATGAGGGTATAGCTATAATATTAATTAGAGTATTATATGCATGTTGCTTAAAGAGTTTTTAGTTGTAATATGTAAATAACCATTTATATATATATATATAACTGTAATATGTAGAACCCTACATCAGTTTCCAATTTATTTTGTAGAAAATTAATCAAATATATATGAATTAATGAGGGGTGATTAACAGCTCCACCTTATCCTAATAATAGTTTTATGGTGGCACAATGTGGTATATATATAAACAAATGGCTATATGTTATAACCAGTTAGGATTATATAATTTTTCCTTTTTCACAAGGTATTTGTATGAAGTTTACATATAACTACAATCATTAACTATCAAGTTGAAAAATATGATTGTAATTGTATAGTTTCTTCACTGTATAAAGTTGTAAATTTGAGATTCATATGTGTGGATTTTCAATTTTCATCAAAAAAAAATTTGAAGTTGGAATATGGGCTTTTCAATTACATAGTACAAAAAAATATCCATGAATCAATCAAATCTTTTAATTTTTCTTTAAAATTTATATTCAATATATAAATAGATCTAGAAGTACTTTCTAACATTTTTTTTTAATATTACATTGGAAAGGAGAAATCGATAATAGATTTATCGCTCAGAGGAGATGTATTTTACTGATAAGCTAAGCATGCTAGGTATTTTTTAACTTTGTTTTAGAAAAATACTCACTGTTTTAATACATTTTTTAAAGCATATAGGGTTAGTCTGTTGGTTTTTCTTCTTCCTATTAATAATATTTCTACTTTCAGGAAAAACAAAAAAGAAAAACTTTTGAAATTCGAAACGATTATGGGCTTAAAGATCTATGCTGAAGAAGAGTCTGTAGGCCTCATCACCACCCGGAGATTTTGTTTTGAAAGGCTATAGTAGTCCTTGCATAATTGCATTGAAGTCGCTCCGCTATATATGGTAGTTGAAAATAAATAAATATCTAAATCAGCAACTCATGATTTTGAAAGGGATTTATATGCAACAAACTAAATCTTCAATTCGTTTTAACATCATATTAGGATCAAAGAGCACCTCAACCTGAATAATCAGAACTCTTTCCCCTCCATTTATAGTTTTCTTCTTTCTTTCATACAGAAACATACCAGACAGTCTAGTTGCAAACAAAAATATTGAAACAGCCGACCTCTTTCAATGATGGCTAAGATCTTGGAGACCTCTCCATGCTTTGATTTGATGTTAGCTCACAAATGAAAAAAATAAATTTCGTCACAATTTTTTTTAATAGCTAAGAGTTGCAAGAACTCTGTTATTAATAGGGGACAATCCCCCCCTTTAAACATCAAACATTCAGTAAATTAAGAATCGCCAGCAATATCCCATCTCCAGTCTTCGATGGCATTCAAATTCTCCCAATAAAATCTGTTCAACCGGTCCTAGTTTTGATCCACATATCATCATCTGTAATGATTTGCATCCTTTGTGGGCTTATGAAGAATCTGTAAGGCTCACTGCCCAGGCCCCAGCTGCCTTGGGGACCCGCTATGTTGGTTGGAAGTAAATGTAGAATCCCAGGTGCTGCAGACATAAACAACATAATATATTAACATTAACAAGGAAAGAAAATTATTCGATTTGTTCGATAATGATATTGTAACTGATTTTGACAAGGAGTTCACGTGCAACAATCGTAATTTGTCCGATTCCTGTTAGTATGTTTTAGTATCAAATGGGACCTCAACCTCAACCATCAAAAATGCTAATAGGGTCACCAAAATTCCCTACCACAATCTAATTTTAATCTCTCAGAAACTTATTTGATGGAGTACAAACCACAAAATGGAAATGGCAAGTAGCGAAACAGCCGACGTCTTTCAATGATGGTAAGGGCTTCAATTTGCCCTTGTGGTTTGAATTTTTTACCAACATGAAATAGATTATTCCACTACCCGGAAGTCTTGCTCTAATTTGGAGCATCATTTTCTTTTAGAACTAACATCTATTCGATTCAAAGATTCTCATAAATAATCGGAAATGATCTACATGGATAAGGCTTGAGAATATAATAGACCAGAGTTGCAACTTTGTTGTTAATGGAGGTTAATGCACCTCTTTTAACATCAAATATTCAATGAATTAAGCTGATTACAAGTTAAAATCGCCCACAAATGTGCTATCTCCAGGCAACAAGAGAAACAATGTTCTTTGACATACACAACAAAGCTTAATTAGTCCTCAGTATGAGGATACAACACATTCAGTTACAAATCCTAAACGTTCAGTTAGTGACATTCATTCCCAGCTTAACATTTACGAATTTTAAAATTGGCCAGGCAGATATTGAGACAAAATAAATATTCATGAAAATTAAAGGCAGCTACTACAGTTGCCCAGCTCTTGAACAACAGCTTCCATAGCTGGTCTTTCAACAGGAGACTCATGAGTGCAAAGCCAAGCAATTCTTGCAAGCTTGGCTGCTTCATACTCGAAGAACCTTCCATGCAGATTGGAATCTATGTAATCTTGGAATCTGCAGGCCTCAGCCCCTATTCGTACCAAGTTAGTAACTTTACACTTCCCTGAAAGAACTTGGAAGACAATCACCCCAAATGCGTACACATCACTTTTATCTGTGAATCGGCCAGTTGTTGCATACTCTGGAGCTAGATAACCCATGGCAGCACTGGCCTTAAGCGCTGAAAATACAATATCATTTGTAAGAAGGTTCCGTAAGCCAGAACCTGCAAGCAATGGATTGCATCGCTGGTCAAGAAGCACCTTCTCAGCTGTAATGTTTTGGTGAATCAGAGCTGGTTTGTTCACTTTGCATGCATGCAAATATGCTATACCTGTTAAGGAAATGAAAAAATCTTGGTAAAGCAAATCAACAAAAGCACATTTGTCATACCCAAGATTCATATACAATCAAAATGCAATCAAGGGAGCAAATAAGCTCCTTTTTTTCTGCAATTGGAATGTATTACAGGACAGGCAATAATTCATATGCACCTACAGATTATTAATTATTTTTTCAGATTTCACGTCAGACAATAATTAAGCATATCCAAGCCTCACCAACCCCAATTTATTTCATCCAGGACCAGTGGATATGAACTAATTCGAAACTTTACTTTGTAGGGCACAGTAAATCATTTATAGAAAAAGAAAATCAAGAAAATTTTTCATTTTAGCCCTTCAATAAAATCTTCCTACAGAAATCAGAATCAAGTTAAAAAAATGCAGATATCTAGAGTAGTAAGAACAAAAAGGTAAAACTAACCTTTGGCAATTCCTTTAACTATGGAAACTCTGGTGGACCATTCAAGCACATGGCTATCACCATCCTTTATATCAAGATAATGCAGCAAATTACCATTGGAAACAAAATCATAAATGAGAAAGCACTCTCCTCGGCCCCGCGAACAACAAAATCCTCTCAACCTCACTAAGTTCTCATGTCTTAGCGAGGTCAAAATATTCAATCCCTTCAAGATGTCAGCTTCCTCTGACTTACAGCTAGTTTTACTAATGCTCTTGATAGCAACAACGGAGCCATCTCTTAGAATTCCTCTGTATGTAGCGGAAAAGTTACTTTTGCCCAACAAATTCACCTCTGAGAAGTATTGTGTTGCAGACTCCACCTCGTCCAAGTTGAACCTGAAGCTCTGGAAGACATCTTGCTCGTGTCCACTGAAATTCCTGCCATCAGCTAAAGGATCCCATCCATTAGAGTACTCAAGACTGATTAAAGGAGAGCCATTCTTCCTGTAAACCCCCATGGTCTGATCAATACTTAGACAGCTATCAGAAATTTCAAATGAGCTCCCAAGCTTCTGTTTTCTCCATCGATATTGAGTAAATGTCAGAATTCCTATTGCAAACAATGCAATAGTTATGATGACTGTGCCAACAACAACTGAAGCTGAATGGGATTTTGATGAATTAGGACTATGGGTTTGGTTGCAAGGCAACTGCAAATTTGCGGTTTCAGGGATCTCTCTTGATGGCAGACCAGTGGAACCTGATCCAAAAGGATCAGGTCTGCTTAGATTAAGATGATCAGAAACATTGCAAGCCTTCAAATCCATAAAACCAGCTCCACATAAACCCAGATTGTTTTCGTATAAGAATCCATCATTCAGTCTTTTGAGAGCTACATCAACCAAAAAGAAAAAAACACATTAACAAATCAGACTTGGAAATGCTAAAAAATCAAATTACCACCACCAATAAATGATTCAACACATGATCCTCATATGTTATAGCAATATTACCCAGCGGAACATTGCCAGAGAGAGAATTGTTCTGGACATCTAGAGATTCGAGCAAAGGAGCATCAGCTAGTTTGGTGGGTATTGAGCCAAAGAAGTGATTGAAGCTTAAGTCTAGTCTCATTAACACGCCCAAATCCCCTAAACTAGCGGGGATTGCACCACTGAGTTTATTGAATTGGAGAGCAAGAACATTAAGCTTTTTCAAAGATGCTAGCTGGGTGGGTATGCTTCCTGTCAACTGGTTATAACAAAGCTGCAAAACTAGAAAGCAAATACAAACCCTACATAAGCAAACTTACAAATCCACATAATTATTATCCACTCCATGAGAAAATGACAATGCTCAGTCAAGTTTGGAGCTTTCAGGTGAACCTAAATAAGCAGTTGAAAAAACCAAAAGATAATTGGAAATGTGATAAAAACCTAAAAGGAACCTAAGCAAAAAGAGAAACAAAAATGTAGCTAAGTTTCAACTTTTTCCCTAAATAACCACATGAATAGAAGCCAGCGAGAAATCAAGACCAGATTTGAAGCTTTTCCATTTAATTAGTTCTAAATCTAAGCTAGAACTACCCACGCAGAGAAAGGATGATAAAAAAAACAATCTTTTTCTCTTTGTTGAAAGAATAAATTTAATTTTTTCACTTCATAATTTCCTCTTTTCTTTGATTTCCGAAAAGGAATATTTTTTCACAGAAACAGTATAGCAGTGATAGGAAATTTAATTGCTTTAATTTAAATATATAGAGTAGGAAAAGTAAATATTGATTTCTTTTTCTTCGAAACGCAGCACATCTGTTAACCACTCATCTTCAGCGAAAAGGTAAGAAAATACTTATGAGAGAAAGTGATTAAAGAAACATTACATATATAGAATCACCTGTAAGCACACTGAACAAACCCAAAGCTTAAATATTTCCCATGAAAAATGCAAGAAAGCAACTGACCTTGCAAATTCCCCATGTTTCCGATTTCAGGAGGTATCTTCCCGGAAAGATTATTCACATTCAAATACAAATCACGAAGCTCTGTCAAGTTAGCTACTTCCGGTGGTATCTCCCCATAGAGGGAGTTATAGTGCAAGTAGAGACCTGTCAAGTGCTTTAACCCATCAACAGCAGGAGATAACTTCCCATGGAGCCCTTTTCCCTGCAAGGAAATATTAGCCACTTGACCCTTTTCATTGCAGGCTACACCCTCAAATGAACCGTCGCATTGGTCGCCATTAATGGTCCATGAAGAGAGGTACTTTTCCTCTGGGTCCAAGGCAGCTTTCATGTCCATGAGTGCTCTCGGCTCATCAGAATTTGCAGATACCCCTGATTCCTTTGACATGAAAACAAAGCAAATGAAGAGAAAAACAGCAAGACCCATTTCTAATTTTAGCTCCAAATAATAAAGGATAAGCTTTGTCTCTCTTTCTATAAACAAGCTGCCTGGTTTGGAGCTTCTTCTCTCTGTAGATTCTTTTGTAGTCACAGGTTTTCTTCTATAAGTTGTTGACCGTTTGTCCTCTGTTTTCGCCTTGTAGAGAAGCAAAAAGAAGCTCTGCCTTCTATAGACTTCTGAGTAAGTAAGTAATCTCTAGTGGGCAAAAGAGAAGATGGTAGAAAAGAAGAGACAAGCTTGGCAGGAGGCATCCATACTGACTCCACTGGAAAGATGCACTATATGGAAAAAATAAAAAAGAACAAGAAAAGATACAAATTTTTTTATTTTCAGTCGTTGGATTAGTTGACTTTGGTTGGCTGACTATGGGACTTGAACTCGGTTACATGGCAACATTTATGTTCGGTTGGTTAGGACAAGAGAAGACTTTGATTTGACCACCATGATCTGATATTAAGTCTTGCTAATACCAAAACTTTTCATTTCGAAATTTCTCTATTTATTTAGCAATAACTAAAGGTAATATACCTGAAGAAAAATACTATTAATCATTTTCTTTTTTTCTATCCATTTATTTATTTTCAAAAGCTGTAAATTTTTTAGGTTTCAAGTCGCTGTGATTTAGAATGATTTTGCCTAGCAAATTGAGTGAAAAATGGTAGTAATAATGATTATTACTTATTAGTAAAGGTAATTATTAAGCGTGTGAAAATAATAATTAAAGCAGAAAAATATACATTATCAATTTAAATGCAAAATGTACATACCTGCTTTTGAAAAAAAAAGTATTTATAAATTTTAAATTCATTTATTTACTTTAAAATATACATTATGTACCTGCAAAATGTACATACCTGCTTTTGATCTTCAAATTTCATTTTACGCAAGGTGTGTTTATAATAAATTATTCATAGTTTTAATAAGTTTCACCATTGGTGTTGAAATTTAGGTACTGTATTAAAGTATATATATTCTCCTATTAAATGTTAATGAACATTATACGTATGGCACCAACACACACACACATATATATATATATATTCAAAGCCATATCTATGCATTGATATTTGGACTAAATTTTAAATTGCTATTACAAATGAAATTATAGGCAATTGATGATGAGGTGAATTTTAAAATTTTGGCTCGGTTTTGAGTTATATTGTTAATAGTTTTTTTTAAGATAAAAAGAGAGATTGAACTCCAGTAAAAATATTTTAATACTTAAATTAGAAATCGAATTATCTATAAGTATAAAAATATAAAAAGTGAGTTTTAAGATTCTCTGTCTGTGGAAAACTTACTCCTATTTATAATCAAAGAGAATAAGATAAATTTCAGATATATCAATTTTCTTCAAATATGTCAGTAAATTTTTTAAATATATCAGTATCATAATTTATTATATATTTATTATCGTATCAAAATTTTATTTATTGAATAAGGAGAGCTCCATTGATGATATATGCTCGAAACTAAGATTTTCTATTGTTGAAGCTGGATACTAAGTGATGAACTCGGTCTAAGAGTCTCTATAAATAAGGGTAGTATCAGTTATAAATATCAATGTTATATTACAATCATAAAGCTTAAATTTTTAACATCTAAAAAGCTAGATTTTCAAAACATTTAAAAGTAACACAGGTGTGAGTAAGTGACCAATAAAAAAACATTGTTTGAGAATATACATTATCGCGAATATTTTAATAAATTTTAGGTCAAGTTATATTATTAATATCATCAAACATTTTCATGGCTCAAAAAAAAACATATCGATTTGGATTTTCTGCACATATTCCTAAACTTAGAATTTTTTTTATCATACATTAAACTATATATTACTAATAAAAATATTAGTGGTAGACCAGTAACTAGTGTATAAAAATTCATCAAGTCAATTATTTAGAATCATAACTTAATTATCACATGATTTTATTAGCATTATTAATTTTATAGAATTTCAATCAAAATTTCACTTATTAACTTGAACGATATTATTCTGTAAATTTATAAAAAATAGTTTTATTTATAAATTTTAATTATAATTATTTCAGAAAATTTTAAATAAAATTTACTATTTTACTTAAATTAACTATTGTTTAATGTATTTGAAAAAGCAAGACGGACTATTTTTAGGGATTAAACTCTTGAGTCAGTATATATATTTATATATATATTTTTGGGTTTCTCTTGGATACAGAAGACTTTTTTCATCTGAACTCGAATAGGGAAATCGACGGTTGCGATTTATTAGTCCTATTAAGGGGGCCCACTAAAAGCAATTACTATGCCACGTGGTAACTAATGGGTTGTCAGTTACAGTGCTAAGAAAGCTCATACAAATCGACTACCATTGAGAGCAAGTTCAAATTCAAATCAGGGGCATAATCATGTGTGCATAGACTCACAGTAAGCCAAATAAGAGAAAGTGAAAAAAAAATAATTCACTTAAAAAATAAAAACATCGAAAAACAAAGACCAATAGGCAATGAAGGTGTAGGAAGCTCCCAAGGACCAAAGCGTACGAGAACAGGAGAATTCAAATCACTTGGATTAAGCCTTCTCCAACGCAGCATAGCGCAGCAAATTTACTTTCAACAGTGTGCCATTTTCTGTGCAATTTTGAAGATTGCTACAGTAGTGCGCCATATATGGCGCACCACTGTAGCAATGCTATTTATTTTTTTTAATTGTTTTTCTTTTTTTTAATTGTTTTTTTTACTATTTGCTTAATGTATTTTTATTATTAATATTTAATTAATATATTTTTATATTTAATATATTATTATTTATGTATAATATATGTATTTATTTCATTTATTAGATTCTAATTTTTTTAATTTATATAATATATTGTATTATTAATTTATTTTATATTTTTAATAATTATAAAAATTTAATTTGTATTAATATAATATTAAATATATGTAATATTTATAATAAATTATTTATTTAGGATTTTTTTTATAGAAATAGTGATATTATATATATTATAATTACATAAAATACATTAATAGAAAATTTTTGTAGTGAAATGAATAAATAAAATTAAAGATAAAAATTAATATAATATTAATGAGAAAGAAAAAAATGAAAAGAATATTTTTTTTTATGTTAAAAATGGTGTAAATGATTGAAGATGATATTATGCTATTTTAGTATTTTACACTAAAATAATATAAAAAATGGTGGAAAACGGCGTTAGTAGTATTTATTTGGTGTTGCAAGGCAAAAATATTGGTGGCGTTGTGTGCCCCCTCACTTTGTGCTGTGTCAGACTTCTGACACCATTTCATCCCATGCCTTTGTCTCTTTCCTTGGATCCTTCTCGACTTTCTACCTCCCTTATACATAATTCGACCAAAAAAAAAATACTTAATCGATTTCAATTTAAATATATTTTAAAACATTTTATTCATATTAAAATATTAATTAAAATTATTAATTTATCCATAATTAATATTTTTTAATATTTATATTCTATTAATTTTCTTACTCAATATTACATGTAAAAAATAAATTAATAAAAAAATTAAATTTTTATCTTAATATTATTAAACATTAAATATTTTAAAATAAAATTAAAATTTTAAAACATATTTAAATTGAAATAGAGAGAATATATATTTATTAATTTTTTCATAAATTAAATAAACTATTTTTTATTTATCTTAATTAATTAATGTGGAAAAAAAATGAAAAGGCATAGACTAAGAATATGGTCCTAAAGGCTAAAGCAATATGAACAAGAACAATGGTGCCTTTGGGTCTCCCTCTCCCCCCAAGTCCCTAATGATCTTTTGAGATCTTTCTCAATGAATGGAATCGAATCTGCTTTCTACTGGTAAATATAAAAGAAACCCATTTGGCAGCTGCAGTATTATTATTCCTGTATTTGAAAAGCCACGTGCTATATTAGAATTCAAAAAAAGCATGTCGATAAAATCACTTTCTTGTTTGTAAAAACAAAGGGAAGAAAAATGAAAAAAAGTTGGACAATAACAACGCAATAACCCCCAATATTAGGCTCTATCGCGCGATTCACGAATTTTCCACTTAAATAAAAAAAAAAAGATTTACTCTACAATTCTATATTTAATTTAGTTTTAGTATAGTTTTTAACTGAATAAAAATATACTTAAATTTAATCATTATTTGTAATATACAAAAATATGAAATGATATTTATTAAAAAAAACAATTAAAAGATTATCCTTAGTTACTGTAAATAAAAATACTTTTTTTTGCAATTTTTTATTTTATCATAGTTTTTTATTATACATTTTATCATTTTTAAATATATATATATATCAAATATAATAAATATTATAATGTGACTTATAAAAACATGGGATATATAAAGAAATTGAACCACAAAATTTGAGTATAAAGATATTTTTGTAAATAATTTAAAGTTTATAATATAATTTTTTTATCATATTTATTTACGGAGCAAATTTTAATTTAGAATATAATATTTGTTGCAAATACTAAATACGTTGGATTGGATATTTTCTTTTTTAATTCAAAAATTATTGAATTTTTAAAATATTAAATATTTTTTGTTGATAATTTCATTGAGAGGTAATAAATCGCGCGACCGCTTTACTTGTTGGAGTCCTACGGGTAACTCTGGCATTTCAATGATAGCATGTTATTTGTCCCTTGTAATTTCTGTATCTTTTTCTATGACATAAACATTGATAGTGAAACATGGACCACTCTCGCCTAATTTTATCATCTTCCGTATAGAGCCCAAACCCAGACCCAAAAAATTTAAAATAAGTTATTAAAATAGCTATTGGCTATGGCAATTAATTTTTCCAAATGAAATATTGCGGTCCATTTGATGTGATAATTTATTGAGTAAATTATTGATAAAATGATATATAATAATTTACATGATTTATTAATCTTCCATCAACTTTTTCAGAAGTTAAGAATTGGTGGTCGGCGAAGGATTCCTCCACACACACAGACACAGGCACGGACAAAGTTCTTTTAAAATAAGAATTCTATATGTATGCTGAGTATCTGCACAATCTTGATAATTGTAATCCATGAATGTGCAGTGTCCCTATTTCTTTTTCCATTTTTTATAACCCCGCTCCTCCTCGTAAAGGTTGAAAAAATACCAATTATTGCACTATCGATCGCGTATAACTAATTTGAGAAAGCTCAACTTACATTTATAGCTAAATTAATGCATGGAATTTTGTATTTAACTTCCATGGAAACTTTCTAATAGCAACATTCTGGGAGAATTTTAAATGTTTTAATTATTGAATTGTCTTTGGCTTATATATTAGCTTGATCAGGTATATATAAATTTGATTCTTCATGTTGGGCCTTCCAGTTCAAGAAAGGATTGTTCTCCTGATAACCCCACATCTTAATTATAGTGCTTCTTCCATCAATACTTAGCATTGAAGAAGTACCTTTTTTCAAAAGAAAAGCACTTTGAACATTTTGTATAAGTGAAGAAAAGCAGCATCTTTCAAAAGGCAAGCAGGCAGCCATATAATATTAAAGCTCCTCTTGTTATTAATTTACAGATGCACTCGTAGTTCACTGGTGATTTTGACTGTGGGACCAATACTAACATGCAACACAGCTCATACCTCATCATAACAAGACTTACTTTCAGAATTTCTGATTGTTCTTTCATCAGAAGTTAGACCCACGTAAAATAGAATCTCGATGGGCATATTTAATAGAATTTTACATTGCAAAATTAATTAGGATATTAAAAAAAAGGGATGGGGCCTCCTTTAATTTACACTTATTATCACATGGCATCTTATGAAAGGGGTCCAGGCCTGCTAAATTGTTGAACGATATGAGAAGCCCCAGCAACCAGCAAGGAAAATATTAAACAACGGCTAATGTTGGACGACCTTTTTACCAAATGCCCAATAAATGTTTCATTTGGATTTGAATTTTGACCATACTGGTGAAAATTGTATTTATAATTACTTTTATTTAGCTTAGAATTTTACTAATTGTAATTTGGAAAAAATTAATAAGAAAATCTCACTTTCCAAAACCATATTTTGTTAAGCAATATAAAATCCGAAAATTATTTTGGTCAAAATTATATTACTCTGTTGATATTCGAGTTATCAACTTCTAAATCTGAACCCATTACAGCCAAAATGAAAAAAAAAAAAAATCCTCACGTGCATATCCTAATACAACAATTCATGTCATGAGCAAATTTTGGTTAACCAATCAAATATTCAATTTAGTTAATTAAAATTATTATATATCAATCGGTTCAGTTAATAATTTTAAAAAATTTCAGTTTTCAATTTGATTAATAATTAATTAATTCGATTCGGTCAAATAACCATTAACTAAAATTTTAAAATAAAAATTTATTTAGTTATTAATTTTTTATTTAATCCTTTAATTATAAATTTTTTTTACTATAATTATAAACTTTTATTACAAAATAAAATTATTTTTTAATTTTTTTAATAAATTTTATCAGGTTATTTAATTATATTAATTTTTTATTATAAATAAAATTTTTATTATAAAATTAAAAAAATTAATTAATTTGGTTAATTAACTGAATCGATAAGTTTAATTCGGTTAATTAATCGAATCGACAAAAATTAAAAATTAATCAGTTTGATTAAAAATTTTAAATAAATAAATTTGGTTAACTAGTCGATTAGGTCGATTAATTAACTGATTGACCGAATATTCATCCCTACTTAAAGTAAAAATAATTTTGAAAATATTTATTTTTTAATTATTTAATTATTAATTTAAAACAACTATTTTAAAAAAAATTGAAAAATGTATGTCATGTGTAATTTCCTCATGATCTAAAATGTAGTGGGCTTAGACTTGTCGACTTGGACCTTTCTAAAATCCATAGGAGCCTGGGGCTTAAGCTGGGGAATGCACACCTAAGGTCAACAATCAAAAGAAGAATGAAACAATTAAATCATTCACCATTTTTTTATTTTTATTAAGAGTATTTTAATTAATTTATAATAAATTTATAATAAAATCATAATAAATTATATAAATCTAATAAATATAATAAATTAATCTTTAAATATATTTTAAAATAAACTTTTTCATTTCTTTTTATGATTTTTGTCAAAAATTCAAAAAAAAATAGTACAGCAGTAAAGCCGGGCTTGGCATTAAAATCTAGAGATTTTATAAAAATATTAGAAAAAATAAAAAATTTAAATTTATCATATTTTTTAAAATATTTAAAAATTTATCAGAATTTATAATTTTTTTATAAAAATATCAAATTTTAATAATTTATTATAAATTTATTATAAATTTATAATAAATTTATCATAAAATTATTAAAATATTATTCATAGAAATAAAAAAAATTATAAAATATACGAGAGAATGCAATTATCCTAGAATCAAATATGTATGTTGATCAAAGCCCATTTCACTGGTCAACATATATATGAAACCCTAGAAACGCTGTCGATAGAAAATTTATAGGATTTGCGGCTCGTTGAACAACAAATCTAAGCTAGAGACCGCACCACCTTAATTGCCGTCGCCATGGGTCGCATGCACAGTCGAGGGTATTTGCTCTACCTCTCCCTTCTCTTAATGTATGTTTATGCAGTTTGTGATATGTATATTGCTTTGTTTGCAGTAAGGGTATTTCGGCTTCAGCTTTGCCGTACAAGAGGACTCCACCAAGTTGGCTCAAGATCTCTGCTCAGGATGTGAGTATTATGGCCTTTGAAATCTCAATTTCGTTGGATTAATTACTATTGAAGGGAAGTAGTAATGTGATTGGCGATTTGATTTTAAGTTGCTTCTAGCTTTGAATAATCAAATTGGATTTGATTCTAATAAGATTGTCAGATATGCTGGACTGCAAAATTTGCTAAGTTTACTGTAGTCTAGGATTGCAAACTAGATTTGGAGAACGAAATAATAGTTTTTGTTTTCAGGTTGAGGACAACATTTGTAAATTTGCAAAAAAGGGGCTTACGCCTTCTCAGATTGGTGTCATTCTTCGTGATTCTCATGGAATTGCTCAGGTCAGGAGTGTAACTGGAAACAAGATTTTGCGCATCCTTAAGGCTCATGGTAAGAATCTTTTGATCGCTCTTTCAGTTGTAGTTCATTTGTGTATGAAAATGATATTTTTTAGCTTATGGTGGGGAACTCAGTTGAATGCTTGAGTGGGTCTCTGCAACAAATGTTGCGATACAGTTTTGCTTTTTGCCTATGTTGAATGCTTTTCTCGGTAATGTGGCTGATACTTGTTTTCTTTGGTCAGGTCTTGCCCCTGAAATTCCTGAGGATTTGTATCATCTTATCAAGAAGGCTGTTGCAATTAGGAAGCACTTGGAGAGAAACAGAAAGGATAAAGATTCCAAGTTTCGGTTAATCCTTGTGGAGAGCAGGATTCACAGGCTTGCTCGATACTACAAGAAAACAAAGAAGCTGCCACCTGTCTGGAAATAGTGAGCCCATCTACTCACTCTTGATTTTTTATCCTTTGTTGCTCTCTGTGTAGTGTGTTCATATCCAAGTAGCTTTTATGAACCCGGTTAAGAAAAGCTTGTTAGCCACTTATATTTGCAAATCCATATTTGATTTCTGATTACAATTTTGTGTAGCTTGTATGATTGCATTGGGGATTACATATATTTCTGTGAAATTTATTTATACAATTTTTTGTGTATACTCTGTTGTCAATACATAAGTTTATAGCTGCATCCCCATCTCTGTGTTTGGAACTTGCCAAAACCGTCTTCCGTAGTTTTTTTATTAATTGCTCGTCTTTCCAAATGAACTGAAGCTTCGCTTGAGCTGATCATACTTTTTAATTAAATGCAATTGATTTAATTTTTTGTAGTTTCTTTGTCTAGGCAAGTTTTTCTTCCTGACTGCTATGATGACTGCAAATTTTTCATTGTTGTTGTATCTTCAAGGCTTTTCACCATGCTTCATTGGGCCACTCAGCCTATTAGCTGTAATATGTAATTACTGATTTGGGGTCATATTGTCTTGCAGCGAATCAACAACTGCAAGTACTCTCGTGGCTTAGGCTAATAATGTTTTGCAGTATTCAAGGGTAGACGTCCTTGTGAGATGTGATCATGGTTCATAAGTTATATAGAGAATGGTGTTATGTTAATTTAGGAAGATGGGAGTGGATCCTAGAACTATGTTCACTGGATGTTCTGCTTGATTTTGAATCTCTACATTAACTTTTTTGATCATATTGTGTTTTTACTTTGAGCTATAACATTTTGCAATTATTGTCATGTGATCTTGCTCTGTGGATTGTGAAAAGAATGGGATGGAATGGTTGGAATAAACTGCTTACAGGTAGAAATTGTGATTCTTAATCAACGAATTCTGCAAATTATATTAATTGATTAATAATCAATTGGCTGTGGTCTATATTTGAAATGTACGATGGCTGTAGAATGGCAGAGTCGGATTTTGTCAACTGATCGTGGCTAATTCAGTTTTTTGATTCTGCCATGTAATATGCAATTGAACTCTGGATGGGATCATGTAAATTGTAAAAATTAGCAGTCAAAAATACTAACCAGTAAGGTTAATGCTCGAAGCCTTATATGAACGTCTGGGCTCCAATTCTTCGCTAGCGTTATTCTTTTAGTTTACGACGTCTTATTCAATGGACGGCTTTTTATCTAAAGGCAACACGCGCACTATCAACGTAGCTGTTATTATGGCTTGCATATGCAATTTTTCAATGATTTTTAAAAATTGTTCATGGTTTTTATGCTCTCCAAAGTCTCTGTCATTCTGCCGAAAGACTTAACTGCCTGAGATCTCAGTGGTCCTGCGGCTCCTGCTTGTAGCAATAAGATATGGCCCCATGGCAACTCAACTGTTCTATTCACAAAGTAAAAGGTATGGGTCGTTGAAGAAGTTGGGCTAAATCTATAAGATTAGTCCGAAATCCGAATTAATGTCGGCAATTCATAGGATAAATATTATCTGCGATTAAGCATGACTTTTTATTCACACTTGTTGGGCCTCTTCACGAAACCAAAACCACTAACAAATAGGAATTTTTTTTTGTTTAACAAAATTGTCAAAAGAATTCACAATATTATAAATTTACTAGTCTAAAAAAATCATAAAATTTATTAAATTTTTTTTATTAATTTATAAATTTAACAATTTCATATTTTATGTATGATGCTATACAATTTGATTAGATCTATAAAACAAAATAATATTTGTCATTTTTATTCATCTTAATAAAATATAATATATTATTAAAATTAATTTCAACTTTTCAAATTATATTATAATTAATAATATACATATTTTTAATTTTAATAATATAATAAAATCTTCAAAGTATACTAAATTATTAAAATACTTTAAATACATAGTTATGTAGAATGAATATAATATAAATATAAATTTAAATTTGTGATGATTTTAATCTTTTATAATTATTTTTTAAAAATTTTATGTCTAATTAGTATAATTTAGCTCTAAAAATTTTTTTTAACAAAAGAAAGTAAAGAGTACATTATATATGTACGCTATACATGTATACGAGTGTGATTGTATGTGTGCATACACAACATAAATAGTATAAAAAAGTTAAAAATTATGCGTACATATTTATATTAATTAGTATATAAACTATGAAGTTTAATTTAATATATATGCTAAAGTTAATTAAAAAAGTAGTTATTTTAATTTAATTTATTTTTTATATATTAAACTTAAACATGCAATAAATTAAAATTCTGTAATTTTAATTCGAACTACGCGGTTTCAATAACAAGCCACGTAATATATTTAATATTTTATTTTTATTCTTTATTGCAACCAAGAAACCCTGAAGTCCCTAAAAACCACAGCCGCCTCTCATGAATTGTTAATCGCGATCCTCTTCTCAAATTGACCGAGTCTTCGTCTTCATCGACTCGCGTCTCAGTCTCACTATTATCGTCAATTCGCCTGTCACTGTCTCCCTCATCGCCAATCTAGCCTCTCACGATCATCTTCATCGTTTTTATCATCAGGTCTTACTATTTTTCTTCTTCATTTTGTTTTGTTTGATTTTGTTTATATTTTTGTTTGATTTATTTTATATATGACATCATCTCATAAATAAAATTTTTAAGAATGTTTCAAATGCTGTAAGATATAATAGTTGGAGTTGATTAGGATTTGGGTTCTATTTGTTTTGTTGAGATAGATATTTGTTTGTTGGGTTTTGGTGTCTGATTATGAGTAGTGAACTTCGTGGGGGAAGTACAGTGAATGCTTATACAGAAGTACATGAACTGTAAACTGTACATACTATTGGCAATAAATCTGATTATTGACAAAAAAAAAATAGTGATTCTCCTTTTCTATTCCTGGTGATTTATGTAGTCTTTTCTGATGAATAAGTTCCGACATGCTTATTGGTTTTGATGGTTTGTTTTTGTTTATTCAGAGAAGCGACCAATAAAATGGCTGCAGTGTATGGAGCAATGAAGCCAGCTAAACCTGAGTTGGAAGAACCACAGGAGTAGATTCATAAGATCAGAATCACTCTCTCCTCCAAGAATGTGAAAAACTTCGAAAAAGGTTTACTATTTTGCCTTTATTGTATCATAATACCATAAGTTTAATCAGCAGATTAAACCCAATTTAGTTATTTTTTACAATTTAGTTTTTGAGTAATTTGCATATAAATCCCATTTGCTCTAAATTAATTTCTATTTTGCAATTATATAGCTATTTTTCCAATAGATTAATATGATTTTCTCTTTTTAATTGTATAGTATGTGCTACTTGGTTCGTGGTGCGAAGGATAAGAGATTGAGGGTCAAAGGACCAGTGAGAATGCCAACCAAGGTTCTTCACATCACCACCAGGGAATCCCCTTGTGGTGAAGGTATTTACCCCACCTGCCGACTTATTTCTTGATTTAACTGTTACTGTTGTGTCATATCCTATTTGAAATCAATTTAAAGATTCCTGTAAATTTCGTTTATATCAATGAAGAATAGCTGTTGTCTGTTTATTCATTCAGTTTATTTGTGGTGAGCGGTATTTTGCCTAATAGTCATGTTTGCTTGCATATTTGAATTTTTTAAAAAATTTGTCGCGGGAATCGAAACAAAAATTTTTCGATTATTAATTATACACAAAGTGATCAATTTGTATTATCCATGCAATTTTTTTTTGTGTTTCGCTCCTCTTTTTTTGTCTGCATGAAGACTTCAGGTACAATCAAGATTACTAGAAGTCTGATTTGCTTTTGGAATAGATCTTGAAGTTCAAATGCATGGTTTGTTGGAGCTTGATTACACTTGAATTTTTCTTCTCTGGTCAGACTTTGATGTGCCAGATATGTTTTGTAGATTAGTCCTTGATCTGGGCCACAGGAATAAAATTTTTAAATTTTTATTCAATTGGAATTTTGTTGATTTGGTTACTAGATTGCTTCTTTATTGCTGCATTATGGGAAGTATTATTATATGATAGAACACATCGACATAGGTTATGTTTTGAATCATAGCTGCAATCTTATTCAAGACATTCTCATCATCATTCCTATTTATCTTCGGAATCTCTAGTTTTTGTTTAATAGTTTTGTGAGAATTGAATCAGTTTGTGAGATTGTGCTCTTCTATTTTTTAATTTATATGGTTGAGCTTTCCTGTGTTGGTCATAAAGGTGATCAATGTTGTATGGACTGTGATCTTATCCTAAAGACATGTTGCCCATGCATAATTTACTACTTGGTAGTTTGCAGGAACCAACACATGGGACAGATTTGAGCTCAGGGTCCACAAGCGTGTCATTGACCTGTTCAGTTCCCCCGAGGTGGTCAAACAAATTACTTCCATTACCATTGAACTTGGTGTCGAGGTGGAAGTTACCATTGCAGATTCATAAATGTTAATGTTTGTGCTTTGCTTTTTGGATATTTGCAAGTTTATTTAGCTCTTTGGAAAACGTTTCTTGGTGTGGATCTATTTTATTGAAACATTTGCTTCAGGGCTCATCTTTGAAGGAATACTGTAGGTTTATTGCAGCATGTGTTTTTTTGTTCCATACAATTTTTAAGCTAAAGGTGATGTTATGGAGTGACAATTTTGTATCTTCTATTCCATTCTGATATTTTGTGTCAAAAGTGTTTCCAGCAATTTCCTAATCCATTGTGGCTTTTTTATTCAGCATGAGCATTCCGTATTTCTCAATTTTGTGATACTACATGGCTTGTTCTCAATTTCAAAAGTGAATTTTCTGACATTTTCTAGTTGCTCCGATCTTCATTTCGATAATTGATTGAAGAGAGCAGGTTCAGTTTTCTGCAGGGCAAAGGCAAGAGAAATTTGAATTCCAAATCTGGTTTTACGTTGCTTTCGTCTTGCTAGGTCATCTGGGTCTTCTTGTCCCCTTGGAAATATACGTGTAGAAGTCGGGGAGGCTTGAAATGGTGATAAAAGGGTCGTAGAGTCTGGTAATAAAATTGATAAAAAAAAACAGCATAATTCTTGTATATATTGAAAATATTTTTAATATATATTGTAAAAATATATAAAAAATAAAATAAAATTTTTTGTAAACTAAAAAAATATAATAAAAATAAAATTTTAAAGAAAAAATAGCATTTTATACGAGACATTTACAAAACGATTTTAAAAATAAGTTTTATTTTAAAAAATACTACACCTTAAAAAAGGTTTTCAAAAATACTAAAATCAATCATTTTTTTTAAATATTTTACTCTACAATAAAATAATATTTTTATTAAATACCTTATCTCTCATTCAAATAATATTTTACTATAATTTTATTTTTTTCAAATTTTATTATTAAATAAATATATTTTATTAAAAAATAAAAATTAATATTTTAATTAATATTTTATACATATAAACTGTATTAATTTTAATGGAGAAAAAAAATTTAAATTTCATTACAAATAAGAAATACAGTCACAAAACAAAAATTAAAAAATTAAAAATATATATATAAATATTTTAAAAATATTAAATTTCTTTTAAAATAAATTTTATATATTATACAGATAAAAATTTTTAAATAAAATTAATTTTATTATACAGATATTATGTATACATTATATATGTTGCAGATATTATATATATATTATTTATATATTATATAGCATAAACCGATATATACCGTTATTTTTTAGTTAAAATATATATAACATATTGTGATATATATTCACATATATCTACATATATATAATATATAATATTATTCTTTTATAATATATATTCACATAAATCTAGATATACACTAACATATATTTATATATATCTAGATCTATATACGCATAAAAATATTATTTTTTAATTACTTATATGTAATATATAATGCCATATATTGATATATATTTATATATATTTATCTATATTATTATTCTATAACTAATATATATAGATAAATAATATATACTAATATATATCTAAATATATATAACATATACTGTTATTTTTTTATAATATATATTTATATTTATGTAGGTAATAAATATTACAATATAATTAAACATATAAAATAATTATATATTATTATTTTTTTAAAATCAACATATATTATGTAAACATGTACCCATTTATAATTTAAGATTAAAGTGTAGGAACTTATTATAAAGCTGATGTCAAAATCAAAACAGACAAATATAATTTCGGTATAACTCAAACTTAATATGTATATCAAATTAAAACTCTTAAATTGCGAGATTTTTCAATTCCCTTAAATTACTCAAAAACCCAAAATTCTTAAATTTGATTTGAAATAGTATAAAATGAAAGCATGCGTCATGATAAAAAAATCATTTACAAAAAAAAAATTACACTATATATCATTATTTAATTTTTTAAAAATTATTCTATAATATTTCTGGGAATAGAATAAATTTTAAATATATTAAATATATATTAGATATATATATATATATTTGAAAGTATAATATTTTTAAATTAAAAATTTAAAAAAAATATTTAAAAAAATCTTTTAGAATATTTTTATTTTTAATATTTTTGAAGAATTTCATATAAAAAAATACTTAGAAAACTATCTTAAAAAAATTTCATTTTTGAAATAATACTTAATACACCTTAAAAAAATTTAAAAATACTTCAATAAAAAAATTTAAAAAAAACAACAGCAAAAAAAAAGTTCCCGCAAAAATGAAAGAAAACTTCCGTAAAATTGAAAAACAAAAAACCGACACCGTAAAACTCAAATCAGAAAACAAAACACGGCATATAGTGCAACGGGAGAAGGTGTATTTTTCCCTAATATTCTAATATTTTAGCAAAGATACATATTTATTCTTAAAAAATTTTAATGGTAAAAATATCAAAATTTTATTAAAAACTGATATTTTTTTTCTCCCTTAATAGTTTGACTAACTGAGTTTTTATCTTCATTTAATTTCTGAATAATTATACAATGAAACCGTTGTATTACAACAAGCCAATTGAATATCAACATATGGCAATGTTGTAATATAACAAGTCAATCGAATGTAAAATATTGCCACATGTTGATATTCAATTGGTTTGTTGTAATACAACGATTGTATAATTATTTCTGATTTCTTTTTCTTTTCATTTTTACACATCTATATCGTCTTCCGTCAACGCACCTCTCTTATTTCCAATCAGTGACATTTGATGAGCAAGCTTATATTGAGAAATGAAATTTCGAGAGGCCAAAACCAAGTTGTCAAAACTTCCTAATTTCCCATTCTTTACCTGTTTTTGTTGCAAGTTCATGAAGAAACTAACAACGTTCTCAGCTGAGCGACAAACTTCAAAAACTTCCTCCAACCACAACATCCATTCTTCAGTTAATTCTTTTGAATCAAAATTTCTCACACAATCAAGTAAAGACTTAAATTCATCTCTTAACCACCTGGCTTGCCTTCTCACAGCAAGGCTAAGCTGATTCTGAGTTGCTAAAGTCTCAAACAAACTTATAACTGGGGAAATGATTGCATGCCCAATTTCTAGCTGGTATGGATCAAAGGAATCCTGCCAAACACCTCCTTGAGCTTGCGCAATTTGTACTTGGTATGGATCAAAGGAATCCCGCCAAACACCACATCGAACTTGAAGCATAAATCCATGTGCTAAGAAGCGAATATCAATCTCGATTTTTTGAAATCTCAAAAAAAAAGTCTATAATGATCTACCAAATCAAAAACTGCAAATTTATAAATATAAAAGAAATAATTTGGTGGATAAAGGAAACCCAAAACATATTGAATCAAAACATTTCTTTTTCGTCTCTGGGCTGATTTGATAATGAAGTCATCAGTTGCATCTTCAAGATCGTACATAATTCCCCTTGAAGCAGAGTCAACATCTTCTCGCAAAAGGGTTTCGATGGATTGAATTTGAGGTTCAAATCCAAGCAATAAATGTGATTGTTGGATTAGAATATTTGAAATTTTCCCACAATACGATTTGTCTCACCATGGATGGTGTGGTTTGAGAATATTTTTCTTCCTTTGCTTCTTTTTCTTCTTCTTCTTGTTATTGTTTCTTTGGTAGTATGAGAATCTCATCTCCATTTCCCTTTCCTTTTCCTTTCTTCTATTGCGGGTACTTACTTTACTACCAGTCTACCAAAGAGCTAACACCATCACCGTACAACAGAGTTTTAAATTTTAATTGAAAACTTCAAAACAAATAGAAAATTAAAAAAAAAAGTTTCAACCTCTGCTCTTTGTCGTTTTGACGAAAAACCATCAACACCATACGATTTTGGAGCAGGAAATCTCAATCTTGATAGAGCAATTGATCCAGTTTCTTCAATTTTCAATTTTTAAATTCTTTGCATTGTAGTATGATTTGGGAATTGGTTTATTTGAAGATGGTGTTTGTGATGGCGAGCAGTGTTCGTGATGGTGAATTATGAAGATGATGAACAGATGGGTGGGTTGATGAATAGAGAAGTGGGTTGGATGCCAATTAAGGGACAAAAAAAAAAACTCAGTTAGTCAAACTATTAAGAAGGAATAAAAATATCAACTTTTTATAAAATCTTGATAATTTTGTCTTTAAATTTTTTTAAGGATAATTTTGTACTTTTATTAAAATATTAGGGGTAAAAATGTATCTCACCCCCAACGTAATTTTCCATTTTATATAATCTTCTCTTACAGAATGAGAAGCCCAGCCCGTTCAAATCTCAGCAGAAAAGCCTGGAATAAATAGAAAAACCTCCAGAACACAATTGAAAAAATAAGGAACAGAGAGTCATTGTGCAGACGAAAATGGTGCTAGGGCTCAGACAATTCACCAACAGAATTGGAGAAGGTGCTGGAGAACCAGTTCTCGACACTGAAAATGGCGAGGAGCTGATGTATGTCCAGCCTGGCGTTGCCATCGTCATAAGCAATCGCTCTCCAGAATCACCTGGCACTCTTTTTATTTCCAACAAGTAAATTATATTTATTCATCTGTTTTTTAAGCTTTAAATCCAACAATTTCCCTCCTTACTCTTGTTTAATGTTCTAATAATGGTCATATTTCAGGAAAGTGGTGTGGTTGAGTGATGTGGATAGGGCAAAGGGATATGCAGTCGATTTTTTGTCTCTATCACTGCACGCAGTCTCGAGAGATCCAGAAGCTTACCCCTCTCCCTGCATATACACTCAGGTCTTTTTTTTTTTTTTGGGTTTTGACGTTCTAAGTTTGTCACTGCTGTGCTTTTGAGAATTAAGTACCTCTTTATATATATATATATATATATATATATATATATATTGTATAATGAGTTAAAAGGGCTTGCTACTATGCGTATATATTTTGCTGCTGTAGTTGGCACTGGTTATGAACACCGATTGAATACAACTACTTGGCCTTGAATTTCTGTATAACTTTGTATGAGTCATTTAACACTTGAACATTGGCATATAGGTGAAGTTTGAAACGATTTGGAATTCTTTAAGTATGGATAGAATTGCTATTATGCATCAACCTTCTGCTTGCATGTAGATTGGGTGCTTCAGTTCTGATCTCTCTATGTATAGATATCAAGAATTTTGGCTTAATTTTCTTAGATTTCTTGTACTGAAGATAAGGCCTTTTTTTTAAGAGACTTGCCGTTTCATTTTTTGTTTTGATTTAAACTACATTTTGTCAAGTAATTATCTTTTCTAAAAACTCTATGCTTATTCTGTTACTTTCTTCCTCTTTTTTACATGGTGGTTCTGATTACTATTGTCTTATTTGAAGATTGAGACAGAAGATGATGAAGATGGCTCAGATGGTTCAGATTCAGGAAGTAATGAGATATTGGATTTGTCAAAAGTCACAGAGATGAGGCTTGTCCCTTCAGATCCCAGCCAATGTATTTATACATACTTCTTTTATTGGCACGATGCTCAATTTTATACTTCTTATGTTCCTGTCTTGCACTTGCTTGTTGCATCTTTGTTACATGCTTGCTGGTTAAAGATAACTCTCTCTTTTTCCCTTTTCTTTTGGTGACAGTGGATACTCTGTTTCAGATATTTTGTGAGTGTGCTGAGTTAAATCCTGAACCTGTTGAGGGTATGTGCTAACTTCTGCCTTTGGAATGGCTTCTGTGGATTATTTCTGATCATGAGTTTGTCTAGCCATTTTTGCCTCTGCTAATTGACACTGATTTATTTCCTTTTATACTCTCTTTAGAGGATGATGAAGAAGAGCACAATTGGATTTTCAGTGCTGATCAAATACCAAATGTTGCTGGAGGTATGAGTTTGACTAATTCTCATAGCTATCCAAATATATTTCATATGTAGTGAGGTTATATTGTAAATTGTTGGTATCTCCAGAAGATGAAGATTCTGAATGGCATTTCTTTCAAAATCCAACAAGCTCAATAGGTCATTCAAATGGGGATCATGACGTAGCTCGTCGTGTGCTTGAGGTATTACTGTTCCATTTTGGTACTGTTTTATGTATCACATGAATTTGATGCCTGGTATTGGTGGACTATGACATGTTATGCAGTTGTGTTATTCTATATTTTTCTGCCTGTCTCCTCCCCTGTTGTAGAACTGGAATTTGTTTTCCAGTCACAAATATCAATTTTTCTAGTAGTTGTATGCTAGCCTAAAACATACTAGGCGATATATCCAGAAGTGCTTGGCTGCTTGCACATGCTTTTCCAAAAATGACGCTCAAAATTTGTACATGTAGTTTTTGGTTCTGAAATTATAGCATATTTTCTTAATTTCAGCTTCAAATCAATGATCAACGGTTTGAAGATCCAGAAGAGGTGGAACATAACAGTCACAGTGGCCATCAGTGAGCTTCCGTCGCTTTTTAATCGTTTTTCAAACTGCTGCGCATTTTGTTGTTCCTAATCAAAATTGTGCTGTCTTTGTAAATTTTTTTCTCTCAATATTGATGGTGGTAAGGTGGCAAGGTGGTCATTTCGTAGGTGTATTGTGTTTTTGAGACTCCAAATGCAGAAGTGGAATTCTTGGAGTAGATTGTTATCAACGTTGGTACAAAATCTCAAATGGGTTGTTGGATATTCCATTTGGGTGTAGTTATAGAATTATTCTTTCATGTTTGTGGGGTTTGCATGCAATTGATAACCGTGGTTAACGTTGACACACTAGAACAGATTAAAGGTTTCTCTTGTTTGAGTTGTTATGATAGAAAGTGGCATCTAGGACTTCGATTCTTGTGGAATGTGCCTGTATCTTGTGGCTTGCATAGTTTGTAAGACGCTGAGTTTTTTATTGTTTGCTTTCTTGCATTGTATACCTATGGTTATTTGATCTTCAGAGTCAGCTTCCATATTTTCAGAAACAAAAACGTCGGGGTTTTTTTTTTTTTTTTTTTTCAGGAGCTGCTGTATTTGGGTTTTAACAAATGCAAAATGGTCATTTTGCTTTGTTATTTGGGAATATATATTATGACAATAAATTGTTGAGTTCGTGTATAATTTATTGGTTATTTTCATTTTGTTTCAAATATAAATATAAAATTTATTAAAAATTTCAAACACTGTAACGATATTGAATATTTTGGATATTTATGCTAAAAAAAAGAGAATATTTTGGATATGAAATATGTTTTCTGTATTTTTTTTTTATATATGACATATAGTTGGATGAGACGTAAGTCACTCACAGAGGCTATCGTTGCATTGGTCGGTAGTACTGCAGTAGGGGCAGTACGCAGAGTATACGAGTCATGAGAGAAGAGAGCACCAAATGACCGACTGCACAATTAGCAGTTTAAAACCAAATTTGATTGGCAGCTTTTTAAACTGTAATTACCATTTTTTTTATCGATGGCTGAGATTTAATTGTAATACTTGACGGTTTTGGTTGAAGAAACATCTACGTTTCGGAACACTGTAAATCATGATTGCATGTTTTTCATTTCTTTTTTTGTTTTGTTTCTTTTTCTTTTTACAGATACATTACGATGCAATTATGAAACTTACGCCACTCTCACCCAATTTATGTTGCTAATGGTATTCCATTTGCGGTATGCACGTTCACTATTAACAGTTAGATAATTTTC
This sequence comes from Garcia nutans, assembly GCA_947685225.1. Taxonomy (NCBI): domain Eukaryota; kingdom Viridiplantae; phylum Streptophyta; class Magnoliopsida; order Malpighiales; family Euphorbiaceae; genus Garcia; species Garcia nutans. The sequence goes on along the minus strand of CANTUV010000029.1, from coordinate 8,674,087 downwards.
CATTTTTTTTAAATAAAAAATAATTGATATTTTCTGAGTCCAAAATCCATGTCAATTCATGAATATTTGTCTTTTTCGTGGAGGACAAAGAACATCCATTGATACCTTTAAACGTTATCTCTACCCTTTTCTCTTTTTTTTTAAGAAAGAAAGCAATTATATGACGAATGAAAAGAACCCCTGAAAACATAGAAGTCTCGACCATGAGAGGGGAAACATGGTAAGAGAAAACAAACAACAATCGCAAGAAAGTTTCTCAAGTAAGGACCTAAGTCCATCCCAGACTTGAACACTCCTTCCCCAGACGAGCCTCTGACCGAATGAGGATGAGAAATGGCCATAAGAGGATCTCCAACACAACAACTGATAATAATTAAGGTCTGAATTGCTGTGAAATAAATTATGGACTAGAATCATCTAATACAGGAGCCATAAATGGCAAAACGTGAAAGGCTCCATAGTAAACAAGCAGATATTCTTCAAAAACCTCCCTGAACAAGGGAAGCTAGCAGTACCCGAAGCAAAGATACAGTACGAAAAAGGAATTTTGAACAAGACAGCCATATGTGCTGTCACAAGCAAACTGCTGGAAGATAAACAGAGAAGGGAGTGGATCCAAAGTTTAAAACAGCTAGCAGACAAACATTGACTAGCTTATTTACCAAAAACTCGAAGAACTGAGGAGATAAATTGAACTTTGTACCCTTTATCGAAGTAAAGCCCATATCTGAGAGAACCACCAAGCCGGAGGGACAGCCTGGATCTCATGGCAAAAGGAGCTAGCAGAGCCAAAGGGAGGGTGAAGAGCCAAAAACCTCATAAGAGCACAACTAGATCTACCCGGTCTAAAGCCACAATCATCCACAAAAGCACTATCAACACACAGACAAACAGAGAAGGAGGAACTAACAGAACAGATGCTGAAGAGGACTCTCAGCGGCGCAAAGAGAAGAGAAAAGCCGTCGAGAGGAAAAAAAAAATAGTTCTTGACTATTAGATCATCTCTACCTTTCGTTTCAAAGAAAAACACATCAACAAATTTAAGGAAATTAATTTTTTTTATCAGATTTTTAAGGAAATCACGTATTTCACTTTTTTTTTGTTCACCACATATTTTCTATGACAAGGATCGCTTTTGCGTTTCTCTAATAATTCTCTTGTAAGATCAATTAGCTTTATAAATATTACTTGCACTTTCATTTTATACTAATCAAGCTCTTGCATCTCTCTCCTTTTTAGCTAAAATGATGACTGAAATTTACATTAAGCTTAGGACTCGCAGAGGGCTTTACTACCAGAATTGTAGGTACTCTTGCCGTTGCAACGTTTACCATTTTCTGGTGTTCATGGTTGCTGATGAAAATAACTGGTAGAAATTTTCCACCATTGCCACCAAGTCCACCAGAGTTGTCTTTGCTGGAAAACCTGCCTTTCATTGAACCTGATTTTCATAAATACTTTGCCAAATTGTCTAAAATTTATGGTCCAATCTTTAAATTAAAATTGAGTAGCAAAACTTGTATTGTTATATGTTCGACTTTGTTGGTCAAACAGGTGCTTAAAGATCAAGATGCAATTTTTGCTAACCGTGACCCTCCTGCAGCAGTACGGTGGCCTAGACATATTTTGGAGGCCAAATGAAAACTACGCAAGGTTTTTGTTCGTAAGATGATAAGCAATACAAGCCTTGACGCTTGCTACATGCTCTGGAGACGAGAGATTCGCCAAATGGTCAAGGAAATTTATAGAAAGGTCGGTTCGCCTAACATACACGAGCAAATGTTGTTAACAATGGTAAATTTTAATTTTAGCATAGTACGGGGTGAGGATAGAAGTGGAATTGGAGTTAAGCTCAGGCAAGTAATTCCAGAGAATAATGAATTGCTAGGAAGACCTAATATTTCTGACCTTTTCCCTGTTCTTGCAAGGTTCGGTTTACAAGGGATTAAATCCAAAACGAATAAGCTTTTGCTGTGCATTGATCAGATTTTTTTACTATAATAACTGGTTGTAACGAAGCTTCTGGTTCCGCTTTGAAGTATGGAAGAAAGGACTTTTTGTAATTCCTGCTGGAGCTTCAGAAGCAAGGGGATGAAAAATCATCCTTGTCCATGATTGAAATTAAGGCTCTCTTCATGGTACGCATTTATACAAACACACTAGTACTGTTTTATTTATTTGTTTATCCTTCATTTAGTACATTAAAAAAAATTCTTAAAATGGATGGATTTTTAGACTTTGAACTCCTAATTTCCTACAATATTGGACAAATGTTCGACCATTGAGCTGCAGGCTCAATGGTTGCTACATAAAACCAATTCAATTTTGTTACATAGTGATGTTTGGAGTTGAATGATTTTGTGACAGGACATAGTTATTCAGGGAACAGATACCACATCCAATACAATAGAGTGGGCAATGACAGAAATTCTGCAACATCCACAAGTAATGGAGGAGATTCATGAAGAATTGAATAAATTGGTAGGTCAAGACAAAATTGTAGAAGAGTTTCATATACCAGAAGTACACTAATTAGAAGCAGTAATAAAAGAAACTTTGAGATTGCATCCTATTCTTCCCCTTTTAGTCCCACACTGGCCAAGTGAATCATCTATTGTGGGGGGATACACCATTCTTAAGGGAGCAAAGGTGTTTATGAATGTGTGCGAGACGCAGAAAAAACCTAAGGATTGGGAAAATCCATCGGATTTTAAACCTGTAAGGTTCTGGAATGAAGCTGCTACAGGTAACTACCATGGAAATAACTTCAATTATCTTCCATTTGGGTTAGGGAGGAGGATTTGCAGTGGGATTCCGCTAGCAAAAAAGATGCTTGCCTATTCACTAGCTACTCTCATGCATTCTTTTGAGTGGAAATTGCCAAAGGCTTGGAGGCTTGACACGTTTGGTATTGCTGTGCATTCCAACTGCAAGATTTCCTACTGCAAGCCAATATTCTTGAATCAAATCAAATGCTACCAAATATTGTTGTTGTTTCATCTGTTGCAAATATTTGTTAGACGAGGAATATTAATTTCAGGTAATTGTTGAATGATTTTTTTTATTAATTAAAAAATATTTATTATAATATTTTTTTATAAATAAATTTATAATAAATATTTTTTAATTAATAAAAAAAATTATTTAATAATTACACTTCAAAATAAAAATAATTAATTAACATTTGTCTTGTTAGATTCGCGGGACTTGTGTAATGTTACTAAGCGGGAGGATTTATAGAAAAGTAAGTCATGCGCACCAACCAATCTAATGACACAAATAGTACACGTGTTCTTTTTAATTAAATAAAAAATAATCATTAAATATCTTATTATTATTGTTATTGTTATTATTATTATTATTTAAAAAAAATACATAAGGACACAACACACAAGAAATATATTAACTAATATATTTTCTAAATAAACACTCTTTTTTAATGGGAGACAAAAATCCTACTATTATTATTATTATTATTTAATGCTTCTTTTTTATTTTTTCTTTATCTTCAATGAAACATTTTAAAAAAATTGAAAGATGCAAAAGGACCACAATCTTATTAAACGAAAATGATTTCTTCGAAGAAATATTATAATTTGAAATGTTGATATTAATGGAAGAAACATTATAATTTGCGTTAATGGCCGGCTAGTAGTCACTAAAGTTTTTTTTTTTTTTGGGACATCAACATAATTATATAAAAAAAATAACTTTTTATTACAAAAATAGTATAAAATCAAATAATATTTACACTTTAAAAAAAATTGATGTGAAATTTTAAAAATATCTCATTTTTCAATAAAATAATTTTTTTTTAAAAATACATCTTCCCTCAATACAATTAATATTTTACTTTAAAATTTTATTTTTTTGAACTTTACTATTAAAATAAAAAATTATGATAAAATAATAAAAATTAATATTTTAAATTATTTTTTAACATATAAAAATTACAATTTTTTATAAAAAGAAAAAAAATTAATTTTAATTATAAAAAATAAATAAAGCACAAAAAAATACAAAAAATACAAAAGTATAGTAATAAAAATTATTAAATTTATTTTTAAATAAATTTTACATATTATATATAATATTCGCAATTTTAGTTAAATTAAAATAAGTATTTGGTGATTAATTAAAGTATAGGTAGAGGTAAAATATATAAAATATACAAAAGATATATAAAATATATATATAATATTTACTTTTTGTATATATTGAATACATATTATACACCTAATATATATGTAAGATATATACATTTTGTATACATTTTGTGTAATATCTCCATGTTTTAGTGTATATTGTTGTGAGTAATATATATGATTAAATGAGCGTGATTGGTAGAAAGAAATATAAGAGATATGTATATTGATTGTTTGAGATATACATAAGATATATAAGATATATACATATATATGAAATATACTATATATATAAATGAGGTATAAAATGGTGTTGAAAAAGTTGATAATAATAATAATAATAATAATAATAATAATAATAATAATAATAATAATAAGAGAAAAAGAAAAGTCAAAGAAAAAAAGAAAAGAGATTGATGAAATTAATTAATTAATTGTATAAGAGATAGGAATGAGAATTAAAAGGGACATTCTCTTCTTCTTCTTCCCCTTTTGAACATGAGTTTTGGTAAGAGAGTAAAAGTAGTGCAAGATTTTTCAATACATCAAATACTACAAGAAATTCAAGATTATTTAAAGAGGCTTTGAAGATTTATTGATGAAATCAAGTAAGTACATATATTAAAGCTTTTAATTTTGAGTTTTTGAGTTTATGTATGGAATGTTTAGAGAGACAAAATATGTTTTATTTATTTAAATTATTAGAAATTGAGTTAATATGATGGAGAAGTGATGATTTAATGATTTGTTAGTGAAAATGAGCTTAAATGGTTAAAATAGGGTTATGTAAGAAAGTTGTATAAATTAGGATTTTGGAAGGGATAATGATAATTGTTCAAAATGGAATAATTAAATGTTATTTTAATGTATATGGTATTATTCTTTGGTTAGAATCTTGATATGGATGAGTTTGAGTAAATTTAGGATTATGAAAAGAGTATGTATAAATAAGGTTTCCAACATGGGTTACTTTAAATATGGAAATGAGATGGATTAGGATTATTATAATGTAAATGCCATGAATTTATAAGTGAAAAAAATAATATGAATGGATTGAGGTCAAGTTGATGTTTATGGTTGGAATATGTGAAAATATGGTTTTTGTAAGAAATATTTATAATTGTTAAATTGAATTGTTTTGGTACTATTTTGGTATATGAATAATGATTTCATGGTAAAATGATGAAAATAAATTTAATTTGTTGAAGTTTGAACAAAGTAGAAAAGAGTGAAAATAAGGTTTGTGAGAATATTAAAGGAAATAATGATGTCTTGTGTAATGCAGGTGATGAGTACTACTCAAGCATTGGTTTAATGTAAAATGATGGTTGTATTTGAAATATATGAAGAGTATTAGTCTTATGTATTATAAGAAAATTTGAGGACATATTGGTAATTATGAGATATATTATGATTATAATTTAAAAATGTATGTATATGAGTTAAATTATATGCAATGTGAGGAAGTACGGTGAGAAACATAGAAAATTGATCCAAGAAATAATGATATAAACATGGATGTGGAAACTTTGAAACATGATGATAAAATATTATTATGTATAAAAATATATGAGTGGAGATGGTTATAATAAATGGATTAAAGGTAATAAATAGTAATGGTATATATGTATAATATACGAAAAAAAATTGGAAATTGGATATACATGTGTGGATTTGAAAAGTGATGAAATATGATGAATTATGTAAAAATATAAGAAAATGGATAAGAGAATAGTAATGGTTGATGCAATGTGTTTGTGATGAGATAAAATATGTAGAATGAGTCACATTGTAGATGTGACTCATGATTATTGTAAAGTAAGCGTTAAACGATAATGAATATGTACAATATGTTTTGAATGTGTAAATGAAAATTGTTATGTTTGAGATATGTGATAAATTATATGGAATTGGATCACATTGTGAATGTGACTTGTGATTTTATATTGTGAAAGTTAAATGGGTATGCAAAAGAGAAAATATGTTTATTGTGTAATGTGGAATGATTATGAAAAGTTGTTGTTAGTATAGTTGAGTTAACTTACTAATAGTAGATCATGGTGAATGTTGTGCCTTCGGGCTAGGTATTGTGTCTTCGGGCGAGACACACTAGTGTCAAGTGTAATTATGCTGAAGAGACGGCTTTGGACGATGATAGACACTTTGTCTCTGGTGTCGAGAGAGGGCGGCTTTCGGGTGATTTAAGTGATACTTGCCCTTCGGTGTCAATAGAGACAGCCTACTAGTGATGATTTGACACTAGCCTCGGTGTCAATAGAGGCGATCTACTGGTGATGATTTGACACTAGCCTCGGTATCTATAGGGGCGGCCTTTGAGTGATTGATGTGGCACTTATCCCAGTGTCGATGTGAATTAAATTGATTTGGTGCAGAAATTAATTGGGCTCAATGTGTGTATATGCGTATGAGAATGTGTGCATGTGTAAGTTGTTGAGGTGTTTTGTATTAGGGTCTACGAAACTTTAAGTATTTTTTTAAAATGTGTGATGTGTTGCATAGTGAACTTTATATGTTGATAAATATTTATGTTTATATTTTTAATTGTTTATTATTATTAAGATATGTATCACTAAGCAAGATTGCTTAGTGCGGTTGAATGTATCGCGCAGGTGACAAAACTGTAAAATAGAGTGATCAGAGTTAATTTATGAGTGAAACATTAATTTTTCCACGAAATCAACAGTGCCAGAGTTAGCATACATATATTAATTAAAATATTATGTATTTTAGTAAATACATTATATGTATTTTAAATATATTTTGGGAAATTATATTTATATACGTGTGTGTATATATATTAAATATGAAGTTTTGGCTAAATTGATGAGACTATTGAAATATTATTGCTAGATAGAGGTTTTGTGAATTTATTATTATATTTTGGGAGTGAAATTTCATACAGGTTGTGTAATTGAGTTTTTGAAAATTTTAAATAACAGACAAAATTTTAGCAAATTTTTTCTAAATATTTTTTCTTAAACTACACATTTTTTTTATATCTAGTCTGCTAATGAATATTTTATTTAATTATTAAAGTATATTATAAGATTTAAAATATTTTATTATTAATATGGTAAATTTTAAATGACACGTAATGGTAACACTTTCATATTTTATATATGTATTTTATATATATAAGGTGTATATATTATACACATAAGATATATAAGGGTGCTATATTATATACATAAAAAATAAAAAAATACACATAATTTTATTATTTATATGTTATATTAAGGTATTGTAGATATTGTATGTATGTTATATTTTTATTATTTAAGTTATGTGTATTTTATATAAAAATTGTTGAATATTATATGAATGTTTTGAGAATAAAAAATTAAATTATTAAATTAAATAAATATTAAAAATATTATATAAATGTATTATAAGTTTGTTGTTGATGTTGTAGGTACAGTTTATATTGATAAGTGTGTATTTTATATATGTTATGTATATATTTATTTTTTTATATATTAAAAATATGATATTAAAAATAATTTTAAATAAAAAAATATAAATAAGTTAAAATGAAAAAAAAATACAAAAAAAAAAGAAAAATCGACGTTAAAAGCATAGATTTAAAAAAAAGCCTATATTGTTGAAAATAAAGCACAGTATATACAGTGTTTTTGAAAATGCAAAGTTTTCTATCGAACACAGTGTAACTATCCCTTATTTTTTATTTTATCACCAACAGACGTTCTTGTCTAGCACAATTCATTCTAATCATTTTCTTTTAAAAATCAAATCATAATTATCATTACATTTGTATGTTAATTTCGAAAAACTTTATATATATATATAAGTTAATTAAGAATTTAATTAATAATAATAGTAGTAACTTATTAAATTAAATTAATTAAAATAAATATTTTTAAATAAATACTAAATATATTCTATTTAATTATTATATTTATATATTAAATATATTTTATTAAATATTTGATATTAAATATATTTTATTAAATATTCGAACTGAATATGCAAATAGGTATATATATATATATATAATTAAAACATCCATGAAACCGAATTTCTGATTTACATATAGTCTAAGATTTGGATTTTTATAATATTATCCATAAAAATATTTTGAGTTAATATTAATTTATATAGGCTATATTCAGTTTTCTGAGATCATGCCTGATATACTTCAAAACTGAAGCACAGAGACCTAAAATACTCTCTGAACTTACTCTGTAATCTTTTTCTTTTTTTTTGTAATTTTTGAGATTTTTGTATAATATTAAGTACTTAAAAGTTATTAAAAACAAATATTTTACAATTAATAGGATATTTAATATGAAAATTTATTTATTTTTCTTTTTTCATATAATAACTTTATTGGAATAAATTAAATAGATAAAAAAGTATATATATATTATTTTTTTCATTTTTTTGAATATATTAAGATTGATAATTTGAATTTTTTTTATATTAGTGAATATAACAAAAATAAAATAAAAACGTTAACGAAAAAATTAATTTTAAAAAATAATAATAGTTTATATAGATTATATAATAATTTATATTTATAAAGCGGGTATATTAACTAATTTTTAATAAATTAAATTAATTTGCCTCGATTACTAATCAGGACAGATGTCCCCAGTTGCCAAATGGCACCGATAACTGGAGGCTGACGGGTCCGGCGTACGGTGGGTGGGATTAAACCAGAGACAACAAAGATTTAGGCCACCCACTGCATACGCGTTGCCTTTGAGAGCTAAACATTTCGTGTGTTGCTGATAAAAAAAAGAGTTACCAGCTTTGTTGCCTACTTCAAGGAGATAAGAACCTCAACAATGAAACCCATATGACAAAAACAATTGAATAACTAATATGGATTAATTTCCTATGCCACTTAAATATTTATATGCTCAACCACACACATTCCCATTTTCCACTTAAACTCAGAAACCCCTACAACAACCAGAAGAAGATTTCTGGATCAAATATGGATTCCATCCTGTTAATGAAGTTGAAAACTTCCAATTCTGGGTGAAAACAAACCTGAAACCTGAAAGGATCAAAGCCTAACGGCATACATACAAATTTCTCTCAGAAAATGAAGCATAATAAGGCTGGATTTTCATTTCAACAAGCTGGATTCAGGTTTTATATAAAGAAAATTAATCCCATACCACAACTATGAGAAATAAGCATTACCATTGATACTCAGTATTTGAATCACATATACCAAGCAAATCAAGGTCCTCATTCATCCATGCAAATTAGATAAAGAATGCTGTTGGCAGGTCTAAAGAGGAAATGATAAAAATTCCATCTTTTAATACCAAAATTATTTAATATTTATCAAAAAGAAACATATAGCTTAATCGAAGGGCACAGAGTGTAGAAAAACACATAAAAAGAAACATTCTTGATTTACACGTTCTTTCAGCAGAGGAATGATTAGTAACAAAAAACAGAGTTGGTTTCTAAAATGACTAAAAACAGTACATCCAAGCTCCGTCACCCATTAAGGAAAACTTCAAAACAAGCACTCAAAAGCCAGAAAGACAAAGCTCAAAAGAGAGAAAGATAAGATATCTATGCAATATCGCTATCATGTTCTAATTATATCTAGAGAGCACATACACAGCAAATAACAGGAAGCACACACGCATGCAACCACAAGAGAAGAATATGGCCGAAGTTTCACATAAATACGAAAGAAGTTATTAGCCTATTCCAAATTAGTTGGGAATATAGCTTTCATGCATTAAATTTTAAGGCTTTTAAAGCTACCTTTCACGAGGAGCAACTCGTACCTAAGCACAGATAACTAGGAACTCTGTAACCATTGCTCCTTTGGAACACGACTTCCCTTGTGGCTGCATTTTTAAGTGCAGCTCACTTGTTTCACCGGACTTTCCTAACTCTTCCTATCAAGAGAATGAGATGAGATGTATTTAGAGAAATGAAGCTAGCGGAAATTAATTTCACCAAAAATTATCCACCATAAAAGGGTATCATAAATCTTAAATCTATTGCAGTATCAAGTGTTGAGGTAATAAAAGGAGTCAAGGATGAGTTGAAAATTTTGAGCCCATAGGACTATTCCCTAACCACATAGAAATGGCTCTCAAAAATTTTTGCAGCCTTCAGACACCACAAGACTGATATCATTTCCAAAATTTTCATTTGTATTCCGGATAATATCCACTATGATATCCTGTATAACCAGCTTAAATCTGTTATTTCATCTCTCAGGATATGTTTTCCCACAGTAGGCTATGACAGTAACCTGGGCCTAAAAGAACATCAATGGACCAAACAACAAAAAGAATTTTCCTACTTGTCCAATACGGATGTTGACAAAATATAGATGAATCTAGTTCACGGTGTTGAACAAGATTTTAAAATACTAGTAATATTTCAACCTTAGAATACTTTCTAGATGATATTTTAATTCCCACACATGATATGAATTGTCTAATTAGATATAACACTTCAATAAAATATTATTGCAAGTGCTTTGCTTCAAAACAGACCATGAAGCTAATTGGGAATACACAAGAAAGTGGAATAGCCAGTTATATGGGAAAAAAGCTAGTAAAATATGATTACTAAAAGGTGAACCAGAACACTCATAGTTCTTCTTTCAATATAAATATAGACAGCCAATTCACTCAATTCACATTATATAAAAGGCACCACTTTGTCTATGTAAGAAATGAGAAAGTAAAAAAGCCTTCGCATACAATGATAATATGGAATATGGTATCAGTAACAGATTGTTAATAAAAACCTAAAACCCATATTCACTTAAAATTTTGACGGACAATAACATAATTAATTCATCATAATCAATGCCTAAAGTAGAACTAACCTTCTAATGAAAAAAATTAATAATTAAAGAACAATGAGTGAAACAAAATGATATGGTTCTAGTTTCAAATTACATTTCATGAATTACCCAAAAGCATGCATATTAACCACGAAATTCCTTTACGGTGGTTCAATAATTAATCCTATTATCACAGCACTATATAGGTAAATAGCTAAATGAACAATGAACAATAAATTAAGATATCATAAGAATCAAATCAAATATAGATTCAAATGATCCTACCACAGATCCATGAAAAACAAGCGGCAGCATTTACACATCACTTCTCTTCCCTGTTCGTGTGTAGTAATCCAGATACCACCGGACAAATTTCTTCAAACCCGTTTGCAAATCTGTGGTAGGCTTATATCCAAGCTCCTTCCGCGCCAGGCTAATATTCGCATGAGTAAACAAAACATCACCATTTGCAGGCATCGGCAGCACAATCTTCTTAGCCTTCACCTTCAACAGCTTTTCTAATATATTAACAAGCTTGCAAACCGGCACAGGCAAAGTATTTCCAAGATTAAAAACTCTCAACTGGGCAGGTCCCTTCTTAACCCCACCGCTACCTGTACTCTTCTTTGCAGTATCCAATGCACCCAAGCAACCCTTAACAATATCATCAATGTAAGTGAAGTCCCTTGCCACTGAGAAATGTTCAGGCCCTTCAAAAATCGTTATTGGCTTTCCTTTCAATATATCCTTTGTAAAAAAGAAATAAGCCATATCCGGTCGCCCCCATGGACCGTAAACAGTGAAAAACCTCAAACCAGTGATTGATAAACCATAGATATGATTATAAGCATGTGCAATTTCTTCACCAGCCTTCTTGGTAGCAGCATATAGACTCGATGGTTGATCCGTTCGATCCTTTTCTGAGAATGGAACTTTAATATTGAGTCCATAGACAGAACTGGAAGATGCCCACACAATTGCAGGCTGGGGATTCGCTGACTTGCAGACCTCGAGTAAACTAACAAACCCAGCAATGTTGCTATGAACATATGATGAGGGGTTTTTCATCGCATAACGGACCCCTGCCTGGGCTGCAAGGTGCATTACATGTGTGAATTGAACCAATTCAAATAGCTTTTTTAAAAGAGCAGGATCATTGATATCCCCTTTCACAACAAAAACGTCAGCTCGTTCCAAGAGAGAACGACGGGCTTGTTTCAAAGATGGGTCGTAATAGGCATTGAAGTTGTCGAGACCAACTACACCATCACCACGGCGGCGCAATGCTGCGCAGACATGGGTACCGACAAATCCAGCCGCTCCGGTGACAAGAACTCTAAGGCCACCTGCTCGAGACCTGGGCTTTCCCGATTTGATAACCCGATTCGCCCAATCGGGATCACCGAGAAATCGGCGGCGGCCAGAATCAGAGGAAGGAGAATGAGGGGAGTGAAGGAAGAAAAGGAGGATAAGACCGAGGAAAATGCAGGTCCAGAAAACAAGTTTGGTGATTGAGAAATGGCAACGGAAGCGGTTAATGTATAACGGTTTGTCCATTAGGAAAAAAAGAGAAAGTTAGAGTCTTTGCAAGCAATTTAGATGTAAATGTGGAAGATTGGATATGGGTAATTGAATTTGAGGGAGGAAGAAGAAAAATAAAGAGAGGGGAAGTAGATTGTTCTTCTAATCCCTTATATGGGTGTTGTCATTTTGGCTTTTGTTTGCTTGCAGTTGGCAATGTGCACTTTTTTATGCCAATCTGATTATGATGGACATAGATTTTGATTATGATAATAATAATAATAAACAGATAACAATGGAAGCTTTTTGCCTTTTGGTTTGCAGAGCCAAATAGCCAAAAAAAATTTGAGAGAGGTGAGAGGGTAGAATCGATTGAAACTGACCTGAAGGATAGAGAAAAAAACAAAAGACCCTTGTTTCTTGGGATTTTCTTTTTTTTAATTTTAAAATTAAAATGGAAAAAAACTAGCTGGTTAAGTGAGAATTTGACATTAAATCAAACACTATTTCTGAATAAATAAATAAATAATTTGCTTTTTTTATTTTGTTTCAGTAATAATTTGGTCAATGTGCCAATAAGCCAGCCAACATTTGTTAATTAATTCAGTAATTTTTTTAAAATTCAAATAAAATATAAGCAAAATAAAAATTTTATAAAAAAAGTTTTGGGTGATTTACACATTAAGATTTTAGAGTGTATTATCGGCTAAAAACTACAATTAATTAGTGTCAAGGAAGAAACAAAAAAATCTATTGCCAATAATAACGTAGAATATGTGGACCATGACCTTATAATTTAAAAAAAAAAAAAAAAAGAGAGAGAGAGAAGAAAAAAAGAAAAGCGTGCGGGCCATTCTCTTTTATCATATAATTACCTAAAAAATTATTTGTCTATTGATCTTAGATTGTTTTTTTTATTTTTGCTGAGTATTTTTAGAAGAGATTTTTGGGGTTCTTATATTTTTTTAAAATCAAATTATATAATAAAAAACACCACAAAAGAAAATGCTTTAGAAGTAAATTTTTTAAAGATCATAATTCATAAATTCCCATTTAAGAAAAAAAAAACAATTAGAATGCCTAAAAAATGAAAAGTGGATAAAATGTTTGAATTTTCATAAAAATATTTTTTGTTGATAAATGAAAACCATTGGATAAAAAATAATTTAATATTAATGAAGTCATAATTAATAAAATGCGCACAAATTGATATATAATTTAACTTTTAAAGTTAAATATATCTATTTACAGTAAAAATAAAAAATGAATAGTCTAACTTTATGGGAGGCAATGAAGTTAAAACCAGCATGTGAAACAGATCTGACATTGGGTGATTAATCGATGAACATGTTTTAGCAATATAACTAAAAAATATATGGCTTAGAAAATATATACTATGTGTAAGGAAATAAAATAAATAATAATTCATTTTAGGAAAATAAAAGGATAAAACAACTCTAATCAATTTGAAATTATGCAAACAAACAAAGTCAGAGGCACCGCCCTTTCCTTTATCTCCATGTGGCCTAGCGGGCCATACTTTTTTTTTTTTCATTGAGTGCAAAGATCAACCCAATAAATTCATAAATGAATAAATCCTAGCTCTACTGCTGACCATACAAACCATCTTCTTCCACTTCTAGATATTTTTTTTTATACCTTCTTTAGAAAAAAGACACGAAGAAAATTAAAACTTGCTAACAGATTGTTAATTCATGAAGTCTCTAAAAGGCAAGATTCACAATGTGCTAAACCCAATAATTATTAGCCTCAAAAACACTACAAAAACTCAAAACACATCCGGTCTTCAAACTCTAATTCATAATTCATTATCTTCAAATATTCTATCTTGATTCAGATGAGAACTTACCAACTCCATTATGGGGAAAAAAACAAATTAAACAAACCGTCAGGCTCTTCCTTCCCTTATTATGATATGATGCAATGTTTTGCCCCCTAATCATTTCATCTGTTTGCACTGAATTGTCACAGATCTTGCAATGCAGACAAAATACACATGCTTGCACAAGTGTAGTCTGTGGATGCAATAAAAGGCAACTAGGCAGGCCCTAACCAAGTGATTTTGCTGCTTCAACTACAGCCTCTACTGTGATTCCAAATTCCTTGTATATCTTACCAGCAGGTGCACTTGCACCAAATCTGTCTATGCCAATTGCCTTCCCCTTATCTCCCACAATCTTTCCCCATCCAAACGCTGATCCTGCCTCAATGCTTACCCTAGCTGTTGCAGCAGCTGGGAAGACACTTTCCTTATATCCATCGGATTGCTCATTAAACAACTCCCAGGAGACTAAGGAAACTACATGAGCAGCTTTTCCTTCTTTCCTGAGCTCATCGCCAGCCTTGGCAGCAATTTCTAATTCAGAACCCATTCCAATAAGTATAACATCTGGCTTGTTACCAGAGGAATTATCTGAAATTACATACCCTCTTTCAACTCCTTCAACAGATGTTCCCGGGAGATGAGGAAGCTTTTGACGGGAGAGAGCAAGAATTGAGGGTCTCTTCCTATTGAGAACTGCAACCTTATATGCACCAGCAGTCTCATTTCCATCAGCTGGGCGTTGCATCAAGATATTTGGCATTGCACGGAAGCTTGCCAAATGCTCAACAGGTTGATGGGTTGGCCCATCCTCTCCAAGGCCAATCGAATCATGAGTCATCACATAAATAACACCAGCTTCACACAATGCGGAAATTCTTATAGCAGCTCTCATGTAATCAGTGAAGACAAAAAAGGTTGCACAGTAACGAAGGAGCCCAGGGCTGTGGAGAGCAATCCCATTGCAAATGGCGCCCATTCCATGCTCCCTCACACCAAATCAAACATTGCATTCTTCAGGAGTGTCCTTTTGGAAGTCACCAAACATTTTCAGCAGTGTCATGTTGGAGGAAGCAGGATCTGCACTACCACGAAGCCCTGGAAGAACTTTGGCAAGAGCATTAAGGCATTGTTGAGATAGATTTCGGGTAGCATCTGCAGGACTTTCCAATGTATAAGTCTGAAGAAAATAACCGAGATAGTGTATTGCATACATATATAATACCAATATCAAGGTCAAAGTCAAGGAAAGATGCATCTATATGACCAATGACTATTTGGGACATGTTACTAACCGGAAGTGCTTTTTCCCAGCCAGCAGGTAATTCACCAGTAATGATAGACTTCAGTTCTGCTGTTTCTTCTTTGTATTTTTTTCTCATACTCTGCAAATGTAGCATTCCATTCTGCTTCAAAGGCAGCCCCATTAGGAACATGGCGACTCCAATGCCTGATAACTACATGAAGCTCATTAAATACCTTAACTTAATTCTAAAGAATTTACAAAAGGAAGCCTTTCAAATTATTTACTTTTTCACGTCTTCTGGCACATGGAATGGCTCATAAGACCACCCAAGGTTCTCCCTTGTTGCTTCCACTTCTTTAGCACCCAATGCACTACCATGCACACTGTATGTGTTTGCCTTGTTAGGGGAACCAAAACCGATAGTAGTAGTAACCTGAATAACAAGGAAATTTTAGTACAAGACAAGCCAACTGCTAAAACATATTGGGCTCTCTTTCAAACATCAAACAAAAAATGCAGCACCAGAATTTCACCTTAATTAGAGTAGGTTTGTCGTTGAGCTTTTGCCAGTGTTCCCATTCTTCACCCAAATAACATGCTACCCAAGTCCCTCAAAACGAGTATCAACGCTCTCAGTGAAAGCAATTTCTGTGTCTCCATCAATTGAAATGTGGTTGTCATCATAAAAGGCGATAAGCTTTCCAAGCCCCCAATGCCCAGCAAGGGAGAATGCTTCATTTGAAATCCCTTCCATTTGACAGCCATTCCGAGAATCACATTCCTTGTAAACTATGAGTATCAATAAATTAAACAAATCATTTTATATAACTGCATACAATAAAATGAAGAAAACATTACTTAACAAAGCATATTGAAGATAGTTACGTGTAGTGATCAACAATCTCATTGTCAGGTTTGATGTATCGAGCAGCCAAGTGCTTCTCAGAAAGGGCCAAACCTACAGCATTTGCAAAACCCTGGCCAAGAGGACCTATGAAGGAGAAATGAATGATGATTTCTTTATTGACAGGATAAATTAAAATTCAAAGTTAATAGAGTTCGAACCAGTTGTTACTTCAATCCCAGCTGTCTCAAAGTTCTCAGGGTGGCCAGGAGTACTACTTCCCCATTGACGGAAAGCCTTCAAATCTTCGTCCTGGTTACAGGAATCAAACAAAAAGGTATTAGCATTAATTAAAACAAGCTATCACATTTATTTAGGATTAATTATAAGGCAACAATCAGCTAGGAAGAACTTGGAAATAAAAGAAATAAAATTAGAAATTTGTGATTGAACTAGCTATAACACATTAAGTAAAGAACAGAAGCTCTTAAAACATTAGTTATGGATAAGTATAAAACTCCATAACAACCCTCAAAGATTTTAAGATTTTGCTAAACCATTTCAAATGTGTTTTGTTCTCATTCCTGATAGCCAGTGCCACAGAGAACAAAAGTATTTTTCCAATTCTGATCGCTTAGAAATGCATTCTGATCATTTCAATAAAATAATTTTCAATCAATGACACATCTTAATTGATTCATCATATCATTTTCTTATATTCCTCGGTTTTCTAGTCAAACTAACACTATTCAACTCAAACAAACTCAAAACAAGAAAATCCCAGAATTGAAAATCAGCTTAGTTACCCTAAAAACAGTCCAAATTAAAAGCACGCACATAACATAAGCTCGTACCTTAACACTGTCATAGCCAGCAAGGCGAAGGAGTGCGTACTGCAACATGCACACACGTCCAGCGGACAAAACAAAGCGGTCACGGTTGAACCAGTAGGGATTTTTTGGATTATACTTCATGACCTCATCGTACAATATATGACCCACAGGGGCACAGCCCATGGGCAGACCCGGATGGCCCGAATTTGCCTTCTCGACTGCATCAACAGCCAAAAACCGTATTGTATTAATCGATTTCTCTACCAATTCGGTGTCAGTCTTCTCAAGAGTCTCAACGGCAGTAGCACGTACAGCAGGGAAACGCTGTGCGAGGCGGCGACGGGAGGTGGAGGAACAGGTAGGGATTGAGGGCTTGAGAGCGGAAATGAAGGAAAGAGAGTGTGATATAGAAGCAGAATTGTGGTTAAGATTGGGAGAGGAGCGGGAGATGATAGACTGTGAAAGAGAGAATGTGGAAGAAGCAGAAGCTGCCATAGCTATTGCTATGACTGCTTGAATAGAGAAAGAGAGAGTGATATTGTAGTCTTTGGTCTCTGTTTCTGTGCTTGTTTTGGTGGGTTTTTTTTTTGCCGGTCCGCACGAGGTGAACGGTCGAGATATATGTGGCCGTTGGATACGGATAGAATGAATCTAAACTGTTGAGCTAGGGTGTGAAATGCTTGCCTTTCATTTTTTTTATTACTATTTTTTTGTTTCCATATAAATAAATTTTTAACTAAATTATATAAAATTTAATTTAGTTAATTATTTATTACAATATTAAATTTATAGGGTATAATAAGATTTTTTTTTTTGAAAAATAGATTCGCACTGAAAAATTCCTGTGTAGAGTATTGGCCATCTTTCATATTGAACTATATAATACAACAAACTTGACATTCAGGTTCTAATAATTTTTGTTAACATTTTGATTTTTCACATTTTGCACTTTTTCAAGGTAGAAAAAACTATTGCTAAATATATTCTTACTTTTTTCAATAATATTTTTTTCAATAATAATATTCATTTATATTTCACATAAATTCTTAGAGGGTGTTTCTCAAAACTTAAAAACCGATCAAAACTGATTATAAGCAGTTTTTAGATTATAAATTGTTTATTTAAGTGTTTCTGAAAACTTAAATAGTAGATTATAATCTGATTTTAATCAGTTTTTTAAAAGTTGTGTTTTGCTACTTTTTTTTTAAACACTTATTTTTTAAGCCGTTATGACCAAATAAAAGATCATACTATCCTTATCTAATCTTCAATATTTCAAATTTAGTTCCCATCAAAATTCTTTTACGTTTCTTCTTAAATAAATATTATTATTATTATTATTATTGCAAAATAAATTTTGAATTGACATTTAAAAAATCATTTTTATAAAATAAATAAACTCAGAGACAGTTTGATCATTTTAACAGTTTCTGTCATTAAAAACTGATTATAAGCTGATTTTACAGAAACATTTAACTAATTATAAACTGATTATCAGCTGATTATTAACTAGTTTACAGAAACGTTTAACTGCTTATTTTTAATCTGATTATAATCTAAAAATCACTTATTCAAAAACTCCAGTTTTGAGAAACACCCTCTTAAATTATTCTAAATAATTAAAATTTAATTAAATTTTTTTGGGTCTTTTTAGAGAGAAAAATTACTTGTTAAATTTAAATTGTTACTTATCATGATAATGGGATAATGGAGTAATAAAAATGATGATTATCTATAACAATTAAGAGAAATGAAATAGGCTGGTTTTTATTAAAAATTTAAATATAAAAGTTACATTGATTAAATTTTTATTTACTTGTTGGTTTGTTGTCCACCGGACACGGGGGTTAAAAGGAGGAACTCGCAAAATCCAAGAACGGAATGGGCAGAATGTGATGAGTCCATTGCTGGGAAGACCTGTACAAGATAAAACGCCATAACCAATATATAGCATTCAAGTGAAATAAACGAAAGACGCCAGAGCTCGTTTTATTTTGCATTTCTGGAAAAACATTCACATAGAAATGGGTCAAATGTGCATGTTTTATTGGTAGCTCACTCCTTCGTCCCTTACAACTTCGCCAATGTGATAGGCTTTATAATGTCCATCCTCAAGTATTCTTTTTGATGTTTCCTCACTTACGATTAGAACCATGCCAATGCCCATGTTAAAAGTGCGTCTCATCTCGGCATCTTCTATTCTTCCAGCCTGATGCAAAAAAAAATGGGCAGGAAATAGAAATTTAGATTGTAAAATGTACTCATAAGCCAGGCAGAGCCCATAAGCTATGCCTTTTGATAAAGCCTCATTCTTAAATGCGTGAGCAGCATAAGAAAAATAAACGTAGCAATCACCTAAACTATATTAACGAGAAGTACAATTTGCAAGTTCTTATAGGGTGAGTATGGAATGGCAATTGAAACATGATTTAAACCAATATCATAATCAAGGATGCTATTTTAGATACATTTACCTCTTGAATCCATCTGAAGATAGCTGGGACTTCCCAGGAGTTGTCATAGATAAGAGCTCCAAGGTCTTTTGGGAAAACTCGAGGTATGTTATCTGTAAACCCACCTCCAGTGATGTGGGCTATGCCCTTGACACCTCCCTTGCTTATTATGTCAAGAACCTATTTAGACAATAAAATAATAAATTTAGAAGTAACCTGGAGTATCTGTATAATAAGACCAACCATAATAATGTGAAATAAGTAAAGCTCAACAAATAACCTGATTGACATAAATGACAGTTGGGGCCATAAGAGCTTCCCCTAATGTGATGCCTCCATTGGGAAGTTGATCGTTCAAGGAAAGGCCACTTTGACCCAGAACCCTGTAAATACATGCATTTATTTGTCAATAATATTTTATGGAAAGTAAATAGTGCAGTAAGAATTCCCAAGCATGATATATTTATAACATATGGGAATAAAAAAAACTTTCTTAACCAGCACCAACCTTCTAACAAGAGAGAAGCCATTAGAATGCACTCCACTTGATGGCAAACCAATGAGAACATCCCCAGCCACGATGTTTTTCCCATCAATTACTGAGTCCTTCTTAACAATACCAACTGCAAAACCACTGAGATCATACTCACCATCTGCATAGAAATCTGGCATCTCAGCAGTCTGAAAGGAATTTATGTCATAGGAAAATCTATAAGTTTTGGTGATAATTCTAATTACATGTATGGAAAGGAAGGGAAGAACAATACTAGCTTTTAATATTGAGAAATTTCACTGTTAATTCCTCCAAAACATAGGTCTGTTAAACAGACCACAGGACGTTGCAAAATCAATTACTTAATAAGCTTTAATATCTTTTTGTTTCCAAGTATTATCATTTTCCATTTGCTTAAGTAACCAAAGCTTAATCTGAATTCTTTAGCGATCAAAGTAATAAAATGATTTATGACTATCCATATGTACATAGAAACCATTTACAAGTACACAAATAAAATTTTCAGAATACCTCTCCCCCTAAAAGAGTGCAGTCAGATTGTTCGCAACCATCAACAATGCCTTTTATAACCTAAATAGTAAGAGAAAATGAGTTAGCTAAAGGTTGCTTTACGGATACAACAATTATGAAACCCAAACAAATAAAAAGTACTATCAATACCTTTTCAGCAAGGTCAACATCAAGCCGGCTCGTAGCAAAGTAATCAAGGAAAAATAGAGGCTTTGCACCAGAAGTAACAATATCATTGACGCTCATAGCAACCTGCAACGGAAATGCATAAGAAAGCAAAGTACTAGTAGGGAAACACATACAACAACGTTCAATTCAAATGTTACCAGATCAATCCCAATGGTTTCATGAATTCCAGTTTCAAAAGCAAGTTTCAGTTTGGTTCCTACACCATCTGTGCCCGCGACAAGGTACGAATCACCTGTTTGTTTTTTAGAAGATAATCAGCAAAACGACAAAACATCAATGGCCAACAAACACTACAAAATAAGAAAACGGTCTAATCATCTTCCAAAGTATCTCCATGTAGAGAATTAACACCAGTAATTAATCCCGTCCTCGCTATAGTCCCCAAGTTCCCCAACTAATTACTGATAGCAGTTTTGGCCAAAATTTTCCCAGATACTTCATCGAATCGGGAGCACATAAAAACTCAGTTTTGCAAAGCGCCAATAGAACTGGAAATAATATGTTATCCAAGAAAATTCCAGACACAAAGGTAGAATCCTTGAGATCTTTAAGAGAAGCAAACAAACGGAAATAAGTATATTTTATAGTGACTGGAATATTATACAATTGTTAAACTAGCCACAGCCACAGTCTACAAAGCCACAATAAGGAATCTAAAAACAAAAAATATTAGATTACCAAGAGGGAAAAGGCCACCAAATCCTCCTATTCCGGGTGCCATCTTAGCAATTCTCCTAACAAGCTCAGACCCAGCATCTATATCCACACCGGCGTCCTTATAAGTGAGCCGTCCAGCACCTTCTGTGCTTTTATTGTCATTATCCTTGGACATTGAAAATACGCTGCTCTTGCTTGTGGCGGCCGCAGATAGAAACGGAAATCTACAGGAGGCGGAACTCCGTGTAAGTGGTCGAGTGACTTTGGGTTTAATAGATGAGGATCTGGTCGACGCCATGAAAACACGCGATAGCTCTGTGTTTGCTGCGAAGGCGGTGGTCATCGCAGCCAAAGGAGTGAGAATCACCGAAAGTGAAAGTAAAGATCAAGCATAGTAGTGGGGCGGGAATGGGAATGCGCCTCAATTGGATTTTTGACAGGATTTACTATTGACACACCGTATACCGCTCTTGTCGGCAAGTCTATAAATTTTATTAGCGCATATTATAGTTTTTTTTTGGAAGTTCATTTAATTGCAAATAAAAAAAATTGTGAAGCAGGGAAATTATATGATTGATTTTTGTATTTCCAAAGAAAATATGATTGATTTTTATCATTAAAAAAAATATACAATCTATGATTAAGTTGTATACTTAATTTGAAACTTATCTAAAATAATTTAGTCTGGTATTTAAAAATTAATATAAATATTTTTAATTTAATATTTAAAATAATATAACTTAAAATTTAATATAAATATTTTTAACTTAATATCTAAAAAATTTAATTAATATATATATGTATTATAAATTTAGTATAACATACATATATATATAGATTTAGTACCGACTTAGTAAAATACTAGATAAATTAAATATTCAGCATAATGTTGCGGGGTAATATTTTTGCATAGAATTTTTTTTATGTTCATTAAATATATTTATTTATTTTCTAATGTATATAAATTTAAAAAAAAATAAGTATGAATTAACAATTGCATATAATATTTTTAAAAATATATTAATATATTGATAGCAAATTGAATATTAAAGCAGTTTATCGTTTTTATTATTTTTGTGTTTCTCTTTTGTATTTTTGTATAAGTCTTTCTCAAAAGGAGCTATTATGTGAAAATTTGTGGTCTTGAGTTTGAGATTATTAGTTAGTGTAGAACTATCCCTAGTTTAGCAAAATTTTTAAATTTATTCTTTTTATGTTTGTTATTTAAATATAAAATTGAATTAAAATATTAAATTTTAGACATTGTATTTATATGATTATATTTATGTTTTTATCCTTAATTAATTTTTAATTTCTCCTTAAAAAGGCAAAAAAGGAAAGCAAGGATAATGTAGGAAAGAACAAAAAAAGACTTGATTTTTTTGAAAAAGGATAAAATGGAGAATAAAAAAATGACATTTAGTTTTTGTGAAAATGGTTTAAAAAAAATAAAAGTTAAAAAAAAGGATAAAATTGAAATTTCAAAAAAATTTGCGTGGTTTATTTGGTAATTTAAGAAAATAAAAATTGGAAATAAAAATAAAGAAACAAATAAATTTTGGTTTAAAAGAAAATTTACTATTCATCTGAAGAGGAGTATTAGTACACGTATAATTTTAGATTTTTAATAAAAATATTAAAAAATTTAAAAATAATTTTAAATTTACTATATTTATAAATTATTTATTAAAATTAGGGGTGGATATTTTTGGTTCGGTTGGCCGAACCGAACCAATTTGCAAAAACCAAATAAAAACCGAACAAATATATTAATAACCGAAACCGACAGAAGTAGAAACCGAGAAAAAATCGAACCGAAAATTTTTAGTCGGTTTCTTTCGGTTTCGGTTCAGACAAAAAAAATTGATTTAGACCAAAAAATTTCTGTCGGTTTCGATTTAGACCAAAAAAATTAGTTTATACCAAAAAAATTCGGTCGGTTTTCGGTCGGTTCAGTTTTTTGAGCAATGAAACCGCTGGCTGATCGAATATTATTGGTTTGATGTAATTTAGAACCAAAAACTAAACCGACCAGTCGATTAACCAATTTTTCGGTCGATTTTCGGTCGATTTCTCGGTCGGTTCGATTTTTACGATTTTTTGTCCACCCCTAATTAAAATATCATAATTTATAAAATATTTATCAAAATACTATATTTTTATTAGTTTATAATGAATTTATAATAAATTTACTATAAATTTATATAATTTATAATGAATTTATAATAAAATAATTAAAATATTTTTAAAAAATAAAAATTTAAAAAAATACCACGAATGGTGTCACTTGAAATCCGTTTTAAGTCCAATAAAGATTTTTGGTGAACTAACATAGCCTAGTTAAGGAAAGGAAGCCTGGGCCTGCGTCCAAGTCTAATTCTTTTTTGTTATGAAAGACAAGTTTGCATAGCTGGTTTACTATGAATGAAGCCTACAATTACTAAGCCCAAGCCCTTCATTCACTCAGCGATTACTTGACTTGTCATTTCTCAGTTTACCCTAGATTGAGTTGCAACACTAGGCCTTGCTTTCTATAAAATAAAATAGCAAGACAGAGACACGCTTAGTTCCCATTTTACATAAAAAGTATAGTTTTAATTATCACTAACATTTGTTATTCACATTGAAAAAATAAAATTAAGAACAATTTTTTATCTTTTTATCTTTCTTTATAGTTTTTTTTAATCCATAAATTAAATTCCGTGTAAAAAAATGCCCTCACTTGTCATTCAAGTAAACTCAACTTCTCCACCTCTTTTTTATTATTATTATTTTAATAATCCTATAGAAATAATTGAATAAAAAAAATTATTGACATCCTTGAAATTTCAACTATCCAATCTTACTTCCTCCGTACTAAATTTCCTTCATCCCAAATAAACCCTTAAATAGCCATGCTTGTTAGTACAAGTATCATCATAATAACCAGTCCTAATACAATTTTCTTTTATTATTATTATTATTATTTATCAAAATTGAATAATGTTTTGAGTTATTAGCTATTTACATATTTATTATATATGGATTTAGGATCACATATATAAAATATTAAGGAACTACTTTCAATTTTGAGAAATTCTTTTTCAAGTAGTGAATTTGTTAATGCTATATGTAAATTACGCGAGTTTTTGAAAAAATCTGAACCGCAACTTATGTCATCTGTTGTGAACTACAATCAACATATAAAAAAAAATCTTACTTGTCACAGTCTAAAAACCAACTATAATTTTGAGAAAGATGAGAAAAAAAAATATACGAGGAGAAAGAGAGTAGAAAAAAAAAGAAAAGAAAAAAAAACTTTTAGGAAAATTTTCCTGATAATTATTTTAGATGATTAAAAAAATACTATTAAAATATTAACTTATAATATTTTAATCAAATAGAATTTTCCTTATTTAAACGCTCGCAAGATCTTTTTATTATCTAATTAATATATTTATATATTTAATATAGATAATTATCAGTGGACTCGGCTCAAATAAGTAATAAGTTCAAATTGTTGCTTGTATGACTTTTTATTGTAGTGGATTACGACGCTACATAAATTAAACTTTAAAAAAAAAAGAAGTAAATTATATTTATCGTTTCTCAAAAATATTTCATTTTATATTCTCAAAAATATCTAATTTTATATTATCATCTCTTAAAAAATAAAATTGAGAGAAGACAATGTAAAATGAGATATTTCTATAAATTATGAATATAATTTACTCATTATTTAAGTTTATATGGAGAAGAACTTTGAAAGTATATGAATTAAACAAATTTCAAAGAGTATTATCCCAATGTGTCTCGATATCTAATAATACATTTGAGATTCCATTATCGGATCACGGGACAGACACACACATTGTTTCAATAAACATGTTGGAAGGCTGAAGCTTTCTTCTTCTTGACAATCTTTCCATTTAACCATAACTGTTAGGGAATTACTATATATAAAACAATTAGATGGTGCAGGGAAAATTATAAGACCGACACTCTTTGTGAAAAATACTTAATATTATTTATTGAAAAAATAATAATATGTACTATGTTCATAAAAATTTTATTTTTTTATCGAAAATATTTTAGATATTTTATTATAAATTTATTATAAACTGTGTAAAATTTATAAACTCATTATAAATTAATTATTAAATTATTGTAAACTAATAAAAATATGATATTTTTATAAATATTTTATAAATTTTGATATTTTAATAAATATTTTATAAATATAATAAATTTAAAATTATTTTTATTATTTTTATTTTTATTAAAAGCCCTTATTTCTTAGGCCTGTCGTATGACCAACGACTCCAATGACCCACCTATTCGTCAAAGTCCACTCATCCCACTCCTCACTTATCTGTCTTTTTCATTTTATTTCTTTTTTTTTTATTATTTATACTTATATTATATATATATATATTTAATATTTAATAATTTTATTTTCATTTAATATGTTATATGTATATTTCTGATATATTTAATGTATTAGGTGTATAAGACATACGATATATTATTGAAATTAAAACTTGAAAAATAAGCACTTAAAAAAAAGAAATGGATATTTAAAAAAAAATCTCACAAATACTTTTTCTTTTAAGTTAATTTTTATTCTATTGATGGAATTCATTATGAAATGTATAAAGATTGATTTTTTTTTTATCAATGTTTAAATATTGAATAATTGAAGACTTTGATGATTACTAATCAAATAATGGCAATAAAAAGAGCCTTTAATTGGCATAATTAAGATAATAATAATAACGAAATGAGAAATGAAGCAACACATCATTTTCAATCACATTATTATATGATTCTTTTTTCCTTGGGATCTTTAATTAAAATCATTCATGTCAATAGCAACATTATTCTGACCCTACTTTTGTTCATATCCTTAAAATATATATGGAAATGGAATCATGATTTTATTGGTTTCTTTCGGTTCTTTTTTTTAATTTTATTTTGTTTAATGAGACATAGATAGGTCGTTCAGTCAATGACCATAATTTGGGGTTAAATCAAATTATCTCCAGAATTATATGCTTTATTTCAACGTGTTTTCCAATAAAGAAACTGTCTTTAATAATTGTCACGGAAAAAATAAGAACCAAAAAAGAAAAGTGGCAATAATTATCATTTGTTTTCAAAAATTTATTTTCAAAGATGAAAGCATAAATACTATAATAATCCCAAGGTTTAGCATATTTGGTGAGATGATTTATTTTCTTATTGAATTGGGCTCAATTATCTAGACTATACAATAACGAAATTTTTCTTAATTTATGAATCATCTCCTTATTTTATGGTAGATGATTTTGTATATTGTAAAATGGTTGACTTATGATACTAATTAAAAAAAAAAAAAAGAGGGAGATTGGAATAATAGCAATATTTATTAGTGTTAGTATTTACATATAAAATAAGCTAATACTACCTCATATGAATCCGCAAAAAGTTTTGAGCGCAATTCACCATGCAAAGAAAAATTTTGTTTACCCCAATCTAAAAAATCAATCTAGCCTTCCTCGTAGTATTATACTCAATACTCAAAGAGAATAATTTTAAAAGAAGAAAGAAAATTTTTAAGTAGTTTTTTTTCCTGATAATTATTTTTTCAGATAACTAAAAATATATTATTAAGATATTAATTAGTAATATCTCAACTAAATATACTTTTCCAAGTCCTATTAAAACTCTATAAATAATCATTTATTATCTAATTAAGAAGGTGTTTCTCAAAACTTAAAAGCTGGTCAAAACTGATTATAAGCAGTTTTTAGATTATAAGTTGTTTATTTAAGTGTTTCTGAAAACTTAAATAGTAGATTATAATATGATTTTAATCAGTTTTTTAAAAGTTGGGTTTTGCTATTTTTTTTAAACACTTATTTTTTAAGCAGTTTTGACCAAGTAAAAGACTATGCTATCCCTACCTAATCTTCAATATTTCAAATTTGCTCACCCTATACACTTTAGTTCCCATCAAAATTCTTTTATGTTTCTTCTTAAATAAATTTTATTATTATTATTATTATTATTATTATTATTGCAAAATAAATTTTAAATTGACATTTAAAAAATTATTTTTATACAATAAATAAATTCAGGGACAGTTTGGTCATTTTGACAGTTTCTGCAATTAAAAACTGATTATAAGCTGATTTTACAGAAATACTTAATTGATTATAAACTGATTATCAGCTGATTATTAACTAGTTTACAGAAACGCTTAACTGTTTATTTTTAATCTGATTATAATCTAAAAATCACTTATTCACAATAAGCTGAAAAGCTCCAGTTTTGAGAAACACCCTCTAAATATATTTATGTATTTAATGTAAGTATAATTCTACTTATGACTTTATCCATCTATCATATCCGACGTAAATAAATCAACTGCAAAAAAATTAGAAATCTTTATTTGTGTGGAGGTCACTAATTTTGATAATTGGCACTAAAATGTTAGCTTTTAAAATATATTTTAATTACCATTGACTTTATTGCAAAGTGAATTTATTTCCATTTTTTCGATGTAATATGAAATTTTGAATATCAAAATTGGATTATAAAAAAAATTATTTCGTCCTTCTTATTTTAAGTTTAGTATAAAAAAAATTTATTTCATTTAAAAAATAATTTTAAAAAATTTTAAAAAATATTAATTAAAAAAATTTAATATTGTTGATATTAATTAATAAAAAAATAAATAAAATAAGAAAAATAAGAAAAATTATTTAAATAAATTATAATAATTTTTTTATAAAATTTATAATGAATAATTAATTTATTGATATGCGCGTAATATTTTTATATGATATTTAAAATGAAAATGGATGAACTATTTATTATTGTTTATATTTTTTAATAATAAAATAATATTATTGAATAATTAAATAAAACTTTTATTTATAATATGTACTTTTATTTTAATATTTAAACTTTTTAAGGAAAATAATGGCCTATTAATATTCAAGCTTTTACAGGTATTACACCACCGTTAGCCAAGCACTTGTTAACTTTGAATTACTAATAATTTTGTGCTGAAAATAAAAAAAGCTACCAATCTATCACCAGATAAAGTTGACAATAAATAGGATACTCATGAAAAGTATCATGTTCAAATTATATTTAGTTTTTAAAATATTTAAATTTATTTAAATTCGATTATAATTATACATATATCTATTTCAAACCCATTTAATAATATCTATTTACTATCTAAATTTGTTTAATTACTCGTTTTAACATAAACATTCAAAATATTATAAAATTTAAAATATAAATTATAATTTTTAATTAAATAATTATAAATAAATATTTAATATTAATATAATTTTATTAAAAAAAATTTATAACATATAGTTTTATAATTAAAATAAAATATAATAAATATATAATTAAATTTTTAATAAAATATAATTAATATATAACTGATTTGAGTAACGAATGTCCAATTATCTATACCTGAACTTAATCCAAATTCGTCACGGATAATAACAATACTATTTATATCCATTCAAATTCGTTTATAAATTACCCATATTCTATATAAGCGGATCGGGACTAGTCATGTACCTACAAATTTTTAATCCATTGCCACTTTTATTGTCAGAGTTTCCCATTTCAATACGAATTTATGAAAAGTCTTCACACATAGGATCTCGGTACATTTCACCTACAATGGTTAGTTTTTCACCTTTTTGTGGATCGAATCTGGCATATTTCTACATCAATTAAATATTTCTGTCAATTTTTTTATCCGTAATGGGTGCTAGTTAATTTATTTGATAATTTGTTGAAAAAAAAATTACTCCTTAAAACTTGTAAGATAAGACATGGTTAAGAAGTAATTGCAGAAAGATGGATGAAGACTTGTTAATTTATGGCAATTATAATGAGCGAATCGAAGGCATTAATTAATCATTATTGAAGTCAAATGAGAAAAAATAAATTACTATCATTTTGTTTCTATATTTAACTTAATTAAAAATGTCGATATTTAATAAAAAAAATTAAATAATTACTGAATATTGATTTGATCAGACACTTTTATCCTTTTATATGAAATTACTAAAAATAATTTCATATATACATTAAAGGCAATAATTTTTTATTAATTTAAATTATATTTTAATTTAATTCAATTATTAAAATTTTCTTATTAAATGATTAAATTTAATGTTACATTTTCGTATTATAAACTTTTATTGTTTATATATATATATACATCTTTGTGTGATAAAGGTTCATTTGTCCGCCTCAATTCTCTTAATACATTTTTTTTCCTTATATCTTTCTCAAACTTAAAGGAGAAAATAATACTAAAAACACTAACTGATTAATAAAAAATTTCACATCATCATCGTAAAGTTTGCATATATGCAAAAGTAAATTTCAGCCACCAAACTTTTACTCCTCTAAGCACGCATGGACAAGTGACAGTAATTTTGTTTAAAATTATATATAGTACTAACCTGCCTCAATAGCTTGTAAATTAGTGCGTTTTAATTATTTCATATAAATTTAATAGAAAAAATATACAAAAATTAAATAATATGACTAAATTAGTTGTCAATACTTAAATTTATAAATTATTTAATTAATTAGAAAAACAAAGCATTAAATAAATTTAATTTCATAAAACAATAATAATTTACCGAAACAATTTGTAACTAATTATTAATAAGGGGAGTTCCATGGCAGCGCAGCAAATTAGAGCACTAAAACAATTTGCGTACTGTGAAGACTGGAGAAATTAGAATAAGTTTGCTGCAGTCATTTAATTGTCAATTTTAATTTATTTTCATTAAAATTGCTGATCCCACTTTTTAGTTAAAAAATTATTATATGAATTTCACGTAATACCATATGTAAAGTTATATATTAAAAAAAATAAAAAACTTTATCAATGACCATTGATATAGTGATTGAAATTGTTTTAAAAGTTGAAATATTTCATAATGAAATTAATTAAATAAAAAAAAGAAAGAAAATAAAACATAAGAATTATTTCCTAACCCAACAAGTAATGAAAGCCACCACGACGTACCAAAACCACCAAAACCACGACGTACCCTCTCAGGCTCTTACGATATATATATATTTCCATATTCCACCTGTTATATATGTCCTGGTCGTTTATATTATTAGCCAGTTGGTTGTAAGTTGACTTATGTGGACTTAAGAACCTTGAAATTATTCCTAAAAGAGAGCCATTCAATCACCCTGCTGTGGTTTTGCTTTTCTCTTTTCCTTTTTTTTTTCTTTTTTCTGGGCCTTTTAATTTGAATGATGATGTTTTCTTTGAAGAATAGTATAAATTTGGATATTTTTTTTAAAAAAAAGTTAGGACAATTATAATATATATATATATATATATCATTTGATCATTGAATATATATGTATAGTAATTCACGTATGGAAACGGCGGATGACTTTTATCTTATGAGGATTAGAATCTTAATTTTGCACATTCTACGAAAAAACTTCAAAAGCCATTCTCTATGTGAATAAGTATTGATTTATGAATAAGTATTGATTTTACCTAGCTCTATATATAATATTAAAATTTATAATATCTTATCTCTCATTTTTATAAAAATTAAATAAATTTAAAATAATATTGTGAACCAAAAATCATGATAAATAATTTTTATCAAATTTGAAAATTTTCACATGAAAAAATTGACAAATATGGATTTATTGTATTTGTTATATATTTTATATTTTTTTATAAATAAGACAATGGGCAAATGAATTTTCAATAAAAAAAAAAAAGAGAAGACAAAGGGCAAGATGAGGGAATAAGATAATCCGTTTCAGCTTATGCTGATATGTAATCCAATGAAGCCGCAAAGACACCAAAGTTTTCGCAATGCTGTTGCCCTGCGGTCTCTATATGCTCGATGCGCGCGTGACAGGACACTGCCACCCACGCCTGTGCGAGTTGCAGTTTGGTTCTTGTGAAGCAAAGGTAAGCTCACGTTCAATATTCAACTTTGGGATGTGGGACCCACAAACTTTTCTGCTTACCCTACCCACTTGGCTTTCTTTCTACAGTTTGTTCCCTGCTCTCGCTTTGTTCTGTGCTTCGACACTTTCTACTCGCACTCCCACTTTGCTAAGCGCATTTCTCTGAGAATTCATTTGATCGACAACAATCAAATACAAAAATTTATATATATATATTCCATGGAAAGATGATAGGCTCCTGAATTTATTTCATGTGCATTTTCTTTTAATAAAATAGTACAAGATGAGGTTGAATATGATTTTTTTAATATAATTTCAATTTAAGATAATTTAATTTATATATAATAATCAAGCAGGACTGAATCCAGCATCAATGATGGAGGGGCCAAAAATAAATATGGATTAAGTTAAATGTGTTGGAGGGCCAAAAATAAAAAAAAAATTATTATATATTAATATATGTATATACATACATATATATAAATATTTACACGTAGGTCCGCCCCCATAAATCAAGATTAACACTATATCTTGTCTCTGGATAAGTAAAAAAATAAATAAATAGATCAACGGTCAGAGTGGGATTAAAGACAGAGAGCGTCGCTGGAGCAAATGACGTGGGGCCACCGCAAAGTGGCGTCTCTTTCCAAAATGAAAATGGGTTAGTACCATTGCAAATTGCAAAGCTCTGTTCTCTTTGTCTCTGTGCCGCGCAATTCGCTCCGTGATTGTCAATGCCTTTCTCTTTCTTTTTCTCAAAGTACATTTCCTTCTTTTCCTCCCACTTGTTTCATTTAATTAATTACATGGAAAATTCTGTAGGAATTTTTATTTGTATTTCTAATTTTTTGCAATTCTCTTTCATTTGCTTCTTGCTCGTTACTCTTTTATTTGCAGCTAATATTGACAAAGTGTTTATAAAGCAATAAATTGATTTATCATGTTCGATTTTGTCATCCATCCTAAGTTTTAATTAAATGCCAGTTTTGTTTTATTCTTCATTTTAATCACTGGTATGAATCTGTTGTTTTTCTGATATTCTTTTTTTTTGTCACCATGATTAATCTGATATTTTCTTTTTTATTCTTTATGAAGATGGTGATACATATTCCTTTTTTTTTTATATTATTCAATATAATATTTTTTTTCTCTAAATAATAAGGTAGAGTTCAACTGTTGAATCAAATTTGTTTTGAAATGAAAGTTAGTGATTATTGAGTTAATTTCCAAATATTTTAGAAAATTTTGTTTCTTCATATTTAAATTCATCGCAGAATAGCACTGAAAGAGACTACTGTTGTAAATTTTCATAAATTATTATTCAAGTGTTGTATCAATATATTTAAAATGAATTAAAATTGCTTAATAAAGCATTAATCTTTGGAAATTTTTTAAAATTATAATGTTGCCACTTATATGATGTTTGAAATAAATTAACAAAAAAATTAATTTTTTGTTAAATAATAAGAAGTACATTCTCATTTTCAAATTAGATATAAAAAAACTTTAGATACGTAGTTTCAGCATAATTTTTAAATTTTTTATTTTTATTAATCTATATTATTAATTCGAGGTTCATTTTCACAAAATTTGTTACAAATAATATCAATCATACAAAGTTAAAAGTTTAAAATCTTAAAATAATTTTCTTTTATATCAAACCCTTCACATATAAATTTATAAATAAAGACTCTTAAATATTTTATAAAATTCATTTGATGCAAATGTCTTAAATTTTCCTTTTTCTGTAAAAAAAAAAAGCAATTGCATTCTGTCGAGCTCCTTGATTATCTTTTGAGATTTTATTTTTCAAGATGTTGTTGATTTTTTTTATACGAAGTGATTCTTTTTGTTCTTTTACTTAAATTTAAATATTTCTATTCAATAAATATATATTATTGGTAAAATTATTATTGTTCGTATTAGTTTTTTTTTTTTTGTACAAATTGCTCGTATTAGTTTTAATTCGTTATTTAGGTTTTTTTATTCACTTGATAAATTTACTTATTATATTTCAATATTTCATATAGATAGATTTATTCTTTTATTATATAAATATTTTATTTTCTTAAATTAATTATTATTTTTAAATTTATTTTAATGATTTTGGATTTGTTACTTCTATTCAAGCAATTTCACTTGAACTATGTTATTAAAAAAATAACTATCGGCTGTGATATTATTTTCTTAAAATAAATATGTTATTTTTAACTATGAATGAAAATTATGATTTTATTTATTTAATTTTTAAATAACTATGGGATTTGATGATGACGTGATATTGCAATCTAAAAACAGGGAACATAATTATTATTGCTTCACTCCTGTAAAACAATATTTTTATTTTTTAACTTTTTAACTTTTTTATTCTTGTGTTACTACTTTTATCTTTTTTTTCCCCCCTTCATTTTCGGTGAAAGGCATGTATGTTAAAGTAAAAAAAAAATCATTAATTAATTATGAATATAGTATTTCTGAAATTGTCTTGGAAAATTATAAAGAATGAGTTTAGATATCGTTGAAGTTAATTTTGTTAAAAAAATAAATAAATAAGCACAGAGTTACTATAGAAAAAGTGTTTAGATAAATATGATTGTTTTAAAAAAGTTTTAGCATAGAAAATGAAAAAGATAGATGTTAAAATAAGTAATGATACGTAAATTTAATACATTGAACACATAAAATTAATAATAGATTATAATTAAATCTTAATAGATTATTATTGATGAGGAAATTATAAGCAGGCTTAATGAATCTACACAAGGCAGCAATTTGTTGATGATATCATTATTCCAAGTGGACCAATCACAAGATCACAATCAAAGTGATGAGGAAACTATAAGCAAGCTTGATGAATGTAATGGCAGCAAATATGTTGATGATATCATTATGGCAAGTGGACCAATCACAAGATCACAATCAAAGAAATTCCAGCATGTGTTCCAGCACTTCATTCAAAGGTGGATTAATGAAGAGGGAGACCAACTTGTAGTGAATATGATGGATCATGAAGAGGAAGTCAGAAAATCACCAACAAGCATGAAGAATCTGCCCATAAGTATGGTGATGGGCATTAGCACGAATTTGGAATATAATATTGACATGGTTTAGTGCTAGTGTGACTAGACACATGTGAACCAACACCAAAATGCATGTGGAATCTGCCCATCAATGTTGTCATAATTATGGGCAGTAATTTAGAGTATATTATTGAGGTGGATGAACAATTAATGCTATTGTGACTAGATACATGTAAACCTAGACTTTAAGCCATTAGTTCTTCTTTTCCAACTATATAAGGATGGGAAAAAGAACTTAATAGGGTTGACTACGAAATTGGCAGATTGTTATCATTGTAATCTAAGTGTTTTCAAGTTTGAGAGGTTTTCTTCTTATTCTTGTTGCATGAAGAATTGGTTCTAACTTATCAAGTTTGACTTGTGGCGTTTTAATCAATTCATTTCTTCATCCCAATCACCCAAGTTCTCAATTACAGGTTAGTTGTGGGTTTGGTAGGGAGGATTTGTTTTTGAGTTCTAAGATTCTATGCTAGATGTGTATGTGGGGTTCTAGATGTAATATTTGATCCATGGGTTCCGCATCATTTGGTATCAGAGCTTTGGCTTGAAGATAAATCTCTAGGTATCTTTTATGTTTTAATTATCCAAAGAAAAAAAAAACGAATCAGATTCAGTTTCTATATTTCTTCATTTTCTGTTCTTATTGCACCTTGTTCTTATTCTTCAAATCTGTGAACTTTTGTTTAATTTTTCAATTTCTATCCTTGTTGACTGAAAGTTCAAAAGAAAAAAAGAGGAAAAGATCAAAAGAAAAACAAAAAAAAAAAGAAAAGAGAATCAGATTCAACTTCCTCAACATAAAAGAAAAAAAAATCGTACCTGTTTCTGTCCAGAATTTTTCTTCACAAGTGTTTGAGATTTTTTGCATATTTATACCATTAACAGCTTGCTACCTTATTATATTTGATCAAATTACATCAGCTCCTCATTATGCATCCATTTAGCATTTAAAATCTGATATTTAGAGCCTTTCTTGCATTGAGAATAGATTTAGGTTGCATATTCAGATTACTCATTGGAGTGATTTGAATTCTGTTTTTTTTTTTTAGGATCCAGAATTGTTTTTCTTTGTATTCTTAGTTTCATTCTTTCATATACCTCTTGTTTCTTGTATGCATTAAGTAGCTAATTCTCAATCATAGTTACTTTGGTTTGATTAACACAAATACTTTTGCTTCTTGTGTTAACTTTCAGTTCTTATTGTCTAAAATTAAATTGCTTCTAGAATTGCAGAATTCATTTTGTTCATTAGGTTCCTTGTAGAGTCTTTAAAACAAAACTTGTTTTACTTGATTTAAGTGGATTCAATTCTGAAATTCAACTTGATAAAAGAAGAATTGAGAGGTAAAAAGGAACAAGGTTTGAGTGAAATACAAGAGGAGTGATAATCTGATCTTGAGTGAAACACGTAAGGGAGTGAGGTGAGGAAATTTTCTTTACTAACATTTTCTTGTAGGTTCTTCTTACACAATGTCAAATTCTGGAAGTGAAAAACGTGATATGACCATAAATGACATAGCCTTCATGTTAGAGGCAATGCAAAGGAGATTTGAAAGGTTTGATTTGACCATAAACAACATGAGAGGTGATGTAGACAGCATAATGCAAAGGCAGCGGAATGATACTAATCGAAGGGGGCAGAATAGAGGGAGAGGAAACATGATGAATGATGATGAGATAGAGAGGGAAGATGATGAAGAAAGTGAGGAATCAATTGCTCAAAGAAGACCTCAACAAAGGGACAGTAACATATCTTCCATAAAAATGAAGATACCATCATTCAAGGGGAGAAATGATGCTGAAGCTTACCTTGAATGGGAAAGAAAAGTTGAGTTGGTGTTTGATTGTCATAATTATAGTGAAATGAAGAAAGTTAAGATTGCAGCAGTTGAATTCACAGATTATGCACTAATTTGGTGGGATCAATTGATGATTTCCAAGAGGAGAAATGGAGAAAGAACTATCACTACTTGGGCTGAAATGAAAACTGTGATGAGAAAGAGATTTGTACCATCTTACTACTATAGGGAGCTTCACCAAAAATTACAGCGGTTAACTCAAGGATCCATGTCAGTGGAGGATTATCATAAGGAGATGGAGATGATCATGAGTAGAACTAATATAGAGGAGGATCCAGAAATCACTATGGCTCGATTTTTGAGTGGGCTGAATAGAGAGATAGCTAACATAATTGAATTACATCATTATGTGGAGCTTGAAGATATGGTACACATGGCCATGAAAGTGGAGAAGCAACTGAAACTCAAGGGAGCAGCAAAGGGATTTTCTAATTCTAGCTCTAGTTTCACTTCAAAATGGCCAAAGAAAGATGATAATCCTAAAGGGAAGGAGGCTGCCTGGAAAGGAAAGGAAAAACAAGTTCTAGATGACCCTAAAGGTAACTCTAAAACATCTAACTCTAATCAAAAACATAGTACCATTAAATGCTTTAGGTGTTTAGGAGTAGGGCATATAGCTTCTCAATGTCCAAATAAGAAAATCATGTTGATACGAGATAATGGTGAAATTGATAGTGCTAGTGAACATGAAAGTGATGATGATAATGATAGCATGCCACCATTAGAAGAAATAGAACATATTATTGAATATCCTGCCCATGGTGAATCTTTGGTTATTAGAAGAGCTTTAAACATGCAAATTAAAGATGAAGAAAGTAATCAAAGAGAGAACATTTTCCATACTCGTTGCATTGTGAATGGAAAAGTGTGCAGCATGATCATTGATGGGGGTAGTTGTGCAAATGTTGCTAGTACTGATTTTGTGGATAAATTAGGGTTAGCATGCACAAAACATCCTAGTCCTTACAAGCTGCAATGGTTGAATGATAGTGGAGAGGTGAGGGTAACAAAGCAGGTTCTGTTTTCTTTTGCAATTGGGAGATACAAGGATGAAGTTTGCTGTGATGTTGTGCCTATGCATGCTAGCCATATCCTTCTTGGTCGTCCATGGCAGTTTGATAGAAAAGCTTTGCATGATGGCTTTAAGAATCATTATTCTTTCAGCCTAAATGGTTTAAATTTCACTCTTGCTCCATTGTCACCTAAACAAGTGTATGAAGATCAAGTAAATATTTTGAGATCATTTGAAAAGAATTCTGGTGGTGAGGGTAAAACAAATAAAAATGGAGTACAAGAGGCCAAGTGTGAGAAAAAGAATGATAAAAATGGCCCATTGGTGAGAGAAAAAGAGAAAGGGAGAGAAAATAAAAGAGAGTGTTTCTATGCAAAAGAAAAGGAGTTAAGGAGTGCTTTTTGTGAGAAAAGAAGTCTGATTGTACTTAGGTACAAAGAGACCTTGATTTCTACATCTAACCTTGATAACCCTTTGCCTAGTTGTGTTAGTTCTCTTTTACAGAAATTTGGAGATGTTTTTCCAGAAGATGTACCCAAAGGTTTACCACCTTTAAGAGGGATTGAGCATCAAATTGACTTCATTCCGGGCTCAACAATTCCTAATCGACCAGCTTATAGAAGTAATCCGGAGGAAACCAAGGAACTTCAAAGGCAAGTGGAGGAGTTGCTAGCAAAGGGACATGTGCATGAAAGTCTTAGCCCATGTGTTGTTCCGGTGTTATTAGTCCCAAATAGAAGAAGGAAACATGTGATTGTCCAACCTGGTGATTGGGTATGGGTTCATGTGAGAAAGAAAAGATTTCCTAAACAAAGAAAATCCAAGTTGGATGCAAGGGGAGATGGCCCATTCCAAGTTTTAGAACAAATCAATGACAATGCCTATAAAATCGATCTACCAGGTCAGTATAATGTTTCTGCAACTTTCAATGTTAGTGATCTTTCTTCTTTTGATGTAGGTTCAGATTTGAGGACAAATCTTTTTGAGCAAGGAGGGAATGATGAGGAAATTATAAGCAAGCTTAATGAATCTACACAAGGCAGCAATTTGTTGATGATATCATTATTCCAAGTGGACCAATCACAAGATCACAATCAAAGTGATGAGGAAACTATAAGCAAGCTTGATGAATGTAATGGCAGCAAATATGTTGATGATATCATTATGGCAAGTGGACCAATCACAAGATCACAATCAAAGAAATTCCAGCATGTGTTCCAGCACTTCATTCAAAGGTGGATTAATGAAGAGGGAGACCAACTTGTAGTGAATATGATGGATCATGAAGAGGAAGTCAGAAAATCACCAACAAGCATGAAGAATCTGCCCATAAGTATGGTGATGGGCATTAGCACGAATTTGGAATATAATATTGACATGGTTTAGTGCTAGTGTGACTAGACACATGTGAACCAACACCAAAATGCATGTGGAATCTCCCTCTTATTTAGAGTATGGGCAGTAATTTAGAGTATATGGGCAGTAATTTAGAGTATATTATTGAGGTGGATGAACAATTAATGCTATTGTGACTAGATACATGTAAACCTAGACTTTAAGCCATTAGTTCTTCTTTTCCAACTATATAAGGATGGGAAAAAGAACTTAATAGGGTTGACTACGAATTTCCAGAATTGTTGAATGTAATTTCTGTGTTTTCAAGTTTGAGAGGTTTTCTTCTTATTCTTGTTGCATGAAGAATTGGTTCTAACTTATCAAGTCTCACTTGTGGCGTTTTAATCAATTCATTTCTTCATCCCAATCACCCAAGTTCTCAATTACAGGTTAGTTGTGGGTTTGGTAGGGAGGATTTGTTTTTGAGTTCTAAGATTCTATGCTAGATGTGTATGTGGGGTTCTAGATGTAATATTTGATCCATGGATTCCGCATCAATTATTATCAATAATATATTAATTTGATACACGTGTTTTAATAAATAAGTCGTGTGTAATTAAACAATTCGTGTATGATTGATATATGAATTTATTATAATTAATTTAATCAAAATAATATATTTTTAATAAAAATATAAAAAATTATTATTTTATTATTATTTATCTTAACAGACTAAAAATAATTTATTTATATTTTATTATATTATTATAATTCTATTATTATATAATATATTCTTATTTTATTTAAATAATTTATCTAGAAATAATTTATTTAAAATTTTAATTATTATTATTATTATTATTAAAAATTTATTAATTTCATCTAAATACTAAATTATTTTTAATTATTTTATTATTTTAATTATCACTTGATTTAAATTTAATCCTTTATGAAGTTTTACAAATCATTTTCCATGTCAAATATTAAACATTAAATAATTTTTATAATTTAAATAATCTAATATTTTATATTTTATATCAATAACTTAAGAATTTATAAAAAAAAATATAAAATAAAATTTTCAAAATTTTTTTATAAAATTTATATTAACAACTATATATTATTTTCTTAATTATTTTTTTATTACTATATTCTAATAATAAAATATAAAATACACTTATAATTTATTTCACATTAAATTATATTTTTATTTTTTGAGAATATCTAAATTTTTTTTATTATGTTAATATTTTCAAATTATTTTAATCATAATTTTATTTATAAATAATTTTTTAATTAATTATTTTAAAATATAAAATTATTTTATATTATAAATATTATAAGAATTAAACGAATAGTGTTAAATTATATAATTCGTACATAACTCATTTAAATAAATATATTATATGTATATATTCATATAATATATTTAATTTTATGTCATATTTATATTAGTATGATTAATAAATAGATTATAATTATATTAATTTTAATTATCTCACAAAATTAAATTAATATGATACGAATATGATTGGTAAACTAATTTTTTACAGGATTTGCTAATAATTCTCAATACATTGTTAACAATTTTTAGTACAGTAATTAATTAAAAGATTAAAACTACAAATTTTCGTCTTAAAAGATGTCAATGTATCAAATAATAATCTATAAAATTCTTTTGTTGTTATTAAGTTGATCGTCTATTCATTTTTCTTTTTACTTGATTGCCCTGTGAGCCATTCGATATCATAGTAATGTGATTAGCGAAAGGCTTCGGGTTGATAGTCATAAGATATTTACTTATATATTTAAATACAAAATTTTAAGTAGAATCTATTGATAATATAATAATATAAAAAATAATTTTATACTCTATTCCTTCAATTTAAATATTATTTTAAAAAAATTTATTCATATTAAAAAATTATTAAAATTATTAATTTATCTTTAATTAATAATCTCTCTTCAATATCTACATCATATTAATTTTTTGATTTATTAATAATAATATTAAATTTAAAAAGTAAATTAAGAAATAATATTAAAAATTTATTTTAATATTATTAAATATTAAATATTTTAAAATAAAATTAAAATTTAAAGGGATGTTATTTTTATATAGAAAAATTTTATCACTAGCTTTTGAATTTGGTTTTTATTTTATGTATAATTTTTTTTTTGGAATTTTTTTAGGAACATATTTTTGAATTCTTTTAATTAAAGGGATAGAAGGGAAATAAAATTTTTAATTGTTTATTAAATTAATACTATTATGAAAATACAAAAAAGTCCTTTTAAGGATTGTCTGGAAATGAGAAGACAACAGGTAGGCCCCAAAGATGTCACATATCAGCGCTGCAAAAATTACAAAGGCAATTTAAGAAAAAAAAAAAAAGAAGAAAGAAAAAGGAGGGCAGTTTCGTCAATGAAGAGAGGCAGCCGGAATTATACGGACCAATTTAGATTTCGACTTATATTTTAACCATTTAGTAATTTAAAAAGACAAATTAATTATTTAAATGAAACTTAATAATTTCACAAATTTAGAAATAATTGCAATTATTACTAAATAAAAAACTTTATAATATCCAAAGTCCCATGTCCAATGGTAGGTGTGCTTTTAAACACTAGAGTATATTTCACATTTCATGACAAGTCGAAATATTAATTTCACATAATAATGTGAATCAGATACATACACCTAATCATAAATTACCCCCAACAACTCTTTACTACTTGTTTCTACTGTGCTGCTCCTTTTTTACTATCGCAGTCAAATTGTAATCTATTTCTATATTATTATTTTTATTATTATTATATCAAAACATCCTGTTTATATTTAGCGACGAATGTAAAAAAATTAACTTGGTGGGCCAATTTTGAGGTCACCATTAAAAATAATAGAATATTGAGTGAGAAAATGTTATTCCAAGAATTACCCTTTCGGAGAGTTTTTATTTTCCCGCGCAATTGAAACAGAAAATGGAAGCTGAAATAGGGTAAGATCGGATGACGACGGAGACCATCATGACGGTGATAATGCTGCAGCCCTTTCCCTTCTGACTTGTAGGTCCCCCTCTCTATACTTTCACTTTTGTAAAATCTACCTGTCTTCCATTACCCGCAAATCAATGCCCTCTTTTAAATTTTCAAAATTTTTTTAAGTAAAAATTTTTTAGTTTCTTATTTCTTCCTTCTTCATAACCCTTAATTAGTCTTATTCTGTCAAATCCCTTTTCAAAAAATAATAAATAAATTAAATTAATCTAAATTCAAAATATTTTATATATTAATTATATTAATAAATAATAATAAATATAAAATTATAATAATTATTTTGTTAATATAATTAATATATAAAATACTTTTAATTTAAATTAATTTAATCTATTTAACATTATTCATCCCTCTCTGCCTTCTCTGTCTATCTATAATTATTATTATTATGTGTGTGTGTATATATATATAGTCCTCTTTTGACAGGTTTTGAATTGCTTGGTCCTTTTTTGCTTTGTTTAGGCAAATCTTAAAAGAAACTCGAAACCCCAGAAATTTCAATTTCATTACCATGACCTTAGCACCTCCGACTGCGGTGCTATTCTTCCTACTTCTTGCCGCTGTTTCTCCAGTTTATGGGTGGCGCCCATGGCCCCACGTTAAACCCAACTCCTCTGACCTGCTCTATGATGGCTCCAAAAAATACGAAGGCTCGTCTGAGTTCGTTCACTTGCGTTACCATATGGGTCCAGTCCTCACCGCTAATATCACCATACACCCTATCTGGTACGGCACGTGGCAGAAATCCCAAAAGAAGATAATTCGCGAATTCCTTAGTTCTATTTCAGCTCCTCATTCTAGCCACCCCTCTGTCGCCGGATGGTGGAAGACCGTACAACTTTACACCGATCAAACCGGTCACAATATCTCTCGCACGGTTCTTTTAGGAGAACAGAAAAACGACCGGTTTTATTCTCACGGGAAGAAGCTAACCAGGTTATCTATACAGTCTGTGATTAAAAGTGCTGTGACGGCCAGATCAAAGCCGTTGCCGATAAATCCGAAAAGTGGGGTCTATCTTTTGCTCACATCCGATGACGTTTACGTTCAGGATTTCTGCGGGCAGGTTTGTGGGTTCCACTATTTCACATTCCCGTCGATTGTAGGGTGTACATTACCGTACGCGTGGGTGGGTAATAGCGCGAAGCTGTGTCCAGGAGTGTGTGCATACCCATTCGCGGTGCCGGAATATATGCCGTCGTTGAAGCAAAAGAAGTCACCGAACGGCGACGTCGGAGTAGATGGGATGATAAGCGTGATCGGTCACGAGATTGCTGAGCTGGCAACAAACCCGTTAGTTAACGCTTGGTACGCCGGACAAGACCCGACGGCGCCGGTGGAAATAGCGGATTTGTGCGAGGGTATATATGGAACTGGAGGCGGTGGGTCATACACTGGGCAACTATTAGAAGGTCATGATGGTGCCACGTTTAATATGAATGGAATCAGACGGAGGTACTTAGTTCAGTGGCTATGGAATCATGTGGTCAGTTACTGTACTGGGCCCAATGCACTTGATCAGTAAAAAGAGAAGAAATTGTATTGGTTGCTTTTGTATTTTGTAATTGGGGGGATTTCTATATTTTTTATTTTATTTTTTACTAATATATTAGTATTTAATTTTAATGGGTTTTTGTTGGGGTTTGTCAAATATTTGCTCTTTTTTTTAATGTAGTTAAAGTTGTGTAATAATATTTATTTCTTCTGCTACAATTTTGTATACATAAAAATATCTTATTTTCCCCTTCCTTATTTAAAACTAGTAGGTGTGTTATTAAAGATATTTTTTTCTTTTTTTTTTAATTGAAAATATCTCATTGAACTCTTTGGAGAGAAGTGCAATAAAAGAAAAAAACACTTTTAACATTTGGGTAGAGGTATTCACATTCTTCGTAATTTTAGCATGACATCAAGTTTAATAATACAATTCAATCTTAACTAATTTAAATGAGAGTCTGAAATAGTTTATGGTTTTTGAGTATTAGTATCGGAAAGGAGGATAAATTCTAAATTTATTATTAAAAAGATAAAGTATTTATTGTTAAATTATTTTGATGTGTAA
Organism: Garcia nutans; assembly: GCA_947685225.1. Taxonomy (NCBI): domain Eukaryota; kingdom Viridiplantae; phylum Streptophyta; class Magnoliopsida; order Malpighiales; family Euphorbiaceae; genus Garcia; species Garcia nutans. The sequence goes on along the minus strand of CANTUV010000029.1, from coordinate 8,630,147 downwards.
TCTATATTCGTTTTTATTGAAATTATTTTAAGAATATGTCTATACATGATGCAATTTAATTAATGGTAAAATAATAGAAATATGAATGGTGCTATTTTAACTTCAATGATTGCTTACATAAAAGCAGACAAATGTTTTAATTGGGCAGAAAAAATTGACGTTGACACTGTAGCTTTGTTTTAATAAGCTGTCCATTCACAAATAATTATTAATTTAATATTTTTATATAAAAATTATTTAATATTAAATTTTTATTTTATTATATATTAATTATATAAAAATACATTTAAAATAAAAATATAAAATAATTTATTTTTTATAAAATGATAATTATTTATAGATAAAATTTATTATGATAAATATTTATAAACAGATGTTATAATATACGGTTATATACTAGTAAACTCCATGACCAAAAGCAAAAGCTGATTATTTAAGAGCAAAAACGAGCTCTTTAGGCATATCTAAGGGACCCATTGACAATTATACCATATACTATCTTCTCCAATTTTTTTTTAAATATAAATTTTGTGGGGATTTGAGCCACAAGGCTTTGGTTTAGGCTATTTTTCTTCTTTGAAATAGCAATTTATTTATTTGGATGTTTGTCAAAGTGTTGTTTTCTCGACAGTACAGACAGTGCCGCACTTTGTCATCTACTCTTAAAATAAAGGAATCTATCACTACCCAAAAATAAAAAATGACGGCCAAGTCCTTCTGCACCAGCCTATATGAATAAAATGAGGTTAAATTACTATTTTATTTTTAACATTTAATTTAGTTAATAATTATATTCTGTTTTTTTAAAAAATAATTGGATTTCTCATCGTCCTGTTTAATCATTTTTATTTTATTTTTTGTAAAATTAAAAAATAATAATTTGTCATTTCATTTTAGTAGTATATTAAATATAATTTATCATTTCGTTTGATTTCGTTTAAAGTTTAAATAGAAATAAAATGTACCCCACAATAATGGAATTTAAATAAGTGCATAAGCAGCAAAATAACTCTTAGCTCCGGTACAATATCTTCGAATTTACTATTGTTTATAATTTTGGTTGATGGGTTTTTAATTAATTTTTTGGTTTAATATTCTCTTTCTTTGTTTGCCTTTTGGTTTTATATAATTATCAATTCCAAAATTAATTAATTGTGAGTTGCTGGATTTTTAAATAGCTATCAAGTTTTTTTTCCTACGGATTAGATGTAAATTAAAAAAAAGTGTTTTAATTTTTATGGGTTTTTAATGATAAAAGTGACAGAATAATTAATTGATTTGATGAAAATTATTTATTTTATTTTTATAAAAAATAAAAATATTATATATTAAATTAAATGCTAGAAATAAAAAAATAATTTACCTATAAAAAGAAAAAAAGTGGTAAATTTATGTCACTTTATTAAATTCCAAACTATCATATATTGCAATAAATGGTATCAAAATTAAAAGCCTTTTTGTGTCCTAAATCAACATATAAAAGTATTTTTTATGAAAGTAAATTGATTTTAAGTATAAATTTAAATATATAGAATGTAATTATTTAAAAATTAAACTCAAAATTTAAGCTTAAATGTCTATTTTAAATCGATTTTCAAACTAACAAAACATGTTTCAATACTCATAAATTTCTCCCACTAATTAATCTCACTAATTAATACAAATAAATTCTGAATAAACAAAATTCATTAATCATTATAAAATGAACAAGAACTTGGCGTTGGGAACCAAATTGACCGATTCACGGGTAACGGGTTATCCGGCCGGTTCGAACGATTAATCCCGACTTTTAATAGAAAATGATTTGCAAGATGAACCAGACCAGGCACTGGTCTAATTTCTGAGTTTTCTGGTTGAATTGGCCGGACCAATCCGGGTTTTACATCGATGGTAGAATAAGAATATTTGTACAGTTTGAAAATGTACCGACACGGGGAAAACCACCTAAAAGCGATGAGAGAGTGAAAGATCAATCAAGAGTATGAGCTTCATTGGACAGCCACAGCCACACCTACACCTGTGTCTTTCTCTATACGTTATAAATTTTGATTCATCTATATAATTTTTTATATCAGTATAAATCAATAGTAAAGTTTTGATTTTTTTAAATATTGATACAGGAAATAATAATAATTTTTACTACGGACTTATTATTAATTAATAACTGCATAAGAAAGCCCATCAACGTCATTTTATTTTCTTTCGGTTGTACGTAGAGGAAAATTTTTTAGTAGAGCTGGGACTAGAGGGTAATTGAATTTTATTTTATTTCACCACAATAACTCCTAACTTTTTTTAAAAAAGAAATCAATAATTCAATATAAATAAACTAAAGTATGATAAATTCAAGTGTTTTTATCCTACTATATTTATCACTAAACATATATTCATTAGAATTGATTTCTTCCGTTCATATCAAATACTAAAAAATCAAAACTTAAGTCTAGGAGCTTTAATCCATTTAAAAAAATACTAAATTGATGCAACGAAATTGGGAACCAGCTGGTGAAGTGGCATCATTAATTAATTTATTTTTTAATATTTAAGTGAGTTTGACATAAAAATAATTAAATAGAATGAGTTACAGAGAGTGATTGGGATTTTTTGTAGAGTTGGTAAGGATGATAAAATATTGAAGGAATTTGGTAGTCTTAAATAAAAGGTCAATAAAGCAACCGCTTGTCTATTAATAAAAACATCTAACAATGCAAACGCTCGATTATTATAGTCCAGAATCGGTGGAATAATGGCAGCGGCGCCTCAAAATTCGTCTTTTGACCTAAAACCTCTAACTTCATTGAAAATCTTCTCACTTGTTACTTCGTCATATTTAACGCACTCTATGATTGGAACCCAATCCAACTTAATTGAAGAACAGATTTTTTATTTTAATTCACAAATAACATTATTCTAATCTTTTTAGTCTTTTGTTTTACATTTGTATCTCTAATTTATATTAATAATATATAATACACACACACATATAAAGTCGACTTATTACTCTAATTAATATACTATATTTAATTATTGAAGAAAATAGTTTGAAAAAGCCTTGTTCTATTTAAAATAAATTTTATTATTAGAATGTATGAAATTCAATTTAAAATTAAATTTTGATGACTTATAAATAATATATATAATCAATTAAAAATATTTTTTCAATAGCATTTCAATTGAAAAATGCGGGTGATTCGGATATACAATAAAGAAGTTGCTGTTTATAGGCAGTAGCTAGCTAGCTGCAACTTCTTGTTAGCTCTGTCTCTCTTACTTTCTCTATAGATAACAAAATTAACTAGAAAAAAAGAGCAAATGTGTCAGCATCAATGGTAAAGTAGAGAAATAAATGAAATAAACGAGGAAAAAGATTAAAAAAAAAGAGTAAAGAATTCTCTGCCCACATCATGCAAGTAATTGTCTAATTAAATATCAATCGAATAAAATTTGAATAAACCAACAGAGAGAAAAGGAAAGGGGAAAAAGAGAAGAAAGGCGTATCATATGCAAGAGTTTGGTGCTAATTGATTGGCATTGAAAAGGGAAGATGTGCAGAGCAGCAGAAGCAATAATTAGAAAGAGGGGACCCATACGGTTTTTGTCAACTTAATTTTCACACAACTTTGATGAAGTGAAACAAAAGAGTGCTTGCATTGAATTGATTTGCAAATCTGAAACCAACTGAGACGCCCTACACTAAATGATTTTATGGTCCATGAAGATGACCATGGGTGTCCCCTTGAGGCACATCACACACAAGAACTTGCATATTTTGATACAGCAGGCAAAATAATAAAAATAAAAATCTCTTGATTGCTGAGGTTCTAATAACCCAAATATATCATGAGTCTTTAGGGTGTACATGATTCCAACTGTTCTGAATATGATAATCTAGTACTAGAAGGTGAAAACCATCTAATCCTGAAATACTAGAGGTGACTAGGTGTACTGCAGGCAAATGCATATGCTCATAATCATGCATGCTGTACGGGATCTTTACTGCTTTACTCTACCTAGCAGCTTATGTTCGATTTGACAAATATAATCTGAGAAGCTATCATCCTTTAAGAGCCTACAACTCTGATAAAAAATCTTCCCTGGATTCCGCTAAACTGGTATATAGTTAGTAATTATTACTAATGAATAAACCAGCTTATCAAACTTTTTTCATTTGTCTCACTCGTTATTGACTGTTAACTCTCAGTATAATGAACATAAAGAAAACTGGAGTTCAGGCAGGAGATGCAGAAGCCAAATTTTGACATGTGATAGCAGAAAAATTTTGTGGTATACTGTTAATCTTGACTAGAAAATATTGCATAAAATATTAAAGCATTTTTTACTGCTATTTATTTTCTTTGCTTACATGTGCAATATGCATGAATGTTTATTGTAAGAGACACAAGTAATTGACAATTGACCCCGAAAGTTCCAGGAAATTCTTAGAAGCAAAACCATTCATGCCCCTAATTGATATTGCACCATAACAATGACCAATAAGAAATATCATTAACTACATGACCGTATAAAGACAAACATTAAATAATTACTTTTCTTAAAGTTTTGACCCTAAAAATTTACAGTTGAGATAAACAAGAAATTCTCGTTTATCGCATGGCATAACTGCATTCAATATGACCATGTTGTGAGGCAGAAATTCATATCTGGAAAATATCAGAAAATTTTAAAAGAAAGAGTTCATACCTAGCTACAAAAGAACGAGGTTCCAAGAGACCAACATCAATGCAAGGTCAAATTAACCTCCCAAATATTTCTCACAGTCTGCAAACAGACAATGTTGTATTCGTAAGACCAATTTCAAACATATCAAGCTTGAATTACCAATGGTAAAACTTCAGCCAAGGAAACAATAAATAAATAAAAATCTGAACTTAAAAATACTAGTCGAGATGACAGTTAAAAAAAGCAGGAGTCTAACGGCATTCAGAAATTAATGGCAAAAGACTTGCAGCACTATCCACCAAAAAAAAAAATCCCAACCATCAAATTTGGCAGAATAACCACATTCAAATATGTCCATGACACCTTGGGAAATTCCAGCTCAGTTAAGTTTGCTTTTGTAGTTGTGCTAAAAATTGACAAAAACAAATAATTTACATCTCAAGAACAAAGCTTTTTTTTTATCAGAACTCAAGAATAAAGTTGATAATGCAGTAGTTAGACAGAAAAAAAATCCTGAACTGATCATATGCCAGCTTCTATGACATCTTTCTTTTTGGCTCAGTCTCGCATTAATCTAAAGCCCATCTCCAAAGTTACCTTGAGTTTATTTCTTTCTCCCTCCCTCCCTCCCTCCCTCTTTCTTTATTTATTTATTTTATTTTTCTGAGTCATCGTGACAAATACTTTTGAGATGCTGAGAATTCTATACCAGCAACAAGCAATATAAAGAATCAATATCCTCGTTACATTCTTATCAAATTTAACCTCTTTTTTGTTTTAAAGATAAAAAAAAAAGAAAAATTGTAAAGAAGTGGGATCCAAGCTTGAACAATGACTCTAGTATCCAAGACTAGAAATGCTCACATGCCATCAGAGGAAAAGAACAATGAAAAAGTCACAGCGAAAAGTATGGTCTGAACATTATCAAACAAGGAAATTTTTTAAATAAATTGATTTTTCTACTACTGAGCAAATCATGCTTAAGTTGCGCAGGTTAATTTGAGAAAAGAAGGCCATAACTGATAACACCTTACCTTAAAAATCAACTGAGAATCAAATAAGGGATAAAAATGAACGGCCATGGTACTTGTATGAGATAAATTAGTACCTGCTTTAGTAGGCAGTTAAGACATTTTAGGCAACCTAAAAAGATCCCCAGCAAATGGCACCTTTGGAAGAAAGAAGTAATAAAGAATTTTCTCACTTGATATATCTTGGTTGACAGTGTGTCAAAATACAGCCTAAGAGACAATATTGAACATCACTCATCTAATATGTAAAAATTGCTTCTAACGACAGGAAAAATTAATCTGTACACAAACTATCATTTTTGGTCTTTAACTTTCTCATTCTGCAGGTACTTCAACACCCCATATGCAACAGTTCCAGCAACAAACACGAAGACTGTAGGGGTGAAAGATGGGTATAAATACTTCACAAAAAATTTATCCCATTCTTCAGGTAGGAAGCCTGTTAATAAAAAATTGTTTAGAAATAATATTTGGAATTTGGAACAGCATATTTATAACCTTATGATCAAGCTTCGAATAATTTGTTTATTTTCACTATAGCCCTGAACTAAACAAAATTGTGCTAGTACTTTTAACGAAATGAAAAAAATTATGCCTTTTGACAATTTGCAAAGGAACATATTAGGTTGAAGCGCCTAAAGAGAAAGCTCTACATGTCATAGTTACACAGTTAATCAGCTGGACATAGCTGTTGTGGCTGAATTCTTTTCATGTGCATCTATTGCTAGTGCTAAGAGGTGTGAAACCTCACTAATTATTGGTCTAAAAATGTTTTAGTGAAGAATTTGAACGTAAACCCCCTACAGAGAGCTTTCCCATCCTTGGGTTCAAAGCTTAATCCAACTAGATCTTAATCCTAAACCAATTAGGTTGGCATAGAGATAATTTTTCTCTGTTCAGTTAAAGGGCCAACTCATTCTTGCATTCTTAATTCAAAACTGTCCGAAACTAGTTCAATTTAGCACCATGGATGTCTAATTCATTATGTTATTTTAAGAGCCAGCTTATCATTTCATGCTGAGAAAAAAAAACTAGGAAAAACTCATTGACTATTTTACAACACAAACTAGATGCAAGACTGAATGTCCATAGGGTTCTTTCTGTCTTCTTACCCAAGGATGGCACAACATTTATGCTATGAATTAGACATGATCAAAGTCATTGCCATGGCGCTCAACTCATTCGGCACATAGAATTTCAAGTAAGATTTGGACACCATATCATGTGCCTAAGATTAGAAAAAGATTATTTACCTCCAGCTGAGTTTATGAGTTTTGTAAAGCATGGAATTAGAAGAAAAAAGTCATTATTCAGAATAATTCTATAAACTCTGGTTTGGACACTACACGCCAAGGTTATATGTAGGGAGAAATACTCAGTAAATGATAGACAAAAGAGCCTTTTTGGATGGAGAACCTATTTTACAGGTAAGTACATAAGGAAGAAAATTTCCCTTCTTCTACTACAGTACCTCAGAAACCGTTTACAGCACTATGACAGTTTCTAAATTTCCCTGGTCTTAATATTTTTTAATCTGAAGTCCTATCCACAATGCTTCACCATTACTTATGCATGCTCCGGCTCTCTAACCTTTGCCGCTGATTAACATATTCAAATAAGCCTTCAAAACCTAATGTGTTTGTTTCCAGAAATATCCTGCAACTTGTTCCATCAGATCTTCATCTTTCTGCCATCAATTTACGTGACTTATCTCCACAAACACAAAATATAGGTACTCAGGCCGTTTGAAAATAATTCTAATTTCTAAACCTTAAAAATCGCTAATTTACCAAGGTATGACCTATCTATAATGCAAGTAGAAAGATCACTCAAATCTGTCCTGTAGCACCATGGTGATTATACATATGCATCGTGTGTTTAAGTGCTCACTTACCTTATAATACCGTATATGGAAAAGAAAAAAGAAAGTCATACGAACCAATAGTGAGTTAAACTGAAAACCTAGAGCAGCAGAATATTTAATTTGTGAAGTTTGTACTAACAGAGAAAAACAAGAAGCGATTCATCAAAAAAAGGAAAGAAAGAAAGATAACAAGAAGTAAAGTAGTCAGAGCTAGTAATGATATAAACCATAGTATCAGCAGGACAACAAGAATAGGAGAAGCTTTTTTAAAAGTTCAAGACACTTTCCAGGTGCTCAGGCCCCAAATTTCTACCAGGAATGCAGTATATGATATTTATAGTGTACTGTATACAGTAATAAAATGTAAATAAAAGCATTTTCAATGTAAATAGCCTTAACGCATTAAAACATGAAATGATAACAACAGGACTTCTCCATGGTGTATTTTGATAGTTCTAGCCCAAAATGATTTTTGACCCAATTTAACTAAATCATTCCACTGATATAGCTGAATTTCAATTTTAAGATAATAATGTTACCAAACTAAGATTTCTAATAAAACTAAATAAAGTTCCGAAATCCAACGTACCTGAAGCAGCAAGCACAATGCCCTGGAGAAGAATGATCCCACCAAGCACCAAGCAAGGAAGAAGAAAAGCGCTTTCATTCTTACTCTGTTCCTTAGCTTTAGTCTCGTCCAACTGACTTACAAATGCTGGTTTCTCGACCTGGCCCTTTCTCTTTTACCTTTTCGTTTCTTCTTACTGTTCGCAGCACTATCACTTGCATTACTTGGATTTGACTTGGGTGAAGCTGCAGGAGATGTTGACCCGAACCCTAGCGCAGGTGCGGTGGATTTCTTAGGTGTAGCGGAATCGTTGGCGGGTTCTGCGTCGGTGGTGGGCTTTTGGGATTGGATTCTGAGTTTGAGTTTGGTTTGGGGAAGAAGGAGAGGAGTGTATGGAAGATGATAATAAGATTTTTTGGTGAAAGGAGGTAAGTGGATTTGTAGCGCCATTTCTTTTTGTTTGTTATTGGATGCCCGTTATTTGCAGTTTTAGTACGCTGCTGCGCTTTGCGGTTTTCGGTTATACCATTCGTCTTTATAATCTTTGAAAATAGCATTAGCCTCCCCTTCCACATTTTTTCTTATGTTTTTCTCCCAATTCTTATACTTTCTATTTTCTATTTGATTTCTAATTATATCCATGATTTTTAATTTCATGATTCATCCTTAATGAATTTAAAGGTTTTCACATTGCCAATAAAAAAAAATAGTCATGTATTGTTTTTTTAATACAATGAGATTTTTAGTTCAAAATTCAAATTATTTTTTATTTTAAAAAAAAAAGCTTTATGGAGACTCCAATAGAAGTGGACTGGACCAAAGGTAGTGCCTGACTATTTAGAAAGTAAAGGAGTGTGGCAAGAGTGAAGTCTGGAGACAAAGGTAAACGACCGGAATGGGATCTCTAAGCCTGCCAGCCTTTGCCAACTAACATCGCAATAGAATACACAACTTGGATTCTCACAAGAAACCGTCTCGCTCCAAAGTTGGGGTAGTTCAGGAAATGGCTTTAAAACGAAGCAATCACAAAATTCATGGGGTCCGTTAGAACAAGACTAAAATTGTTCATTTGCTCCTAACACTTTGCTCCATATTTTATCCTCTAGATTTCCTCCTTTCCCCCTACCTACTGTTGTGGTAGTCTTTCTTTTGGTTGACTACAACATGCATTGGCGAATGTTGATCTTTCCATCAAAGCCTTAATTCATCCAAAATGCTTGTCATGTCAGGAACTATCCCTCCATTGCAACACTTTACAATCCCTTCTCCTGCTAGATCTTTCAACATTTCTGCTGGTTCTTTGGCTCCACCATGCTGCAACATCCTAGTTCTAAGAGCAGATCCTGTGGTTAATGAAAGTGGATCTTCCTGGCATAACTTTTTCCATATGGTTGCAGCAAAACATCTAGCATACAAGTAGCTATAGTAACCTAGACATAAAACATCTCATCAGTATGTATTAACCCGTTACCAATCAAATTATGGCAGGAATCATTATTTTCAGAACTAATTTAGAACTTATAATTGCATTTATATGTATGAAACACACACAAATACAGCTACCTTTACTCCACAAATAGAAACATCGCCTGCTCCATAATTTAGAAGATGACTGAATCTTATCTGCCAGTGTGTACCCTCCACATGTTTCCAACTAGTATATCGTCTTTTAAGATCTGCAACAACAGAACTAGCGTCCCTCGTAGCTGGTTGTTCTCCAAAAAGTGTTTGGTCAACCAACGCATAGAAAACCTAAAGAATACCAGACAAGAATTTGTTAAATTTGTTTCTTCATATAAAAGATGAGTTAATGGCACCGGTAGCTCATTCATTCAACATCTAGAAAAATAAACCTGACGTTGCAATTCAGTTGCTGCAAACATATCTCTAGCTCCCTGCATTGATTTCACCAACTTCTCAGGTATGATTTCACCAGCTGAATACTGCTTGGCAAATGTCCTCGAGACTCAATAATCCCAGGCATAGTACCTATGGATGTCACCAAATCAAACTCTCAGGTTTGAACTTTTTTGGTCATTAAGCCATTATTTTATGATGTTTACTGTAACTAAACTGCACATAACCAAGTTTACTGTTCCATGTCAAACATAATAATAGGATATTTCAGTACTAATATTTGATGATGCCTCAAAATGGTTTTAACATGGTCGGTCATATATGGTTGGGAAACCATCTGACCTCCTAAAAGTTCCATTATTTACAGTATTACTATCTCGATGAGCCGGCGAGGAAGATATTGAACTGATCTTAACAGCAAGAAAAGAAGATGACAATGTAGAAAGTACAGTCTACTACTTACTCAGAGAGGTTTGAAGGTGTTTCGGCAAAGTCAAGAACCGCCCTAGTACCTGAAAAATGTTGGTAATCCTACAAGAATAATCAAGAGAAATTATAAATGGAGAAAACAAGGCACATATTTTCTTTACTTTGTAGCAAGGTATGAACACTACTATACCATCCTCGAGAGCAAGGAATGAAGAGCATGTCCAAACTCATGAAACAGAGTTTCTACTTCCCAGTGATTAAGCCTCACAGTTGAACTATGTGATCCTGTAAAATTGCAAACAAGGGCTACAACCTGCAGCGTAACCAAAAAATGTAACGATTATTATTCATTTTTTGGAACAATAACAGAAGTTTAATATAAATGGCTCCTTGTAGATGTAATGACACAAGTCTCAAAGCATCTAACACAATACTGAGTGGCACCTTGGCAATAAAAGTACTAAATGCTGGAATCTAGGTTATACCTCTAAAGAGCTGAGACTTGAATTTTGTTGAACTAGTCTTGTGTGATATGACCTCTACACAATGCATTTCCCTCGTAAAAAGCCACTCAAAATCAACAAGTTAACTTACCTCCTCTTTTGGTTGAGTCACAGGTGTTAAGCAGTTTGGATATACCATGATTATAGTCATTTTCATGATTCATACTTCAATAAATCAGCAGAATATTCCAACTCAATATATGCATAGGCAATGGCAGTCGATATCAAATCAAATGGCTATGAACCGAATACTCATAGGTCAAGCATGACGGTTTTGGAACTAGAAAAGGGGATCCCCACACGATAAACTCCCTCAACATAATCTCAGAAGAAGTCTGAATAGGTTAGAAATTTTATATTTTTCCAAAAATCTTAGTAATTCAAACACCATATTTATGTGCTTATGCAGTACTTTCCAACTAAAATCAGTAAAATTCAAAGTACAACTTGTGGAAAAAGTGACTACCGTGTAATGCGTTGTATAATATTTGGAAAAACATAACATGCAACAAAAAATTAACTCAATTCTCAAAAAAGAAGAAAAGAAAAGAAAGCAAGCAAAGCCTGATAAACCCTATTAACTTACAGGCAACTCGTATTCTGTTTCAGAAATGCGGCGTCCTCCTTTGATTGCAAAGTTTGCACAACCTGTGTATTTGCCCTTCCTGGCATACAAATCCAGGTATATATATCCCAAATCACCCTGAAACAAAAGCATAATGCCTCAATCTTATGAAACAATGTCAAAGCACCCTCGGGCATGCACATAAACCAAAACTGCAGTTAATGACTTAAAGAATCAATAAAAGCAATAGCTACAGGTGAAGTTTTACCAAACTGATCTTTAGGTATTACCAGAATGTAAACATAAACAATTTATAGTGTTATCAGTGGCAGAAACGGGAATAATTTTCATAGGATTCATTTGTTCAATAATTTATTCCCAATTCTAATTTGCAAGTACGTACAAAAATATTACTTTATAAATTACCAATAACTCTAAGAGTACATGACAATCATAATACTTTAAACACCTTTTGAAGGATTAAAATACACATTTATAGATGAGTCATAAATAAGGCTATAAGACATCCAGAAATATACTTTTTTCAATATATTGTCAAGTAAAATACAAAATTTAATTTCTTGTATTTTGATAATTTTAACAGGGTCAATTTAACAAAAACTCCTAAACAAATTCATGTCTCTGATGCAGAGTAATATCCACAAGATTTTTACTGTAAGAAGTAAATAACAAACTATTGAATTCTAAATCAAAAGGTTGCACACATAGACAATGTTGTGAATTACCTAAGTATACACATTTATTTTTAGTTTTGTTAGAAAAATAGACAATGTTAGGGGCTTCACAACTCCACTCATCCATGCATATACCTCTTCAGGATGATGAAGTGACATTTTAAGCACATCTGGATGCCATGATTCTCCTGGGGCCATGGGAACATTATGAAATGTTGCACCAAATAGTGACTTCACATGTTTCAAACCTTCAATACACTGTGGCAGAGGAAAATATGATGCTACAATCTGCAGAACAAAACAGGGAATTAAGGGAAATTTTCAACTAAAATAAGTAATCTTTCTCCGAAATATAAAAGTGAGAATACTTCAAGGTTAAAGACTCAATAGGTCATTGTTTAATATCCAAAAGAAACTAGAAGACCCAAAAAACTGAAACAAAGAACAAATGGATAAGAATAACCTACCGAAGAATCCAAATTCTGAGTGGAAGACTTCATCATCCCTGTATAGTATGCCTCATCCCACGGCTCTAAATCAACCCATCTTTTACCACATTTTTCTCCCTTAAAATTTCTAATTATCTCAAACTCCTACAGGGAAATCAGCTAATCAAGTGTACATTAAAATGCAAAAACTGTTACAAGATCCACATAGAGAAAATAGTATCAGTTTGTTTATGCATCACAAGTATGTTTACAAAGAAAATAATACCTGATCAGCTTTTGACCTGATCATCTCACTCATCTCACAAAGAAAGGACATCACAACTTCAGGAGACGAAGCCAGGTTATGTTTTACCATGAACTCAGCATACGATATATACCCCATTATCTGCATTTTCAAAAGGAACAATAAAATGAGAGAAGCATATAGGCTACCAAATACAGTGTTGAACCACAGTTGATGCATGATTAAGAAAGAATAATTATTAGCATGAGAAACTAGACATCGAAATGAATTACAATTTGCCACTTGACTCGAGATACTCAAAGAATCTAGATGGCTAATTTTATGTGTTTATAGCTGGAATAATTGTTTACAAGCAAGCTTCATCAACCTTTCTTAGTTGCTTAAACTTTGATGTAAGATGAAAGACCTCTCTCGTCATTTAATAAATTGGTTGGAGCCACACGATATTTGGAGATGACTCTCTTGTGGACTTCATGTATTGCTTCATCTGTATAGATGGCTACCTAATGAGACACCTAAATATAATTTTGCTAATCAGGAGAAAGGTCTCTATAATATCATTCAAATTTGAGAAAGAATGGTGTAATTTCAATTTGGATAGAGTTTCTAAGCAAATGCTGCAGATTAATGCTCCAATAGTAATTTATTCAAGGCATGTGATTGTAAATCCTGAGAGCAGCTTCATTGCCACAATCCATAAGCTTGCAGTTAAAGACTACAATTTTTTTCCACCAAGAAAAGAAGTCTATAGATTATGAAACCTATTTAGATGCGAAAATAGTATTATAAAAATCCAGATATCGCATGTAGTTAATCATTCTACAAAGCACTCTTAAAATAATAATGATGATTAGGCTAATCAAGGAATTTTTTAAAGATAATCTTGCCCATATTCAAACCAAAATGCAGTTAATCATTTGAATTAAAAATTAAAAGCAAGAATAAGAATGTAGAAAGGACTTGCCCAAAATGGTAAATCTACAACCTTCACTAAGATGTCAGAATCAAATATCCAGTGTTCAAGAGTTTTACAATAAAATATGGTAATGAATTATCAAACTGCCTCACTGCAGCACTCGTGATTGCCAAACACTTTATATGATGACAAATAACCTGAGCAAGCTCATGGAGAGCAGTAATAAGATCATCAAGAACTTTGGGGTTTGCAGATGGGACAGAGTTTCCTTGAATATATGCCATTTTCCTAACCTGAAAGGGGAAAAGCTATTTATTTAGTCCAGATAACAGCAAGGGTAATATGTGCATATGTAAGTAAGCAAGATCTCCAAGTTCTCACCCATGTTCTAACCAATTTAACTAGATAGGTTAATTTAAAATAATAACTAAAATGTAACAAGAGCAATTAAAAAAAATCAGAAAATTCTAGTAGCTAAAGTCAAGATCCAGGAAAGCTTTCTATAAAGGCAGAGACGAGAGTGCCACATATTTGCAATCAACAGAGTAAAAGCTACCTCATCATCTGATGCCCAATGCAAAACAGAAACTAGAGTCCGCGGCTCTGTTATTATCCGAAATCCTTTTTCTTTCATGTTATTCTGTGACTGTAATGATCCTCCAGAAGTTCCAGATGTGAAGCGGTGAATGGGTGTAAGGAAATGATGAATGTGTTTCAGAACCCTTGATGCCGGAAATATGTCCACTTGACCTGGATCAATACTAATATTTTCACTAAACCTGACAAAGATTAGAGATGATATAAATTAGGGTGGATTATCAAATTGTTTAAAAGCTATCGTCAAGATAAATAAAAGTAAATTGAGAAGCAAGAGAAACAATATCATACTGCCTAGAGAGCTGAAAAATGTTCATGCTTAGCTGATTCACTCTATCTAATTTCTCTGCAAAGAAGAAACAGCTTATTTATATTCTACAAGAGGAAAACTTCTGTATAAATGTAAATTTGCACAAAATTTCCATACAACTGGAAAACTACATTGTGGCATAATATAAAGCCAAAAGATACAGGGTGTGTACCGGAAGAGAGATGAATTCCGGCCTTTTCAAAATCAATGCATAGATGGTGAGCAGCCTGATGAGCCTCCTTTGTAAGCAAATGCCCATCTTGCTCTGGTCTTTTCACCAAAGCATTTAAAGTATGATTTGTATTAAGAAACTAAGTGCCAACAAGGAAGCACACAATGAAATGATTAGATGAATTATCCAACAAAAATAATCAATTTGAGAAAGACCATACAAAAGAAAGAAAAAAAGAAAAGAAAAAACAAACAAACAAACTATGCAGGCAAGTGCTTGAAAGGCAATAAACCAAACAGACCACTGGTCACCTCACATGTAGGTATTCATTGATCCTCATAGATGCTTTGTTAGCCTCCTCAACAAATTCTCTGATAACAATGATGTCAATAATAAAAATTAAGTATTTCCACTCAAATTACTACGCATGATGCTAATAGATAAAAATTAAAATTTTAATGGCGAAAAGAAGACCTGTCTGGATGAGTATGTCTACAAAGTTCTGCAGAGTCAACAACAGAACATACCTATGAAAGCCAATACCAAAATCACTTAACACAATAAAATTGGAATTAATTAGTAAAAACAACACAAAAAGAAAAAGGCTAAACCTATATCCTACTGTGTTTGAAATCTCATCCATGGCTCGGATAATTTCAGCTGATGAAGGCATCATAGAAATATGATCAACCAATTCCTCGGACCTAACAAACATAAAAATTGACACAAAAAAAAAAATGAACCGCAACAATTGAAACAAGACTATAAATGCATCTTCATAAAAAATGATTATAGGACACTTGAGTGTTCTTCTCTAGTTGCTAAATTAGCATGAAGTCATGAACTCAAATGAATAAACAATCAAAAAGCGCAGAGTTCAAGGTTTTCAATCCCCTCGCTCTCGCAGCATTTTCTAAGCAACAGGATATGAGAAAGGAAAATTAATAAAGAAAAATTTAAAACCTTATATTTCAGCTCATGGCAGTGTGTAAAATTGAATGAATGTATTACCTATCAATGGCTTCGTTGACGAAGCGTCGAAAGCCTTTAGGAGTTTTTAAGTGATCGAATCCGTAGAGACCCGCGCTGGCTCCTTCTTGTCGTGGTATTGCTAGAGTGCTTAAGTGTCGGGTCTGGGGAAGACCCGAATTAAACAATTTTGTAACATATTTGTGGCGGAGTTTCGTGGCGACTTTCCGAAATGGAGTGGACATGGTGGTGAAGGTGCTTCTGTGGCGCCGACGCCACTGCAACTTTGGGATTCGCAGCTGGGTTTACCCTGCGTGAAGTCACTATCTGCTTTCCGGAGGCAACACTTCTAATGGCAAACGAGACAATTTGAGGTACACGTAACACTCTGGACTTCTCCTAGACTCCTACCATATTTTTTAGGTTTATAAATTTAGAATATACTTTCTATATTTTCTTTAATTGATATATTTATATTAAAATTTTTAATAGTAAATTTTGATTATCATTATAATTTAAATAAAATATTTTATTATAATGATATTTAATTTTATAGTGTAATTTTTTATAAAAAAAATATTCCATACAATTTTTTACATTTTATATCAAACTTCAAAATTTACTGGATTTTTATTTTCAAAAAAAAATAATACTGGATTTTTCAATGTTCAAAATGTTACGATGTTTGCTAAATTTAAGGCTCAACAGAGAAATTGAGTTCTTTTTGTGGTATAATGTTTTGCTGCGAGTTTTATGCTCTTAGCGCCATGTAAAAGTGCTTGTTTCTTTTTGTTTTGTAAAATATATCAATTGGAAGACAATTATAGTGAAATTCCAATAAAATTCTAAAAGTAAGCGGAGGCTTTCTTATTTTGATATTATTTATTTATCATATATTATAGGGCTTTCGCGCGTTCTCCTAGTTAGCAATAGTTTTGAGTAATAGTGAGTTTTCATCAAATTTATGAGTAATTTTCTATTATATTTTCATACTTTTCCATGCATTTTCATTAATTATATTATAATGTATTGTATGTATATAATATTATGACATATGATTGTTTATATTCCATCTTATTTGATGATATATATTATTGATAGACATCGGATGATATTGAGATTATATTAAGATGACATATGATTAAATAAGATTATAAATTTTGATACAAGTTTTGAGACATGATAAATTTATGATTTTATACGGTAATTCTGTCTCGTGGCTCAATATTACTTGTTAATCGAGTTGATGCTAATCAAACAATATGAAAGAATCTTGCATATTTGATTCTAAAATAAATATTTTGGATTAAAAGAGATTGATTTCATTTATACATGGCTACATATGGTAATTAAATGCGAGACTTTTGATTAAACTAAATAATTTTTTATTAATTAATTCAAACGCTTGATGGTAATAAGGTAACTCTTTAAGAGAATTACACATATAAATAATTATAGTTTTAATTTTTTTTAAGAGCATGGTTAAAATATTTTTTATTTTTATTTATAAAATTTTTATTTTTAATTATTTTTTCAAATAAAATAAAAAATTAGAAATATGTTTACTTAATATTATTTTCTAATTTATATTTTTTATTTTTTATATAACATCTAAATACAAAACAACTAAATATATATATTCTTTAAAATTCAACTATTAGCTAATAAAAAAATATTTTTAAATTTTCGAATAAAAAATATTTCAAACACAACAATAAACTTTTTTTTTCTTTAAAATTATTTTCTGAAAAACATAAATTATTTTCTACAACAGAAAAAAACCACTTAAATTTTCTCATATTTTTTTGTTGATTGTGTGTGGTTGGAATTGCATTGTGATAATCTTAATTTTTATTAAGCTTCCGACGCTTTTAAATTTTTATTTCCTAATTAACGGACAACTTTTTATTATTTCAAATAAATTATGATAATTAACATCTTTCAAAAATGAAATATTTCCATTCCATATGTAAAAAAAAATAAATTTATGGAATTTGAGAAAAGTTACTACAATTTGTTAGAAAAATAGTAAAATATAGAAAATGTGATTTTGTTGCTACAATTTTTTTTTGAACCATAAGAAAAACTTAAAATATTAAAACTTCAGACAACGAAATCCTCCTTCTCCAACAGTTTATGAAGCTGTGGAGGGTTATTACAAAATTAATCTGTCCTTTGTTTGGATGAGTTTACAGCATAAACAAGATAGTCAGCCACTTTATCGCAACATCTTATAACAAAAACAAAATTAATACTCATGAAACAACTCCTGAAACTATTTATACTAAATACAACCGAGTCAATATCAACAAGATAGAAATTAAAAGAATTACTGGCTTGGATGAGTTGCAAATTATCTCATTCAAATATATAGAAATCAAGTTATAGATAAATAATTCTTTGTACCGCATTCATCATAGCTAATACCTCATTCATAATTTGAGAAATAGATTAAATTAAATAAATAACTCCATCCTTTATGTTATCCGAACTATCCATGAAGACTGCAGCTGCTATTGCCATTAAATTTTCAATTGAAAAATTAGTACCAGAATTAGCTTTTATTCAGTTATGAGAAGGAGGTGTCCAGACTGAAATAATATATATAGCGTCAGACTCATTCCCCTTATCTAAATCTCTCCATAGTTTAGATTTAATCATAGATTGTGACTTGCAATTCTGCATAAATATTAAAGGATATGTGAATGGAGACTTTTGGTTCATGATTCAAGCCTTTGAAAACCCAATTAAAAAAATAAGACTACCATGTGTTCGTGGATTAAAAAAAAAATGAAAATTGAATAGAGTAACAAGGGTTAATTTATACAAGAAATTTATGGCATTGGATGGTGAGTCACCGATTTGTAACCGGAGTAAAACCCCTGGATACAAATCATACGATGCAAAACAATAACAACGCCACGCTAAAAAAGTAGTCCTTTGTGCGGTTAAAAAAAAAAAGGTTCGCGGCAGCCACATTTTTAAATTATTATTATTATTATTAAAAAAAATTAAAATATGAGTTCCAATCTATAGTGTTATATACACAGCTATTTTTTTTAATCAAAATTAATTATTATTTGATAAATTTATACACAGCTATTTTTATTAAAAAATTTATCTATTATTATTATGTATATAATATGAGTCGAGTTTAAATTAATTAAAATACGAGTCGAGTTTAAATTAATCGATAAAATTTTAAATAATCGACGGACACAGAAAAAAAAAATCAAAATATAGAAAGAGAAGAGAATGGGAGGATCTAGCAGAAGTACTGAAAAATCTCAACTCCACTAATCGTGTCAGCCTTAAACGCTCCGTTTTTCCCGCGAAAACCTCCTTCTGTAATCTAAATCCTGTCTCCCTCATTTTCCTCCATTCTTATCTCTTTGACAATCCTCTCTTTTTTATTCTCACATAACCAGTAAAAACACTCTCCCAATTGCAATGAAATGAAGCATATGATCAGCATTAACCACCATTTATCATCTCTTATCCATGTCGTCTTCCTCATCTCCTCATCTACCCGAACCAACCCCGCATTGTACCCCTACCAAATTCAAGCTTCGAAAAATCCCTCCCATTCCCATTCGCCGAGGAGCCGCCGGCCATTTTCACGATGATGATTATGATCAAGGTGAGAAGATCGTCGTCGACGAGATTTTCGATTTCCCAAAGGATGATGATGAGACTACGCCTATTATTCTCGCGTCTTCTCTTGGGCTCAATCATATAAGGACTCAGACGGAGTCGTCTTCATCACCTTTTGCTCTTAGGTTTAGGCAGTCGAATCTCGGTTATAATAATAATAATAGTAGTTCTAGTAGTAGTAATAATAATGATGTCCATGTTGTAAATAAGGGAGGCAATGCAAAAGGTTCTGTGCTCGAGACGAAGCTTAAATGGCCTCTTCCTGTTCAGAATGTGTCGTCCATGGACCAAGGTATCGGTTGGGATTGATCATGAGGTTTTCAATTTTCGGATTTTTTATTATTTTGTGTTATGGATGATTATTATATTTTGTTTTTTATTCACAGTGAAAAAGGCTGGATGGCATCAATCGAAATCGTTAAAATACCCATTATCAATCAATCCATCTTTGGAGGTACTAAATTATTTTTTTGTTAGTTTTATTTCTATTTGTTTGATCTGATGTTTATCAAGTTTCATAAGCATATAGAGATTATTGTTGTCTTTGGGGGTTACTGCAGCATGTAGCTTTTGCCAACGAAATGCAGTCTCCAAGGTTCCAGGCAATACTTCGTGTTACGAGCGGTCGGAAGAAGAAGGCTCCAGATGTCAAAAGCTTCTCTCACGAGCTCAATTCCAAAGGAGTTCGTCCATTTCCTGTATGGAAGTCTAGGGCATTTGGTCATATGGAGGTATTCATTTAATGCTCTCTGCTCTGGTTACATTTTTGCCTATCACGTATATATTCTTCTTTCTCTCTTAATTGTAATTTCTGTTTTGTTATTTTATTTAGGAAATTATGGTTGCAATTAAGGCAAAATTCGACAAGTTAAAGGAAGAAGTTGATTCTGATTTAGGCATATTTGCTGGAGACTTGGTGGGCATACTTGAAAAGTCCTCCGACTCTCATCCTGAATGGAGAGAAAGTTTGGAGGATTTGTTAGTTATAGCTCGACAATGTTCAAAAATGTTACCTAATGAATTCTGGGCCAAATGCGAGGCCATTGTCCAGAATCTAGATGATAAACGTCAGGAGTTACCAATGGGGATCATCAAACAAGCGCATACACACCTTCTCTTTATCCTTACGCGATGCACTAGGCTTGTTCAGTTTCAGAAGGAGAGTCGTTATGATGATGATCATATTCTGGGCCTTCATCAACTTAGTGACCTTGGAGTTTATCCAGAACAAGTTTCGGAAGTCTTAACACACAATTATAGCAGTCAATTGATGGATGGGAAGTTGGTAAGTGAGAAGCAGAGGAAGAAGTCGCCCAGCAAAGAACAACACAATCTGGTTAGGCAACAAGGTCAAGTAGAAGAAAATGTCGAGGTTAGCACAGCCAAAAGTGTTGATTCAACTACAAGCAGCTATAGGATGTCATCTTGGAAGAAACTTCCATCTCCTGCTGCGAAAAATCGCAAGGGCATTGATGCTGTTGATACACCTACCAAGGATAAATCACAACATCATAAAGATGAAATGCGAACTGCTGCAGATGATGATTCTGAAAATCTTGGAACCCAAGATCCTTCCGCATCATCAGGAATGAGAAAAGCTTGTTGGGGATTCTGGGGGGAACATCAGAATGTTGCATACGATAATTCAATGATATGTCGAATTTGTGAGGTTGAAATACCAGTAGTGCATGTAGAGGAACACTCTCTGATATGTACAATTGCTGATAGATGTGACTTGAAAGGTTTGACTGTAAATGAACGACTTGAAAGAGTTGCAGAAACTCTTGACAAGATATTGGAATCATGGACACCAAAAAGTACACCAAAAAGCTCTGATACACCAAGACGAATTCTTGAGGTTGAAAGAGCAACAGTGGCAGATGTGCATGGGGATATAGATGATTTATCGCCAAAACAGAACAGTTCTCCTCACCATTGTGCTGAAGACATGCTGGATGCCATGCCTCATGCTGATAATGGTTTTGTCGTGGAAGATCTGAATGTTTTGCCAGATGTTTCATGTGAATCACGTTCTATTTTGATGTGTGATGTAGACACAAAAACTTCATCAGCAGGAAGCTTGACACCAAGATCACCATTATTAACGCCCCGGACCAGTCAGATTGAATTGCTACTGAATGGACGGAGGACTATAACAGAACTTGAGAATAATCAGCAGGTATTTAGTTGTGTTGAATTATTATTGTATTTGATCTTCTTTGTTCTAGGATCAATTCTTCCTGGGAACCCATCTTGATATCTGCATTAGTTTGTATTTATTAAGTTGCAAGTAATTTCCGTATCAGTTTCATTTTTGAGGGTTTCCCTCTGTTTATGCATAAATTTGATCGTTTGACAAGTGCTGCATCTTTAAATTTATCATATAATTTTTCATAATATATAGTGAGAAAATCCATTGAAGCTTTGATATAAAGTGTTATGCCCTGCCATTCTTTCTGTTTTTTGACAAATGCTGCATCTTTAAATTTATCATATAATTCTTCATAATATAAAGTAAGAAAATTCATTGAAGGATTGATATGTGCTGGGAGTTTGTCTTTTTTTCGTCACTAAGAGAATGAGTTGATTCATATATTATTAGCCTTTTGCAACACATTGGGCTTTAGATAATTTTGGAATCTGATTCTTGCACAGTTTTCTTGATGCTTGGCGTAAAAGAGATTCCTTAGTGATATTGAAACCATCTAAAATGGAAATTGCACTAAGCCAGGGCATATAGTCTGCAGAGCTAACTATGTTTTGCTTTGCAACTTTCCTTTTGAGCTTGTTGACATGTGTTTTGTTAATGACATCTTTAATATTTTTTGTGGAAGGTTTAATTTTGGTGTGCTTCTCTTTCCTTTTCCTTCACTACAGAAGGCATGGAGATCTATATATTAGACTTGCATACTTCCTTTTTTGCAATAATTTCAAGAGCCAAGAGCATACATGCACAAACGCAGTTGTGTCATAAGGAATAGTAGGTCAAAATAACCTGCATTCTGCAGTTCAACATACATTTTGTTTACAGTTAGTTGGAAAGTTCACGATTCATAGTTCTTTCTGACCTGCAATATTGGTTCCTTTAAGATATTACTTGATCTTCATGCTAATTTTTGACATTGAGCGGATGGGAGGACTCCCCAATCTAATTTGCCAATTGCATTGGCACTTTAAGTGAACTCACTGTTTTCAGTTTCTTAACTGTTCCATTGCATGACAGATAAGCAAGCTACTGGATATTTCACGTGCTGTTGCAAATGTAAATGAGAGTGACTATAGCGCATTGGAGTGTATGCTTGAACGTCTGGAAGACCTTAAATATGCCATCCAGGATAGGAAGGTGGATGCCCTCATTGTGGAGACTTTTGGAAGGTGCATAGAGAAATTATTGTTGTAAGTAACTTCTTTTTTTAATATAAGAAACCATGTCATGTATATGAAGCTTCTTAGGAAGTTCTCTTTGTAATTGATCATTTAAGCATCTTAATATTTTGACTGGAAAGCATGTAACTCCTAGATATGATTGCCAAGGTGTTTCTATGTGGTGGTGTGCGTAAATGACATGCGTGTTTCAGATAGTGTTTAATATGGATCATTTTCACTTTTTTCTTGATCTAAGTGTATTGGCAGCAAATCATTTCTAATAATTTTCAACTCTTGACAAATATTATAATTGATTAAATTTATTTTTCTTCAATTAAAGAGCTTTCTAACTCATCTATTTTAGGAATAATATATTACTGGATGCCTGAACCTTTTAAGATTTGTTAATTTACTGTCAGGACAATTTTTTTCGTCCGCTGAGTTTCTCACCTTTTAACAATAATATCATATATTTAACTTTTAAACATTCTTTGGTTGTCAGAGTGCTGATTTGCAATTCTAAAATCTCTTGATTTGTAATTTTTCAACACCATTCAAAATCTTGCTTTGGTATTAACAATTTAGAAATTTTTATTCTTGTCATTCCCTAGGCTTAGAAATTTTAGAGTTACAAATTAACACTCCTGATGACTGAAAAATGACTCAAAATATTTGTATGAGATTATTTTCAGAAGTTGAGAAACTCATCAAACTAAACAAGTTGTTTAGACAATAATATAGCAGATTTTAAAAAATTCAGACATTAGTATTGTAACTTTTTTTTTTAATTTAATTTGGCTAAACACTAACAATACAGTAATATCTGTAAAATAATCTAAATGGATTGCGACGCCAGTGCTGTTTAATTAATTATGACGCTAGTGCTTTTTGATTAATTATTTTACTGTTAATACTCTTATATTCTCTTTTATGACCTCTTCGGAATTTACAGGGAGAAATATGTGCATCTTTGCGCACAGATAGATGATGAAAAATTAGATTCATCAAATAATTTGGCTGATGAAGACAGTCCTGTAGAAGAAGATACGGTTCGCAGCTTGCGTGCAAGCCCTATCAACACATATTCTAAAGACAGAACTTCCATAGAAGATTTTGAAATAATAAAACCAATCAGTAAAGGGGCATTTGGAAGGGTGTTCCTTGCCAGAAAAAGAGCGACTGGCGATTTGTTTGCTATAAAGGTCAGTATGCATGCCACTTATAAATGCCTGTCAGAAAGACCTCAATCGACACGATGTGGTTTTGGAATTTTTATAATTGAGTATATGTTGGTCGGCATGGAACCATCCATTTTCATTTTTACATTTTATTTATAATTTCCAAAATCTGCTTCATATCAAATAAATCTATGTGCATGTGCACAAACACTTGTATTTATGTATGTATGTATGTATTAACAGGTCTTAGAAGTGCTTATTTTGAGGGCTTATTTCTTTCAATTCTCATTTTTTCCCAGGTTTTGGCATTCAGACAGTAGGTTATAATTTGGAATGTGTATTAATGTTAACGATTAGTATTGTAGTTTCTACAAAGTGAAACGAATCCCATGTCCTAAAGTATCTAAAAAAATTGAAAAGAAAATGCTAGTTTCAACTGCTCATCCTTCTATGCCATCTGAGCTGAATATGATGTAATATTTAAGCAGCTTAACCACAATGATCTCTTATCATAAAGTGCTGTTTGGCACTTCTGTTGTGAGCCGAGAGATTTTCATGGAGTTAAAACTTATGTGCGGATACTCTCAACTTATCTAGTTGCATGATGAGCAATACAATATTTCTTTTTAATAGGAACCTAGGAACTAGGACACCTTTATGGTACAAGCCACTGTGGTAGTGCAGCGGTCAGGGCAGATGGCTGTGATATAACCGTTTTATCTATTGTTTCAGTTACTTTGTTTGTGGAGCACCTTAAACTCAATCTGAAACTACATATTTCATGAATAGTCTTATTCTCTTTGAACTATTTAAAATAGTGCAGAAAGATGGTGGCATAATGCATATGCCTGGTGTTTTTATGTACATTATCTATGTGGCAAAAGAATGATACTCCAAAATGCTCAGTCTACCAGGTCAAATGCCAAATTACTGTCTAATGTATGTGTAAGGTTTTGGTGCCAAAGCGTGGAAAATAAAATATAAAATGAAACAAGGTGCATGATTGGCTATTCCAGCAAAGCAGTGGGGTGAATAGATTTCACAGGAGATAATGTTCACATCTCTGCCTCTTTTCTCTCTCTCTCCTGCCTATTGCTTATTGCCATTAAATCACAACCTTAGATGTTAGATTGGTAATTTAACAACCAAATCGCAAAGAGACCAACTTGGCTAATGGCTGCTACAAATTCAGAGTTCCCGTTGTATGCTAGAACGACTAGTAGATTAATGCTCTTATTCTTATTAATGTTGCCAGTTTTGGCACTCTTTGAAATTTCATGTTCATGTTGCCTATTTGCAGTTGCTCGCATTTTCATTCATCAGCCTCTGTTCCCGATGGTGAATTTCCTTATTGGAGATTAAATTGAATATTGACCATAATGAATTTGAGTTTTTGCTTGTCCGCTTTTATTATTCTATGATTGTTTGACATCAGCATTTGCGCCTACATGCGCATTTGTTTTGTCATAGTTGGAAGCATTAAATACTCAAGCTAGCTTTTTGTTCCTTTTTTTTCAATTTCAAAATATTTCTACAGGTTTTAAAGAAGGCTGATATGATTCGCAAAAATGCAGTTGAAAGTATCTTGGCAGAGCGTAACATCCTAATATCAGTTCGCAATCCCTTTGTGGTAACCAGATTTCATAATGTCTAAGCATTTTTAAGATGCACTGAATGTTACAATGTCCTAATGAGAACATGATTGATGACAAACAGGTCCGATTCTTCTACTCCTTCACATGTAGGGAAAATCTTTATCTGGTCATGGAATATCTAAATGGTGGAGATCTTTACTCATTGTTGAGAAACTTGGGCTGCTTGGATGAAGAGATGGCCCGTATGTATATTGCAGAAGTTGTAAGCACTTATATTATACTTTCTTTTCCTCTTATCTGCCTATTCATGTATAATCAATAAAAATTTTCTCACCAAGGGTACAAATAGTTGGTTTTATTCTTCCCAGGTTCTTGCTTTGGAGTATTTGCATTCCTTAAATGTCATTCATAGAGATTTGAAGCCAGACAACTTGTTGATTGGTCAAGATGGCCACCTTAAGGTTGATATTTTGCAACTTTGCCCTTCATCACTTCTTGACCCCAAAAAAAGAAAAGGGAAGCAAGTTCTTTGAAGGGTTTGACATTGTTTTGCAATATGTTCATATATATTTGCAATTTTATTGTGCATTTGATTATAAGTTTAACATCTTGTTGGTGCATTTCATACATAAGTTGCAACTGAATATGAGAATGAAACAACACACAATAAAAGATCTGTAAATAGAGTAAAAAGAAAATTTATGGATGTAACTGTCTGCCTTTTGTACTTAAAGTGTGTGATCTGCAAACATATGATTAATGCATTGGTTCTTACGAGGATAACATTTCCATCTCTAGGCGTTCTACACTTTTTAGTTATGCATGAGTTCAGCTCTTAAATTGATTGGAGATAGAAGATCCAGTATGGAAGAGTCTTTTCATATAAACAAGAAACACGTGGATTCTCCATTTCTTTAGATGCTAGAGCTACTTACTAAACAATAGGAGTGTGCCATTTCATGAAAGAGATTGTGATGTCTCTAATGGTATTTCTGGTGTCTGGGTCATGTAAATACATTTCCTGGGTTAATCCTCTTCCTGTTGGATTCATTGGCTGTTAGTGATACAATAAAGTGGCTGTTAGGGAACGCAATTTTTCAAGTGGTTTTCTATATATTGAATTTACCCTTGGGGAAAATAATGGCATTTTAAACTATAAATGTTTTGAAATTATTTTCCAAATTAACATTGGAGAAATGAAAACTAGCTGAGCAGGGATCCTAGAAATACATTGCAAGTTTACTGGTTTGGAACAGCAAGTCAAATTGCCTTGGAAGAGTAAAAAGGAAGGAGCTGATTCCAGCAGATCTCATGACGATCTTGGTCGAAGTTAGTATTCATGGAATAGTATATTGAAATTGGACTCATTAAAGTTTTAGGCACATGATGAGTATGAAGGAATATGCGTGTAAAAGACCAAGATGAACTGTTTTCTATGCGTTAGTACTACTAATGAATTTATCTTATATAAAACTGTTAATTTTGCTGTAGTCATTATTCATCTTGACCTGAAATTTTTATAATATTAATCAATTTGAATAGTTGATTTGCTATTCTTGTTCGTTTTACCTTCATATACACACTTAAAAAATGGGGGACTATCATCTTATATTTTATTGTGAAAGAACATATAAATCAGATTTTCTGCATTTTAAGAAAGCATTTTGATTTTTGCGTGAATGAGGACTGCCTCCTGTGTGACATACGTGGTCAAATGCTTCCTCTTGGTTTCCCACAATTTTTAGGCATTTTGGTTCAACTTGGCATGATGATTTTGCTTATTACTTTTTTAATGATCTCTAATCCATTCTGTTGCAGTTGACAGATTTTGGGCTCTCAAAGGTTGGTCTTATTGATAGCACAGATGACTTATCTGGTACATCATTCAGTACTTCTGTTTTTTTTGATAACCATGAAACAAAAAGTCTAAATTCATCAAAGAGAGAACAGCGCCAAAAGCATTCTGTTGTTGGGACTCCTGATTATTTGGCACCTGAGATACTTCTTGGCATGGGACATGGTTTATAACCTATTTTTCTAATTAAATAGTGAATATATTATTCTTTGGTCTTTTTGTTGTCTCATCTTACTACATTATTCTCCTTGTAGGTGCAACTGCTGATTGGTGGTCTGTGGGCATAATTCTTTTTGAGCTGCTTGTTGGAATTCCACCATTCAATGCAGAAAGTCCACAGGTAACCATCTACAGACACCAGCCTCAAATGCCTTCCAGAATTATATGGAACTTGAACTAGACCTATTACATAGCACCAAGATATGCACTCTAACATAAGCTATCTTTTTTAATATATTCATTTGGCTGCAAATTGAAATTCATGGAATGTGTAGCTTGATAAATATGGCACCAAAATCTGTGTTCCGATTATTTGCTCTGTTGATCCCTACAGAGTCTACTGAACTTCTGAAAGTGAGAAGTGTTTGTTCTTCAAGAATTGAATCATTTTATAGCCATATGCAGCTTGATGCAGACTAATGGCTCCTATTTATTGCAGCAAATATTTGACAACATAATAAATAGAGATATACCTTGGCCAAGGGTACCTGAGGAGATGAGCGTTGAAGCATGTGATTTAATTGACAAGTAAGATATGGGAATTTCCATGTACTGCAACTTAATACTCTCTATGAGTCCTTTATGCTGGTTTCTTTTTATATATCTTTAAATTCTTTGATGATTTGATGTAGCCGCAGCTTTGGTAGGCTGGCATTTGAGTTTTTTGGAAGACTAAATGGGTAGAATGTTAGGTGGAGAATTAGGGTTTTGTAAAGATGTATGCTATGAATTAAAATCAAGAACAGGAGGACAAGATTTTAGGCTTGTTTATGGTTTACTAGGGTGCACCGTGAACCGTACATGTGAACGATAACTGAAGCTGTTTGACATGGAAGTAAATTAGGGTTGTCAATTCTTGCAATTGATGGTGCAAATTTTAAAATCTTAACTTGCATGAATAATTGTGAAAGCAATGTAAAAATACAAGATTATGAACTTTGTCTATAATTGCTTAGGCATCCCTCCCAAGGCCTGGCTTCCTGCTTAGGGTTGGAACTGAATAACACAGTCCAATAGAAGCAAACAGGTGGCAATGATTTCTGTAATTACTAATCCAACTAAAACTTGGACTCCAAACACAATTAAGAAGATTAAATATTAAAGTCTTTCTAGACTGAACATAAATCATTGAAATGCTGCTGTGACTAGAAAAGGCTTCACAGAATCAATAACAAAATTATATTTGTTTTGGTTTTTCATCTTGCTTTTCCTGTAGCTTATTGTTAGCTGAATCAGAGACAGCCATAATCATATTTTGAGGTTAGCCAATCAGGATTGCACTTCACTTCTTGATTGTTTGCTATATTAGACTGCATTGTCATCACCATATGATTGGGCTGGAAACTGAAACTTCAATAATAAGCCCAAGTGATGTTGAGTTGCACCATATATGCTGGCATGGTAACAAAGTCTTAGCAGGCTCTCTATGTTTGTACAGCTTCTAGGCATTGTTAAATTTTGAGCAAATTAACATGTTAATTGGTTTCTGGTCATCCTTATCGTATTATAAATTGGCCAGTAGTTTCTGATGATCTTCTGTCAACATTACACTGTTGCTTCAGATAATGTGTTGTTTACACAACTAAATGTGTTTTAATGGGTTGTGCTGCCAATTGAAACACATTTAGCTTCTAGAAAAGAAAAAGGGAGGGGATCTGAACTTCTCAAGTACAAATATGATTTCTTAACAATTTCAGGATTTCATTTCAGATTGCTGACTGAAAATCCAGTTCAAAGGCTTGGAGCAACAGGAGCAAAAGAGGTAAAACTCTCTATGGTCATTGATAAGACATTACAAGTAACAAGGAAAAATTAAGCATGTCAGCTTTCTTGCAGGTGAAGCAACACCCATTTTTTAGGGACATAAACTGGGACACACTTGCAAGGCAAAAGGTTGTCTGACTATGAATTTATTTAGATTTTAGAAATAGTTACTTTAGTTGGACTACTCAATAAGTTCGCTTATTGGCTGCAGGCTATGTTCATACCAACAGCAGATGCACATGACACGAGTTATTTTATGAGCCGTTATATATGGAATCCAGAAGGTGAAAGTTTTCAAGGAGGGAGTGAGTTTGATTACTTGACCGACTCTTGCAGCAGCAATACCCATGATGAGGATGTATGTGGATATTGGTTGTATCAAAGTTTATCAATAGCTATGCATATTTCAACTGATTGGACCATGGCCCAACTGTCATCAGCTGCCAATGATAGATATTGAGATTACAGTTTTATTTATTTGATTTCAGGATGACTTAATTGAACTCGAGCAGAAACTTAAAAACATAAACAATCTAATTTGACATTTAATCATTTGCTAATTAAGTACTACCTTCAACTGCTATTATTTTTATTTTTACAATTTTAATGTGTTGTGCCAGGTGGATGAATGTGGCAGCTTGGCCGACTTCAATACTCCCACACTTGCTGTGAAGTACTCCTTCAGTAATTTCTCATTTAAGGTATGACCTGAGACACTAGATATTAGTTAAGGGAATTTTGATGTTACAAGTAAAATCATGTTATGCTGTTCACATAGCTTTTCAAATAATCGCGTGCTCAGATGGTACATCTAGTAAGGTGCTTTAATTATTATTAATTCTAACAATCATTTTGATCAACTGGATTTTCAAATTTCTTATGAAAGTCGGGAGCATCTGAATTATAATAGGAAGTAATTATTCGGGTGATGCAATTTCCACTTATTAAATTCGAAGGTTGCCCTAGAATTGAAAGTTTACTTCCTGTATTCTCAGAACTTGTCTCAGCTGGCTTCTATCAATTATGATCTGGTGATTAGGAGCGCCAGGGAAGCGGCAGCAGCTGCCTCCAAACCATCTGTTCCTTGACAATTCGTCATTATTCCTATAGCACGCCTGTTGCATACCTTTTCCCCAATTTTCACTTAGCTGAAGTTTCACTCTTGCACCGAGTCAAATATTGTGATTCTTTGGCAAAGTAGGAATTCTCGGCCTGAACATTTCCAGAAGAGACTTCCCTAGAATAGTAGTTTGAACTTTTTTGAAGAAAAAAAATGTTAGTGACTATGGAGAAAGCCAATGTCCAGTTCTCTTAAATTTTGATGCAGAATTTTAGGATTTCGTTGCTAGAGCAAACAGATCTCACCCGCATTTTTGTGATTTTGACAGCTCGTTTTTGTATATATTATAGATTTCAGTGTGTGAATATCTTGACATTTTTGTTGAGTGTATATAAACTTTTCAATTCATTATCTCTCTACCAGATATCTTTATTGTAATTGTTGTTAGACGTGTATCGCAAGGAAATACATAAAAAAAAAAATATTTATTTTCATTTTGCCTAAACAATTAAAACTGGTGTTCGACATCGGATTCTCTTTAACAAGTAAAAAATCAAGCAAGAAATAAAAAATTGTCAACCATGAAAAAAGAAAAACTAATAAAATATCTTACGGCAGTTCTGATAGTTCTGACAAATAAACTTCTTACCATGTTTGTGCTCGCAGTCCAATTGATTTGATCAATTCAAGTTGTTTTTTTTTCCTTTAATCACTTAGGAGTGTTAATTAGTGGAACTTAAAAAGAGTTAATAGGATAATGACAATTAATGTCTGCATTCCGTTATTATAATTTTTTAAAAATTTTTCATAGATGTAAAGTGCAAGTGTGCAACATCCTGAATACACGACAGAATTATAGAGCCAACTGGCTTGATTATCCCTCAGATTTCATGATTTTTGTTGTTCGAAAAGATAACACTGTTTTGCAGTACCCTTGTAGTTTACTGGCGTATAATATATATATATATATATATATATAATAAATATTATATGTATGTATAACTTTGTTTACGAAAATATAATCCCACATTAAAATTTCAAAAAGCCAAAAAAGGTATTCCGCTTTGTCTCTGCTTTTGACATGTTTTGAGTGTCATTGGGACTATTAGCTAAGAGTATGATTTACCTTAGCATCATTAGCAATATTTAATGTAAGTACTTGCTTAAGTGGCCATTATGATAATAATAATAATAATAATAATAATTTAATTACATCTAATTGTCTGTATTGTCCAATGACGTAATTAAATATAAGCTCTTTTGTAATGTATATATGTATATGTTCACACCACTTGTTTGTCAACACTAATGTTCATATGCATTGTATATTTTTTTTCCAATTTATATCTTTAATTCGCTATAAATCTTTGAAAAATATATTTTACATCTTTAACATAAAAA
Source organism: Garcia nutans (assembly GCA_947685225.1). Taxonomy (NCBI): domain Eukaryota; kingdom Viridiplantae; phylum Streptophyta; class Magnoliopsida; order Malpighiales; family Euphorbiaceae; genus Garcia; species Garcia nutans. The sequence continues at coordinate 8,598,206 of CANTUV010000029.1, read as the reverse complement.
AAGGAAAAAGATATAAAAAATCCCTCTATCCTTACACAAAAGCCTAACAAGTGATATATGCACAACATATCTTTAAATAGATATATTTCAATTTTATATCACAAAAAAAAAACCTAAAAGCTTGAAATTTAATTGAAAGTTAGGATTAGCAAAGATTTGAGTCAAATTTAGTCTAAAATTAAAATCATCTGATAAGAGACCTATTTATGTTTATAAACCTAGAATAATTAGATAAATGAAATTGTACATTAAATACTATTTGAATGGTAATGGTACTTTTCTTGTGGATCCTGTTTAAGAGTCAATATTAGAAATTTTAATTATTAAATCATAAAAATCAAAGCAACTTCATTAACTATTTTACTTGGGAGTTTCCATCCAAGACTAAAATTATTTTTGAACTAAATAAAATTATTTTTGAAACTAAATAATTAAAGTAATCTGAATCATTACTCTATATATTTAATTTTAATTTGCTTTAGAAGAGAGTTTTGTCTATGGGCAAGGCTAAGGTAAATTTTGAAATAAATAGTCAGCTGGTATTTCAAACTTTTCATAATTTTGAGGAGGATTTATCGAAGCTTGATTCTATAAATATTGCTGATTGTAAGTTTATTATTTTCTAAGGTTAAAGATTGCATACATTTTTTTTTCAATTAAGAGACAAACTAATAAAATTGCTCACTGTTTAATTAAGATGGCTTTGTTACATGCATACTAATTTCACATTTTAGAGTCGTTCTCCATTTTTTTTTCTCTTTTAAATGATATGTATTGTGATGTTGTGATTGTGGGATAGTTAGGGATTAATTTTGTCCTTCTGTTTTTTTTTCCTTTTTTATTAATAGTATTTTCATTTAAAAAAAAGTGAGATAAAATATTTTTTATTTATTAATAAATTTCTAATTTAGTTATATTGAAAATTATAAGATTTTGTTTTTTAGCCTTTTTTTTAACAGAAAAACAAGTCTCTTCTATTCCAAGGTTGGACCTCAGCTATGAAAAATTTGTTCAAACATAAATCATAATATGCAAATACTAAACGGCTCCAATATATATATATATATATATATATAGTTTAAAGACAAATAATTAATTTTTTTTTTAAAAAAAGGAATAAATTGAAAGGTGGTTTCCCCGTCAATGTCCATCAAAACGTTTCTTGGATTTGGGACATTGAGAGAATATGCTTCTTGAAAATAAGAAAGAAAGAAAGAAAATGATATCGTAAGTTCTGCATACAAAGATATTAACCGTTGGATCAAGCTAATCCAACCTTCAACTGGCAGTGGCTCGATTCATCTTTCTCATTATAATACGTAATCAATGAAATTTTATTTTAATAACAATAAAATTATTTTTGAAATTAAAATTTTTTAATTAAAAAAACTAAAATCAAATTTTCTTTTAAAAAAATAGTTGCAATGTGGAAGTAATATCTTAATAAAACTAAAGTACAAGAAACAGTTTATTCCTAAATATATATTTTTTCTAGTTTTTTTGCATTACTTAATACTAAAAAAATTGCTAAAAAAATATTAGAATTCTATATAATCCACATCATTAATTCATTATTATTATTATTATTATTATTACAAAGCGATTAAATTATCTGTTTCAACCACTCAACTCTTTTATAAGAGCGGGCTTACAGTAATAACATAATAAAGCACTATAATACACAACCAACCATTATCTTAACAGCTAGCTCCTGCTTCGAAAAACACTAACTGTTCATAATTTCCCAATTAGCCTTTTCTTAATTTCCTTGGAAAATTATTCTTTTGGCTACCTTTACTAATTACAGAATTCCAAGTGGTAAAATTAATCAATTACTATTTTCGCTTCTCTTGTTCTTTTCCCAATATATGATTTGAATGGAAATAGTTGGTAATACTGGTGGGTGAAAATGAAATCAAATAAAAGAACACGAACAAAGTTGACATTCATGAAGCTTAAATGGGTTTTCTCATACATGCTTGTCACCTAGATCTAGCACATTCAAGTTGTCCATGTCACTGAAACAAGCAAGTCCGAGGCATTCATCATCTCCGAGCTCCGAAAACCATAGGGAGTTACTGTCCGATGAGGACAATATTCCAAATTGATCCTCTCTTATTACCGGAAAATTCCATGTCGTATCTTCAAGAAATGTTTCCGACAATATGTAACTCATTAATGGATCATAATCGCTGTTAGGATCCGATGATTCTGTCGGAGTACTTGAGTTGTCGCTCGAAGTGGAGGCATCGCCATGATTATTATTATTATTATTCGGTGGCTGTTGTTGTTGATCATTAACGTTGAAATTGAGGTGATCATTGTCAATGTTGTAAGAAGGTTGTTCAGGTTTTTGAAGAGGTTCATGTGTAATTGGATCAATTCCCATCTTAATTAGCTTTTTCTTGATGTGTGTATTCCAATGATTCTTTATTTCATTATCTGTTCTTCCTGGCAATCTTGCTGCGATTTTCGACCACCTAATCAATTTACCGAAAGCAAAATATTAAAAGGGTTAATTATTTAATTAATAAATACAAATACTAAATTAATTCAACAAACATTTTAATATAATAATAAATGGTATAAGATGATAAGAATATTCTTAATGGATAATAAATAAGCATATAAAATTTAGCTTGTGAATATTTGTTGCTTATAAGTTAACATGAGCTTATAAGTATTTAAAATGTTAAGCAGTTATGTATTTATTTTCAATACTTATAAGTAGCTGATAAATATTTAATATGTTTAGTAAAAAATACTTATGATCATATTTATTATTAAAATGGCTAAAAAGAATATAAAGTTATATTACTAAAAATATTTACTAAAATAAATAGAGACAATAAAATAAATTATTTAATCAAACTGACTTATAAATACTAGGGGTGGCCATTTTCGGTTCGGTTCGCCGAGCAGAACCGATTTGCAAAAACCGAACAAAAACCGACCAAAAATATTAGTAACCGAAACCGAACCGACCAGTCGATTAATCGAAAAAAATTAAACCGAAAATTTTTGGTCGATTTTCGGTCGGTTTCGGTTCAGACCGAAAAAATTGATTTAGACCAAAAAAATTGGTTTAAACAAAAAAAAATCTGTCGGTTTCATTATAAACCAGCGATTTTACATCAAACCAAAATAATTCGGTCGGTTTTCGATCAGTTCGGTTTTCTGAGCACTGAAACCGCTGGCCGACCGAATATTTTCGGTTTGATGTAATTTAGAACCGAAAACCGAACCGACCAGTCGATTAACCGATTTTTCGGTCAGTTTCTCAGTCGATTCGGTTTTCTCGATTTTTTTTGCCACCCCTAATAAATACTTAGCTTATAAGCACTAAAATAATAAGTTGATATCCTTTGGCTTATTTTTATTAGCTTATAAATCAAAATAAACGGATCGACTTAAATTTAGAACTTATAAACTAGTTTAACTATCTTATAAGTTAAGTCAAACGCTCTCTAAAACAAAAATGTTGAATTAAAAAATTTTAAAAAAGTTATTTCTAAGCATTCTGATCATCATCAAAACTTTTAAAAATACCACCAGCGCAACTGAATTAAAAAGAAAACTCTAATATTATTAAATTAAAAAGCTAATTATGGTAATAAATCAATAAGTTGGTATCATCCGGCTTATTTTTATTAGCTTATAAATTTAAATAAAAATATCGGCTTGAATTTAGAAATTATAAGTTAAATTGACTAGCTTATAAGTTAAGCCAAATACCCTCTAAAACAAAAATGATGAATTAAAATAATTTTAAAAAACTTATTTCTAAGCATTCGAATCATCATCAAAACTTTAAAAACATCACCGCAGTTGAATTAAAAAAAAACTTTAATATTATTAAATTAAAAGGCTAATTACGATAATAAATCAACAATGGTGGAAAAAATAATAATATCGAACATAATTTTTTAAATTACATAGTTTTAATTAAGATAAAAGAAAATAACTTAATTATATGACATAATTGAAAAAGATGTTAATTTGATTTTTGTTCAATAATTAAAAAAAATAGCACTTAATTACAATAGTAATAAGTCAAATAATAATTAAAAATCATGGAGTAAATGGCAATTATCAATTATATAAAATTATGTATACATAAATAAAGAAAAAGCATACATAATTATTATACCTATTGCCTAGATGGCCATGGAGATCAATGACAAGTTGTTCTTCAGCTTCATTTAGAAGGCCTCTCTTCAAGTTGGGTCTGAGATAATTAATCCAACGGAGTCGGCAACTCTTACCGCAACGGCATAGACCGGCGAGTTTGGGAACAGCACGCCAACAACATTGGCCATGTGTGAGAATAAAATTGACCAACTTCTTGTCCTCGTCAGCAGTCCAAGGCCCCTTCTTCACCTCAAACTTGTCACAGCAAGGTTGCCTTCCCATGGCTAATTAAAGATTTTTGAAAATGAAGAGTTGCTATTTATTTAAGTAGCTTAATTAGCTATGATCAGTGCCAATGGGAACCAAATGCCCCACTCGCCAACCTTTTTATACTACTCGTACCAGTCATCATCACCCTTGCTTACTTTAGGGGAAATCAAATTATGTTAATTTGGAGTTTCACATTTCTCACGCCTTTTATTCCTGTGTTCCACACTTTCCTACCTTTGACATTTAATTCATTCTTTCCTATATATATATATATATATATATATATAAATCAAACCTAATTGTATTTACTTGGGATTTAAATTAACTCCCTTCCCAGTCTTATTCAACCAGAAATGAAAAAATATATATATGAAAAATCTGTCTTTTCATAATTAGGAGGTCTATTTTCCATGTTATATTTAATTAAATTTATTTATATGGCATTTTAGAAGTAAAAATAAATTAAATATATATTTTTTAATTTATAAATATAAATTTACTGAATCATGACTAAATTTAAACGGCTAGGGGGAGACTTTGATATATATATATATATATATATATAATAGCAAGGTTTTGCGTAGAGCGTGAGTTTGTACGCGCGAGTGGATGTAAGAACAAACAGGTGAAGGAGTGTGGAGAGAGATGTTGGAATGGACCCTACCACCACAAGCTTGGGTGAAAGGAGCTCCGGACCTAAAAATTGACATGCTCCCGTAAGCAGCTATTACTGAGTTTTGGCTCACTCACTCCAATAATTAGACTAGTTATGACCAATCAAAGTTTGACACATCGGCCTTAAAACTCTTTTGTATTTTTTGAGGAATTGTGGAGAACGATAATTACCCCAATTGCAATAAAAGAAAATTATATATTTTTTTGTTGAAATAATAAATAATTTATTAAATTAGTTTATTATTTTAATTAAAATATTTAGTATGAATAACTGTTTTGTTATATAATTTTTTAGTTTTTAATTTTTTAATTTCTATATTTTTTTGTAAATTAAAATTTAAAAATATATATTAAGATTTATTTCCATTTAAAACTTTCTCTATTTTTGTATTTTTATTTTTGTTTTCTAAGCTTTTTAATAAATAAATAACTATCAATTTTATTTTTTTCATTTTAAAAGAAAGTATAAAATATCATAAAATGGTTTTTAATAACATAGAGTAATTCTAGGAAATTTTAAAAAATATTTTCTAAAATATTTAAATAACTAAACACCAAATTTTAATTTTTTTATCTTCGTATAATTTTTTAAAAAATAAATTTTCTTAACTAAATAAGACTTAACATCTTATTTTGTTGTATTTTTATTTTTAAAATTTTTCTTTTTATATTTTTATTTTTTAAATTAAGAAATTAAGATATTAGAAAATATATGAAGATTCAATTTCATTTTTATTTCTAAGATTATTCTATATTAAATATATAAACATTATTTTCCATAACAAAGTAGTGAAAAATATTATAAAAAAATATTTTCATATTATATTGCAATTTTGGAAATTACAAATACTTTATTTTCTACACTAAAAAGACCAAAGCTTTTCCTTTTTTAATTTTTTATATTCGAGTCCAAACAGCTTCAATGCTTACTTCAGCCGTTCATCATTGCTGTCGTCAGCTTTTATTACTCCAAAACAAAGGACACACTCACAGTCGCAGACACGACACCAAATCAATGTGAGAGTCAAGCGGCCAGTCCTTGCTTCCGACTCGGTACAGCATGCTCAGCCTTTTATTCTTTTTCTGCTCGGTTCCTTCTTTTTATTTAAATTTTTCAGCGGGCAGAAACTAAAAAAATATTTTTTTTCATTTTTTATTTATTCATTAATTTAAAAAATTAATACAAATGCTGCAAATTATAAGTAGTATGATTGAAAGAACTCTAATAAGGGATTCAGTAAATAGTTGAGTTGGTTATTGATTTTTATTATTATAAGATGAGGATAATGATGACAAGTTGATCTCGATACTGTTCCTTAAAATTTAGAGTTTGGATATTTGTAAGACAGATAGAAAGAGAGGATCGAGTTTCGCAAGAGAAATTCTGAGAATGGTGACAAGTTGACCTTGGCACTGTTCTTCAAAGCTCGAAGTTTGGGTACTTACAAGATAAAGAGAGAAATGATCAAGTTTTACTTGGAATACTTCGATATCTAAGTCAGAGCTCGGATTATATGAATATAAAAAGAGAGTTGTGAGAGTATAAAATGTCTTTATCTGTGAAAATTTATCCCTATTTATGGTTGAAGGGTAGGGGGCAAGATCTAAAAGTTGTAGCGAATTTTCAGGACCCATCAATGTCATACGAAGGTCGTATCAGGGAGAGTTATCCCTAAGACCTTGGGAGCTCGGTACTTAGAGGTATAGAGCTCATTCTTGATGGGGTGGATAGTGTATCTCTTATGGAGAGCGGTATCAAAATTCGGTATTTAGGAATGGTGAGCTCATCCATGATGGATGGAGAGCTCATTCCCTGGTGAAATGAGTACTAGAGCTAGATACATAAGGAATGAGAGTTCATCCCTTGTGAAGAGCTCATCTATTATGAAATGTGGATGCCGAGTATTTACAGCAGATTGAAAATTTGACACTGACATATCTTGAAGATTCGCTGCCACTTTCAAATATTGTCTCATACTCTTCAATTATAAATAGGGGTGAACATGATACCTAGAAATGGAGAGCTTATCCTTAGTGAGTGGACGAATCATTCCTAATGAAGTGAGATATTCGAACTTGATATCTATGAATGGAGAGCTCATCCATTGTAAGTGAGCTCATTCCTGATGAGCTGAGAGCTCATCTCTTGTGGTTGGAGAGCTCATCCATTATAAGTAAGGTATCAAAGCTCGATATCTAAGGATAGTATTAGATAATATATTCATGTTATTTACTTGAATTATAAATATATTTATTATCAGATTATATTCATATGTATCATTAATTATTAAATTTTAATTTAAGTTAAAATTATTTAATAATTTTTGAAAGTAATTTATCAAGAGAATTTAAAGAATATTTTAAATAAATATTCATAGTAATTTGAGAATATACTCTTAAATATTGTAAACATTAAGTAAAAAATGAAAAAAAAAATATTCTTAGTTGTTTCGAGAATGTTGTTTCAATAATTATCTTTTTGTATTTAATTAATTTTAAATTGATATTTTAAAAATATGAAAATTATGCTTAATTTTTTTATGCGTAAAAGATATTAATAATCTTTGTATTATGTATATTTATGTTATTTTTTTAAATTGATTGAATTTATAAAATTATTTTTAAAAATAAATTTACAATACTTTGGAAAAAAAAAAAACGGTGGCACAATCACTAGATAGATGCCACCAGCAACTCTATAATTTAAGAGTTATTAATTAGCCTTAGTAGAATTACATTGATTAATTTATCTTTTTGATTTTTTTTATAGGAATGAGAAAAAAATTAAAAATCGATCAATTTGATCGCCGTCTAATTAACTCGATTAATTATATAGGTTTAAACATACTGAATTGATCGGTTTAGATTTACATATTTAATAAAAAAAATTGATTGAATCCGATAAACTCTATAAAAATTTGACTGAATCAATTATTATTAATCGACATTTAATTTTTTTTTTCAATCACTATTAAATAATTGGATTGATCGAATTTTAAAATTAGACCAATCGGACTGGTGTTTATGCCTACTCTTTTAGTGGTAAACTCAAAGCATATTTGACACGTTTATTTAACACTTTTTTTATATAATGTATTTGATGATCATGTAACATTTTCTTAATAATGAAACCAAAATTGGGTTCGCCTTAATAGCTTCCATTGTGAAAGGGAGGGATAGAAGTTTAATTTGTCAATTTCTTTTATTTCCAAATAAAAGTTTAAAGACAGTCCTTTCCATTTGCTAGAGACTTGGACCCAATTAATTAATACATACTCTATATAGAATTAATTCGTTCTCACAGTTTTACTGCTAGATTTGAATGAATTACAATAAATACAAATTAATATTAATTGCATCATCTATATATTGATTACTACTCTCTCCCACTAAAAAAGGATGCCACTTTTTTTTATATAAATTTTTTAAAAAATACAATTTATGCATTGAGTATTTATATATTTTCTTTTTTTATCTTTATTTATATATAAATTATTTTTAAATTTATTTTGAAAATAATATAAAATATCATTAATTTTTTATTTAAATTTCAAATTTATTAAAAAATACAATAAAAAATTTTACTTTAAATATATATTATAAATAAAAATAAATAATTATTTTAGAATATTTTAAAATAAAGTAATGAATAATTTTTATAGGATGAAAGGAGTATAATATATATATATATATTAAATATTTAATCGATCAATTAATGATGCAATGTTTGAGTATGGATATCGTCATGAAAAGTGAAAACTACGCTTCCTACACCATGACAAAAGCAATGAAGAAATAAAACTTATGCTATTTGATTATTTTTTTATTAATTGTTTCACAAAAGCCCATATCAAGAAGATATAATCAATGTCTTTCTAAAAAGAAAGTGTTAATCAATGCATAAAGTTAAAAGTTAATTAAATTTTAAGGGTTTAAGGATTTGTTTGTTGGTTTTGTCGAAGGTTTCAAATCATAGATAATATATAATGCTCTCCACTAATTTAATTTCATATTTAAAGTAATTTATATAAATTATATAAATGTTAATTGAGTTGTTTTTTTTAAATAAAAAAATAAGAATAATTAATAAAAATCAATGAATATTTTAATTAAGATGTTTAGTGTGATTAAAATATATACAAGTAAACTAAAAACAATAATAAATAAAATTTTTATTTTTTAAAACATATAAAAAAAATTTCTAAAATGTCAAACAAAAAAAAAAATGAGTCTTGTCAAATAAAAAAAAATGATGTCTAGGCAAACACTTTTTCCCCATTCAATTCATAGTAATAATTTGTAATCAATTAATTAATCATATTGTCCATCTCAAAAAAAAAAAATAATCATATTGTCAATTAATTAATGGCAGCCTCCCACGTGGAAAAAATGAGGGAAGGATAGTTCCGCTATTAAATATAATATTATAATATTATTGATTAGCATAAAAAATATTTGGTGATTTAAATTTGATGTTCATTCCTAATTAAATATAATATTAATGCGATTTAAATTTTGACGTCTATTTTATTTTTCAATTGATCTCATATTATTATTAAATTAAGATATCAATTAATTAATGATTACTATTTACTTGGGTATTTTTCTTTTTCACATGTATAGAATTTAATTTTGATTATGGATTGGAATTCTTGGTTATAACTTATGATTGATAGAGAGATTAAAAGAATGTATAAATAACATAATATTAATGTTTAAATTCAAAATTGTATGATGATAATACTAATGGTAAGTGGATTATCATGATCGACAAAAGGGTTCCCTCACCCTTTAATTTAGCTTTGTATTTAATTTATTATGCTATGATGAGAGCCAACACTTCACAACATTTTTAATTTTATATTTTAACTTTTTTTTAAAAGTAATTTAATAGCATTATTATGTTTTTATTAATAAACATATACAATGTAGAGAGGAGACTGGAAAGAATAATACTTCATAAATCATAACTAACCAACGTTTTTCTTATTGACTCTTTTTTTATTATTTTTTTTAAATTCACATATTTTTTTTCAAATTAAAGTATCATAGGGCTCCTATATATATTAATCTATCAAATTAATAAAAATGTTTACAAATTAATTGTTTGACATTACAATTTAAATTTTAAGACATACAATAGCTTTTTTCTTTCTTTATTTTTAAGAAATAAAAAGATGGAGAAACTGGATGGTGTCTTTTTTTAAAAAAAAAATTAAACATTTTATAGTTTTAATGTAATTAAAAATATTTTTCTACTTAACTAAAAATATATACGAAGCGTATGCTAATTGTATAACTTAATATATTAGATGTATACATATATATATATATTTAAAATTGAAAATTAAAAAGTGTATATTTTTTTAAAAGAGAAAAAGGTTGTAGAAATATTTTTATACCAACTCAGTCAAGTACGAGGCGGGACCATGACAGTGCAATGGGCGAACAAAGCCAGGAGTTTTGAAGCAGTGACAAGCCCAAGTAGCTAAATTATGGGCCACAGTCAGCTCCTGAACCAAAAGTATTATCCTAGGCAGTCCATTAAAGAGCATATTTAGATGAAAGCAATTTAAATGATGGGACATTTATAAAACTATCCATAAAAGCAAATTTCAGATTAAAAATACTTCAAAAAAATACTTTTATAAAAACTCATATTAAATTTTTTAAAAATACCTGGCTTAAAAATTTATTGCTCTCTAATTAACACTACTACAAAGCGATATTCATAAATATACGAGGCAATTATAGCAACAGTGATCACTTCAAAATTGTCTCACAAGGAAGGACGATTTATTGCACTAATATTTGACCTTGTCCCAGTGAAACTATATCTTACTCACTATTTTATTACTTGCGCGATCCGTGTACTTACGGTAACACTGCGATAGCACAAATTCGCTACCACCGTGTCGCTGGATGTGTTACTCAGACACATTCACAGTCTTGACCATGTCACTAGCCATGCCCTCATCAAAGAAAGGAGAAATTTGACAGCATGTGACACACCCACCTGTCTTGACCGTGCCACTCACCGTCTTGGTCGTATAACTCGTTGTTTTGGTCATGTCACACCTGAATAAAGTAAAATGACAAGAGAGGCAGAAGATGACACATCCAAGTGACACGCCCCTGTCATTGGCTGTGTTACCCCTCACAAGAAACATATATTCAAGGCAGTGAATGACACATCCAAGTGACTTGGCCGTGTCCAAGAAAAAATTGATAGACACGACCAAGTCACTCACTATTTTGGCCGTGTTCTATGTGAATTCTTTGAATTGTTTGATCAAGTTAAGGGACAAGTGGGAGACAACATGTATTTAAAAAAATAAATAAATAAAAGATGTAATATGTGGCTTGTTTTATGGAATGAAAGATTTAAAAAAGAAAAAATAAGCGGACAAATGAGAGTGAGGTGAGTTAGAAAAGTAATTGGCAATTAAAAAAATACATGATTGGAAGAGAGTAATGGTGGTACACGTTAAAAATATTAAAAGACCATTCATTCTCCATTTTTATTATCTTGTTCATAGTTCATCTTCTTACTCTTGGTCTTGAGAAGAGACCATAAATATCACCCTCATCTACATCTTCCATTGATCTTTCATTTCTTTCATAGACAATACTCTTAACATTTTTGAAATAAAATTGGGTGAGCAAGCTCTTGTGAAAGTTAGGGTTTGAAGAAAGTTTGATTGAGGAGTTGAGGGCTTGAGAGAGTTACCATTCCATCTTTCAAGAGGAGAGTCATTGATTGAAGAAAGCTTATTAGTTCTTCATTATATTTAAAGTGGAGCTAGGAGGAAGACTAGAAGTCTAACTCTTAGCATCTTCAAAGAATTTTTTCATATTATATCTTTTAATTTATTTCTAGATTGTTGTTGTTTTATTGTGAATATTAATATTACAATATATAATTTTGATTTGATTTATATTGAGATGAATACTTATTTTAAATTGACGATGAACTAATTTACTCATGCCTAGGGTTTGTAGTAGATTTGATTGAATAACTTGATTTGATATTTCTATTAATATACCTTGTTATTAGTTGATTATATTAGATTAAATGCTAGGTTGATAGATTAGCTACCTATTGATCTCTAGATATTAAATGAAGGAGGTGAAATTCGATATCAAAACTATATAATCGACTACCTTAATAATGAATTAGAAATATAAGATCTAGGATTCTTTTAATTTGCAAACTCAAATAGTCGGTTGTTATCAATTCATAAATGTGAGAACTAATGAATTGATAATTGTTAAATTAAACACAATGAGCAAATTAAATTACAAGGTTATATTAATGGATAATTTAAAAATTAAGTTTTGATTAAGTCGATCTATAACCTTAGGTACCTTGCTAAGAATTAAACAATCTATAACCTTAGGTACCTTGCTAAGAATTAAACAATTCTAAGCATTCCGATAATTGTTCACTTGTTATTTTACTTTTATTACAATTTCAACAATATTGCAAACACTACACACTTATCCTTTAGAATTTATTTGCTTTAATTAAACTATTGCAAAATAATTCATTTCTTATGAGATGATCTTGGGGCAATCACCATTGCTGCAACTACCTCGTATACTTGTGAATATCGCTTTGCAGTAGTGTTAGTAGAGCGCAACACATATCAAATAAACAATTTTGTTTTCAAAAATATATCACCTCTCATTTTAAGTAATATTTTACTATAAATTTTATTTTTTTTCAAACTTTGCTATTAAAATAAATATATTTTAATAATATAATAAAAATTAATATTTTAAAATATATTTTAAACCAATAAAATATATTATTTTTTTATAAATAAAAATTTTAATTTTAATTATAAATAACAAATAAAACTAAAAAAATTAAAAAGTAAAATACATAAAAATATATTAAAAAAATCATTAAATTTATTTTAAACAAATTTTATAAATTATAAACATAAAAACGTTAAAAAATGGTTAATTTTATTATGTCGATATTATGTGTATAATGTATATATGTTATATAAATATTATATATATATTATGTTTATATTATATATTTATTGTACATATTGTATTTATATTGTATATATATAAAGTTAAAAAATTAAAAAAAATATGTATATACTGTATAAATAATATATATATATTTTATATATATTGTGTATATATTATTGTTTATTATATATATATTATATATATATTTATTTATTATGTATAATTAGAATATAATAATAAAAAAATTATTTATAAATAAATAAAAAATAAAAATAAAAATAAGAAATAGAAAAAAAAAGAAATAGAAAAAGAATAAAATAGAAAAAAATAACGTGGAAAAGTCATAAAAATGAAAAAAAAAAAACAGCAGAGCGAAACCTAAAGAGTGAAAAAAAGAGAGTTGGTGATCGAATAATTGAAAAGTCACTAAAAATTTACCGTACATCGTGTAAATTCCTCTTAAATGATTATAAATTTGAGAAGTGAAGCTAAAAGTAAAAGACCCATAAAATGTTTGGTTTTAGAAATAATTATCATTATTATTTACATTTTACACCATGAAATTCATAAAATTAAGAATTTCATTTTGAAAGATAAATTAATTGATTCTTAATATTTTATCTCGTGAATTACTTATTCATTTTGGTAATTTAATGTGTTAACGCACAATTTTTATTCTCTGTATGCCATTGAATTTCCTCTAATTTCATCGCTTCTGTGCGATACAACAAAAAAAAAGAAAAGAAAGAAAATTGGGGACGAGAAACAGCTGAAACGGCCGGGGGGGGGGGGGGGTTGGTGACCTCGCAAGTCGCACCAGAGATGGCAGCAGCAGGGAAGTTGATTAATTTATTTTTTAAAATAGAAGTGACGACTTATAAATATATTAAATTGAAACGATTAAGTTGTTATTAATCCTAGATTTTTATTTATGGCCACAGCCACATGTGAAATGTCCCCATTCTATGTTTGTGGCCTACTGCATGAGCAGGATTTTGCAGTGAGGTGTGACCCACAAATAGCGCGTTACACGTTCGACGAAATGCCTCACTGGGAAAATTCAATTATTCAAAAATTACAATAGAACACACTTGTACGCAGATCATCAACAATCCTCACATCCAGAAGAAGCAGAGAGCTAAACAAGACAAAAACAAGGGAGGCCGAAATATTTGGAAGCGTGTGGCTTCACGTTCTCCATTAATCTTCTCTTCGAAATCAACCATAATTAACCAGGTAGTATCTTAAATGTTTATTGCAGACTATATTCTAATTGCTTAAAATTATATCATTTGATCGTGTCATTTTCTGCTTTTGACCTCAGACAACTCATGGGGTGAAGATCCGGTATTCACTTTGTACTCAGATATCCACTCCGGTAATACATTAGTTGCTGGATTATATTTGTCTTTCGAGCTTAACCCACAAACATTTCTTTCCGTCCTGAGCTAATCCAAATTAAGACAGTACTATATAGATAATTCTGAATTTAGACTGGATAAGCTCGTCCAAAATTGGCAGCTAGACTCTGTATGGTCTTGGTTCATTAGGTGGATCATTGTGAGGGCTGTGGTGCAATGAAACAATATAAATTGATTAAAATGAAATGATCACGAGTATAAGCTGATAATAGCTTGTGAGATAAAGAATCAGTGCTTGTGAGATAAAGAATCAGTTATTTGTTTGTACTTTTAATTTGTCAATGGTTGATCTATCATCTTTCCAGTTATCTTTTCTATTGGCAATAATTTTCCCTTTATTTGTATGCAGGTACCTTATAGTACTTTGCTCAAAGAGAAAATCCCATTTATAACTTTTGTATTAGGTAATAAATTTGCTTTTATGATATCCATTTTTATTTTTTTTAAAAAGGAAAATTTTCATTATGCCAAAATGGTACGGCGCTTGCAGCGTGCTACCAATCTACCATAAAAATAACCAATTTGGAGTTTTAAAATGCCACTCACATTATTTGTTGCGTGCTGGGGAGGTTTGAAAATGAAGTTGATTGATATTGTGTCATATTTTAGCAGACACACTGTAAATAGTATCAGTATGTCAAGTAAATAAATCAAGTTTCCTATAAAAAAAAATTAAAAAAAAGAAGAAACTTTTTATGATAGCTATTGACATTCAGAAGCTGATTTTTCTATTTTGAAGATTGGGACAGCTTTATGGGAATTTCACATTCTGTGGAAGTAGTTTAGTAACTGATACTTTCATATAAACTTCATCAAACTGACTTGAAACTGAACTTTTTCATATTGATTCCTGAAAAAAGCTTTGAATAATTACCACTTGCGGAGTTGTATTAATGATTATGCATGATGGCTAAATTAGTTGCTTTTCAGGTGGCCCTGGTAGTGGAAAAGGTACACAATGTATAAAGATAGCAGAGACTTTTGGATTCACGCATCTGAGTGCCGGGGATTTGTTAAGGAGAGAGATACTTTCTAACAGTGAAGATGGGTAATAGTGCCTTATCTTCATTAGTCAGAATCTTTTAAAAGAATGTCCTTTAATTCTATGCATGTCTTTTGAATGGAACTAAAATTTCAGTACTATGATTCTGGATACGATTAAAGAAGGCAAAATTGTTCCATCAGAAGTGACGGTCAAACTAATTGAAAAGGCTATGGAATCAAGTGACAACTATAAATTTCTTATTGATGGTTTCCCACGAACTGAGGAGAATCGCATTGCATTTGAACACATAGTGAGTTTCTCTTTTAAATTGTTTTCAGCATAACTTTTCCCATTTTGACGTTGACATTGATTTCAGAAAAGATCTAGCTAGATCCTTCCTCTTAGATGGTGTTTCTCAAAACTTAAAAGCTGGTCAAAACTGATTATAAGCAGTTTTTAGATTATAAGTTGTTTATTTAAGTGTTTCTGAAAACTTAAATAGTAGATTATAATCTGATTTTAATCAGTTTTTTAAAAGTTGGGTTTTGCTACTTTTTTTTTAAGCACTTTTTTTTAAGCAGTTTTGACCAAGTAAAAGACCATACTATCCCTACCCAATCTTCAATATTTCAAATTTGTCCACCCTATACACTTTATTTCCCATCCAAATTCTTTTACTACTACTATTATTATTATTAAATAAATTTTTTTATTATTATTATTATTAAATAAATTTTATCATTATTATTATTATTAAATAAATTTTATTATTATTATTATTATTAAATAAATTTTATTATTATTATTATTAAATAAATATTATTATTATTATTAATTGCAAAATAAATTTTGAATTGACATTTAAAAAATTATTTTTATACAATAAATAAATTCAGGGCAGTTTGGTCATTTTGACAGTTTCTACAATTAAAAACTGATTATAAGCTGATTTTACAGAAACACTTAACTGATTATAAAATGATTATCAGCTGATTATTAACTAGTTTACAGAAACGCTTAACTGCTTATTTTTAATCTGATTATAATCTAAAAATCACTTATTCACAATAAGCTGAAAAGCTTCAGTTTTGAGAAACACCCCCTTAATCTTGATTGTGATCTCAGATTTTGCCATTATGTTAAAAACATTGTGGTGGAATGCGATATTCTGGTTGATTAAAGCAATACTTAGATGAATGAAAGTGGAAAACAAACAAACTAGATGAATAGGTGATTTGATTTGAAGTAATAAGTTATTGGTGTCGAGCCAAATAATTTTATATTGCCTGTGTAGCCTATTAATTTCATTCTTCTGAATGCAGACTGGATTAGAACCCAACACTGTGCTTCACTTTTCTTGTCCGGAAGAGGAGATGGTAAAGCGTGTGCTAAACCGTAATGAGGTGATTATGTTATTATAATTTTCTATATAAGCAAATTATGTGAAAGTGAACCTTAATTCAAAGCATGAAGTTGCTTTACTGTAGGGTCGGATTGATGCTAACAAAGATACAATGAAGACACGCCTTAAAGTATTTTCAGCATTTAATCTTCCGGTTATTGACTGCTATTCCAAGAAAGGAAAACTGCATACAGTATGTATATGCTTGATGAAATTTGTGGTTTGAAACTAAACCTTTAATTATTAGTTACCTTGGAGTGTATTTTTTGTGTCTATGCCATTATGTGCAGATTAGTGCTGTAGGAACAATAGATGAGATTTTTGAACGAGTTCGCCCTGTTTTTGCTGCATCTCGGGTATGCTGTTTTTTTTCCCTACTTGTCCTTGCTTCCTATTATTTCATCACTTCTCAATTTTCATAAAAGGGCAGCCCGGTGCACGAATGCTCCCGTAATGAGCGGAGTCCGGGGAAGGGTCGGACCCATTGGGTCTTTGTACGCGGCCTTCCCTTGCAATTAATTGCAAGAGGCCGTTTCCACGACTCAAACCCGTGACCTCAAGTCACACAGCGACAGCACTTACCGCTGCGCCAAGCCCCTTCCTTCTCAATTTTCATAATCTAAGCAATTTCAATGTGTTTATCATCACTTAGAATCATAGGTTTATCTTAATAACTGGCACATACACAAGAAATACCACTTTTCTCTCCATGTGTTACACCACTAGGATGAGAATGTTATTCTATTGCTACATCTATGCTCTCAATTCTAATACTGATTCTGTACGAATTCTGTCGGGCCTGTAAATCTATAGACATTTGCGCTTGCACAAATTTGTTTTAGCACTGCTGAAGGCAATGAGTAAGCTAATTTTTGTTCTGCTGCAGGAAATGAAATGAAATATAATTTTGATCAAGGACCGGCATTATAAAAATCCATGGCGTTTAGTTGGAGTTGCTTCAACTTTTCTGGGCCAGGATGACTGGAGGTTGTTTGAAAGCCGCTACTTCCTGGATGGTGAAGAAGTTTAAAACTTGTTTGTAACAAGCATTTCTCCACCGAGACGGTGAACTTTATTTTCAATGTTTACAGATTTTTGTGTTGATTGTAGATAAGCTTAAGATGCAATGAAAACCGTTGCCACTCGCATATATGTAGAATTGAGGAAATGAAACAAAGGCAAAAATGTTTCAAACTCGAAAACTAGGTACCTATCAATTAGTTGGCGTGGTTCAGCTATTGTTACAGAAAATTAGTTAATGCCAAGTTGCCAGCTGGTCGATTGCCTTCTTAGTTGAAGCAAAACGTGTACATTTTTTTTTTAAAATTTCGCAATTATATTAGCTAAATGGTGTAGATATCTCCCACAACTCGGTGCAATATTTGGGTATACATGTTCTTGGAGAATGCTTATATTAATATTACATGTATAAAACAAATTAACCTAAATTTCCTAAACAATTTCAAGTCCTAGTTTTTTGTATATTATTTAACGGCACGCAAGTGTTCACCGCTGATCTCTCTGAATAATCGCTCAAAATCACGGTAGATGTCCCATCTCTCAAGAATTTTCCAATAAAATAAAATAAAAATAATCCCATCAAATTAACTCCCTCTATTCTGCGATTTTTCTTCATTCTTCAATGTTCTATGAGAAAATGGCGACCTTTCTTCGACCGCCAACTTTCCCTCCGTCTTCAGTTACTGTTCGCTGTGCTTCCAGGGGAAAGAAAAGTAGGAAACTAAAACAATTAGAACGAAGACAGAAACAGTTTCACAGAAATAGCGACACACTCTCTTTCCCAAATTCGTCCCCAACCCCACTTCTAATCAACAACAAACCTTACATCCAGACCAAATTACAAGCTTTAAACGACGTCGTTAAAGACCTTGAAATCTCTATCGAGAAGGGCATTAAAGTCGATGCCCAAATCTTCTCTTCCCTCCTAGAAACATGCTATCAGTTGAATGCTATTGGTCAGGGTATCAGGATTCACCGGCTAATACCTTCTACTCTTTTGCGTAAAAACACGGGCATTTCATCGAAATTGCTGAGGCTTTATTCATCTTGCGGGTGTATGGACGAAGCTCACCAGCTATTTGATCAAATGTCTAAGAGAGACGAGTCGGCTTTTGCTTGGAACTCGCTTATTGCTGGATATGCTGAACTGGGTCTATATGAAGATGCCATCGCACTTTACTTTCAAATGGAAGAAGAAGGTGTTGAACCTGACCAGTTCACGTTTCCTCGTGTGCTGAAAGCTTGTGGGGGACTTGGTTTAATTCAAGTTGGGGAGGCTGTACATAGGGATTTAATCCGAATGGGATTCGCAAATGATGGGTTTGTTCTAAATGCACTTGTTGATATGTACGCAAAATGTGGCGACATTGTTAAAGCTCGGAAGATATTTGATAAAATCGTTTGTAAGGTCTCTGTTTCATGGAATTCCATGCTCACGGCTTATATTCGTCATGGGCTCCTAGTGGAGGCATTGTACATTTTTCGTAGGATGCTTCAAGAAGGAGTTGAGTTGGATTCAGTGCCAATTTCCTCAATTCTTGCAAATGTTGCTTCTACAAAGCTGGGAGTTCAAATTCATGGATGGATTATTAGGAGAGGAATGGATTGGGTTTTGTCCATTGCTAATTCCTTGATTTTTGTGTACTCGAGCAATGGGAAGTTGGAACAAGCACGTTGGTTGTTTGATCATATGCCAGAGAGGGATGTTGTATCATGGAATTCTATAATTTCTGCTCATTGTAAAGTCCCCGAGGTGTTAGCTTATTTTGAGAGGATGGAGAGTGATGGTGTTTTGCCAGACGCAATCACATTTGTGTCGATGCTATTTGCTTGTGCTCATTTGGGTTTGGTGAGTGATGGGGAGAGGTTATTTTCATTGATGAGAGAGAAGTATCAAATAAAACCAACCATGGAACACCATGCTTGTATGGTAAATCTCTATGGTAGAGCTGGATTGATCAGTGAGGCTTATACCATAATAGCAGATAAAATGGAATTTGACGCTGGCCCTACTGTGTGGGGAGCATTGTTATATGCTTGTTACCTCCACGGGAATGTAGATATTGGAGAAATTGCTGCTCAAAATCTTTTTGAGCTGGAGCCAGATAATGAACACAATTTTGAGCTTTTAATGAAGATTTATGGTGATGCCGGTGGGTTAAAGGATGTAGAGAGAGTGAGAAAAATGATGGTCGATAGAGGATTGTGATTATAAGTTTGTACAGCATTAAATTTAGCACAGTCGAACAAACAAAGGACGAAGCAACTCTTATTTTAGCCTTAATTAGCCAAGCTGCTGCAATTTGCTTTGGCATCTATCCTGCAACTTTCTCAGGTATCTTCTGTAGATCATTGTTATTAGTTTTAAAGAATTAAAGACCAATATAAAGTGTGAATAATCCTTAAGGAGATTCAGTAGGATGACATTGTTTATGATATATAGAGCATTGATTAATGGGGATATGAATAACCTGTAAAGAAATTGAACATATTAAACCTCAAATATAGATTATAGGCAGCCAAGATAAGCACTTGAATACTTGAGCTTTGAAACGTACAATCAGTGAAGGCCCCCCTTCTTGGCTTAGCCTATTTATTTTGTATTGTATCAGTATATAAAGCAAAAAGGGCCTTGTATAGCCGACACTACGCCACCAAGACCCAGATAGCAAATTAGTTGAACAATTGATTGCGTGTTTTGCAACTTTTTCTATATCAAGTTAGCATTTACATGTCCTTCACATCGTTAATTCTTTTGACTTTCCTTTTCGGCATACCCTTTTTTACTTTTCTATATCAAGTTAGCATTTACATTTCATTTTCTGTTTAATCAAGTCCTTTGTGTTCATACTTGATATGATGACTATAATTAACAGAATCTAATTATGTTTAGGTTGGCCATTATTCACATGATGGGGATCCACCTTACTGTAATTAGCTTCCGTAATTTAGGAAATCATGCGGCAAGCAAGTGATTAAACGGAAAATGAAATATGAATAACGTAATGTTAATCAAAATGACATGACATGCAATTTCGAATTTCTGGACTTGGGATCCTGCAGCTGTATTGCAGTTCGCAGTCTGCTGATATTAGTTGCTATCAAATTTTAAATGCCATGTGGAAAAAGCAACGCAGTTAACGTTTACAGTGAGTTTTTCTCACCAAATATGTCAGGATTTTCAATATAGAAATGACAAATTTTAAATCTGTTTTGTCAACAATCAGTAAATCCGGTAATTAAGGAGAGGTTTTTTTTCATTGTTTGATGAATTTTGAGTAACAACACAAATTGAATTTGCATTATATTTCATCTCCATTTGAAATTTTTATTTATCAGTGGTTTGATAAATTATTAAAAAATTAATTACTGAAAATATATTTTATAGATATATTATTGAGATTATATTTTATTTAAAAATATTATATTATCATATTTAAAATATATAATAAAATATTAAAAAGGTGAATTAAAAAAATATTAAATTATTTAGTTATAATTTAATTTTATTAAAAAAATTTAAGTAATATCTATAATATTTTTATAATTAATTTTTTTATTTTATTATATCTAAAAGTAAAGTTATAATTATTTTTTGATATAAGATTTTACAATTTTCTTTTAAAATAATTTTTTTATTTTTTTTAAAATAAAATATTTTATCAATTAATTGATAAAATTTAATAAATTTAATATTTAGTTTGTATAATTTTTTTTTTGTAAATAACATAATATTTTTAATAAAAAAAGTATTTTATTAATTTTTTTTGGGATTCTAATCCAATTAAATGTCCTATTAATTTTTAATTATATTTTTTAGAGTATTAATACCAGAAAAGGGAATTGAGTTTAACGTGGGTTTGGGAAAATTGCGATGATAGAAATACGTCAATAACCATTTAAAATTTTAATTTTTAAGCAAAGATGCTGAAATTTAACATATTATTCAAATTAAAATATGTATAAATCGTTACGCTTAAACAATATTAATTTATAATTTATTGACTCAAATAGCATCATTTTTTTTAAATTTTTTTGGTGTTTAATGTTTATTAATAAGAACAATATCAGAAATTGTTTATATTTTTAGGTCGGAGTAATGTCGGTAGAAAAAAGTCTAGACTTCCCCAAAAGATCTGTCCCTTATGGCTCATCTTACCAAAAAGGTTGAAGGCTAGATATTTATATTATATTAGCTAGCAGCCGGGGCATTGCATTTATATATTTGTTCATAATAATTAAAAAAATCATAAATTTCTCAACAACTAAAGTGCATAAGCCGCAAGTTAGCTAGAGCCTCTATAACCCTAGTAAAGCTTAACTCAACTCAATCCCCTTCTATAAATTGAAGGCCTGTCAATCTAATACTTATCCAACCCAAAACCCAAAAACAAAAACCAAAGCAAACATGGAAAAAGCTATCCTTGTTTTGCTACGTATCTCTATTGTTCTACTCATTTCAGGCACAGCAAGATCTGTTGCTGCCCCTTCACGGTCCAGTGCTAGTGCCACTAATTTCATTAAGGCTTCTTGTAAAACCACTACCTACCCTGCACTGTGTGTTCAATCTCTCTCAGCTTTTGCCGCTTCAATCCAGAACCCACGCCAATTGACTGAGACAGCCTTGTCTGTAAGCGTAGCCAGGGCTCAATCCACCAAGACATTTGTGTACAAGCTCACAAAACTCAAGGGAGTTAAGCCTAGCGAAATGGCTGCAATTAAAGACTGTTTAGAGGAAGTTGATGACACTGTGGATAGACTTAGTAAGTCATTTAAAGAGCTTAAGATCATGGATCAGACTAAAGGTCAGGATTTCCGGTGGCACATGAGCAATGTAGAGACTTGGGTTAGTGCTGCTTTGACTGATGAGAACACCTGTGTTGATGGGTTTGCCGTTAAGGCTTTGAATGGTAGATTGAAGAATTCGATTAAGGCAAGAATTGTTAATGTTGCTCAAGTCACTAGCAATGCACTTGCATTGATTAACAAGCTTGCCTCTAAGCATTAGTTAATTAAGTAAATAAATACATGTTTTGGGTTGCAGAAAATTTTGTTCATATATATAAATATATATGTAATTTTGTTGGGTAACATCGCAAGTTCTCTATCTCGATGGGTTTAGTTTTGATCTATGCATGTAAGAGTTTTTTTACTTTACATTTTTATGGAGGTCTTCAAGTGATGTATAAATATCTGAAACAGTCTGCTTTTTCTTAATTTCTTTGTTTTTTTTTTCAGTATTTCTTTGAATGCCTCGATTAAAGGCATTTTCTTTGGCTTCTGAGGGTCTAAAAAATTATAATTGCCAATTGGTATTCTGCTTGTGCCACTGATATTATACTATAAGTCCTTTTCGAGAAAATATCTTTTTTTTTTCTCTCAAATGTTTTTATCATTTTTATACTTTATAATCAATATTTATTAAAAAAAATTATATACAGAATTAATCTAATTAATTGTGTTTTTTGTATGTACTCGGTACTAATATGGATATTTTTTAATTAGAAAATTGATATTTAATTATTGAATTATTAATATAATAATATTAATTTCGAAATGTCGTATCATTTCAATGAATAATTCTTTAGTCTAACCACAAATTGAAAAGAAAAAAACACTATGTGATTACGTACTCCATTAATACTATAATAATTAAGTATTCCCTCAATAATCCATTTTTTTTTAATTATTGATTGGTGTATGCCTTTGAAAAAGAAAAAAAAAGGAAAAAACAAAAACTCCTTGATTGAAGGCCCTTAATTAGAGGTAGATGGACCTTTGGATCCATCTTAATAATTCAATAATTTCAAATAACAGCTAATCCTAATTACTTTTTTTTTTTAAGATTGACAAAAAAAAATACATTTATTTTAAAGATTTCAAATTCATGCTATACCTTTTTTTATTAGATTAATCTAATTTATTTTCTTACTCATTTTTTATTAAATTATCAATATGAAGATGTTAGAAGGTTCCTAATTTGATTATAAAAATAAGTCTTAATTAATTTAAATTTGTGCAAAATATCATAGATTCTACCTTTTTATTTATATTGTTTTTGAAAAAATAAAAAAATACTGAAATTTATAAATCAGTTTCTTTTAAATATTGAAATTAATAAAAAAAAAGTTATTCAAAATTCTACACATGAATGGATGGAAAAATAACTAAATAAACAATAATTGAAGAATATATAAAAATGGAAGGTGTTAAAGCCAAGCAAGTCAGAAACAGAATTGGTTTGAAAGCAGACAAGGTGGACTTTCTGTAGGGGCCCGCAGATAGTTCGTTACTTTTGAAACACGTGATTGCGCATCTTGTCTGAACTCTTGACCACGTGATTATATTGTCCTTAAAAAGAAAAAAAGGTTTCTAAAAAATAACAAATTATGAAGAAATTTAATTTTATTTGCAAGTTGATAGCATAAATGACGGTAAAATGTCACATTGACTCATGGATTACTTATTTTGAAAATTTTGGCAAATTGCTTTTTCAAGTTAATCTAAAATAGTTTATTATTTTTATGTGAAAATTATTGATATTTTTTTAGATTTTGGGAAGAAAAGAAGAAAATCAATTTAAAATAATTTATTATATTAATTTTCAATCTTTCTCTTTACTTTTAAATTTATTTAATTACTAAGCCAGCTTGCAATTGTCTTTTTTTTTTTCCCCCAATACTTGTAATTGTAATAATAAGAAAAATGCTTAGATTGGATGGGCCAAATGGCAATACGCTCAGTAAAAAGGAGAAAATTACACTGCATAACATAATTTTAATTTTTTTAAAATATATATCTTATATTTTTATATATTTTTAATATATTTAATATATATTTTAAAAATTAAGTATACTTTTAATATATTAAATATATATCTAAAATATATTTTTAAAAATGAATATTTTTAAAATTAAAGATTGAAAAAAGAATATTTTTAAAATTAAAATTTAAAAAAATATTTTTAAAACTATTTTTATTTTCTAGGGTATTTTTGAAAAAACTCACAGTAAAAACAGGCTTATATTGCCCATTGGGCTTAATGAGAGCATCCGTTTAAATAGATCCCCCTAACTTGAATTCGTCCCATGTATTGTTTGGCTCGAAAGCTTACTGCATTATCTTTTTTTATTTATTTATTTATTTATTTATAAATATTATATATATATTTTTGATAATCCTACATTTTTCAAAAATTTAATGTTTTAAATTTAACAGTACATTTTTAAAATTAAAAATAAATATTAAATATTAAAAATTTAACGATTTTTAAAATATTTTTTACAAAACCCTTTTTTTCGTGAGCCACACACACGTATCTATTGCGTGAGACAGGAGGGCAAACTGACAAAGGTAATGCTGCAAACTAGTTCTACACTAATGCATTTTATTTCTCTATGCGTATTGAATAGATTTTTTTGTCAGTCAATATCATTAATTTAAACAAAATAATTTATGAATGATTTAATGATTGTGATGAAATATAATCAATTAAAAAAATTATATTTAAATTTCATATTAATTTTACATAAATAAAAATTTTTCCTATATAAAGAATTTTTTTTTGAAACTTCCTATATAAAGATAATATACTAAAATTATAGGATGCGAGATAATGACTATATAGTACAACACTTACATATCTAAGCTATATCGTAACATAATAAATTTAAAATTAGACAGTATATCGCTTCCTTTTAAAAATTTCAATTGACTGAACAAACAAAAATCTTGCAATGCAATGAAGGGGACAATCCAATTGCCAGTCATTAATTATGAATTGAATTAAAATTTAAATAAATTATTGGATTCTGCACAAGGAACATATTATATATATAAAAAAAGTTACATTTTTTTTGGATAAATTTAATTTAATTATGATTAAAGATTCAATCATAATTACCATAATAATATATACCATGAAAATAAAACTTTTAGGTCAATTTTATAATTTATGATTACTGTATTTATGTAATTATTGTATTGTATTTCACTTCCAAAATTGAAATGATGAAGACAATTTAAACTGCCAAATATAAGTAAACAGAGAAGAATAGATTTCAGCTTATCATATGGGTTTTCCAGTTGGCTGATTCTTTGTCTTGAAGTGCTTCACGTCAATATTGCTGTATGTTCCCATACTATATATCAGATATGATTATATTAATATTCATCATTCTTATCCAAACGAAATTTGGTGAAAATTATACGTCACATTTTAATATTTATTTTTTAAATATTCCCTAATTATATTTATATAATATTGAAATAGATAAATTATTTTTATAATATCAGGGACTCGATAAAACATAGTTGGAAAAAATTTTATCTTTTAGCTTTTATTGAAATCTTAATTTTTTTAAAATTAAGCAAGATAAAAAGTTAAAAAGTAAATAAAACTGTGTTATTATTCATGTTCTTACGAGGATGACTAGAGACCAATCCCGAGATTTTTGGGTGAATTACAGTCAGATTTACATTTTATTTTATTTTTTTATAATTTTAATTGATTTCCGGCTAAATTGGCTCTGAAAAGTATTATGCTATGACCTAAAAGTGCATTAAAACTCGTAAATTGGTAAGGGAGGCACTGTTCTAATTTTATCAAATTTGAGTTTTGTTTATGTAATTGCTTTGAAATTTAATATAAAATTTTTTATCATCATTATGCTTTTACTCCGCATGATTCTAAAAAAATAATTTACACAAAAAAAATATTTTAAAGTTTTAGAATGTATTATTATTATGATAATCTTCATTATGATTAATAGTTTAATTTTTTTCTTAATTTTTAATATTAATCAATACTTTTTTTAATAATGAAGTGTTTAATTTTGATTTTTTACATTATGAAATAAACATTCAGTTATTTAGTTATTAGTTTTGTGAGTCATTATAATAAATTTATAATCTTTAAAAAATTAAAATATTTTTTTATTTACAACACTTTAATACTTTTACTAAATTTTATACCATTATCAAATTATTAATTGTTTAATAAAAAACAATAATTACTCATTTTAATAAAAAGGTTCTTTTGGTCTTTTACATAATTTTAGTAGACAGAAAAATAAATATATTGAAAAAAATAGAAGAAAAAAATGTGAGAGCTCTTAGAGTATCCATAATATGGGTGCTGTTTTGATTCCAGTCTCAAAGTAGGACTGAGACCGTGGTCGAAAGAGTCTCACGTCCCTCCAATGAGGGATGGTTTCTCCTTGGAGTGACTCTGATAATGGCAACCCCTTATTAATATATATATATATAAATATAAATAATATTTTTTTATAATTTTATAATATTTTTTAAATGATATATTTTTAATAAAAATAATTATTTTTAGTAAAAATAATAATTTATTAATAAAAATAATAATTTTTAATAAAATAATTTTTTATAATAAATTTTTAAAGGGTATATTTTTAATAAAAATAATTATTTTTAGTAAAAACAATAATTTATTAATAAGGATAATAATTTTTTAATAAAAATAATAATTTTATAATTAAAAATAATTACTTTTTAATAACTATAAATTTTTAATAAAAAATATTTTTTATAAATATTTTTTTAAAATAAAAAACTCACCGTTAAAAATTTGTCATTAAAAAATAGCATTACAAGCTAGTCGTTATAAACTAGCTATTATAAACTTATATCTCATTTTTTATATTATTTTTAATTATATAGTTTATTTGTGAAAATATCATTTTATTTATTAAGAATTCATTTTAAATAAAATAATTTAAAATTTTTTAATATTTTTACATAATTTAAAATTAACCTAATTAAAATTAATAAATTAATTAAATAATTTATTTAATTAAATCAAACAAAATTTTAAATTATGTCATCATAAAATAAATTAATATTTAAAATTTAATTATTAAATTAAAATAATAAATAAAATAAATATAAAAATAGAACTACTAAAGTGGGAATTGACACTCATCATTGGGGAGCTAAGTTCTACTATTATTTGAGTCATATAAAATGCTTATGTGACATTTTAGAGGATCCTCTAGAGAGGGCCTGAACTTCTTCTTTTTTTAATATTTTTTTTTTCTAAAATTCAATATCATACAGTTTGCATATTAATATGGATATGCACTACGCAGACCCATTAATAAGATCTCTCAAATTTTAAAATTACTCTATCCTCAAAAACTAAACTTAAAACTTTTAGTTAAGTTAAAAAAAAAGGATCTATATCATCTTATCTCATCCTCTTAAAACTATGTCTCAACTTTTATAAATGGCAAGTTTTTATTTTTTTATTTACTTTAATTTGATTCATAATTTTCCAATCATCGTTATCTTCCCATGGCCAATAACTACTAATTAAGTATTCATGTACAAATACAAGAGGGATTGAGTGCATCAGTAATCTAATCATAAATATATTTAAATCATTTGACTTAATTAACTTGATAATCTGAACTAATTAATTAACCCAATAGTAATTTAATCGATTTAGACATGAATCCGGAATCGTACCTTGGATAAAGAAAAGAAGAAAAGAAGAAAAGATTAATTGACATTGACTAGAATTGAAGTCAAGCAAATTAAAATATTTAATTATAAGAGTAAATGATATATAAATATTAGCAATAAGAATTAATAGAACTAATTACAGATCGAGTTTATTAACGAGTGCTAAAGCATTACTAGTGAGCCCAATAAAATTGTATATACCTTTCTTGATTTGTCTCTTCAACAAAGAGCTTACTTTCATTTCATCAAGTCCATCAATGCAAGTATTTTCATCCGTAATTGCTGCACTAATCCACGTTTTAATATTATCAATCTGAAATTCCATATTACTTGAACTCTTGAGTCTTTTCAGAGCAGCGAATGCTTGCTTGAGCTCATCAATACTGTCAGCGAGTTCATACTGGCAATCTTTAACAACAGAAATTTCAGTCTTTGTCAATCCCTTTTGCTTCGACAATCTTTTGACCAGCGCAGATGTGTTTTGGGCAACTTTTAGGGTTATGGTCAATGCGGTGTTACAGAGATTAAGGTCATTGGTTTTGATTGTAGACGTGTAAGGGGAGAGAGAACTGTAGCAGAGTTTTGGGTATGTGGTTGTATTGCAAGCTGTTTTGAGGTAGTTTTTGTAAATGGTTTTAGAAGGTTTTTTGGTGGAGATTGGTACTGCTGCTATGGTGTTCTGCACATTTGAAATGAATATCAGAGAAATAAGAGCAAATGTGATGATCAGGACATGAATTGAAAATGGACTAATAATTTTAGCTTCCATCTCTTCTTCTCTAATTAGCACATACACAGTATTATCGGGAGTGTGAGGAATGAAGAGAAACAATATTTATAGGACAAAAAAAATGATAATTGGATGTATATGATCTGGTGGGTTAATTAAATTATAATAACGAAATTTAAAGATGATAGAAAGGAAAAAAAAGAAGAAGAAAGAATGAGATTAGAATATGAAAACATATAATAGAAAATAAAATAATAGGTCCAAGTCATGAGCCATTAGATCATTATAGATTAGATCTTTTGCATGCGGCAGAAATAGTTCAGGCTTTGACCTGCCTGTGAATCCAATGCATGTGCAGTGTCTTCTCCTTGAGACTTGAGAGAGATTATCGAGTACACTAGCATATGAGGTGGAAGCATTCTGGTAAAAATATGTTTTACTTATCATGGATAATATATATCTAAATATTAATTACATTGCTTATATCTTGCCCTATTAAGAATAAAGACTGGTAAACATATATACTTTAATTATATGAAATAAGATTAAAAATTAATAATTTTTGTATGGTTTTATGGGAAGAGATTTTAACAGTGATTAATAGTATATTATATATACATGTAAAATGTTTTTTTTTATTTATTGCTGTGGATACATATACGTACAACGAATTAACTTTTCCATATGCACTATTTTCGTCTACATTGGATAAAAATGAACATGTGCATATTATTAGATAGCTTTAATGAGCGGTTGGCATTTATCCATATATATATATATATATAAAATTAAGTTAATTGTTTAAATATGAATGGGTTTTGTTCTTGGACACAAAAATTTGACATATATACTATTAAGCTTAGCTACTTCGGAATCCATATGTACGTTAACGTTATGGTGGTGATTCCAATTAGGAACGGGAATAGGATAAATATAAATTTATAGATTTTTATTAGGGTTATTGTGTTTTTTTTTCCATTATTGTATAATAATATATATAAAGAAAATTAGAGAAATATTTTACATAATTAAATTTTTATACTAATAAATCTCGTCTGCGTTAATGTTTCGTAAAATATAATTTCAAGAATTTGACGAATAAAAAAAAACAACAGTGAGTTTGTAATATAAAGTAAAAGGAGAAGTGAAAGAGTACGCATATGATAGTAAATTTTAATGACTGTTCAAAAATGAGAAAATTTTCATCTATAATAAATTAATTTCAAGAATTAAACTCTAATCCATGATATGATAGATAAATTTTACTGAAGAATTAATATCAACTATAATAGGAAGCATTTAATTATTTACTATTATTCAAAAGGCAACATCACATGTCATTATTATGGATATGGATGGATTGAGTGTAAAAATAAAAGAAATAGTTGAAGCAAAGCCGTTAATAACTAACTAACAAATGAAGGGAAGGAATTTTAAAAAGTAAAAGGCGCGCAAGCAACGGTAATTCCATGTGATCAATAGCCTATGAGATCTGGACACATTAACACTTTAGGGTGTAAGAAAAGTCAAATGCTTCTGTCATAGCGCCGACATTATCACATGTCCTATTGGTTGGACTCTGTAGTACGCCACCGTGAATTTCTGCTTGTGGGCAGGCGTTGCCCGTGGCGATCGGGTGGGAATGTGAGGTGAAAGCTTCATCTCCGCTGTGACAAAATTGCATTTCTTTAGGCTAGCTCTATCCAAGCCTCTACAGAAGATTTATCCACCCTTCTTTATTTCCATTCCATTGATAAAGTTATTGATTCATTTCTTTTACTTTTAAATATTAATTAAATTAATGAATATTCCTAAATACGGAATTGTGCGAGAAATTATCAAAGGTACTTACAGTTTAATTAATCTGGACTTCCACTGCATAATTAATCAAGTTACTTATCATAATATTGACCTAATTATGATTTTAGCAATACCAAATATATATGATAAGCATTTTTCTAAGAGGGGCAAAACAAGAATCTAACCCACTTTTAACAGTGTATTTGATATTTATTTTTGTTATTCTATTCACACTACTTATGTTTGGTAAAAGGTGTATCTACTTACATATAATTTTTTCTCTTGTTTTTTTTTCTACTTTTCAAATTTCATGCAAATTTATTTTTTCAGCAAAATCTTCCCCGCATTAATTATACATCCTTATTTCATATACCTAAATTAATGAATGGTAAACATTTTTAACTGATAGGATTCTTTTATTTATTTTTTACCCAGTATAAATATTAATCCTTTTTTTTGTGTATTTTAATTTCATTGAATTTGTTTATACAACAAACATAAATAAAACTTATTCAATGTTTTCATATTTAACTTTTTTAAAGCAAATAACATGGAGATTTTTTTTTTTATAGAAAGGAGGGTGATACCCGAATTAACATTTAACTAAACGTGACCAAGCCACCTACAGCCTATCAGCTGAAAGTAAATTTTTGATTTTCGGAGGAGCAACAGAAAGAATATTCATTCCTGGCATAACCTGAAGAGCCAGATTAGCTGGTCTATCCGCAACTTGATTGCCTTCACGAAAAGCGTGGAGATTTGATCGGTGCTATTTGAAACAATTTATATTTAAAATTCAAATTTCAATACTTAATTTATGTTTAAAATTCAAATTTCATACTTAAATTATAAATTACTAGCTGAAATGTTTGATAAATATTTTGTGTTTCATATAATGATTAAAATGCTGAAAGATGGTATTATTATTATTTTTATTGAGAAAGATGGTATTATTAAATATTATAGCATTTGGTGTATATTTCGACATCTTATGGCTCAGCAACTACCAAATAAAAAAAAAGTTCTGTTGAAATTGCTAGTGGTATTTATTAGCCACAAAAACAGAGAAAAATATAATAACCTAATGAAGGAGTAATAATGGAAAAAATAACTGAATTTGTTTTTTATTGGTTTGATGCGTATATATCTGTCCAACATAGAATATTCCTACTTTATTATAAGCAATTCTGTGAAATCATCCCACATTTAATAACTATATAAAAATATAATGGACTTATACCTAGAAATATAACCCAATCAAAATAGCTTAAAATTATTTTTAATATGGTAAAACTCAATGTCTTATAAATCCATTATATCCTATCTTTACCTTAAATACTGGAATTATTATTCAATTTACTATAACCAATAAAATTTGACAAATACAGAAACCATTTTATTCATTGCTAAAAAAAGTTATTAAAAATATGCTTTACAATGAATTAATTAATATCACGCCATTTTCAGAATGACAAACAAGACAGATCATTCGATTATACACGCACACATATATATAGGCTTTCCTAGTAAATTAATTAATTAGCTTGTTAATAAGAGCTAATGCATTGCTTGTTAATTGAGCAACTCTTCCAACATGACTCCTTATGTTGTCCTTAACTTTCCCATTCATGGAATTCTCTTGAAATCCATCCATACATGTATCTTCATCAGTCAATGCAGCACTTAACCATGTCTGTATATTGCTCATTTTCATCTGAAAATCAGGGCCTTCAAGATCTCTGATCATCATCAAACATTGTTGAAGCTCATCAACTGAGTCTTTCATTGTCTCCACACAGTCCCTCATGGCTCCAACTTCTACAGGCCTTAGATTGCGGGCCTTAAACATCTTTACTACCAATAGTGAAGTTGATTCAGCACTTTCTAAGGTCACATTGAGAGCTGTGTTGGCTAGTTGGGTTTGATTGTCCTGGATACTGCTAGCATAAGGTGAGAGAGTTTGATAGCATAAATCAGGAAACCTTGTAACCCCACATGAATTTTTAATAAAATCACCATTGCTGCTATTGGAATCCAGCTTGGCTTCAATTTTTGATGCCCAAGAATTGCACAACAAAGCTAGAACGATAATAATAATAATGGAAAGGCTATGGCAATAGGATTGCTTTGAACATGTGAAAGATTCCATGTTCATTAGCTAATTAGCAGCTAAAGGAATTAAACAACTGTTGGGTTTTTTTTTTCAAGGGCAATGAGGTATGGTATATGGATGAGCAAAGAGCACTAATTATATAATAACCTTTTTAAAAGGGTAATGAATTAGGTGTCCTACAAATTGTGGGTCACAGACCCTTGAAACCGAATCATTCATTCAGGGGAAATGATGAGATAGGGCAGGAGGTAATTCACATGCACTGACATTTGATGGTTCGAGAATGATAAAAACTGATTAAATTTTATTCATGGAAAATCCTCAATTACTAGAATCTGATGATTTTATCAGTTTTATTATGGCAGTGGTCCGTTCTCGCTCTGTCTCTATGTATATACAAAAGGGACAAATATACTGTCTCGATAACGCCTTCTAAAAAAAATTGTCTTATCGATGACGTGTTATGTTTAGTAGTGTCTTAGGATAAAGTATTGAGAGGGCTGTACAAATAGTTGTAATATTTTTCTTTAATTTTTTTAAAAAATTATTAAAAAATTAATAATAAATGATCATAATTTATAAAAAAATAATAAATATAATTTTTTATTATAACAATTTTAAATAAATTCAAATTAATATTTGATATTTATTATTAATAATTAAATTGAAAAAATAAAAATAAAATATAATTAATCATAAAAAAGTAATTTTAAAAAAATTATAAATAATAATATCCTACTGTAAGTTATTGAGAAACTAAAGTGATAAATTTTAAATAATTATAAAAAAATAAAAAATAAATAAATTGTAACCCTTCTAAAACTAATATCAAAATTTAAATAAAAAAAAAGTCATATTGACAAAAATAAAAAAAAATCACCTATGTTATGAAATAATAATCCTAAATTTTAGTAATGGTGGATAAAATTGCTTAATTTTTAAATTATAAGATTTGGTACCAGAGTGAAAAAATAATAAACTTATCTTATAATTTTTTTTATAAAATAAAATTTTAATTTTGAATTAGTATATATAATATATTTTAATTAACATTGCAAATTTGGATAAAGTTTATATATGAAAAAAAATTATTTAATGAGAGGATCTATTTTTTTAAATTTGGACTTATTTTTTAAATTTTATAATATATATATATATATATAAAATAGAAAAAAAGTGGGACGGGCCCCACCATTAAGGTTGCTCCGTCTCTGGTTATGTTCTGGCTACGAGTTTCCTTTGCAACAGAATGAATAATAATTAAGGTATTGGATCAAATAATTCTGTCAGCAAAAGGGAATTTTTTATTTATTTGTAAGAACAGATATATCATGAGAGATCATGCAGTGATTAAAGCATGTATTCAATTTGTCATCCAAAATTAAATATTTCATTTCTCAAATAAGCACAAGTTAACCATCTCTGCCGCTGTTGCTTCTATTGTAACTGCCGTTACCTTTTTTTTTTTCCCTCATCATACCTCCTTTAATTCTTATCATTTCATATTATTGATTAATGATTTTTTTTATTCTTAAAGAAAAAAAGGAAGGGAGAAGAGAAATTAAATAATAAAATAAAAAAAGAAGAAAAGTAATAGAAAAGAAGAAAAAGAAAGAGGAAGAGAGTGGTTGATAATGTTGTTTGGTATTAATTTAGGAGAGAGGGAAGAAGCCAGAAAACTGAGAGAGAGGATGATGGGAGGATTAATTTATAAATTTTATTTTATTGTTTCAAAAAAATATTTTATTTATTTATAATAAAATTAATAAAAATTAAATGAAAAATCGTTTAGTTAACAAAAATAAAACATAAAAAAAATATTCAATTAATTTAACGAAACAAGAATCACAATATTAATTGTAATTGATACAGCTAGATATTGTTAGAACTGTAAAGGTCTAGAACCCGGAAAAAGAGCGACGCAATTGACCACATCACGTGCAAAGCACAAACCTAAGAGTAACAATCAACAAGATATGTGTGAAATATTTTATTGGTATCTAAATCTATTTAAATTTAAATTATTTAAATTAGTATTAAATTTAATTATAATTACATTTTTATTATTTATATTCTTTCTAAATTTATTATCTATTTATTATCTAAATTCGTTTAAATTTTAATTATTTATTTAAGTATAAAATTTTAAAATTTTATAAAATTATATTTCTCTTAATTAAATAATTATAAATAAATATTTAATATAAATATAATTTTATTAAAATAATTTCATATCGCATAATTTTATAATTAAAAATATATAATAAATATATAATTAAATTTTAATAAAATATAGCTAATATATAACTAGATTTCAAGAGTAAATACTTAAAAATAAATATCTAAACCTGATTTAAATATATCATGAGTAGTAAAGCATTATTTATATTTATCCAAATTTATTTATAAATTATTCATATTATATTTAAATAGATCAAACCAGATAAAATATTTAAAAATATTTTATCAGCCATTATTACTAAACAGAAGGTCATTGTGCTTTTTTAAAAGAGTGATCTTTTTTTAAACTTTTATATGCCATAGATTTCTCTTCACAATTTTTGTATATATTTTATAATGTACATATATGCATCTTAATAATTAATATAAAGAAATATGAGATTATTTTTACATAAATTCAAATAATATTTTAATATTATAAATATAAAATATATTATATTTTAATATCCTCCATATACTAAATAATTTTTATATTTCATATATCAAACTATTGTAACATATTATACGGTTAAAATCCAACAAGTTAAATATAATATAAATATTTCTTTTATTTTTTATTTTTGTAATAAAGATGTTTCAATGAAAAGAAATGTGATACGTGTACTTTCAATCAATCTTTAATCCAGCATAGCAGGGATTAGCACAAAAAAAAAGGGTTAATTAGTTTCTTTGATGTAAATAGAATAGAAAGGCTTTAAACAAGTATGAAATTGTAGTTTAATTCAATGTTATCATAGTAAATATCCATGTATATACATATTATACTGAGTTTTTGACAGAAATACAAAAAAAATTAAAAATAATTTTAATATTTATAAATTATTTATTAAAATATCAGAATTTATAAATTATTTACTAAAATATCATATTTTCGTTAGTTTACCATGAGTTTACAATAAGTTTATAATGAGTTTATTATGATTTATTATGAGTTTATAAATTTTATATAGATTATAATGAGTTTATAATAAAATGATTAAAATATTTCTAATAAAAAATAAAATTTTAAAAAAAATATAGTGAAAGGTGTCATTTTTCCTATTATATTAAGTCCGTATTGGTTATTACATTAGACATTATTATTATTATTATTATTATTTTGGTTACAAGAAGAGGCAAAAACACCTAAAAGCCTAAGAAATACTCATGCACATCCTGGGCCAAGAGATGCCGATATTATCCTCCCTAATAAAAGGACGAAGACCAGTAGGAATATGAGAGTACCGATGAAAACCAACTGATAGAGAAAACCCAAGGTTAGCAAGCCAATCAGCACATCTGTTGGCTTCACGGCTGGAGACCTCGTAATCTCTAGCCAGCCTACTCTTTATGTCCCGGATTAGGGACATTTGACCATTGATGCTAATGCCCTCCTTAGACACCATTAATATAGGTACTTATCATCTAACTTAACAAAAAAATTAAATTTTATTGATTATATTAAACATTTCCTGTGAATAATTTCTTCTTGCTAAGCTTATCGAGTCCAATATACGAACGTGAATGAATTCAATTTCAATTTCCAGGCTACGAATTGGACTTTACAGTACGTAGGATCATGTGGCTTCCCACTTTATCTCTCTACCAATTAATATACAATGGCTCTTAATTTCATATTTTTACTGGTTTTTCAGTGGGGATCAGGGAATTTGATGTTGACGTTTGGTTGAAATTATTTATATTTTGTTTACCACTAATTATATTTTAATGTGCATATTTTTATAATTTAATTGATATTTTTTCTCCTTGTATTAAAGAGCAATTTGCATTTTTTTTTATCTATGAAACGACAACCAATTAGATAAAGTGTAAGATCATAATATTACATAGTATAGTATCAGAAATTTTACAAATATAGTTCACATTTCTCAAACAAAATACAAGTGGACTTTTCAATAAAAAAAGTGATATATACAGTGGTGTAATTAGAAGTATAACGAAGGAGTAATAAAATTTACAAATAAAAAAATAATTGCAGGTAAATTTATATTTATATTTATTTTTATTTTAAAGATTAAAATAAATAGTTAGTATTAATATTTATATTTAATTTTATTTTCATACTGAATATTTCAATATTAAAATTTTTATCATTTTATTTTGATACATAAATATTACTTTAAAAAAGCATATAATATATGTCATTTTTTAAATAATGATTATATATTTTTTGAGATATTTAAAAAAAAGAGTGTTTAAACTAATTATTTTTCTGTAAATTTATATGATAAAATATTTTTTATAAAATAATTAATTTAATCACAAAATTCATAAATCCACTTCATAAATAAATTGAAAAATCAATTTATTAGAGGAAATTATATTATATAGCACACTTTTTAATTTTTTTTAAAAAATATTTTACTTTTTTAATATATCTTTAATATATTAAATATATATTAAATATATATTTTTAAAAATACAGTATACATTTTATATACTAAATATATATCAAGAATATATCTCTAAAAATGGGTATTTTTGATATTAAAAATTGAAAAAGGATATTTTTGAAATAGAAAAAGAAAAATAGATATTTTTGAAAATATTTTTAATGGATATTTTTGAAGAAATCCAATTTAATATGATTTTAGAATATAAATTAAAAATAATTAAAAGTAATAAATATGTATATAATAGATTTATTAATTTAATATATATATATATATATTAAATATTTATATAGCCGCCACTGGAATAGAGAAATTAACCAAGTACATGGAGTAGCAATGCGCAATGTATGCAAGGATGGACCATAGACCATCGCAGCGGCTACCTTAATAATTAAAAAATTAGTTTATATCTAGCAATTTAATGGTCCCAATACTAAGGCTAAAGCTAATTAAAGGATGTGTCACTTGTGAATCAAATTGGTGTCTACTCGCAAATAGCAGTCCAATCCAAATGCTGTTGTAAATGTATTTATTATTATTCAATATAATTAGATTCCTTTTCTTTTATAGAATATAATTTAGTTGAGATATTTTCTCTTTTTCTTCACCCTCCAAAATATCTTCAACATCTAAATTAATTAACTGATTAAACAATATAGAATTTTCAGCTTCCATATAGTTGTTTGGAATTTTGGTTCATGACTTCATGTGCAATGGGATTTTTTTTAAGGAAATTATATAATTTATATGCCACTTTTTAACCCTTTTTTTAAAAATATTTTATAGTTTGTATATATCGTTAATATACTACATATATATTAACAATAAATCTCTAAAAGTGAGTATATTTTTGGTATACTAATATTAATGGTGGGATATTTTTGAAAGTGAATTAAAAATTGTGTATATTTGAAATAAAAAGTAGATTTAAAAAAAAAAGGATATTTTTTTTTATAAAAGATCTCCTTTTTTCCTTTTCTTTTTCGGCTGAGCGGATTGATTGCAGCTTACACAGTCGATCACATGCAACTCACTTTCTTATTTTTTAGAATTAAAATTAAATTTATATATAGTTTCGTTTTGATGTTTAAGTGAATATGACATTTTTCTGGTGAAAAACAATGATTATTACAATGCCAAGAAGTATGTTTTAGATTTTGGAGTTGGACTCATATGCGATTAATTTGTTTGAAATGAAATGCATATGAAATATATATACAAAGTCCTTTTTCATCATTTATAAGGAATTCTAAAACATTTTAAATTACATCATTGTATGTAATTTGATCATGTTTTCAAGTTTGAAATATGAAATTAAAATTGGATGGGATTAAAGTTTGATCATGAAATTAATTTTCCACATTTACAAGACTAGACACACCGACAAGTATCCAAATAATGGTAGACGGGAATACCCACTTGAAGTGTTCTCTTTTCCTGTTTAAGCAGCCACCAAATTTTAGTTAGTTGAGAAAAGCTGGCTCAAAAAAATTCAATAATATCTCAATGATTTTTTTTTCTTCAGAAAAATTTGCCACAATAGTCTTTTGTAATGATATGCATGCATGTGCTGCCACTAGTTTTGTTTGGTACTTGTCAATGTGAGTGTAATTAGCCATATGTTTCTCCTCTGCTACTTGCAAATTCAACTTGATATCTAATGGAGGAGGGGAATGGGATAAGAGAAGCCATGGCCTATGGCCATAACCTTCAAAATTCAAAATTTTTTAATGTAAAATTATTAAACTTTTGATTTTATATTATTGTGTTTGTATTCCTTATTTTAGGCAAAAATTTTTAATATATAAAAATTTATTTAATTATATATATCACCTTATAATATAAATTACAAAAAGTTTAAGGGGTATTTTATTTTTGTAAAAAAATAATTTCGAATTAAAAAATCCTCCTAATATGTATAATTCTCCTAATTTTTATAATTTTTTGGGAAATAAACTTTCTCCAAAATTACCTTTTAAACCGTAAATCCAATTAAGTACTCACCAAAAGAATTGTTATTTATTTATTTTTTTTAAATATCAGATTTCTACAATAATATTGTCAAATTAACCCCAAAAATATCTCTTCTAAATTTTTAATCTATCTATTTAAAATTTACCTTTTAAAATATTGATTTCAATGGTTAAAATCTAATCATACATTTTCAATAATGCTTAAAAAATAAACAATAAATATTCAAACCTAAATGAAAAAATAAAATTGTTATTTGAAAGTCCCTATTAGATAAATTAATCTTTTTTATTCAAGTCACTTTCTTTTTATAATTTTAGGACTGTCCCTTTATCCAACTTGTGATATAATTTCATTATTTAAAATTCCATAATTATCCCTCATATAGTGATTAAATGCGTCCTATAAATGGAGAATTCCTCTTCACCATTTTTATCACC
The DNA here is from genome assembly GCA_947685225.1 of Garcia nutans. Classification (NCBI taxonomy): domain Eukaryota; kingdom Viridiplantae; phylum Streptophyta; class Magnoliopsida; order Malpighiales; family Euphorbiaceae; genus Garcia; species Garcia nutans. The sequence goes on along the minus strand of CANTUV010000029.1, from coordinate 8,558,131 downwards.
ACCTAAATTAGCTCTTAATTAATTAATTAATTAAGCAACAAAAAAGAGAGAGAAATGGCAAGTTTTTCGTCTCATCCTTTTGCTAAATTCCTTCTCTTCATCACCATCTTTGTAACCATTAATTTCCAAATAGAACCTACCTCATCAGCAAGAGGCCTCGCCCCAAAAACCAACACAGAATTTATAAGAACATCTTGTAGCACAACAAATTATCCAAAACTTTGCTATTCTTCTCTCTCAATTCATGCAAATTAAATCCAAACAAGCCCTAAGCTCTTAGCCAGTACAGCTCTTAACGTGACATTACTATCTGCCAAATCAACTTCAAAAATGATGCAGACACTTTCGAAAACCCTTGGAATGAAGCCTAGAGAAGTAGAAGCCATGGGAGATTGTGTTGAGGAGTTAAGTGATTCAGTGGATGAACTTAGAAAATCAATTGATGAAATGAGTTCAGCTAAAGAAACAGATTTCCAGCTTATGATTAATGATGTACAGACATGGGTTAGTGCTGCCATGACAGATGAAACCACTTGCAGTGATGATTTTGCAGGGAATTCAATGAATGGGAATATAAAGACTGTCGTTAGACGAAAGATTTTGAACATTGCACACTTGACTAGTAATGCCTTGGCCTTGATCAACAATTATGCCTCTCTTCATGGTTAGATCGATATGTCTCTTGCCAAGGTTTAGGTTTCAGTTGTTTGTTGTATATGATTAGCAATGTAATGGCAATTATAATGGCTCTAGACTAGCCTCTATAAGAATGTGCTGGGTTTAATTAGGATAGGAAGTTACGGTTGGGTGTAATGTGTAAATAATTAATTCGTTGATAATATATTTATGAAGTTGTGTGTTTATATAATTAATGTGAAATTCACCTTTTCTATTTTTCATTTCACAATTTTTTTTTTGTTATTTAAGTTTCGAATATTATGATTCCAACTTCACAATTTCACAATTAAATTCTGAAATTAACTATTTTACCATTAAATTATTAAATTATAGCTCATTGATTTCTACCTATTAATATTAATTATTATTTCCATCTAAAAAAATCATCAATTTTTTTTTCTTTTTGAAATGTCTTAAAAAAAATTCTCACATTTCTATTAGTTGTATTATTTTTACATTTTCATCTTTACCATATATTTAGAATATATATATATAATATTTATACAATTCAAAAATCAAATTTAAATACATTTATTCTATTAAAGAAAAAAATGAGATTTTATTTATTATATTTTTAAAGCGTATAAGAAAAAAAATGTTTTAGGTTGGAGAAATGACGTTATATTTAGATTTGGACTGTGGAATTCTTATGTTGAGGATGGTGGTGATGACGGGAAGAGGGGACAATTTGCAAGTAACTCCGAACAACAATATGCATGTGTTCACATGCATGCAGTGAGCAAAAAATAAAAAATAAAAAAGAAGTATGGACAATTTGTGGATCCATTAAATAAACAAAAAAAAAAGTTGAAAAGAGAGCCTCTTTCTGGTGGGAACTGCTCAAAGTGAACATCAAGCATGGCTTTTTTTTTTTTAATAATTATAGGTACCTCTAAATTTATGGATCATGAGTAATTATATTTATACTGAACTAAATTTAAATCTGTTCATACTAAATTAACCTATTAAAAAATAAAGTACTTTTAATAACTGATAATTTTATTTACATTAATTAAACTTGTAATATTTTATTTAAGAAATAAGAGTGTCAATCACTCACACCAATCATTTATTAGTAACATCAATCAAACATTAAATAGCATCATTACATAATTTTTTTTAGTAAAAAAAATGAGAGGATTATATTAAAATGAATCAACATAGTAACATGATCAACGTTTGTAGACTGTTAGTTAGCCAATCAGAACTAAGATTATAATGGACAACAACTTTGATGAACCAATCAGCAGGTTTGTTACCCCTTCTACTTATAAAAGAGAAAGCCAATGAGCCTAGAAGTTGAGCTTTTTTAATAGACTATAATATAACATATTCAATCTCTAAGAGACTATTGAAGGGATCTTGTAATGCCCTTATTAGAGTAAGATTATCATTTTCAAAAATATAATTGTGGAACTGCGGATTAACAGCTCTTTGTATAGTCAAGTATAGTGCTTGGGCTTCATTGTCCAGTGGAGAGATTGATTGTGCTAAGCATGAAGAATCAGAGTCTGGAAAGATCCATGAGTATTTTCTTTGCTCAGCTTCAAAATTAGGTTAATTAAATCAGCAGGAGCGAATCGAAAGATTCTCCCATATGCAGTCTCCTATTATCCCTACTAGCAAACCTATAAATTCTATTCAGCACATAAAATTAAAATTCCTCTCCTCTATCTTGTTATTATTATGGAAATTAGATTAATTTTTTGCGAATAATATATATAGTATATGAATAATTACACCAATAATTATATCAAAAAAAATTTTAAAAAAAGAAATTTGTCACAATGGACACGCTTAAATACTAAATCTTTCCTTAAATAGAATTTTTCTAGATATATAATCAATAGCATAAAATTCCACCACAACTATACTAAAAATAACTATTAAATAAAATAAAAATAATACTAAAATTTAACGAGATTTGATCAATTTTATCTACGTCATTGGACACCACCAAAATAATATTACTAATTTCAGAGAAGAAATACAAAAGAGAGAGAAGAGAAAAAAATATTAAAGCCTTAGAAATGAGAGAGCTTAATATTTTTGGGATGGATATAACAAAGGGGAAAGGTCCCTTTTATAAACTAAAAACCCACCTCCCTATCCCACATCTTTTGATGTGAGATAGAGAAAATATCCAAATAACAATAAATCTCCACCTTGGCTATTTTTATTTACCATATGCAAATATTCTCTTAGAAAATACTATTTTTAGTAGTGTCTTTAATTACGCTGCGAAACACTCATCTTTAATTTTTTAAAATATTGATCAAGTTCAAACAATGATTGAATTTGATAGTTGTCACCACTTTTGTCAATATGTCTGCGGAATTGTCAGTGGTTCAAATTTTTTAAAGTAATATTTCACCGTTCTCTAGAATATCACGTATAAAATGATACCGAATATTGATGTACTTCATCATTGCATGATAAACTTGGTTCTTTGCTAAATGAATAACACTTTGGCTATTACAATATATTTTAATGTGCTTTTGTCTAACTGCCAGTTCATCAAGCAACTCTTGAAGCTAAATTGCTTCTTTAACAGCCTTTGATACTGCCATATACTATGCTTCCATAATGGACATGGCAAAAACTGTTGACTGTAATGTAGAATTTTAACTAACCGGCCCCTTAGCAAGTATTAACATATAATCAGTAGTTGATCGACATTTATCCAAATCACCAGCATAATAGGAATCATAGTATCCAACTACAAGTTGACCATCTTTCCATCCCGCTCAAATATGTAATACCCCTAATTTTTGAATATTAAATAAAATTAAATAAATTTGGATAAATTAAATAAATGATTTGAATGAAAAATGAAAGAATTTTAAGTGAAAAAGTAAAATGTATATTTGAAATATATTTGATGGAAATATGACACATATATACCTAAGATATACATTACATATATATATATATATATAGTATAAAGAATTGAATAATGGCTTATTATATATATATAGATAAGGATGGAATGAGAAAATATTTTTGCCTTCTTCTTCTTTTGCTCCTTTTGCCGTGAGTTAGAGAGAGAGAGTAAGGGAGAATTTGATCTTCTTCCATACACCAATTTTACAAGGGATTTCAAGAGTTCAAGTGAAGATTTAGAGGATTCTTCACCAATTAGTAAGTTCTTTTATCATTTTATAAGTTTCTTTGGAATTCTATAAAAAAATATGATATTTGGATTTTTGGAGATTTAGTATTAGCATGTTTTGATGGCTTATTTGAATATGTATGAAGATGTTGTGAGTAGTTAATGATGATTTTTAAGATTGGATTGAAAGAGAACATATTTCTTTTCTTTCTTCTTCTTTGAATGTGTTATGAGAGAAAGTAATGATTGATTGAATAAGATGATAGTTATAATATGTTGGAGTTATATAAATGTTGAATTTATAGGTGAATTATGAATATAAACTAAGATGATGATTAAGGGTGTTGTAGTGTTGAGTTTGGAATGTTTGTGTTCATATGGTTGAGAGTTCGGAATGCAGAATTTTTGCATGACACGGCCAGTGATATGGCCATATCATTGAGCGTGTCAACAGTGCTGAGTTCAACGTTGATAACATGACCATTAACACGGCTATGTCCCTGAGCATATCGTAGCTTCTGTAAGATAAAATAATTGACACGGCCATGAATATACCCGTATTGTTGGGCATGTCAAAGTTTATGTGAGACAGAATGAATGACATGGGCAGTGACATGCCTATGTCATGTCATTGGACGTGTTAAAATTTCTGTGTGATTGGGTTAATGACACGGTCAGTAACACGCTCGTATTATTGGGCGTGTCACTTGATAATAACTCTTTTCTTTGTTTTTCATTTGTAATTCCTATTTAAATGATTTGATTTTGATAATGCCTTAGAATGTGATATTAAATGGTTATTTATAATCACATTTGGTATAGGTATTGAGAGAGAGTAGTTTGCCCAACCCTAGTGTTGAAGGGCAACTTGGAAGAGAAGGTTAGAGGAAATTTTCAAGCTTATTTTGGAGAGTCTCCTAAGATATGTACAAACTCTTGATAAATGAAATGTGATTGCATTACATTTGGCCTAACACATTTTAGATGAAAAATATGTTAAGCTACTTGATACATTATGTATTTATGAACATGATGCTAAAACATATAAATTGTTGTGTATGCATTATTATGCATTGTGAAAAGCCATTATTAATGGCAAAATTGAATGAAATATGAATTATGTACAAAATATAAAAATGACCCAAAATATTTGGGTAATGTGATTTATACATTAAAGATATTATGTAAAGTCATTGGTGATGGCTAGATTGTATCAAATGAAATGCATTATGATTATATGATGATGTTGAAATAAATGAAATAAATGAGGCAATATGCCTAGCTTGATCGTGAGAAAATGAGAAAGAAATTCATAATAAAAATATGAAATAATTGTGTGTCTAGTATGTTATTCAATTTTCAGAGTTTCGTGTTTGGCGGCATGTTTATATTTTGCCTATGAGGTTAGACGCTTGGAGTAACTGTGAAAATATTTTTGAGGTGAAAAGACCGGATCGTAAGCCCAGGCCTAGTTGGACTGTTACATTGATATTTTACCTTCATGGCTAGACACATAGTGTTATTATGGACTAAAACGGTAACTCTGAGATTTGAATGATGTATTAGTTGTTTGGGCTCATGCTTGTGTATATGTTTATGTGAATTATCAAGTGATGAGAGAATATATCCAAAAGTGGTCTTGAATATCATGTGATGACATAGCATATGAACATTTTGCATTGACATTGTATTTGAATTTTATTATTATCAAAGTTTGTACCATTAGACTTCGGCTTAGCGTGATTGTAACTCATCGCGCAGGTGACAGGGGTAATCCGATAGAGCCGGAGAGCTCTACCAGACCATATCGGGTCTAGGCTTATATTATTGGAGCTTGAAGTGTTTGTGCTACAACAAGATCAGTGCCACTTTGCCAGCATGTACATATTTTATTTTATAGTATATTTGACATTATGTATATTATATTATGTTTTGGGAGTATATGTATATATATTATAAATTATAAAGAGTGTTTCAAGTAATGAAGTAATGTGAGGTATCATGTATTCTAATACATATATATATCTGTATAAATATAAATATTTTGAGTAATAAAGGAATATGAAAGTTTTAATTAAACCAAATTGTGACATTTTTATACCGTATATGCATATCTTACATACTGAGAGTGTGTGTATTTTACATTTATTGAGTCTAAGAGTGTTATCAATCCAATATATACGGTGTTCAGAATATAACATAGAATCCATTTCACAGCTTTCCAATGCTCTTTGCTAGGATCATGCATGTACCTGCTCACAACTCCAACTTTTTATGAAATGTCTGGCCTTATACACACTATAGTATATATCAAACTATCAACAATATTTGCATATGAAACCTTTGACATGTACTCATGTTCCACTTCATTTTTAGGAGATGAAGATGTGATGAGCTTCATATGAGGTACAAGTAGTATACTTACAGGTTTTAACTTCTCATTCAAGCCAAAATATTATAGTACATTCTTCAAATATTGTTTCTGATTCAAACAAAGCTTCCATCTCTTTCAACATCTGTATATCTCCATGCCTAAAATTTTATTAGCTTTACCTAAGTCTTTCATTTCAAACTCCTGATTTAGCTGAGCCTTCAACTTCTCAATTTCTCTTTGATTCTTTGAAGCTATCAGTATATCATCAACATATATGAGAAGATATATGAAAGATCTATCTTGTACCTTGTACAAATATACACAATGATCATATTTGCCCCTTGTGTACTTCTGCCTCATTATAAAATTATAAAATCATTTATACCACTGCCTCAGAGATTATTTCAATCCGTACAATAATTTTTTCAATTTGCATATCCGTTTTTCTTCTTCAACAATCTTGAACCCTTCTAGCTGAGTCATATTGATTTTCTCTTCTAAGTCTCCATGCAGAAATGCAGTTTTTATATCAAATTGAACGAGTTTCAAATCTAATTGTGCTACCAAGGCCAATAAATTTCTAATGGATGAATATTTTACAATTGAAGAAAATACTTTATTATAATTAATTTTCTCCATCTAAGCATAGCCTTTAGCTATCAATCTTGCCTTATTGTGAACATCGTTCTTGCCAGAAAATTCTTCTTTCTTTGTATATACCCATTTGCATCCAACTGATTCTTTCCCTTTAGTAAATTAGCTAGCTTCCATATCTGAATCTTTTCAATTGACTGCATTTCATCATCCATGACTTTCCTCCACTTCTCCTTTTTTGAACTTTGGACAACTTCACTATAAGTATTAGAAATGTCATCACTTGTAATTAGGGATGCATAAGTCACTATATCATCAAATCGAGCAGGTTTGCGAATCTCTCGTCATGGCCTATTTGTTGCAATAGATTCTTATTGCTGTGGAGGTTCCTAGATTGAAATCTCTTCTTCTTCTGACTCCCTCTCTATTGTAGAAATGTCTTTATTTATTTTATTTATTACAGGGTTAACAATTATTCTTTCAAACTACACCTACTGCGGAGTACCATCTGTCTGCTGAATAATTTTATTTGTTACCTTTTCAACATTGTAGACTCATCAAAGGTAACATCTCTGCTAAAGACTATCTTCTTTATTTCTGGACACCAAAGGCGAAGTCCCTTCACACTAGTGGTAATCCCCATAAAGAGCGATTTCTTTGCCCTCAGATCTAACTTTGATTCCTTAACATGATAGTATGCAGTGAAACCAAACACACGTAAGAAATCATAATCAGTAGTAGGTTTTTTAGACCACATCTCCAAAGATGTTTTACCACTAATAGCAGTTAATGGTAAGCGATTAACGAGATGGCATGCATATATAATAGCCTCAACCTAAAATTATCTACCCAATCCAGCATTGGACACCATACACCGAACTTTCTCTACCAATGTCCGGTTTATGCGTTTTGCCACCCTATTCTGTTGTGATGTATCTCTAACTGTGAAGTATCTGATAATGCTTTCATCTTGGCAGAGTTTTAAAAATGGATCATTTTTATACTCTCCACCATTATCTGTGCGGAGATATTTTCAGCCCGTCTGAGTTTCCACCATCTTTTTTCTTATGAGAAAAACTTTCCATACTTCATCCTTCGTCTTCATAGTATACACTCATACTCTCTGAGAGAAGTCATCAATAAATATTACAAAGTAGTGTTTTCCTCCCATTGAAGTTTCCTTGGAAGGACCCTATATATCTGAGTGAATATAGTCTAAAATACCTTTGGTATTATAGATTGCAATAACAAACTTCACTCTAGTCTGTTTGCCTTTCACATAATGCTCACAAAAATCTAACTTATAGGGTTATACTCCTTTTAATAATCCTTGATCTGGCAAAAGTTTCAAGGATTTATCGCCAGCATGCCCCAAAAGCATATGTCATAATCTAGTTGCTTCCAACTCTTAATCATTACTGAAAACTACTGTTGTTGTCCCAATAATTGGATTATCCTGACAGTAATATAGGTTATTGACCTTCCTTAATCCTTTCATTATTATCAGTGCACCTTAGATGATTTTCATTACTCCATCTGTTGTATTTACAATTAAGCCTTTTGATTCTAGGACTTCCATAGAGATGAGATTCTTCTTCAAGCTCGGTATATATCGGACATTTATCAAAGTCCTGATTGATCCATCATAAATTTTCAATTGGATTGAACTAATTTCTTTCATCATACATAGACCGTCATTTGCTGTGTAAACAGTTGCTCCTTCCGGTTCTCTAAAGTCAAAGAACTAATCTCGATTGGACACATATGGTGGCTACAACCAGAATCAAGTAGACATACACTAGAAGAGCTTATTGATGACACAATAGCTAATGAAAGGTCCGAGTCTTCATCATCACACTGAGCTATATTTAAATTTACGACAACTTTTTCTTTATCAGATTTGCTTTTATTCTTCAGCTTAGGATAATTTATCTTCCAATACCCTTTCTCCTGGCAAAAGACACATTCATCTTTAGCTGGTCTGAATTTTAATTTCTCCTTCTTTTCTCTCATTCTGATTTGAGAGCGACCTCTCATAATCAATGCTTCTGCTGCTCCACTTGAACTCTTTTTCTTATTTTTCTTTCGTAATTTATAACTGTATAATGCAGCAGTTACTTCAGAGAGAGTTACTTCAGCCTTTCCATAGAGTAGAGTTATTTTAAGAAACTCAAACTCCTTTGGAAGAGACCCTAACAGAATCAAAGCCAAATCTTCATATTTGGAAGTCACGTCCAAATTCATCAAATCAGCTACTAGCTGATTAAAATTGGCGATGTGTTTATTTATTATGGTACCAGAAATATAAGTGGAGCAAAATAATCTCTTCTTCATATGAAGCTTGTTCTGACTGCTTTTCTTCAAAAAAATTTCCTTCAATGCCTTTCACAATTTACTTGCAAAAAATTTCTTAGAGAAAGTATACTTCTGTTCTCTAGAAAGACATGGTCGAATTGTACCATAAGCCACGCGATTAATGGCTTTTCAATTTTTTTCATTATTGTCTTCTTATTTCTCTTCTTCAATGGCAATGTCCATACCTTGCTAAAAGAGAGCATCTAGAATCTCATTTTGTCACATACCAAAATGTCTCATACCATTAAAAATCTTTATTGCAAATCTAACATTTGACACAACAGTTCTTGATCAGATTGATAAAGTGGATGTTATCTCCTTTGGAGTGGATGATTTACCTGAGTCTTCTGCCATTTTTGCTTCAAAAAAAATTTAATAGCTAACAAATGCGAAATATAAATAATCCAAGAAAATTTTTCTGATGTGAAAGATCAGACTAAACTGCAACCACAAAGCATACTTAGAAAATCTTGGTTCTGATATCAATTATTATAGAAATTAGATTAATTTTTTATCAATAATATGTATAGTGTGTGAACAGTTACAACAACAATTATGCCAAAAAAATTTTCAGAAAAGAGAGGTGAGTCACAATGGACACGCTTAAATACCAAGTCTTTCCTTAGACAAATTTTTTCTATACATATAATCAATAGCACAAAATACCATCACAACTATACCAAAAATAGTTATTAAATAAAATAAAGAGAACATTAAAATTTAACGAAGTTCGGATAATTTTATCTACGTCCTCAAATACTACCAAAATAATATTACTAATTTAAAAAAAGAAATATAAAAGAGAGAAAAAAAATATTAAAACCTTAGAAATAAAAAGACTTTATATTTTTGAGATGGATATAACAAAAGGAGAAATGTCCCTTTTATAAACTAAAAATTCACCTCTCTATCCCACATCTTTCTTTCGATATAGGATAGAGAAAATAGCCAAATAACAACCGTTATTATACAACTATAAATATAAATAAAGTAAAAAAAAAATTTAACATGGACCTAATTTATATTTTCACTTATTTATCAAATTAATAATAAATTTTAATTTAAAAATAAAAATTAACAAAAATTATTTTTTAAAAATATTATAATTTAAATAAAAATTTATAATTAGCACGGTCGCGGAGACATGGAGCAAGTATAATGTAAATCTTATAATAGCCACGCATGAAATGCAATACATGTGAATTACAGATAAAGTGAATGCAATGATTAACTAATTCCAATTGGACAGATATAATGACACATTATATTGGATAAAAAAAATTAAAAAACCTGCTGGCAAATGAAAAACAGAATAAAAATGCATTAAATCTAAAAGTGTAATGGTAAATTATTTAAAAGAAAACGCCGCATAATTTTTTTCGGCTTTGCTCATGTCATGCGTGGTTAATGAGAATTTTGATATTTGGGCACTGAACTTTTAGGCATCTTTAGAAATATATAAAAAAAAATAAAAAATAAAGACTTTCAAAATTTACTATTAATTTAAAAATATTTATAAATTTATCTAAATGGATAATTTTTTTTATAAAAATATCATATTTAGGTAATTTATTATAAATTTATTATAAGTTTATTATATATTTATTATAAAATAATTAAAATATTTTTGATAAAAATAAAAAAATTATAAAAGATTAGATGATGCAATTTTTTTTTATTTTTATGACTTCTTTCGGCCGACAAATGAATGACAAGTCCAATTGCTGAAGCTAAATTCTTGCATTCAGTGTCAAGCCCATAGTAAAAAAAAATTAAACAAAGCCTCGACATCCGACTGAACATTTTAATTATTAGTAATTAGTAAATCATGTTTACAAAATTTCTCTACTTCTTAATACATCTCTAATAATGGGGCGAGAAAGTCAGAAAATACAATAAATTGTGAGTGTAATTTGTATCAAGACTGATGGGCCTTCAAATAAGCTAAGACTCCTACATTCAAATGTCTTTGGTTCGGATTGAGAAACATTAACCCGGCTATCAACGAATTGGTCGTTATTATCAGGTCCTCTTACAAGGGCACGGGCAGGGGCGGAGGCAGGTGGGGTCGGATGGGGGCTGACGACCCCTCCTGCCTGCCGCCGGAGATGTAAATCTTCACCCCCCTTCAACTCCCTCAGCCCCTCGGTCCCTCAGTTTCAGCCTCCCTCAGCCCCCCCTTCAGCCCCTCAGCAGCTCAGCTCCCTCAGCCCCATAGGCACCTCAGTTTCAACCCCCTGCCGACGGTCCTGGCTCCGCCACTGGGCACGGGCAAGCACATTTGGATTGGGATATGGACTTTCAAAATATGGGGTACCTTCCTGACATCCAATATGCTGAGGATGCTTATTAACAGAGGGTAAAGTGGAGCCACGGTGATGAATCTTTTGAGGGTATTTTGTGCCATATCCCACCATGTATGACATGCCTAATGGGTTCTTTCCAAGTATATAATCCACCTGCACCAATCACAAAGAAATAATCACATTTTATACACACACACACACACATTGAACTAAGTCTAATGGTTGCTACCTGGCCTTTTGCAACACTGATGATCCCAGTTGGAGTGGCTACTGCACTGCCACAGTGAACCACTCTACTAGCTTTCTCCAAATAGCCTGAGTAAATAATAAGAAGAAATGATAGAGAGGTTGCATGTTGCAAGTTGCTTCCTCCAGCTTTAAATATTAGTCCACGTGATCACAAACATGTAAAATCAATTTTAAATCCAGTCTAAAATTTTGATGTATAGTGAATGCTATATTTACCTGGACAGTATGTGACCGACTTGGTAGGCGATTCTGGCAATATAGAACACACAAACCTGTCAGGATTGGGAACAAAGGTATTTTCTTTGGGCGTGCTCATCACCCACTACACCCACAAATTTAACAAAAGCAAAAGTTTCATATTATGTAATATGCCAAAACTATATATATTAACATTTCTTAACAGAAGATTAAGAACCTAATTAATGTATCATGATTGGCAAAACATTGGAGAGAATCCAATAATTATTAGTTACCCCAGAAACAAGTATGTTAATACCAGCATCTTTTGCATCCCATCCAAATTCAGAAAAGCTTTCATGGAGTAAATTACTCACATCATTCATGCGTTTTCTGTATCTAGATTCCATATATTTAAAGTTTTTTACCACAAAATTCCAATATTTGGGATCATTTGTTGCCTTGTACAGCCACGCTGCTCCCCATATCAATTAATCCTGTATATATATCCAATAAATAATTAATTAATTATTACTATTAGTAAACAAACAGATTCAATATAGATTATTTTAAATAATTAAGCATATGTACCTCATAACCATTGAAATCACAGTAAAACGGACAAACTGCTTTTCTAAGACTGAAATTGTAAGATCCTCGGTACTTAGTTTCAAAGTCGAGGACCTAATAAATATTATCATATAGAAACAGAAAGCTAATCTTAAATAAAAATAAAAATAATTTTTTCTTGGAAAATTAAATAGCTAGTAATCATTTTTTCATTCTAAAATTGATTTCGAACAGAGTTCATAAAAATTAAACCTATAATCATACATATACATACCGAGACTGCTCTTTGGAGAAGATTGTTAGAATATGTAGGATCAATAGTTTTGAAGACCAAAGAAGAGGCGGTTAGTGCAGCAGCAGTCTCAGATGAAACTTCAGAGCCAGGGTTGGTTTGATTAACAACGTAAGTAGTTCTAAGAGTGTCCATATCTTCAGGTCTCTCCCAGCAATTGTGGTCACTCATGGGTTCACCAATTTGTGCAACAACTGAGCCAGGGACGCTGGTGGCTTTAAGAAAGTAGTCTGTACTCCATCGAATGGCCTCTTCTGCGTGTCCCAAGTCTGGTCCCATAAGTTGTCCAAATTCTAACACGCTCCAAGCTAGCAGGGTTATTGTGAATGCCATTGAAAAATTAAACTTTATGTTATTGAAAAATTAAACTTTATGTTCTCTCCAGCATCATAGTAACCTCCAGACAAATCCAACTGAATGTTTTATTAAAAGATTGTTATTGTTATTATAATAACTATTATGATTATTATTATTTTCAAATAATGCTCATATATACCAAGAAATAATTATCTAAAAATGAAAATTTTATTGGACAATAGGATTCCAAAAACAATTAGAAACAGAATTATTTAATTAACCATAAAGTCTTTTATTTATATGTCTTATGGTTTGCTGGTAGACAGCATAAAGAAAATTGAATTTAATGTATTAGTATGCAAAAATATTATAATCATATATAAAGGAAAATTACATGTAACTCATTATTTAAATTCTAATAAAAAGTTGGCCTGATATATAGACAAGATGATGAAAATTAAACTTAATGAATAAGCATGAAAAATAGTTAACTAATGAATTGAAATATAAGGAAACATACACCAATGGCAGAGCCATCACGAAGGGCAGAATCCTTTCTTCAAGTCATTCTTTGAGTAGAGGGCAGCTTTCCTGACCTCTGCCCTTCAAAAAATAAAATGCATTTGGTCAATGCATCTCCATAATCATGCTGCGACGCCACTTTCATTACACAAATCATCATCACTACTCCTAAAAACAACAACATTATTCTACTTTTCTTACTACTACTGCTACAACTCTTGCTCCCTGTATCCCTTAATTGCTCTACCACTTAAGAAAACAACAGAAATAAAGAAGTTTTGTGAGTAACCAACTAAAGCTCAAAGTGTATATTTATAACACAAAATATGAGATGGTAATGATGATGGAAATCTCATGTGATTTTAGCAGCTTCAACATATATAGCAAGTGCGTCATGAAATAGTGTTTTCAAGATACGCAATTAAAAGAAGATAACAATAACAGAAGAGGAACTGAAACTCGCGAGCCTAATTATCTTGATTTGTATAATTAACCTTGTTCATATTCAGTGGCAAATGCAACATTACAAGAAATTAATTTTTTTACGTTTTTTTTTTGTTTCAATTAATTAGTTAATACACATTTTTTTTTCCTTATTTGTTATGATATTTCCTTTTAATATGGCGTTAGATTCCTTCTTCGATCTAAATCCCTCAATTATTGGAAAAATTCTAAATTCTGCGAATTTTGATTATGTAATTAGTTAAGCGTAAATTTTGGTTCTAATATTAATTTTTAATTTAAATAATTGAGGATTATGTCATGCCATATGAAGAATTCATAAGATCTACAAACACATCAGTTAGCTGGCAAACTGTTCGAGAACAAATGTCTAATTTAGACTCTAAACTATAACGAAAAGTTTAAATTAATCATTAAATTTTTTTTTGAATTAAATTGATACTTTTTTTAAAAAAATTTGGTCCAAATTGCCTATTTTTCTAACGAAATTATTAAATAGTTTATGGCATGGGCTAATTTAGACTAAAATTAAAGATTATGAGTCAAATTAAACTTTTTAAAAAATATTAATATACTATATTTAAAAAATTATTTATTAATTAATATTTTTAATATCAATATTTTATAATATTAATGAATATTTTTTATAATTTTACAATTTATAATAATTTAATAATCTATAACTTAACAAATAATTAAAAATATTAAATAATTTATATTATAATATTTTTAAATATGATATTAATTATAATATTACAAAATTAATACTAAAAATATTAATAAATAATTTATATTAAAAAATTATAATTTATAATATTAATAAATTTTAATAATTTTATTTTTTAATATATTTCACATTTTTAATAATTAATTAATTTTTAATATTATTAATTATTAATTAATTTTAATAACAATAATTTATAATAATAATAAATATTTTTATAATTTTATAGTTTATAATATTTATCTATGTTAATGTTATGCATTCAATTCTATTGTATAGATAATAGAAATTAAAATTATGTTATTTTCTATAATTGAAGGTTATTTCATATACTATAAGAATAGATAATATGTATTTATTCTTCGTTCTCTTTAGATAATATGTATTTATTCTTCGTTCTCTTTCTTATTGATTGAATTTTTTTTAAATAAAATTATAATTTTTGAATCATTTTATTTAAAAAAATAAAATTAAAAATTATTATTCTTAAATTATATATATAAATTATTAAATTATTAATTCCTTTTCAAATTATAGATTATTAAAATATTATGAATTATAAAATTATAAAAAAATTTATTAATATTATAAATTATAATATTAAAAAATTATTTTTAATATAACCAATTATAATATTTTTAATATAAATTATTTTTTAATATTTTTAATATTAATTTCATAATATTATACTTAATAATATATTTAAAAATATTGTACAAATCATATATAATATAAATTATTATAATTTTATTTTTTTAATATATTTCTCATTTTTAATAATTAATTAATTTTTAATATTATAAATTATTAATTAATTTTAATAACAATAATTTATAATAATAATAAATAAATTATAATTTTATAGTTTATAATACTTATCTATGTTATGCCTTCAATTCTATTGCATAGATAATAGAAGTTAAAATTATGTTATTTTCTATAATTGAAGGCTATTTCATATACTATAGAAATAGATAATATATTATTCATTCATCGTTTTCTTTCTTGTTGATTGAATTTTTTTAAAGTAAAATTATAATTTTTGAATCTTTTTATTTAAAAAAATAAAATTAAAAATTATGATTCTTAAATTATATATATATAAATTATTAAATTATTAATTCTTTTTCAAATTATAGATTATTAAAATATTATGAATTATAAAATTATAAATTTTTTTATTAATATTATAAATTATAATATTAAAAAATTATTTTTAATATTACCAATTATAATATTTTTAATATAAATTATTTATTAATATTTTCAATATTAATTTCATAATATTATAATTAATAATATATTTAAAAATATTATAAAAATCATATATAATATAAATTATTATAACTTTTTAATATTTTTAATTATTTGTAAAATTATAGATTATTAAATTATTATAAATTATAAAAAATATTTATTAATGTTATAAATTATTGATATTAAAAATATTAATTAATATAAAATTTTTTAAATATATTATATTAATATTTTTTAAAAATTTAATTTGGCTACTAATTTTTAATTTTAGATCAAATTAACTTATATCATTAATTATTTAATGATTTCGTTAAAAAATAATTTAGATTGAATTTTAGAAAAGGTATTTATTTAATTAAAAAATTTACAAAAATTTAAAATTTTTCTAGTTTAAAGGCTAAATTAAACCTTTGTTCAAATGTTCCAATGAAAGCAAAGATCTTTTCATCATGTTTTCCGTCCTATTGTATGGGTTAATATTTTTTGAGGACATATATCAATGTGTCAACGTGCAATTTACTCGGTCAAAGTTGGCAACTTCTGTTGACAAAATGAGACAAATTAAATTTTGTTGACAGGCCAACCAATGCAAATTACCTTGTGATGAAGCAATTTTATATACACAAAGGTTCATTTCAACCTTAAAATTTATAAATCATGTTTAAATTAAGATGAAATAATTTTTTTATTTAATTAAAGACTAAATTTTTACTAAGGATAAATGTTCAATTTAAACTTAAAATTTATTAATCAAGCTCAAATTTGGAGAAAATAACTTTAAGTTTTCTACAAAAATATCCATAAACAAACTTTTTTTTTTTTTGTAAAAAATACTGCAAAAGAAATATTTATATATTTAAAAAAAATTGAGTTAAATTTTTAAAAATATCTATTCCTTATTAAAATTATTTTTTTTTTCAAAAATATCTCATCTTTCACTATATATAATAATTTACTTTAATTTTTTATTTTTTTTTTCAAATTTCACTATTAAAAAAATATATTCTTATAAAATAATAAAAAGTAATATTTTAAATTATATTTTTAACATATATAATATATCAATTTTTTATAAAAAATTAAAATTTGATTAAGAAATAAAATAATAAAATATATTAATAAAAATTATTAAATTTATTTTTAAATAATATATATGTAATATTTACACAACATCTACACAACAAAATTAATATTTTTAAACTTTATTTTTTATATGTATAATATATAATAACTATTTAAACATTAATTTTGTTCTATAAATATTGTGTAGATATTACGTATATATTATTTAAAAATAAATTTAATAATTTTTATTTATATATGTTTATATATTTTATTTTTTATATACTTATTTTTGTGAGTGTTATTTATTATTTATAATTAAAATTAATTTATAAAAATATATCAATTTGTATTTTTTGAGGAAATAAATTAATGTGTTAATTACTAAACGAGCATGTCATGAAAATTCATGATTTTTAGTTAATCAGAAGATCAATGAAAATGAAAAAAAAAAAAAAAAGAAAGAACAACAAAGAAAGCTGCAACGGATTAAATTATCTTTTTTTTTTCCCAAAAAAGGGTGAACTTCTTTTTCTTATAATTTGAATTATAATATTTAAAAAGTAATTTAAATTAATTTTTTTAAATTACGATTTGAAATTGGCTTGGTCTATAAATGAGATAATAGGCCAAGTCTATTTAAGAATTTTCCTTATCCAAAAACTTTTGGATAATAATTAACAAAATTTTTTATTATCATAAAATTTACTTTTATAATTAGTTAGTTCATCCAATAAATTAATTAAAATAAAGAGAAAATAATAATCAAATAATCTATATATATAAATTGAATCTTATGACAAACTTTTCCTCCATAAAATTAACATAACTGTACACTTGAGATTCTACAAAATAAAAAAAATAAAAAAAAAAGAGAAAATCCACGTTAAAATAATAATACTATAGAGACGGATGTGATCTGAAGTAAGCCAAAAGACAACCAAGAGGTGCATTAATATATGTAGTTGGTTCCGAGTAAATAAAATCAGGTCTTGAATCTGCATAAGAATCGTTAATGTCAGGTCCTCCGACAACTGCCCCAGTTAACAAATTTGGATTAGGATTGTCACTGTTAAAGAATGAAATTCCATCTTTACTGAATGAATTTTATCAGGATGATCATCAATGGACGGCAGAGACGATCCTCGTTGGTGAATTCTTCGAGGATATTTTTCCCCATAACCCACCATGTACGACATGTTCAGTGGATTGCTTCCCTGAATATAAAATTAGTATATGTAAAGTCAGCTCTGTATACTCATTCCAAATAATTCATACCTCACAACCACTGTAATCACAGTAAAAAAGGCACGCCCATGATCCTAGACTTTCATTATAAGATCCTCCGTAAGTATCTGCAAAATTGAAAACCTGATCCCTTTTTGAGATATATCTTTAGTATAATATTTGATATATTAAAGATATACTCCATTTTTAAAGTTACACATTCAATATACATTAGAGCGAGAGTATTGGTCACCCCAAAGATGGAGATGGAGTAGCTCCGTGTAGGGCGGTGAATGTTGTTAGTTGCAGTGAATTTGGATGAAGATGAAGATGGTTTATTGTATTAATTTACTTATCATGCTCTTCCATATACTATATATTCATTCGTTGACTGCCACTTGTACACGTGAAGTGGTGGGATATTCATTAGAAACTATACCTCCTTATGCCTTTTTTTTTATTAACTACATATAAATATCTAGTATACACGAACCTGAAATTTAGACGAACATAACACACTCTTCTAATTATTAAATTATACTTTAATGATTTACCTCTTTGGACCTTAATTAAATCATATTGATCAAATTTTATTTTTGCTCTAAATTAAAAAGATATCTTTCTTTTTATAAGTTTTTAATTTCAATATGAATGATTTATTCTTAATTAAATCATTTATTAAAATAAATTTAATATAATATATAAAAAATTAACACTTGATATTCACTAATAATTAAATGAAAAACAATTGATATAATTTTATGGTGGTGGACGAGTCACGTGAATTTTATTAATTGATGGATTCATTAATTTATTATTGAAATTAATCCCTTTCAATTTTTTTTTTTAATTTGTTTGTTTGTTTAGATGCATTAGCAAAAGAATAATTTTGAATTAATAATTAGAAACCGTATCTTTGCAAGTTTGAAATATCAATTTAAAAGAAAATTTTAAAAAAATTAATTGGGTGCTTGAAAAGAAATAAATGTGAAAATGCTATTATCAAAATTTAAAACCATCCTACCATTTTTCAATTAAGAAAGAAAGGAAAGAGAAAGTGAAAAAAAAAAAAATTTGTGGCCACCAATTAGATAAAGTTGTTTTTCGAAATCTTTTTCCTAAAGATTTACGACGCAAAATATTATGGAAAAGTTACATGAATTAAGGCCTTTTTTTTTCTTTTTTTTATTCTTATGAAACTTTCATTTCTTTTTTCAATTTTACGGCGGACATGTTTTTTTTTTATTTTTCTTTTTGTTATCTTTTGTTTATCTGTTTTATTTTTTATTTTTATTATTCATTTTTTATTCATCAATAATAAATTTATTATTCTTCACAGCATACACATAATATATATAAATATATATATAATAAATATACAATATATATAATATATACATAATAAATATAGATATATACATAATATGTATTTATATAATATAAAAAATATGAAAATTAAAATAAATATTACTTAAAGCGAGTGAGAATGTATTTTTATATAAAAAAAGTTATTTGACTTATTTTTTAAAATTTTTTAAAGGTGTAATATTTTTTAAATTAAACTTTTTTTAAGGTAATATTTCCCATTTTTTAACAAAAATTCGGCCTTTAAAAGGATGAAATTATTTTTCCTGAAAAGGTATTTAGCTCACCTCTTTTTTAAGTGATTATATTTTTGTGATTTCTTCAAAAATACTTAGAAATAAAATTATTTTTAAAAATTTTTATTTTCCTTTTTTTAAATCATTTTTTGTTTTTAATTTTTTTTCAAAAAGATATATCTAATGTTCCATTTTCAAATATAATATGCATTTAATATATATTAAAAACATATTAAAACTGTAAAATATTTTTAAAAAAGAAGTAAAATGTAATATGTAATATAATATGTCCTATACTTTCCTTAAAAACTGGCCATATCCAACGACCCATGGAAAAGCAACACTTCTGTTTAGATTTTAAAGAAATATGCTTTGCCATAATCCCTTAAATAGTGTTAAACATCTCTTTTCTTTTCTTTAAATTTTATTTGAAGTCAAACTTTCTTTCTGTCTTTGAACCTTCTACAATATCAACTACGTTAATTTTTTAAACTATTTATTTTGTAAATCGTTATTTATTTATTGAAACTTATTATTTTTTTTTATTTTTTAGTATAATATTACATAATATCAGAATTAGGTTCAAATTTTGGAAACAATGTTAATTTTTAATTAATTTCACCATTTTTTACTCTTTTTTTAAGTTTTGGAGTTACGCTTATAACTGACTTTTTTTTTTTCAGAAATAAACAAAGTGAATTTGATCAACTGTGGTATTAAATTTCTGTTGGATTATTATTCTTTCTATTTAGGATATTGCGTTTTGGACAGTCATCATTTCATCAAACACTACTCGGATTTTTCTTAACGAGACTCAATCTCGGACATATACGGCCAATAATCAGAGGCACTGCGAGCCTTGACCAGATGCCCATAGCCCATAAAATATTCCTGTGAATTAAAAGATAAAATTGAATAGAAAAAAGGGCAATTCATAAAAATAACTTAAAAAGGGGAAAATTATAAATATACTGTGCAAATTTTATTTGCAATTATGAAACTATGATTTATTTTGGGTATATATAAAGTATATGTTCAATATATTTTTGATATATTTGGTATACATCAAAAATACTAAAAAATATTTTTATAAATTTAAAAACATCAAATTATAAAATATATTATAAGATCTTCCTTTTATGTGAAAAAAAATATATATTTATGTAATTTCCTTTCGAAAAAGGAATCTTCAGAAGGCTGGGAAAAGACACTTAGCTGACAGCCACAATCTTCTATTAAAACTGTTGTAAGTGCATACAGAATAATGAGTAATATTCCATTCAAGTTTCAGTTAAAGAAACTAATAATATAGCATTTTCTTTTTGAACTGAACAATAATGTAGCAATTAATGTAAATGAAAAATTGCTTAAGGTTTTGAATAATTGTCACACCAGCACTTTTAATGTAAATAAATAGTATTTGATACTATTATTATTATTATTATTATTAATTAAACACAATATGACCCATTATAAAATGATTAGAATTAAAATTAGTTAGCTGGTGCTTGCTATTCAAAATTTCATGAGATAGCTTAAAAGAGGAAGAGGATATATATATATATAGCTCGCTTATCCTGCAATTACTAAATAGCACATGATTCATTCCGACTATAATGCAATGCCTAATTGAAAGCATACATTACATGGTTTGAGTAATTGGTGGATGTTGCTTCTTCCTTCTAAGTATCGCTTACTTTCAATCTACTTCACTATATATTTATTTATTTACATAATTTTTCCCAATAGAATTGATGGTGCCACAAATCAACATTAGAGTTTTTTTTTATGAAATTTTATATTGCAGTAATAACTAAATTAATAAAAAAAAAATCATATCTTTTTTCCAATCAAATGTAAGATTAAAAAATACCAACCACAAAAAAGATAACAATTATATTATTTCCAATTAGATTAATATTATAATAATAGAGAGAGGAATTATAATAATATATATGAGAGGGATTTTTAAAAAATTAACATTTTCATATGAATTAAATGTCGAGCGTACGTATCATATTGCCGTATTGGCAGGATAGTTGAGCCCACTAAATAATTCTATGATCATATGTGATTGTGTGGCTCAATCGAGACAAGGAAGGATTTTGCTTAAGTATAAAATTGCAGGCGTAGGCAAATAGTGAGCCGTCACTGTTCTGTTAGTTTTTATTAGTTTTTCTGAGGTATGTTTTTTCTTTGTAATTACCACCGACAACGAGTTGTGACATGTTAATTGCTTAATTAGCTGGCTTAATACACCGTTGTTGATTACGCCATTATTATTAATTAGTAATTGAATGGATTGGAAAGGCAAGCAATTCTATGCTCTTCATTATATGTCAAAAAATATAATGATAGTCTTAAAGAATAATATTCCCTCCTGCTAGCTCCTTCATATTTTGACAAAAACTAAAAATACAATAAATAAAATAATGTTTTTATATTTTTATTATATAATAGACACATTTTATTTTATTTATTTTGAGATATTACTTACTTTTAAAAAAATCAGAATTCATATGAAATAGAAAAAGTCTAGTAAAAAAAAGTAATCCTAATAATAAAAATGAGAAAATCTTTTTAAGACATTAAGAAAAGGAAATATTTTGAAAAAAGAGATAGTATGATTACTTGTTTCTATTTACAACAATAAATAATTACATGAACTCCATTCCAATTGGCTTTTGCTTCCCTTGTATATTTATACGAACAACTACTCACGCAAATAGCCCTATCATGATATCATGACTTTTCTTTTGCACACAAAAATAAGTAAATACAACATGGGATTTCTTGCATTTTCAATTTTCAAACAATGCCGATGCCAACAACTTTTCTTTCTTTCTACTGTACAAGAAACCCTTTTGTTAAGCTGCTAAGGCCCTTAAAAAAAATCCTTAGTACTGTATCAAAAACCCAAATTGAAAAAATTGAAAGAAAACACAACCATGGCGACCAAAAATAGGCGATTCTTAATTTTTTTTCTTCTACTTGTCTTCAATTTTCTCCAATATTGCAGAATCAAGCACTAAATCCAATATTACCTGGAAGTGCAATGAGACCCCACATCCTCAACCATGTAATTATTTCATGAACCAGAGACGTCACTAACATTTTGCACCAAAACACAGGTCAGAATTTCGGAAAATAATGGTCCAAGTAGCACTTGAAAGAGCTCTTGGTGAAAAAAGGCAAGTTTTCAAATTGAGATCAAAGTGCGAAAGTCATCGCGATAGGGTTGTGTGGGCTGATTGTTACAAACTTCATGCTGATACAATTGTTCAATTAAACCGGACCTTACAAGGCCTAAAATCCAAGAAAAAAGGCTGTACAAATTTCGACGCGCGAACTTGGCTAAGCACTGGTTTAACCAACATCGCCACATGTCGGACAGGATCTTTAGACCTTAATGTTTCCAATTTTGTCATGCCAATAATGTCCAACAATTTATCTGATTTAATTAGCAACAGTTTGGCACTTAATGGAGTTTGCTTGCTGTTGAAAATAATAATACAGAAGGATTTCAGAGATGGTTTTCGAGCAGCCAAAGGAGATTACTGCAGTCTTCTTCGTTGACAGCCAAGGCGAATTTGGTCGTAGCTCAAGATGGTTCAAGAAATTTTAGGAGTGTTCAGGCAGCTATTAATGCTGCTGCGAAAAGGAAGTATAAAACAAGGTTTATTATACATGTGAAAAGAGGTGTTTACAGGGAGAATATTGAGGTTGGTATCAATAATAATAATAATATTTGGCTGGTTGGCGATGGCATGAGAAACACCATTATAACTAGTTCCAGAAGTGTTGGTGGTGGTTACACAACCTACAATTCTGCCACTGCTGGTGAGTAAATTTTAAGTTTTTTAATTAAGATTTTTTTATAAAAAAAAAAGAATTTTTATATATGCTTTATTTAAGAATTTATAACCTTTTATTATTATCATTTTTTTTATTTAAGTTCATATAATCGCATAAATGTTTTTATTATGAATGATATAGAACATTAATATATCAATTAATAGAAGGTGAATAGAAACTAGATTTTCCCTTTGTTATAAAATGAATTGACCTGATTTTACTGAAATCATAGGAATTTAAAATAGCGTTATTAAAATAAAAAGGGTAATTAATTATTTAATTTCTTTCAAGAAAGAAAATCAGGAAATTATAATATTAATTTGTTATAGTGTTCTTCTTCCTTAATTTTATAAGCTATGAAGTTCTAACTGTATTATTCATAGAGAACATATATAGTCCCACTAGAGGGCAATTTTAACAAGATAAGTCTTAATTTTTTTGAGGAAACAAGATAAGTCTTAATTCATAATTGAACCATTCCATCATTTGAATTTCCGAAAAATTTCTTCAGTTGATATTGTATTTTTTTTAAATGTACTGTTATCATGTGAAAACCAATATGATTTCATTCGAGAATTTTTCAATCTCACATTCCATATCAAACCAAAGCCTCTTAATTTCCACCAAACATATAAAATTTTGTTTTATTGCACCCAATATCAATTTATTTGTTCAATAAGCCAAATAAATTAATATTCCTAAAATCATGATTTGTAGGAATTGATGGCCTTCGCTTTGTTGCTCGTGGCATTACATTTAGCAACACAGCAGGTCCATTAAAAGGCCAAGCAGTTGCAGTTCGATCATCCTCAGATCTCTCAGTATTCTACAGATGTTCCTTTCAAGGCTACCAAGATACTCTCTTTGTCCACTCTCAACGACAATTTTACAGAGAATGTTACATTTATGGAGCTATAGACTTCATATTCGGTAATGCAGCAGTTGTTTTTCAAAATTGCTTAATTTATGTGAGGACACCTATAAAAGGTCAAGCGAATATGATAACAGCACAAGGTCGCAATGACCCTTATCAAAATATAGGAATTTCAATCCACAATTCACAAATTCTACCAGCTCCAGACCTGAAACCAGTGGTGGGTTCGTTTCAGACATACTTAGGGCGGCCATGGATGGAATATTCTCGAACAGTAATGCTTAAAACTTACATCGATAGTTTTATTAATCCTGCTGGTTGGTCAACATGGAGGAACAGTAACTTTGCTCTTGACACATTGTTTTATGGAGAATTTAAAAATGTCGGGCCTGGATCTTCAACTAGACGAAGGGTTAAGTGGAAAGGCTATCATGTTATAACTAGTAACATTGTGGCCGCCCGTTTCACAGTTGCAAGCCTTATTGCTGGCAATTCTTGGTTGCCGGCCACCGATGTTCCATTTATTTCTGGGCTTTGAATATTTCAATGTCCAGGATGCTGTAAATTTATTTTTTTTTTAAATATATTTGTTTATTGATTACATTGGAATTCTTTCTGTATTAATTTTATAATTTTTATTTTTATAGAAGTGAATAGGAACTCCCGATCAATTATGGCAATTATGTTCACTCTCATTGGGCTTCTTTCTCAAGCATTGAGCTGTTTCTGCCAACAAGATGGCGAAACATTGTCAAGAATAATAAGCCCATGACCTTGTAAATTTCCTTTATCTTTAAAAAGTTAAAAACGTTTTGGAAATTTATAAAAAAAATGAAAAAAGTAAAAATTTACAAAAATACTGTATAAATGAAAATTTTATACAATATGATATAAATAAAATATTATAAAATATGATAAGTTTTACCTCTTTGTTTGGTGATTATGCTAAAAAAGTAAAAATTTACAAAAAATACTGTATAAATGAAAATTTTATACAATATGATATAAAATATGATAAAGTTAACAGCGGACATCCGTGTTGACATTATCAATATTTGTGGATTTTGATAGGATGAATTTTATTTATTTATTTTAGATTTTTGCCACAAGAACGTGTTTTGATTGGATTTGGTATATACTGTCCTTTTTTAATCACAATGGTCAACTAATAGAAAAGTCAAACGTGCATTTTAATGGTTATATTTGTGAAGAGAACACTGTCGGAATATTACTATTTTTCAATTTATAAATTATGCATTTTTTAATTTATAAACTATAGTTTTTTAATGTTTAGTAATTAATGCAGGAAAACTGCATGTTTTTGTTTGGTAAAAATTAATATTGGCTTGGAAAATATTTATATTTCTGGCCTTTTACGGTTTAGAGACAATAAGGAAAAGAGATAAAATTGAGAAAAATGGGGAGAACGGGAAGGCAGAAAGCGTCAAAGCTTTGGCAGCGCGCTCGCCCACAATAATAGAACGTAAGGACGCGTCTATAGAAAGAGCATTGGTTTGAAAAGGACTATCATATGCTGAATTTTTTTTATACTTCTAAAGTTTGCTTTAAAGGTTCATCTAAATTATTCTTTGCCGTGTTGGTTTTAGCTATTGAAATTATTATATCATCTAAAAACATTTTAAAAAAAATCTAGTCAATGTGTACTAAAACTTCATCAAAATTTAATTAGATAAATTAGTATATATAATGATTAATCTCTCTTCGTTTAATTTAAGTAAGAATAAAGTATACAAATAAATCTCTGTATATTTTATTTTGTTAATCCATTCTTTAAACATCAGATAATGTAAAATAGAAATTTTAAAAAATATTTAATATTTGGACATATAAAAATTAACATTTTAATTAATCACCAAACAAAGAGGTAAAACCCTAAAAGGAGTCCTGCTGTCAGCTTAATTACATGGAACCTTCATGCACATTAATGGTTGCCAGATGTCATATATCGCATGCGAATACGTGACTTTCATTTCTGATGGGCTTGCTTTTATTATTATTATTTTTTTTTGTATGGTGGACTTATTGGCTATTGATGTTTAGATATATAGTATATATTAGATTACTATATCCTCATCATTTCTTAATTTTAAGTATAACAAGGCAACAGTAAAGTATATTTATATTATTTGTAATACGCCATTGTTTACTATGATTGTCATTTATATTCAAAATAAGCCAACCTGTCAATAGACTAACCACTTCCATCTTCTTAATTTCTCCCTATATATACACTCATATATTTCCTATCTTCATATCAATAAATCCAAAAAAGAACTTGAGATTATAAGTTCCAAAAAAAAAGATGGCTAAAAAGGTTGGTTTATATGTGTTATTCGCATTCCTTTGCTCATTTTTCTCACCAACACTATCATCTATTGCCACTAATGGCATAGATTCATGGTGCAACAAAACCCCATATCCTGAACCATGCAAATACTTCATGAACCAAAATTCCCAAAAACCAAACCACTTTCTTCCAAAAACCAAATCCCAGTTCCGTAAAATGGCAATTGATTTAGCCATGCAACGAGCTCTAACTGCTCAGAGCCATAACAAATGGCTAGGCTCAAAATGCCGCAATGAAAAAGAAAAGGCCGCATGGGCCGATTGCTTAAAACTCTATGAAGACTCCATTATCCAGTTAAATCAGACTCTTGACTCAAGTTCAAAATGCACCGATTATGATATCCAGACTTGGCTCAGCACAGCTCTAACCGATCTTGAAACTTGCCGGGCTGGGTTCGTTGAGCTTGGGGTTTCAGATTTTGTTTTGCCACTTATGTCTAACAATGTTTCTAAGCTTATACGCAACACTTTGGCCATAAATAATGGTTCAACAGCAGTTCAGCCACAAACTTACAAAGACGGTTTTCCGACTTGGGTCACTCCAGGTGATAGGAAGCTGTTGCAGTCGTCTTCTTTGTCGCCGAACCTTGTGGTGGCTCAAGATGGTTCAGGGAATTATAGGACTATTAAGCAAGCTATAGATGCGGCTGCAAAGAGAAGCGGAAGTGGACGATTTGTTATACATATTAAAAGTGGGATTTATAAAGAAAATCTTCAGATTGGTAATAAAATGAAGAATATTATGTTAGTCGGTGATGGGTTGAGGAATACTATTATCACCGGTAGCCGGAGTGTCGGCGGAGGTTCTACTACTTTCAACTCTGCAACTGTTGGTAAGGAAGTTTAATTTTCTTCTTTATTTTTTTGTGTATTTAAAAAATTATAAAACCTAATATTTTTTAAGACATAAGATAATATCATTGATGAATTTTATATATCATATTTTTTATTCAGTTGAAAAAAATTCATTTACACTGAAATAGAAAAATTCATAAATAATTATGCTAATAATGAAATTTAGAGATTAAGTCCAACTCCAACTTCTAATAAGGAAAAAGTCTAGCTAATTAATGGATTGAGAAATACGTAGTCACATTGACCCCTTACAAAATAATGAGATTAGATTGAGTTGTTTCTATTTTCAAAGGATACATATAATATTGCCATATACTTTTTAGAAGTATTGCTATACACTGTTATTTAAATCTCTACTAAAGGGGCCTATATATATAAATATATTTTTTGTGATTAATTAATTTCAATTTTGTAGCACCAGTCTTTAGACGCAAGGAAAAATTCAGTTTGAATATTAATTATGCATTATGCATATGATGTAATTGGTTGAAAGAGAAAAGTGAAATTTTATTTATCACATATTAATTTGAAAACTATAAATGTTGACAATTCATCATATGAATTTCAGCCGTGACTGGAGAAGGATTTATTGCCCGTGGCATCACATTCCGTAACACTGCCGGTCCTCAAAACCACCAAGCAGTAGCCCTCCGATCAGGCTCCGATCTCTCAGTCTTCTACAGGTGCGGCTTTGAGGGTTATCAAGATACCTTATATGTCTACTCGCAAAGACAATTTTACAAAGAATGCTACATATATGGAACAGTAGACTTTATATTCGGCAATGCAGCTGTAGTTTTGCAGAACTGTATGATATATGCAAGAAGGCCAATGGAGAAGCAAAAGAATGTTGTTACAGCTCAAGGCAGGACTGACCCAAATCAAAATACAGGAATTTCAATTCATAATTCTCGAGTCATGGCTGCATCAGACCTTAAACCAGTGCTTAGCTCATTCAAAACTTACTTAGGAAGGCCATGGAAAGAATATTCTCGCACAGTTTATATGCAAACTTACCTTGATTCGTTGGTTGACCCAGCTGGTTGGCTCGAATGGGATGGTAATTTTGCTCTGAATACTCTTTACTATGGAGAGTATAAAAACTCTGGCCCTGCAGCTTTTACGAGTAGGAGAGTTAAGTGGCGTGGATATAGAGTTATAGCAAGCGCAACTGAAGCTTCCAAGTTTACTGTTGCTAATTTCATTGCTGGCCGGTCTTGGTTGCCTGCCACTGGCGTCCCTTTCTCTTCTGGACTTTGATTTTAGAAACTGTAATTCTTTAATGGTTTGTTCTTTAATTGTTGATTCCACATTGTAATAATTTATTTGTAAGAACCCAATTACAAATACCAAATTATAAATTTCTTATTCTTGTAAATTACGAGATAAATAATAATAATAATAATGTTGTGCCTTATTATAAAAAATAAATTTGTACCTTCATTCAGCTAAAATGTATTCTCTTAATGAAAATTTAGATTGGTGGAGTTTAAATAATAACAGTTTACTCTTTTTATCATGAAACTATCTAAAGAAATTAGATGTATAAAGCTACTATAACGAATTAAAAAATCACCCGCATAGGTAGAATTATACATGGCAATTGGTTAGTGTGGCCTAGATTCATTGCACCTATAATTTTTTAATTTCATTTTATGTTGGTCTAAAAATTTATTTGTGTTATTATGGGTCATGCTGAAATTTTAAAAGTAATAAGTACGACTTATTGGTCTATATATAACTGTGCCGTATTATGTTAAATTATACCGTATAATGTTAATATATGGGCTGACTCAATTTTTTTATACAAAATTTAGAATTATTTTTTTAAACAAAATATATATATAAATTGATAAAAAAATAAAACAAGATACATAATAACACTAATGATACAAATTAAACTATAATAACATAAATAAAATAAAAATAAATTATAATAACATAAAAAATAATTAAATAAAAAATCATATTAATTATTATTGAAAGGAAAAAAATAGTTGAGCAATTCTGTTTTGGCCTACATAAACATATAATATAATTTCTTTAAAAGTTTAACTTAATTATAAATATAGATAAAAAAATTAATTTTTTTACCAGTAAACTTAATTTTTAATACATACTAAAAAATTTATCGATAACATTTTAATAAGTAAAATTTTATTTAATATTTAAAATATTTTATTTTATAAAATTATACAAGAGAGTATATATATTTAAACTGAAAAATTATTTATATATGTTATAGCCTTGTTGTAAGGGTAGAACAAATAAATTCAAAATTGATTTCTATTTTCTCTAATTTTATTTATATAATTTATTTAAAATTATTCAGTGCTTGAGCTAGTCTAATAAGCAACTGTAATTTCGAACCGTGTAATTCTTGGCACGGCCCGAAGAGACCTGACCCAAATTTCAAGTATGGGTCGAATATTAGTTTTCATTCCTTTATTGGCCATCATAAAATTTATTTTTTGGGGTTTTTTATAAAAATATTAAAAAAATTTAAATTTATTATTTTTTAAAAAAATATTTATAAATTTATTATAATTATATTTTTTTATAAAAATATAAGATTTAAATAGTTTATTATGAGTTTATTTTTAATTTATTATAAATTTATAAATTTAAATAAAATATTATAAATTTATTTTGAAATTAGATTAATGTCGATAAAAATTAAAAAAAAAATTGTAAGAAATGGTCGAGGTGTAATTTTCACTTACTTTGTCCATGCATGGATGAAGTTTTTTGGCATTTGATTGATGGGACGTATATTGTCGGCAAGACCAACCCTGGGTTTTGAAGCTCTCAATGCGGGTTCGGGAAATTTAAATTGGGCTAAGGCCTTAAGTTTCAAACACATCAGCCATCTTCAAGGGTCTTTGGATTTGGATAAGAGCTCCAGCTGGCCGAAGTAGATGATACCACGAGCCCAACATATGGAAACCTTCAAAAAAATATCCACATACAAATTTTGTCAATCTACTATGATTTGTTTTTTATCCAATTTTTTCGACAATCTAAAAACAAAAAAAATACAAAAAAAAGGCATATGATTTGGATATGCTTTCTCCAGTTTTTTGTCTTTTCTTTTTTATATCATTGGGACTAAAAACCCGAAATTTCTTCGTTTGCTTCGCAATTGGAACTATCATAAATACCAAATCCGCTACAGATAAAAATATACTACAATGGGATACTCACCAACTCTATTAGAAGCAGATAATGAGTTTAAGTCCCGAACTCACAATTTTATATATATTACTATTTTTATTGAGAAGCAAATCGAGCCTAAATTAATTAGGGTAAAGCTTCGAATACCAGGCATAGACACCAAAATTTTTATTTTTTAAAAAAAAAAGGTTCAAACCCCCCGAAAATACATTTTGAAGGTTCGAACCCGCGACCTTCCCCTAGTGGGTTGGGTCGCTAGCCCGCTAGACTAATCCCAGCGGGTTACACACCAAAATATATATATATAGATATATATATTACAATGATTACCATTGAACAAGTAAATTAAAAAAATTTATTTTAATTTAATTAAAAATTTCAAGTTTGAATTCTAAATATATATAGTTGTGAATATCAAATTTTGCCAGAAAAAATTTTATCGATCGTATAATTTTATCCGACTAGACTTCGAAAAAATAATTTATAATATTATATATATATATATATATATATATCACCATAACTAATGAATTTGCTTTATGAAAATCACAATGTATTAACTGTCTGAATTATCTTCAATTATGAAACTAGGGAGAGGAGGGGACTCTTGAAAGAACAGAATATACATAATTATTTCCTTAATTTTTTTTCCATGTTGAAACAATGAAATATATTAAGTTGACAAGAATTTTTTTTTCATCCTCTTCAAGCAAATGATTGTATATGTGATTATTGATTGTCCAATTTGTGAGATTTAATTAAATGGAAATGACAAGCTAAAATAAGCCTTTTTATATATCATCATGACACCACTCGTGTATAAGTTAGTTGATGTCTCTAGAAATATATATAG
Source organism: Garcia nutans (assembly GCA_947685225.1). NCBI lineage: Eukaryota > Viridiplantae > Streptophyta > Magnoliopsida > Malpighiales > Euphorbiaceae > Garcia > Garcia nutans. Next base: position 8,526,294 of record CANTUV010000029.1, on the reverse strand, counting down.
CTAGTCAAATTATCTTAATCATGTTTACTTTCACTTTTTAACCTTTATTTGTTTTCATTTCCCATTCATATAGTAGCAGTTATTATTAGCATTATGATTTTGAAGATGACATACAACCATAATGTTACCATAAAAAAAATCACCCCCATAATGTTATTATTTGATTTTAGGTAAAAGCCTTCATTTTATTCAAAAGGTTACTAACAATATTTGACATTAAAAATCATAGAAAATTTTATCATGGTCTGAGTTTTTATTCCCACCTATAGATTCAGTCAATCACAATATGCTATTAAAATTATAATATTAAAAAATTAATTTTTATTAATTTTTATTTTTAAATCACAATATTCATAAGTGGGAACATGAATTCGTTTTAGGATAAAATTTTCTAAAAATCATATATATTATTAACTAATGTGTTGATTTAATATTAATAATCAATAAAATATGTCTTTTGGAGTCCAACAATAATTAACCATTTTTATTCTTAGGAAAAGAAACCACAATTATTAGTAACAATGGTTGTAAAAGTCAAATGCCAAAGACTTGAACTTAAGTGTGTAGTGAAAAGATCAATGATGCAGCATATTTACAAAAGTTGCAATGATATAACTAAAAATTGGTTTGAGCTCTCCAAAGTTTTCGATCGGTTTTCCAGCAAAGAAGTTTAGTATTGACATATATAGAAAGCTCGATGTAGAGGGCAAAATATCTCTCTTAATTACAGGATTAAAACATGCATGGAATAGAAAGATAAAATTTAAACAGAAAACGAAACAAAATTAAAATAAATAAATAAGAGCAGAGCAAAAAGAATGATCACAACCAAACTTATTATTTTTCTTTAATAATTAATTGCGACCAAATTAGCAGTAGTTAATATGTAATACCCACATATATATGAAAGGCAAACTAAAAACAATTGACAAATTGATAGGAACCTCTAGTTTGTTATAGTACTAAGTGTACATAGTATTATTCCCTTCAACATCTCACAATTAATTATCATTCAAATGGTCAGCACATATAGTCTCTTTTGAACTTTCAAATAATTAGCTTTGCATTATCATGTTTAGGTAAGCCCTGCCATCATCTGTCAGCATCATCATCATTTATATATGACACCAAAACCAGGGGCGTGGGCTTCGGGGGGAATTTTCTCTTAATATGATTTTAAAAAGAAAAAATTGACATTTTTTTATTATATTTTTTAAAAATTTTATTTTTTTATTAAAAATATTTTAATTATTTTATTATAAATTTATTATAAATTATATAAAATTCATAAACTCATTATAAACTTATTATAAATTCTCTATAAACTAATAAAAATTTAATATTTTAGTAAATATTTTATAAATTCTAGTATTTTGATAAATATTTTATAAATATGTTAAATTTAGAATTATTTTTAATTTTTTTATTTTTATCAAAATTACTTTTAAAAATATATCAAATTTCAAATTGAGAATTATTATACCCGAGATAGATCGAAAATTTAATTTCATCCAAGGCAAACTAGCATACATTATGAATATTTCAGTAAAATTATACATTTATATTATTTAAAAATTATAATATATTTTTATCTTCAACATAAAGAAGAGATCATTATATTATGATACTAAAATATAAAAATTATATTTATAGTAGCATTTGTATTTCAAAAAAATCGATATGAATCTAATAGAAATAAAAATAACTAGTTTAAAATCTAACTTATATTTATTTAACTAAATTTAATTTATATTTAACTTGGACTTAATTTATTAAATACAAATAGACATGGTCACAGTTCAGAAACCTTCGATTTTGATTCTTAAACTGTTGGTTTCTATTTAAAAAATTCTTGATCTTGAACAGAACCTTCTATAGGACGGTTCAAAAATGATTTAGGAACCACCAATTTTGGTTTGAAGGCGATTTGAGAGATAATTTAAAGAGGGAGTTTGAAAAGTTAATTCAAAAATAGTTTATGACGGTTCAAAATAGTTTAAAATAATTTAGGAGGTGAATTACTTATGATTTTAGTTTAAAAAATTAGAAAAAATTTTATTTAATTAAATTAAGATAATAAAAATAAAAAAAAATATAAAGATTAATTTACAAAAAAAATAATAAAGAGAATATATAAGCATCTAAAAAAAGTTAAATTGTTTACGCACCTTTTGAGATTTAAAGAGAAATCAATTAATATATTTGATAGAAATAGTACTGAATTAAAAATAAAACTTGTCAAAAATTATCTAGCATCTATGTTAATATAAACAAATATAAATTAAAGTTTCTAAACTGTCCGAATTAGACAATTCAATAAGTTCTCATTTGCAATGAAATGAGTAACTCACTAAACATGTACTAAGATTTATTTATATTATGTTTGTTCAATTAAAATATATTAACATATTAATTAACATTATAACACAATTTCAAATAAAATTTTAATCTTAATCATCTACTAATATCACACATTATACTACAATGACATTACACAGAACACGAACACATCAAAAAAAATTTACAATTTTCATATAAAGTTAAAATAATTCTAAGAAATATTATGGGCCTAAATAAATATTTTTTAAAAATATAGAATTTAAATTTTATTATTTATTATAAAATATTATGTGGCCAAAATAAATATTTTTTAGTAATTGAAGTTTAAATTAAAATTTGATTTAGTACGGCAATATTATGGGCTTATATATGCTTTATGAATTTTAAAGTTTAAATTTTATTACTTATTATGAAATATATTAGAATTTAATGATATGCTTTTTAAAATTTTTAATATTATTATTATTTCTTAAATATTTATAATAAGTACATAAATGCTAAGTATAGAATTTGCTGTGTTGTTTTTTTAAAAGGAAATACTTTTCTTATAATTTTTTTGAATATTTTCTTTAACTAAAACCAAAAATTGTAAAAAATTATTTATCTAATAATTTTAAACTCTAAATTCCTATAAATTACTAAAGTGCTATAAAATTTTAATTTTTATTACTAGTTCTCTAAAATTTCATAAAATTAAAAAAAAATATATATTTTTTAATACTAAACAACTAAAGATTCCTATAACCATAAAAAATTTATTTTCTAACACTAATTAACAAAAAATCCATAAAATCACAAAAAAAATATAATTTTTTTAAATTAAATCCTTAAACTCCTAAAAAACTTAATGTATGCATTTTTAATTATAAACCTAAAAAATACCTATAATTACTAAAAAAATAATTATAACCACTAATTTTCAATGAATTAATTAAATACCTTAAATTTTTAATTTTTAATACAAAATCCCTAAAAATACATACAATCACCAAAAAATTATATTTTTTAAAAATAAAGCATAACATTCCTAAAACATATAAATGAAAAATAATTTAATTCCTTCACAATAATTTTGATATCAATTACAAAAATTATAATTTTTCATATTTCATTATTTTTCTTTTATTAACAAAAATAAAAAAAACTATATAAATTATGACTTTAAATTAAAAATTATCATTTTCCATTTTCGCACATTCTCTAAAAACATAAAAATTATTATTTTATTACAATTTTTTTCTATATTTTCTAATATGTAATTTTTTATAATTTATATAATTATAGTATATAAATATTATATTTATGATTTTCCCACAAATTTTATAATTATATAACAAAAAATAAGATTTTTTCACAAAAACCATAAAATCATAAATTTATAAATTTCCCTAAACCTCTAAACAAAATTACTATTAATTTTTTAACAAATTTTTTTATATATTATAAACAGAAAATTATAAAACAATTATAAAACATAATTTTTTTTTCACAACATAATTAAAAAAATAAAACCATTATACTACATGCAAAATTACAGCAAAAAATACTAAATATATACACTAAAAAAAACATAACAAATATACAAAAAATTCCAACTACACAAAAGTTATCAACTAAAAAAATAAAAAAATTCATCAAAAATTAATGCATATCGAATAGAAAGAGAACAAGTACCAAACACTCTAAATTTTTTCCAACACACAAATTGAAAAATAAAAAAAATTACAAAATACTGTAAAAAAAATTTAAAAAAAATTAATAAATACCTTATGAAACCGTTGCTGTCGCCATTGGAGAGCCTGCTTGACTGGAGAAGGAGAGATCGAATGAGACAGAAATACAGAGAAACAGAGAGATGGATATGGAGAGACGCACAGAGAGAGAAGCAGCTAGGTGAGGGAGAAGGAAAAAAGAAGAAACTATGTTTTATATCTAGGTTAACTTTGCCGAGAGACAAAAGTGTCTCTCGGTAAAATTACCAACCGAACAACTGTTTGTTGGTAAATATATTTACCTTACCGAAAGAAAAAATTTTCTCTCGGTAAGTGAAAAAAGACAGAATAATTGCCGCTTAATTTTTATTTATCGAGAGATAAATTGGGTCTCTCAGTATTATCGAGAGAATAATTTTTCTCTCGATAAATGTAACCATAGACAAATTATAGTTTTTTGATATGTTTACAGAGAAAAAAGAATTTCTCTCTCAAAATTTACTGAGCGAAATACTTTTTGTCGATAAATGAATTAAATTACTAAGAGTAAAATTTTTTCTCTCGATAATTAAAAAAAAGCAAAAAAAAATTATACATTTAATTTACATTTACTGAGAGAACTATTCTTTCATCGCTTGGTAAATGTAAAATAGAAAAAATATTTTGTTTTTATGTAATATTTAGGGAGAGAAAAAGATTTCACTAGTTAAATTTACCTAGCGAAATACTTATTGTCTGTAAATGATTTAATTTACCGAGAGACATATTTTTTTCTAGGTAATGCAGAGAAAAAAAAAATATCTTTCGGTAACTATAAAAATAAAAAGACAAAATAATTGCCGCTTAATTTATATTTTTTGAGAGATAAATTATTTCTCTCGGTAAATGAAACAAGTGCCATATTTCTATTCTTGGTTATGTTTACCGAGTGAAATCCAAGTTGTCGGAAAATAAAAAAATAAATGTTTAATTTATTTACCGAGAGAAAAATTATATCTCTCGGTAATACCAAGATATATAATTTATCTCTCGGTATTAAGAAACACATTTCTCTTAACAAATGAAACTTAAGCTAAATTTTCTTCTTTGTTATGTTTACTAAGAGATAACATTTCTCTCGGTAATTTTTTTTACTGAGTTAAAATTTTGCTCTCGGTAAACTGATTATTTACCGATATATAATATTTATCGGTTAAGTCTGACGGTACTTATAATTAGCGCAATAAATTACGGAATAATATTTTCTTCATTGTGAAATTCAGTCGAAAAATTATGGCGTGATTCTCTAGCGCCATTATTACCGACTTTTTTTTGTCGGTAAATATTTTTCTCGATAGTCGGTCGGTAAAAGCTTGGTATATTTTTTATTTTATTTTGTTCAATTTTTCTCTCAGTATTATTTCGGTATCAGCAATAAAAATTATTTTATCGGTAAATTTCTATCGGTAATAAGATACATTATTGTAGTGCCCTTTTTTTAAAAATCAAAATATAAGATAAAAAATTAAAAAATAATAGAAATAAAATAAAAATAGTAGAAATAAATTTTAAATATAAAATAAAATAATGTGGTTAAGATTATAATGTAGAGAATATTTTTAAAAAATAAGAATGTAGATTGTAAAAAATATTAGAGCGACTTAAAAAATATAAATTGTTAAGAATATTGAAAATTATAATATATATGTAGATTGAAAAATGAAAAAAATAAAATAAGAGAAACTAAAATTTAAAAATATGAAAAATTTTAAAATTTGTGTGACATTTATATGGTTAAAAAATTAAAAAATAAAAAATAAAATAAGTGTAATAACCTAAATAAAATGAATATTTTAACGGTTTAAACCACCAGTTTCAAACTGTAAAAATAACTGATTCGATAATTTTTAAAAATTAAAAATCTAAACCAAACCATAAATTAAAATTTAGGTTTCAGTTTTGCAAAGTTTCAATTTTGATCGGTTTCGATTTTAATTTTGACTAGTTCAAATTCGATTTGGTTTTAGTTTTAAACCAAACCATGGATATGTCTAAATACATATACTATTAATTAATATTAATAAAATTATTTAGATAAAATTTTATTTTTAGTGGGAGTTAAAAAAATATTCAGTGGGGGCCAGTGCCCCATTGCCTCCACTACTAGAAATTCACCCCTGAATATGAGTTACAAAGATAAAAGTAAATTAAAGGCTAAAATAAGACTTCTCGACACTTCATATTTTATCTTACTAATATATATACTAAAATTTATCTAGAGAATAAAATTAAACTGTTGGCAATACATAATGAAACTAAAATAGCTTAAATCATTATAATGGAAGTGAGTTAAGATAAAAGAGAGACCCATTGAATATAAGCTCAGCACTTCATGATTATCAAAAAATCCAAGCTATTAATTCTCATGGATTATACAAAAACTACAGATTATGAAATATTCTTTCCTTTAAGTTGGGATGTCAGAGTCATCGTGATTCCTAAAAATCTTCCATTCAACAAACAAATAAGAGTGTACGGCCGGGGCAAGTAAAAGGAGAACATCATGAAATCATACAGCAAAATGGTGATTCCAAATGTATATTCTAGTTAGGATAATAAACTAATTAAATTATAATATATGATGATATTTTTTAAAAATATATATTTTAAAATCTCTTCATGCAAATCTTTTAATTAATTAGTGATAAAATATAAAAAATTTATTATTATTTAATTGACTTGTCATTTCAACTAGGATATCTAATTATAATCACCGTTATATTATGTAATTTTTCAATGACATCTGAAAATAAGCTATTTGAAGTTATAAATTAATTTGAACTTTGGTCAGAAATTAGTTTAATTAAGAAAAATACATATAATAGTTAATGGTCTCCGTTTTATCCTCTCTTTTTTTTTCATTTATTGTGTGGAATATTATGCGACACAAACATAACTCCTTTTTTTCATATTTTCACCAACATATCAGGTACTGAACAGATTAGGGGATATTGACGTAAATATAAGAGAAGTTTCATATTTTTACCTAAATATAGAAATTTTTTCAATATTGACTAGAGGCTATGAGTTTAAAACTTAAACAGAAAATCATATTTTAAGTTTGAGTTTTATTTATTTTTTTTATTTTTTTTAATAAACTGAAATTATAAATTTTGATTTATTATAAAATCAAAATTATAGATCTCGGTTATAATTTTTTTAAAAAAAATTAACCAAATCAAAAGTATAATTTTTGATTTGGCTAAAGTAGCTACAAATTATTTTTTATTTTTTATTTTTTTAATATGACATGAGTTGAGGGCCTAAAAATGTGTGCTTAATTCTCAATCTTTTATATTCATTTCATGCCATTTATTCCAAGCTATAATTCATTATTATTTTAATAAATTAATTAATATTTTAAATTTTTATTACATTAATATAAATATAATAAAAATACATATATTACATACTAAATTATTATTTATTAAATATTTTTAATAAATATCACATACTATATTAAAATGTAATAAAAATACATATAAATGTATATTTTTGAAAAAATAATTTTTTAATTGTTACAAATATAAAATATACCTATCAATTTAAAATAAAAAAATAAGTTATTGATTTTTTTTTTGTTTTGTGATTAGTCCTATCAATAGCTTATGTATGTTACGTTTTGTTGTCTTGTTAGGAATAAGATCCTAATTCCTATATTAATAATGGTAATAATTATTGTAATAAAAAAAACGCGGAGTGTGACTGCTTTAGGGTGTAGCTACTTTATTATTGTAATAAAAAAATAATTTGCTACTTTAGCCAAATTAAAGTGTGATTTTTAATTCGGCAAAAAAATTTTTTTTTTAACTAAATCGAAAGTTAATTTCGGTTTGATTAATTTTTTAAAAAAAATTATAAATAAAATCTATAATTTTGATTTTGTAACAAATCAAAATCTATAATTTTGATTTTGTAACAAACTGAAATTTACAGTTTTGATTTGTTAAAAAATATTAAAACTTAAATTGAAAGTATAGCTTTCGAATTAAGTTTTAAACTCACACCTTTTAATAAATATTGAAAAATTTCATATTTAGATAAAAATATGAAACTTCTCCCATATCTACCTCAATATCCCACAGATTGGCTCTTACTGGCAATCAAGATTTTTTTTTTCGTAGTTAAAGAAGTGATATATACACAATGCAGATACATATTATAATTATTTGGGAGTTCATAAATTACAGAATATAAAATACAAACTCAAAATTTTGAACATGAGATTTGTTGGTTTCAGTGCTACACTCTCAGCCATCCAAGCTATCTAACAATTCTTTGCACAATATGTATATTATACGTATAATAATATCTCTATCATGTATGGCCTACCTTGTATTCATACTCTATTTTAGTACATCCTACTTCTTGCAGGCACATTATACTCACTAAATATTTTTGAATTTCTTTAATTCCAAATCTACCCTCATAGCTCAATTTTTTTTTAAGAACAAGGTGTTAGTTTCTGATGAAGACTAGAAGCATACATTAAAACTTAATTATAATAAGGTGAAATATTCTTCTGATCATGGTCGATTCTCTTACAATATACTATATATTGTCCACATGCACGACCTATATTAATTATAGCAAAAATGTTAATAATTATTGTCATTATTCTCTCACAGTTATAAATAAATAGTCATTTACAGTTTTTTTGGGGGGCCAAATAACTAATGAATAGAACCGAAGACAATAGCTCTAAAAGAAAACTCAATTTCACGCCATTTCTCGCTTTGTTTATATTATTGAGAACATAAATTATTATTTTTGATATTTGATTCATAGCATTCACTCTAAAATAGATTATATTACATCACCAATTTTATGTTGCACCAATTGCCTTTGGTGAGGCAAGGGTTAGGGCTTCTATTATGAGATGGTAAATTAATGAAGTGTTTCTTCAGTATTTAAAATTAAAATTTATAACATTTAATCATTTTAAATGATAATAAGCGATTGGATTTTAAATATTTTAAAATTTTAAAATTATATCACTTACTTTATTCAATATTTAAAATTTCAATTTTATCAAATAACACCTAATTAAGTTAGATATAATTAATTTTTTCTATCTTTCTCAAACAATTTATTTTCGAAAAAAAATTCTTAAATTTTCATTAATAAATCAAAAAGTACATCTGCATAAAACAAATAAAATTATATAATTTTAAAGTACACAAGATGTGTATAACTATTAAAATTATTTGATCTCCTTTAAATTTTTTATTCAAATAGTAAATAATGATAATATATCATAGACAATCTGACTTTCAGCCCCGGACACTTATTTTATCTGTCAAATATAAAAAAATATTAATTTACATTTTATATGAGAATGACAAACGTTCATTAAAAAAAGATAGACTTGCATTAGAAGTAAATACATAATCTTCAAATAAGAAATAATAAAAAATTCATAACAAAAATTTTAATTGCAAATTTAGTTTTATTCTAAAAGATAAAAAAATAAAAATAAAAATAAACGTTGAATTTCATATTTATATTATCTGAAATTTTATTTTGATGATAAACTACAAACAAAAATATGCAAAACCAAAAAAATTAAGAAAAAAATACTAAATTTTAGATATATATTTTTATCTAAAAATTATTTTGACGACAAACCATAAATAAAATATAAATTTATTTTTTTAAAAAAAAGAATAAAACTACTGTCTATTAATGGACTAACGATGACTCTATTCTCAAATTAAGAAGAAAAAATATATAAAAAATTTAAAGAAAAAATGTGGCTAGGGTTTTGGCTTTAATTTAAAAAAAAATTCTTCCTTGATATAGATTATAAATAGAAAATCAGTTTACAACATTTTAATGACAATAATAACTTTATCAAAAAAATGACAATAATAACTTATCTAATATTTATTTAAGAATATTATGACACAATCATTCATGATCCAGTAAAACTTTGGGTATTATTTCATTTTCAATTCACATTTTTTAAAATAAAAAATAGAAAAGAATTGTCTCAAACAAGATAAAAATGTGAAAATAATTATGCTATATATCCATTTCTCATGTTTAATATACAAATTATGTAATTAAACTAACTTAATAATTTAGTATTTTCTCATAATAAAAATATATATAATGAAAATTTCTAATTTTAGGAATCTCTTTTATTTTGGAAAATTTATTATATGTATTTAAATTTAGTTGTCAACCTTGATATTTATACTTTTTGACACATATAATTAGATTGAAAATATAGAAAAAAAAAATAAGACAGTGATTATATGACTCACAATTAATAGAGTGTTTTTCAAAACTGGAGCTTTTCAGCTTATTGTGAATAAGTGATTTTTAGATTATAATCAGATTAAAAATAAGCAGTTAAGTGTTTCTGTAAACTAGTTAATGATCAGCTGATAATCAGTTTATAATCAGTTATGTGTTTCTGTAAAATCAGCTTATAATCAGTTTTTAATTGCAGAAACTGTCAAAATGACCAAACTGTCCCTGAGTTTATTTATTGTACAAAAATAATTTTTTAAATATCAATTCAAAATTTATTTTGTAATAATAATAATAATAATAATAATAAATTTATTTAATAATAATAAAATTTATTTAATAATAATAATATTGGTGTTATCAATAAATTATACAAATAAAAAACTACTATGTAAATATTACCAAATTAATTAGAATCCTAAAAATATTTTTAATTAGATAATGAGAGTGAACATTGTACAGGGTGAGCAAATTTAGAATATTGAAGATTAGGTAGAGATAGTATGGTCTTTTACTTGGTCAAAACTGCTTAAAAAATAAGTGCTTAAAAAAAAGTAGCAAAATCCAACTTTTAAAAAACTGATTAAAATCATATTAAAATCTACTATTTAAGTTTTCAGAAATATTTAAATAAACAACCTATAATCTAAAAACTATTTATAATCAATTTTGACCAATTTTTAAGTTTTGAGAAACACCTTCTGAAACTAATTTAGAATTTGGTCTCTCAAATGGAAAAAGACAGAGATATATAGAAAAGGGCAAATTGGTCATTTAGTGAATTTCAAAGGAATTAACAACCAATAGAAACATCCCACGTAGGTCAGCCTATCACAATAGAAAGGCCTCCGCCTATTTAGGGGGAAATTAGGAAATAGATATGGTCCCAATTTATGATGGAGAGAAATCCAAGCGGGGCCCAAGGAGCATTGCAGAAGCAGCATCCCTATTTGTTGCGGCCAAGAACAGCCATCGAAACGGTTCCACGTCAGATTAACGGAGCTACTGCTACGCTCCCCCACCGAAACGTGCGGACGGAAACAACGATGTTCTTACGGCAGTAATGATGTAAACCGTAGGACCCACATGATTAAATCACAGCCCCACATCATAAAAGAACCCTTTTTTTTTATTATGTTTAATTTTTGTTTCGTAATGACAAATTTGCATGCCTGATTATGTACTTCGTCATTATATTTTGTCCCATATGCTCTTATCAGTTATCACGTGTTTTTTTTTTATCAATTAAAATATTCAATGTCCACAAACATAAAAATATATTTAAAGGAAAAGAAAATGGAATTTAAAAAAAAAGATATTTTTAATTTTTATTTAGATAAGAAATAAAAAAAAGAAGCGCAGAAAAGAATAAAAATAAAAATTTTTAATTTCCTTTTAAATTCCTAAAACATTTTTCTTTGGGTTAAAATGGAATAGAAAATTAAAAAAATAGAAAAGAAAGCGAACTCTTTTCTTTTTTATTTGCTTATGTTTTAACTAAGGTAACTAAATAATAAAAGGGAAAATAGATTTCTTTTTCTTTTATTTTTCTTTTCTTTTTATTTAATTTCCATTTATTTTCATTACATAATCAAAAGAACTAAACAAAAACTTAAACAAAAAATAAAATACCGATGCAACATGTGAGAGCTGCATAATATGCCAGATAACCGTGTGTTTACTAAATTACATGCTATTAGAATATTGTCAAACTACCCTAGATGAATAGCTCGACTGATTAAATAGGGTTGAGCAAGTGAGTGATGATGAAAATTCGAATTTTATTAAATATTTTCTTGAAGATGGGCAAAGAGCCTTAACCTGCTACTTAAACCTTGAACAAGATTAGTTCTACACCTACACCGTTAAACGGATATGGATAATGATACTTGTAATTAAAAAAAGAATATTATCAAACTTCTAAAAATATTTTTTTTGTTTTAAAATGAAAAATATATGAATATATCGAAGCCACTAATTACATTAAATTATAATAATGTTTTTTCTTACAAAAATACATATTTTTTATTTTGTACTTAATAAAAGTGTTAGATGACTAGATGTGATAAAATCAATATAAAACAACTAATCAAGAATCATATATTATATAACCAACATAATTATTCAATGCGAGTGGTAAATAAAATCAATAATATCATAGTTCATTAGATTTATTTTAAGTCTCAACCTTATAAAATTTTCATCATTAGTAAAGTCTTCACAATGAATGAATAAGTATATTTCTCTTACAAAATGTTAAGAGGAATGCTAATTACAGTCACTTTAGAGGGTGATTATTCAATAATTTTACTTTTATTGGTTAAAAAATATTTATTATATTATTTATCTTAATAAATGAGCCTATAATAAATATTTTCTAATCAATGAAAGAAGATTTTTGAGTAATCATTCTCTAAAATAACTGCAATAAATATTTCTCAAATATTAAATTTTAAGTTTTAAATTTATCTGGGAAATTTAATTAGTTTTGCTACCTTGATAAAAAATGCTCGTAATTTCCCTAAAAATTGCAAACTTGCAATTAATTTTTATTTTTTCAAGGAAATAAAGATTGCAATTAATTTTTATTTCCTCATTGATATGGTGGATAATGCTTTGTTCGAGAGACCATTAAAAAATTTATAAAAAAATTAAATGAAGTATACAATAATTTATATTCATATTATTTTAAATTTTTTACAACACAAATAATTTATCATAAGACAAGGTTTTAGTAACAAATATTTAGTGTAGTAAAATCTATTTCAACAAGATCATAAAGAATCTTAGTAAAATCTCAAATAAAACGCTTCAATTTTATTAGTCCCATTCCAAAATGTTAAGACCCATTTTTTCACGAATCTTAAGAATATAAAAATTAAAATAATTTTTTTCCTTACATATCTTCAATAATTTAAAAAATACACTAAATTCTGATATTTTTTTTTAATATTAGTGCATCTTAAAGATAAAAGGTAAACAGAAATTGAAAAAAAAAAAAACCAGTAACCGAAAGGTGATAATTTTATGAGACTTTCAAAAAAGAAAAAAAAAAGTGTCAACCATTTTAGAATGGAGAAGATAGTATATAACAAGAACTTAAAGTTCTAGAAACGAAGGGGATATTTTTCGGGAGATTTAAGTTTTTTGAAGTTATGAAAAATATAAATTAAACTCATATATAATATTGAAACCTAATTGATTGGAGCACATTTTAAACGATAATTGAAATCCCAATCATAGCTATAGGTTATCGTTATTTTTGTTGTACAGCGGAAGTAAATAGCACGCAAATTACTTACTATTATACAAGTAAATAGTATATAAAATATTGTACTAAAAATAAATATTAAGAAAATTTTCAGGAAAGGCTAAAAGTGTCACAGACGGTCCCGTTTAAAACCCAGTCTCCTTAGACAGAATTTTACTCAGATAATTAATAACACAATATAACAAAACAACTACCCTTGATAATAGCTATAAAACTGAGATAAAATAGCACACCAGACAAACGAAAAATATTCTTTCACTATTAAAAATAGTAGGCTTACAAGAGAGACTTCTCTAGAAATATTTCTAGAGGCACAATTATTACAATTGAGATAAACCTACAATAGTGACACTCAAGTGTTTCTCAAACACTCCAAAATAAAACATCACTATTTTATCACTCCCCAAATAATTCTCTCTCTCAAATGTCTCTAATATTTTCTCTCAAAATTTGTGTGTTTTGAAGAAGAATGTGAAGGTCATATATATAGGCCTTCCCATGAGGTTGTTGGCCTAACTTAATTAGGCCAACAACCATTTTTAACTTATTATTTTTTTTAATTGGTCAAAAAAAATACCAAATGGTTAATTACCAAATGGTTGGTATTTTTCAACAATTATCCCCCCACCAACCATATGAATTAACTGTCATTCCTGTAGATGATCGACAAAATTTAAACTTTTCCCTTAGTCGAATCTTTGTTAACATGTCTGCACCATTTTCTTCAGTATGAATCTTTTCAAGCTGTAAAAGTTTTTTCTCCAACACATCTCTGATCCAGTGGTATCTCACATCAATATGCTTTGATCTTGAGTGGAAGGAGGAATTCTTCCCAAGATGGATAACGCTCTGACTATCACAATAAAGTGAATATCTATCCTGCTGAAATCCAAATTCATCTAAGAACTTTTTCATCCACAAGAGCTCTTTACAAGCTTCAGTTGTAGCAATAAATTTTGCTTCAGTTGTTGAGAGAGCAACACATTTTTGCAACCTTGATTGCCATGACATGGCTTCCCCTGCAAATGAAATCAAATAACCTGATGTAGACTTTCTTGAGTCAACATCGCCTGCCATATCTGCATCTGTGTAGCCAATTAACACAGATTTACCATCACCAAAACATAAACATATTTTGGAAGTACCACAGAGATATCTGAGAATCCATTTCACAGCAGTCCAATGTTCCTTACCAGGATTAGAAAGGAACCAACTTACTACTCCTACTGAATGAGCAATATCTGGCCGTGTAGATACCATGGCATACATCAAACTACCAACTGTTGAAGCATATGGAACTTTATCCATCTTTTCTTTCTCTTTATCTATGAAGGATATTGTTTTGAAGTTAATTTAAAGTGGTTTGCAAGAGGACAACTAACCGCTTTAGCCTTGTCCATATTAAACCTTTGAAGTACTTTCTTAATATATTTCTCCTGTGATAACCACAATTTCTTGGTGCCTCTATCTCTGATTATCTTCATGCCAATAATTTGTCATGCTGGCCCTAAGTCTTTCATAGCAAAAGACTTGCTTAACTGCTTTTTCAGATTGTTAATTCTAGAAATATTCTAGCTAACGATTAACATGTCATCCACATAGAGTAACAAAATTATAAAATCATCATCAGAGAATTTTTTCACAAATACACAGTGATCTGAAGAGATCTTTTTGTAGCATTGCTCCCCCATAACTGACTCAAACTTCTTGTACTACTGTCTCAGTGCCTGCTTTAAGCCATACAAGCTTTTCTTTAACTTGCAAACTTAATCCTCTTTTCCTTTTTCTTTGAAACCCTCTGGTTGTTTCATGTATATCTCTTCTTCTAAGTCACCATGAAGGAAGGCAGTCTTTACATCCATCTGCTTAATCTCCAAGTCGAGACTTGCAGCTATTCCCAGTACTGTATGAATGGATGTCATCTTCACCACTGGTGAAAAAATCTCATCATAGCCAATCCCTTTCCTTTGGTTGAATCCATTAACAACTAATCTGACTTTGAATCGTGGTTGGGAACTGTGTTCATCATGCTTTATCCTGAACACCCATTTATTCTTCAAAGCCCTCTTGCCTATTGGCAACTTCACAAGCTCAAAAGTTTTATTATCATGCAAAGATTTTATCTCATCTTGCATGGCTTCAATCCATTTCTTCCTCTTCTCATCTGTCATAGCTTCTTGGTAATCCTCAGGTTCTCCCCCATCAGTGAGTAATACGTACTGATCATTCGAGTATCTAGTAGAAGTTTGTCGAGTTCTAGTAGATCTCCTCAATGGAACCTGATGAACTTCTACTGGTGGTGGTGGCTGATTTTCAATATGGTCCTCATCATTATCCGATTGGACCTCTGTAGGAGCATCGATGTCAGCATTTTCTGGCTGACGATTTTGTATTTCATTTCCAACTTCTCTTGGCACCGCCTTTGGAGGAACTAGCTTTAAGTTTTTTGAATCACCATTGGATTCAGGAATATCCTTTTTCACTTTGTTAATGTCTTCAATGGTTTGATCTTCAACAAATATGGCATCACGGCTTCTAAGAAGTTTTTTCTAAACTAGATCATAAAATCTATAGCCAAGCTGATCATGATCTTGACCATAACCAATAAATACACATTCACATGTCTTGACATCAAGCTTTGACCTCTCATCCTTAGGAATGTGCACAAAAACTTTGCAACCAAACACCCTTAAATAATTATAGGAAACATCCTTTCTTGACCACACCTTTTCTGGTGTATTATACTGAAAAGGAACACAGGGTAAAAAATTGAGTACATGTACTACAGCGTACAGAGCTTCACCCAAAAAAATCTTAGGCAACTTTGAATGTGAGAGCAAACATCTAACTCTCTCCATCAAAGTCATGTTCATCCTCTCCGCTAAAACCTCACTATTTTGTCACTCCCCAAATAATTCTTTCTCTCAAACTTATCTAATATTTTCTCTCAAAATTTGTGTGTTTTGAAGAAGAAGGGGAAGGCCATATATATAGGCCTTCCCATGAGGTTGTTGGCCTAACTTAATTAGGCCACCAACCATTTTTAACTTATTATTTTTTTTAATTAGTCAAAAAAATACCAAATGGTTGGTATTTTTTAACAATTTTTTTCAATACGTGGAGATTTAAATATCATTGATTCCACTTTTAAAAGGGCATGGTGAGTTGGGTAACTCGGACAATGATTCGAGCAGGTAATTTTATTTTTAAAATTAGGATTCAAAAATAAAATAAAAAATAATGATTTCAACTAAAAATAAGAAAATAATGAATCAATAACAATTTTTTTCCTTGTTTTTTTTTATGATCTCTTTACCGGACTAGCAAATAAAGAAGGAGATGGTGAAGTTATTGGACAATGTAATATTTTCAGTTATTACCACACTTTAGCTAGAAGAATGCAAAAATAAATAAATTAAGAAGTGCAAATAGCCCCTTCCTTTTTAATAATTATCGACTAGAGAATGTGCAAATATATCATCTAATTTATTATACATATACAATATAGCTCTATCTCTTTTTGTTGACTTAAATAAGTCTAGATTTTTTAAAATCAACTTTTTAAGCCCCTCAATTAACGGCAAATTAACACTATATTATTAAAAAAAAAAGGTATAAATATGTTCATAAATTTATCGCATGCGGTATAACTTAGCCTTTTTTTTTGCTCATTTATGCATAAAATTTTACAAAAATAATTGTTTTGACCATTGTGCAAACACAAAATTTAATATTGTTAAATTTGGAGAATATGTAGACCCTACTTGAAATAAAAAATTATTTTTTATATAAAATAATTAAATATTATTAGAAAAAAGAAGAAGAAATCATGGTGTCTTATTATAAAAAAAAAACTATATATTTATTTATAATTATGAAATTTTGTTTTAATTTTCTACAATTATATAATTAATTAAAAGGTTTCAAAAAAATAAAGAATATAAACATATGAAATTTTCATTTTTTTTCTCATTTTTCTGAAGAAATTTTAAAATTTTCAATATAGTCAACTTTCCAAGAACTCATGTCATTTTCTCAAAATTTTAGAATCTACTTATCAAATCATTAGTCAGACATGAAATGAGCAAAAGAGAACTTAGGTGAAAGATCATCGATCATGCGTATCTTAGATTTTTTTTGTCAATTTTCTTATCCTCACGATCAATGATTGTTATTGTCGACGTGAGCTGATAGAAGCAAAATTTTTAGGAAAAAGAATTTGAATTTTGCCACCCAAAATAGAAGAGATTTAATTGCTTGTGGATTAATTATATGGTGATTATAGCTATAAAAAAAACTATGAATCTCTACACTATGTATCATTCTTGGTCTCTTATTCATTTTCTATAAGTAATTTTGAGCAAGAAATAAATTTCTTTCACAACTGTACATCATATTTATTTTATTTTTTACTTCTCTTTTTGAATTCAAAAATATAAATAGTGAGAAATATAAAAATTTTGCCTTTATTATATATATGCGCATGAATTATAAATTTATTATTTTTAATGGTTCATTAGTATTATAAAATTTTATATTAAAGAAAGTTAACAAAGTAGTATCTAGAAGAACCTAAAAAATTTGTAATTTTAATTGATTTTTTATTGCTTAACTAACGATAAAAGGGAAATGTTAAATTGACCGTTATCTAAATAAATTTGAGCCTAAAAAAAAGAAAAATAATTTCAAATTATATCAAAATAGTTATTTTTTAAAAGATTTAAGTATAATTAAGCCTAAAAGAATAAGGATTAAATTATATCCACGCGATAAGTTTAGGGCATATCTGCACATTATTCTTATAGTATAATGGTATTAAATTTTTCATTAAGTGAGGGCCTTAAATAGTTAATTTTTAAAAAATTTAAACTTATTTGAGCCAAGAAAAAGTAATAGAGCTAAATTCTACCTGCGTGATAAGTTGTAGAGTATATATGTACCTTCTCTCTTAATTTTTTTGTTTTCTCAATGGTTAAAATAAATATTTTTGTAAAAATTTATGCATAATTGAGCAAAAAAAATAAGGGTTAAGTTATTCCTATGCGACACGTTTAAGGGCATATTTATACATTTTTCTCTATTTTTTCTCTACAATATAGCGGTGTTAATTTTATCGTTAATTGAGAAGCCTAAAAAATTAATTTTAAAAAAATCTAAATTTATTTGAGTTAAGAAAAAGAAATAGAGCTAGATTATATATGCGTGACAAGTTGGATGATATACTTGCACCTTCTTCCATTATCGATTGCTGAAAAAAAAAAGGCGTTTCTTATACAATAAGATCTTGAGCACTCTAGCGATCCAATTTTGCCAAGTGAACAACAATCATAATCACTTCACAAAAAATATAATTAATCACTTATCATTTAAATGATTTAATTAATACACTAAATAAAGAATTTCAAATTAATGCTTAATATATAGGCCAATACATTAGAAACTTAGCTATCCCTTTTTCTCTAGTTTAAGAAAATATAACAACTCAGCAACAAGAATTAATAAATTCAAAAATGGAAGACGCTTGATCGTCATAACTCTCTTCATTTCTTTCATTCGTCACTTTGATTTGATTTGAAAATATATGATGATTTTGATTTTAATTTGATTTGAAAACATGATGATTTAGAAAAGAAATCAATGAATAGCTCTACTATAATCTTTTACCTTAAGATGATTATTAATCTTACTCAAAAGTCAAGATGGGTTTGTTGCTCCCATCAATTTAGGGTTTTATAGATGATTTTACTCGGACTTATCCAGTGCTTAAATTGTTCCAAATCAGTTTCTAGTATTCTTTAATTTTGTTTTGCTCTTATAATCAGTATGTGACATCTAATATTCTACTTTTTTTTGTCAAATTCTTATTGGTTTTAATTACATGCTGAAATGTACTAAATGGAAAAAAAGATTTTTAGATTTATTTTGTTTAATGGTGTTGCAGAATTATTAGTGTTCACTCGTGAAAAATTAGAGTAATTTTTTAGTAAAATTTTCTATAGAAAATAAAAAATAGAAATTTATGTTTAGATAACATACTTTTCTTAAATTATAGAATTTTAAAAATATTTTTAAAAAATATATTTAAAATGTTTTTTTTTAAATTCCTTATAAATAAAATTCAATTTTCTAATATAGGAAAGATAGAGTTTTCATATATGTCAAAATTAATTTTTTATTTTTATTAAGTAAATATATTTTTTAAATTTTCTTTAAAAAATAAATATTTTAACTTTCTTAAATAACAAAAAAGAGAAAATAGAAAACTATTTTATATGAGTAAATTGTTTGTATTTAATTTCAATTTAATGAAACATATTTTATTGCCGTTAAACAAAATCAGAGATGGAAATAAAGTGCCCGATGGGGGGACAGGGTGCCGAACCAACAAGGAAAAAAGTAGGACCCCAGAAGAGGGTAGGGGACCCAGAAGCGCAACTCAGCAAAGAGTACTGCTTGCAAGTTGCGAGATTAATGATAGTGGCTATAGCCTTGTCCAGACAACAAGCCGCCACGCACGGAGAGTGCCCATCATCATCATTTCTTACACCGCGTGGGTTCTCGTTTTCCACCACCACTACCTCCGACTCGGCTCAGCCTCAGCCTCAGCCGCCTTCACTCTCTTTTTTTCGTTTTCACAATCGACGACTCGGAGAATTGTCACATTCCTTAGTAAATTATCGTGGTCTAGCCAAGTAGGTTTGGACCCACGTAGCAATCAGAGCTTAATATATAACAAGATTGTTAAAAAAATAAATAAATAAAGGAAACCCACCTTTGAATATTTTATTCTTTTATTAAAAGGTTACTAGAATTTGCACATTAACGGAACGGGGATGAAACAATGAGCGGTTGAGCTTCGTTACAAGGGACTAAGCTGAGAGACATTTCGCGTAAAATAATCATATGAAAAAACCGTGTGCTATAATGACTTGAGAAGGTGGCATAGAAACGTATCGGTCACGAGCAGAACCTGAGAGTTGAATAATATTTTATAGGGAATGTTAAGATAATGAGTGAGGGAATTAAGGTGGTTTTGGTAGTTAAATTATTGGGACACTGCTGAGTTTACTATCCTTATTAATTCTTATTGATTTTGAACTATACATTACTATACTTTATCAACACCTTTCTTCCAGCATGGAATATCTTCCACTGTTCTTTCTTTTTTACCCTTTACAATTTTCTAAATCGACTATTCATAAAAAAATATGAGATTGATTTTATCTATTTATTTATTTATATATACTTATTAATTTATATATACTTATTTATTTTAAGAGTAGGTGAATATTTTTATTCAAAAAAAATTACAAGGATTTAATAAATGCTTGATTTTTTTCATTCCATGAAAGAAATTTTAATCATTTGCATTGCTCCCTTTGTTCGGCTGAAATCATCGCCTTTGGCTTATGCACATTTACTAAAAAGTCATTAAATTTTTTAGATATTATGTAAAATTATTTTGAATATATTAAAATATCCCCTTTTAATTTATTAATACTATATTCTCACTATTCTAACTAAATCATTAATTATAAGAATAAAATTGAAAAAAAAATTAATTAAATTTTTTTGATTGTATAAATTAATAATTTGAGAGGAGTAATTCTTTTTAAAAGTGACACTTTCAACTGGACAGAGGGAGTAGCTAATAACTCCTTTAAATATTATTACTACGGAAGTGAAAAACTGATATATGATATCATCTTATTGCTAAATTTAAAATAGATATATATTACTTTGTCATTCCATAAAATTTGAGTAGAATTTTACATGATTCTCACATTTTAACTCCAGCTCATATAATTGTTTCAAAAAAAACCCTCTAGCTTATATACTTCAGTTTCGTATACGGCGGAAACCTTCATGATACCTAAACTTCATAAAGGAATTAAGAATTTTTAAGTTTGAATATCGTTAAATTAAACTAAACCCTTGTTACTCATGTTTAGATTTTAGGTTCGAGTCTTAGGTGTTTTCCTTCCTCTACATGTGATTAATCAAAAAAATTAAACTAAATCTTATTTGAGTATAAATAAAGTTGAAATATATATACAAAAGATAGCATTTATATTTAATTATGTTGAATCCATGACAGTGAGTTCATTCATATTAAATATAAAAAACTTGACAATCCAAATATATTTTGTGAACTTTATAGAATTCATTTATATTAAAGATCTTCAAGAATTTATAAAAAAAAAAAAGAAAAAGAAAAGAAACACCATATATTTTAGTAAACAGACTTGGATGGTTCAACAATAGCAAGCAAAACTTTTGCATCAAATAATAAAAGAAATATTATATATATATATGTTCGGCGAAAATTGAGAATTATTATGGTATGATAGAAATCACCAATCAGTGCACCCAAATATAGATGGGGCAACAAAAACAAAATAGAAAACTAGCCAAGCCTATTAATTGGTGGCGGACCGCCATCGATATATAAGACCCATGGCCATGGCTAGTAGATCCAACATCATCATTTTAATTTCATCTCACAGTTAAATACTTTCAAGGAAAAATTGGTAGGGACTAGTAATGGAGTTCTGGTCCATCATGCCACTTCCACTGCTTCTTTATTATTATTATTATTATTATTATTATTATTATTATTATTATTATTATATGAGCTTTGTGTTCAATTGCTTTTTGCCTGGTGCCTGTTTCATTACGTCACCCACCAATTTTCAACATTATTTATAATTATTTATTATTATATTCTCTCTTTTTGGGGTCTTCTGGAATCTTAATTTTAAGCTTTCTTGATGGGTTAGTTCTTCTTCCTGTGATAGACCAAGAACAAGAAGAGAAAGAAGAAGAAGAAGAAGAAGAAAATTTTATTCATCAGTTGTAACAGAATTGTAAGTCTTAATCAGTGGCGGGTAGAGGTGGCAGTAGAGAGAAAAAGAGGTTGTTTTGATATTTTGAAGAAGGGTTAGTTCCTAATCTAAAGATAATTAACAGCCAATATTCGCGCCTCCTTTTTTCCCGCCCAAATCTTGTCCAACAATTCAGCTCACTCCGACAGTGAGAGACAATGAGAGCTTATGATGTTAAACATAAGTTTTTTCTTACAAACTTCATCATATTTATAACAAGTTTTGGTCATTAGGGTTTCTGTTTATTCTGTTTTGTCTCTTTCTTTTTCACTTTCCCTTCTTATATAACCCTACTTATTTTATTTTCTTCCATTCTTCTCAGGCCTTTTTCTTGCCTTTCCTTTGCTTGTCTTTGTCCAGGAGTGGGCTTCTCTTCCTCGGGATCTGATCCGAAAACTCGACAGAAACAGGTTATGTGGTGGGAGGACAAAAAACTATACCCAGTTCAATTCCCGAGGAAATATCTATATCATTACTTCTTTTTCTGCGTTTTGTTGGAGCTTCCACTGTACCTGGAGTGAATTTCAGCTTAGGTATATATATATATAGCTCTATTTTTTGGGGGAAAAGGATTTTGCTTCTTCAGTAGAATGAACCATTCAATTAATCCGGATCTGCGTGGAATTACAAAGGTCTAGAGATCTTGGTTTCTTTATCTGTGAGCGCTCTCTCTCTCTCTGATTTTTATTTTTCTTTTTCTTTTTTTTTTTGCAGTTAAATAATTTATATTTGAGTCTTAATTATTATCTTTGAGACTTGAAAATATGTATCATGGGAAATTGCATTTTTATGTAGATCTATAATCTCAACATCTTTGGCTATTTATTATGGATAATCAACAATTATCATTGACAAATATTTGCTTATTAATTACTAATTTACATTTCTATTTTTCTCTTTAATTTGATAAATTATATTAGGTGATAACATAATTTTTCATATCCCAGAAAATAATGATATAGAGCACATGGCTACTGCATATTAGGTTTCCTTGGCTAATCACATCATATAAGCAAGATTAAAGTGAAAAATATATTATATATATTATATATGTGAGGTGTGATAATTCATATTAAACTCCATTCAGTTTGTTTTTGCATATCATTTATTTTAACAGATTTTAGATATCAAATCTATTCTCCCAAATGACGAAAAAAATAGAGAGATGATTAGAAGTTGTTGGGTGATAGATGTATGTACCATAAACAAATTAACCTCAACAAAAGCAAGTTCATTCAACAACTTAAGTTAAAAGTTTTCATAATTAATTAGATTCTCCTCTTTTCGGTATAATATTGATTATAATTCCTCCCTTTTGTCACCACTGCAGATATATATACGTTCTCTCCACCACTATAGAGATATATGTTCTTAGATGTCCAAATATATCAATACGTGATTCAATTTTGCATTTTTTTTATATATCAAAATCATTTAATAAAATTCAAAGGCATATTAAGGATAAATCAATATTAATTTCCATGTGTTATATATAATACTCCGTTTAATAGTTTTCATGGCCAGAACAATATATATATGTTTTTTAACCATATGGATTGATGGTGAAAGTAAAGTTTGAAGTTTCAAAAGTAATTTGTTGCACCCATTGTCTCTTTAGATAACCTATCAACTATAATTATATCAAGAAAATGCCAATGCATTTGGGTGTATGTATTAATTTATAAGATATTCATTTGTACAGTGGGTAGAAGTGTTTGACATTTTTGTGATGGCAAAATAACTGTTTGTTTGTTCTTATAAGATTGTAGTTAATAAAGAATATTTTTACTTCAACAATTAATTACTCGTTTATAACTTAAATTTTTGCATTTTGCATTTTTTTCCTATTTTTTTGTTCAATATCTTTGTAATGAAATCGGGTAAATTTTGTATCCATTTGTTAATTTTGGCAAAACTCATTTTGTTACAAATCTTGAGTTATGATGGAGATGTTAAATCTTAATCCTTAAGATATCCTATATATTAAGAACGATATTATACATTTTGAATATACACTAAATTTCTTTCAAATAATTTTAAATTATGGTCTAAGTGCATGCAGTCGCTGAATTAATGTAACATGTACAGGAGTGAAAGAGATCAGCCAGCAAAGGAGAAGATGAATACATTCTTACATGTTCCTCCAGGTTTTCGGTTTCATCCGACTGATGAAGAACTTGTTGATTACTACCTTAGGAAAAAAATAAATTCAAGGAGGATTGACCTAGATATCATTAAAGATGTCGATCTCTATAAAATTGAGCCATGGGATCTTCAAGGTACGTATAAATAATTAAATAATTTTGGAGATTGAAATTTAATTATTAATTGAATCATGAAATTAATTAAGGCAAAATTTTGAATATGAAAACAGAAATATGTCGAATAGGGACAGAAGATGAAAATGAATGGTACTTCTTTAGCCATAAAGATAAGAAGTACCCGACTGGAACTCGCACGAATAGAGCAACTGCTGCTGGATTCTGGAAAGCAACTGGTAGAGACAAAGCTATATATTCAAAGCACGAGTTGATAGGAATGAGAAAGACCTTAGTCTTTTACAAAGGTCGTGCTCCCAATGGACAGAAATCTGACTGGATTATACACGAGTACCGCCTTGAAACTGACGAAAATGCTACTCCACAGGCAAGCTCTTAATTTCTTCATTTACCTTATTCACAACACAAAAATTTATATCAAGAAATTGAACCCCTCCTTGTGTTACTATGACATGTAGCTCGCCAAACAAATTAATTATTAGAATATCCATCAGGGAAAGGAGTTTATAATTGGAAGGGAAGAACTATGACATGCATTTTATAATTTATACATTTTATAATTTATACTTCATTCGATTGATATTTACTCTTAAATAAAATAAATTCAGTTTTACTGACAAACTGTAGCATCATAGTGACCCTAAAAGTCATTTAAAATAATGTTATTATCTTGATGATGGGTTATCATTTATGTTTATTTATCAGTTTAGTGATAGCAATTTCACATCATGTTGACGAGGTTGCCCAGTTGTCTCCATGGTCTAACATAGCAATCTCTGTTATGTATTTTAAGCAGGAAGAAGGGTGGGTGGTGTGCAGGGTGTTCAAGAAGAAGATGCCCACAATACGTAAAGTGAACGAGCATGAATCAAGCAGTTGGTATGATGATCAAATTCCATTCATACAAGAAGAAGATTCACCCACCCAAAACTCACACTCAGAGTCACAACCACAGCCACCTAATTTACCATATCATCTTTCTTACTCGCATTCATGCAAGAAAGAGCTAGAATTGCAGTATCATCGTGATCACTTCCTTCAGCTCCCACTTCTACAAAGTCCTAAACCACTACAAGCTGCAGCTAATGTAAGCTGCACCCCCATCGCTGCATATGGACTAGACATAAGCCAAACAAGCATTCTCTATGGTGCTACTCAAAACAATAACAATAATAATGATCATCAAGCAGTTGATCAAGTGACCGATTGGAGAGTGCTAGACAAGTTTGTTGCTTCTCAACTAAGTCAAGAAGACGTGCCTAAGCAAAATAATAACAACATGCTATTCCACGCATCAGATCATCACCCAAATCTATTTGCTAGACGCTTGAATAAGCAAGAAACGGCACCGGATAATGCTTCAACGTCAACCCCTGCAAATTGTCGAATGGACTTATGGAAGTGATACCTATATTTCTGCATACATTTCTTATTTAAAATTATATATACTATATGTACACATAGAATATTGTTCAGGTAATTAAAGGGGAAATTTATTGCCCAAATTCCTGTGCATAATAAAACTAAAAACTAATATTGAACTTTAACTGCTGTTCGTTTTCCTAGTATTAATTGAGTTAATTATTTAGATAGACATGATCAGTCAAAGATTCATTTCCTTTGTACATTAAATGTTTTTTTATTAGAACTGGGAAGCTATGGAAATAGCAGAAATGTTGTTTGTATGTATAATTAAAGGCATTTTCCTTTAATTAATATAAGTAAGTAGCCAGTGGTTTAGTAGCCACATGAGCTGTTGTATGGTCTATTAAAGAGATATTATATTGATGACAATGTTAGAAGAAAGTCTTCCTTTGTGCTTTTTTTTCACTCAATTTTAATTTCTGAAAAATAAATTTTTTTTTAGTATAGAAATTTTTTAATGCTCTCTCCTAAAAACTTGTAAAAGATAAATGTTAAATCTAATGCAAAATCAATTGAATGGATGAAAAATGCATTCCATCACTTGCTCATTTACTCTCTCCTATATATATATATATATATATATATAGGTGGAGGTAACATAGTTC
This sequence comes from Garcia nutans, assembly GCA_947685225.1. NCBI lineage: Eukaryota > Viridiplantae > Streptophyta > Magnoliopsida > Malpighiales > Euphorbiaceae > Garcia > Garcia nutans. The sequence goes on along the minus strand of CANTUV010000029.1, from coordinate 8,499,480 downwards.
CACCTCTATTTTATCGTTTTAGAGATGATTCAACTATATTAATTGAAATTAAGCTTGTCAAGGAAAAAGAATAGAAAAAGTGTACCTCATTTGTAAGAGATTTTTGATGATAGTACTATAATTTCATGATGATTCGAATGCTTTGCAGGGAAGTTTACGAATGCAAATGTGGCATTAATTCTACGCTTATTAAACGTAGAAGGCACTCCACAAATGTAATCAGCTAAGAATCTAAGATTAACCACAGAATGGTACTACTATATTCATGGGTAATTCTTGTCTACCGAATGTACAGACTTGTAAAGATATATAGAAGTGAGAGGCAGGCAAGAAACGAACTAAACAAAGCTAAAATACACAGGTATTGAATTTAATTTCTTAACATTGACAAATTAGAAAGATTTTCATGCCACCAGTACGTACCATTTGATTAATGTAATGGTTTCTAGTAAAAATCAATTTAATGTAATGGTTTATAGTAAAAAAAATTTCAAGATTATAATACTAATTAACAGTAATAATAATATTTATAGATTATAAATAAAAAAAAAAGTCAAGTATACATACAAGTTACTTAGTTCAAGGAGGAAGACAAATCTAAGCATTTAAGGCAAGCAATTAGTTTCCTTATCGGCAAATGCAGCGGCTGCGTTAGAAATGACTCCATTCTAATAGACACAGAAAACAAGAGTGATGGAGATGGAAGAAACTGGAAAAATATAAAGTAATTGGTGAAATAAATAAGGACATATATAGAACCAACAAAACCATTCCTTTGAGCCATATAAACAGAATCTAATTAAAGAAAAGAAAATTAACAAAAACGAGGATGAATGAAGAGAAAAAGACTTAAAGGGAGCTTCATGAGACTCCCTATTTCATGTTTCAATAGAAGAAATATATAATTAAACTAATTAAGTACCTACCATACACAAACGAATTGGACTGACAACTCACACCAAGTGGTCGATATATATAGATAATACAATAAACAACAAATTTTGGTAAGGGAATGAAGTGATAATTGGGTTTCTAGCTCTAGAGAAATGTGTTGCTAGAGCTATCGATCTAGCATGAATATAAGAAACATCGTACACACACTCATATATACTAGTTAGTGATGAAATGGAAGATTGATCTATAATTGATTAGAAATTCAAAATTTTAATGTAGGTCAAAATCATTTTTAATGTAGGTCCGTGATATAATTTCCCATAAACTGAATATATAACTTCATTATTTCATAATTTATTTTATAATTAGAAATTTGAGAAAAAAAAAACTAATAAAGGTTGATTTTGTAGATAACAATAGTTTTGGCTAAATTAAGAAAAATAGTGAATGAAAAGAGGGGTCAGATCCTAACAATTATAACAAAAGAAGGAATCCAAGGAAGGAAGATGAAGGAAATTAAAAGTAGTCAAGATTTTGATGTGGATAGACAGTTGCTTTGTTTCAACTTTCAACTCCGATCTATCTTTGTATATTATTATTATTATTATTATATATATATATACACAGAGTAGAGAGAGTGGTTACAAAGTCAAAGGACAAGCCGGGTATAAGTGAATTATTATTATTATTATTATTATTATTAATTATTAATTGTTGTTTGTGAATGAAGACACCATCATATATGCTGAAACAACTCCATGTGACTCTTATTATACAATTTCTTTATTTCTTTCTTTCTTTCTTTTTTCTTGTTTAAATTTCCATCCACAAATCCATAGCCATGGCTAAAGCCCATGCATCCCTTCTCTGTTTCTCTTTATTAATAACAAATTTTTACTTTCTGGCCAAATTAATCGATTATATGTAGCGGATGTTTCCATTAAATGAATGTTTTTTTCTAAATTTTAAAATAATTTACAAGCAAGCATATGGTGGTCCATAACTTGTTGCTTTAATATTATCTCATCTTCCGTTCTTCAAATTGCCGGAATTTTGGCCGGGCCGTCTCTGTTGATGTTTGTTTCTGTTGGCGCAGAATTTCACTCCCAATATTTTGGACAAGTCATTTCGCGTGTTATGAGGAATAATAATAATTGGGGTTTTTGAAAAAAAAAATGTCAGAAATTTTTTTTTTAATTTACATAAGAATTTATAATTAATTTCTAAATTTACCATATTCACATAATTTATTATACATATCATAATTTTATAAATTTATTTTGAATTTATTAATACTTTTATTAAATAACTAAAATACTTTGAATAAAAATTAAAATAAAAAAATGGTGGAGAGATATAATTTTTTCGAGTTAGACCTCATACATCCCAAAAATATCCTGGTCATTTGCCATTTATACCCAGTCTAGGCCCAAGGCCCATGCCCAATCACCAACTCCTTAGTTCAGCCTGCAATTGTCCATAAAAATGTTGGCCTGGTAATTCATACGGAAAGCTCAGATCAGTTGCTGTAGTGTTATTAGTTAGCCTGATGAACTTTGAGCTTCATAAGGAATAAAATCGCTAAAGACACACAACATATGATAATTCAACCACTGAGATGATGACCAGTCATTTCCATATGGTAAATTGGAATGATTGTGTTGAAACTCAACATCATTATAACTCATCAAGATATTCATACAAAATTCAAGTATAGAAGGGTCCAGATGGCAGTGAGAAAAAGGGTTAATCATCATTCAGTATGTAGCTTTGAGATACATAAGAAATGATGGATCCCCAATGACCTAAATTACAAATAATCGGACAAAGCATCCCTACAGACTCCTTTTTTTTTTTTTTGAGAAAAAAATAATTAATTGAATGTCATAATAATCAACACCCAAAAAAAAAATCTACTTTTAACACTTGAGCTGCAAAGCTAATCCGGACTATGCAGTGTAAGCATCCCCATCAGTTAACATCACACCTACAACAACTCAATACAACCCTACCACTGCCTACAACACGTCTTGTATCATCCAATCACCAGAAGAGTTTAGCCCAAAATGAAAAATGAGGCACAGATTGCCATCAGCAAAGAGAACAACAGCTTCAATTTGCCATTGAGAATGGATTTAGCAGCAAGGGAGCGACTTGATTCCCTGAAGCACCAAACAGAAGTATTAGCAATGCTACAAACACCACAAAGATTTTATATGGTATAAATGTTTAGATACATACTTCTGCAAATATTTAAGAGCACCGCAGTATCTAACATTTTCAGGTGGACCCATCTCTGTTTCACCATTTTCCTCAGGATTGATGATTCTCATATATGTTTCATGTCCTAGATACCATCTATCAAGGTTTTCAACTCTAAGATTCCACACTCCAACATTGTCCAGCGAGACAAGAACTGCCGTCCATCCCCCAGGGTAAACCTACAGAAAGAAAAGAAAGACAAGGAGTGAATGGAAAGTACCTTTCAAGACTAACTGAACAAAGCTTTTTCAGAAGTTGTGTTGAAGCAATTTGTAGCTTTTACGTTAACCAATTTAACAATCAAGAAATATGAAAAAGGGTCTGTGGGAAATTATGCTTCCCAAAGTCTATTCTACCATGTAATAAATATCTAAGCAATTTTGATATCATTTCAGATGCATAGCAATAGATGCTTCGCATAGACAACCCAACCTCTACTGTGCAGCGAGAAATAGCATCCCAGTTATTGTATGATGTTTTTTTGTCCTCAGTCCACACCCCCCAGTCCATCCTGCATTTGAAATCAAATGCTTCAAATTTATTAATTCCTTCATAAGTCAAAGTAGCAAACAAACAAAAACAATGCAAACATTCTTACCCAACCACAAAAAATGAATAACCATTCATGTGAAAGCTCAGCATTTTGGTGTCATTGTTCTGCAATATGACCTGGACAAACCCCTTATATGTAGCATTGATGACAGATATATCCATCCTGGGAGACCTATCAAGTGGCTTATTTGGAAAATCAAGTTTGTAAGCTCCCTTCACTTTTTGTAGATCAGCAAGCCTGATTGGTGTATCAGGATTAACAAATGATATCCCATTCACTGTTGAACGTAGTTTCCCATCAATTGTAACTAGTGGCAAGCTCCTTAATATATATGTTTCAGTAATATTGATTTGACCATAGTGAAAAGATCCCTGTGGATTAGGGCGAGCTCCACTTGCAGTTGTGTTTTGCCTAGTCCATGTAAAAGTGGCAAGATTAGTCCTGAAGAAGTCATACTGGACTTAACTAAAATGTAAATGAAGCTAAAAAGAACTGGCTACCCCGTCACTCATACACAACCACACATGATTTACACATATATTTTCCTGCTATGAGGAGAGCAGATATTTGCCTTTTTACTACAGTTACTAGTTTTCTACCCTTCCTTCAGAAAGAAATATCCATTCTTAATGCTTTTCATCAAAATGAATGAATAAATATAGGTAAACAGCAAAGTGGTAATAGAGATGATGTCTCAAGGATCATTTTGACTTCCTAATGTGTTAAATGACAAGAAGCAAGATTGGGTGAAATAGCTATCAGATGCAGCTCTATCATATCTAGACTTATAATGCAAATGGTTTAACAAGAGCAAACAATGACAAAATCTTATACTATAAATCAAGGCCGCATAAGTTCAAGCGCTAACTTGACGGCTCTTGGCTGGTTCATTGCAGCCCACTGATTATAAACGTCACTCAGTGCATCTGGCAGAGGACCAGATACTGGTCCCTTTGAATTAGAATAATGCAAGATTGCAACACCTGTCACTCTTTGCCAAAGCGACTCATTCACAAACCGAGCGCTTGCCACAATGTAGTAATCAGAAGTTGCATTCTGATCCATGGTAACCAAAAAAGAATAAGACTGCCCCACATGAATATCGAAACTGGTAAAATTTTGTTGGGACGTATAATGTCCTTCAGTTTCCACAAGAAGCAGATTGTGACCCTGTATTCTGAAGTTCAAACTAGTTGAAGTTCCAACATTGTGCACACGAAAGCGATAGGTTTTGCCTGCAAGACAAATAACATTGTTGATTAAAACGTCAAATGGTTCAATAAATATACCATTTAGAACAAAATGGTAGCCTAACTATAGAAATGCAAATAAAAACAAAAAAAAAAATAGAACTAACATAACCTTAGCACAATGTTTAGACACAAATTGATTTGACAAAATGGTAACACCGCCAGAAAGATTAAAGAGAAAACTAGTCTATCACTGAGTACCAAACATGCTAATAGGTGGGGTCAGCAAATTTGTTCCAAGCGAGAGAAAAAGAAATGTAAATTTAAGCTTTCATACCCTTACTGCTAACAATAACTGAAATGATTACCTGGATCAACTTGAATAGTTTCATAATCAATGCCATCGGGTACAAGTGTTGTGTTGTATCTGTAAGGCCCCTTCCCATTGATCAGAACACCATCTGGCATTCCAAGGTCTTTCCCAGAATCAAGGGCAGTTCTCAATGCCTGAAATTCACCATAAAAGGCCACCCATAGAGTTCAATACTGCAAATCAACATGGTTCATAGAAAAATATCAAACTTTAGAGGAAAACTAACCGTATGGTTGCTTTTATACCAGTCACCAATCAGAACAATAATATCCCCTTCTGGCTGTGGAAAAGGAATTGGGATTACTGCTCGATTATTGATGATAACAGGACCAAAACCTCCAGATGCCCTTTGAAGATTCAAGGATGGAAAGTAGAAAAAGCTCCCAATCTGATCCTTGACTTGAAAGCTATAAGTAAAATTCCGAGTAGGAGGAATTGGACAAGTAGTCCCACGAACACCATCCTGCCATGAATCACGCCGCATTTGTATCCCCGGCCTGTCAAGTTACAACAATCCATCCCCAAATTTCTTTAATAGATGCCCTTTTGGCGAATGCAAAAGCCACAAGGGGAGCAGAAAAAATATTAAAAGAGAAAATATGAAAACCTACCAAGTCATTAACAGATTTTCATCCAAATCATTCCATACATTAACATTAATAAGATAGTTAGTAGTAGCATTGATAACAGGACCAGGAAACTTCCCATTAATTGCTATAACCTGCAACCATAAGCAACCAAGTAAGTAAAAATGTTAGAACTATACATCAATAAAACACAGTACAAGTTTATACTAAAGCAAAATATATTAATATAACAAAGAATAGTAGATTGCTCAGGGGGGAAACTTCAAAAAATAAAAATAAAAATGATGCGCAAATGAAAAATGGAGCCAGAAATTAGAGTGCAATCTCTTATAATTATAAATCCTCATTGGTTGACGAAGCAACAGTCAAGTCGCTCAAAGCAGCTTACAGAAACGTATGTGTGCTTCACTAGTAAGAAGAAATCCCAAAACTCAAACAAGAATCTCTAATACCAGCATCGTTTGATACCAATCAACTCAACATACCCAAATCAAATATATTTGAAACGGTAACAAGAAATTGTTTTTCTGGAAGAAACCATGCAAAGAGAAGGGAAAACCCCACATATAAAGAAATCATGCAGAGAGGCTCTAATCTTCTTCAATGACAGTAAAACCGACTGCTTTAAACAAAGCATTAACAAGAGATTACTTAAAAATGCATTATAAGAAACGAAACCCATCTGAAAATTGCCCGAAGCAGCATTTTCAGCAGATCCAAAGAGAGAAATTAAAAGAACAATAAGTAAAATTAAAAATAACTCCAATGAAACACATATTAACAAAAGAAAATTGAAAAAAGAAATGACAGAAACTGGAATAAAGTAAACATAGTGAAGGAAAGTAGAAATAGAACCTGCTGGGGAACACCCAGTGGAGAGGCGGTGATATAAGAGAGTCTTAGTTGATATGAGACTTCTGGGTCTGCAGCAAAACAGAGGGTGAAAAACAGGGCAATGTGAATCAGAGCAAAAAGATAGAACCGACGCAAAGCCATCCAGAATATTGGGTTTTAGATTTTGGATTCTAAGGGAATTTCCTGTAAAGACGATGTTGGAAGAAACTTTGTGATAGAATTACATAGTCAGGAAATATAAAAAGAGAGAGAGAACGGCTGTTGGGTTATATGTGAAGCAGAGTTAGTTTGGGTTTTAGTGAAAGTTTGTAAGAAAGCAACAATATCAAGGCTTTGTGAAGACGACGCCCTAAACCATTTCTATTACTGCAATATTTGTAGCCTGATTGTGCGCGTCCATTACCTCTTTTACTTACTCGACCGATTCTCTATTGATTTTTTTATTTATTTATTTTCTTTTCTTACTTTTAAAAAACTTTTTTCCCTAAAAAATTTGGGAGTGTGCCAACTCAATCACTAGACTTGACTCCTCAAGTCATCCAAAAATAATATTGTGGGAAGTGCGACCACTCGATTTTATTTTAAAATTTAATTCATTTTTAAGAATTTTAAAATTATTTTGACAAACTCAAATATATGGTTAAATTAGTCTTTTTAAATAATTTACAAAAAAAAAATGTTAAAATAAGAAATACCAAATCATTTTATTTGAAGGAATAGAAAGAGAAAAAAAAAGTTAAGAAATATTTCATAATTAATTTTGTATTAAGATTAACAAACTATTTTTAAAATGTACAGCTGAACAAACTATAATTATGAAAATGTAGGATTTTACATAATCCACCAAAAGCTGTTAATAGTGCAATATTCTTTTTCTATTACTATTAATACTATTTTCAAAGGGTTTGTTATGACCGGCTATTGCCGGTAGCAGGTGAAGTCTAAATGCAAAAAATTTCTGAGGGTGGCTCTTTCACATTCAAATTACCAATCTCTTTTAATTCTCTAAAGTCCAACGTGCTGATTCTCTTCTCCCCTGAGGAAGCTGACAGCGTCGTATTGCAAATGTACAGCCCTGCTTGGTCCCACTTTTAAAACTAAGCCCACAATTATGGACCCCACCTCCTAACTCGACCATTTTCTTGCGTTTTCAGTCTCTTCTTCCACACGTACACGGTGGCTTTATGGCCCCATTCCCAGTTTTGTCACCTCTTCCTCTGTTTTAATGCGGTGTCGTTTTTTGTTTTCCTGGAGCTTTCCTTCGCGTTTGGCCCTTTTAAGAAATTAATAAATTGGCTTAGCTGGCAAGATTTTCTGCTTTTCATCTCTCTACGCTTTTCAGTTTTAAGTACTAAAATTGCTCCATCTTACCGCAGCTTTGACTCAATTCGCTTTAATCAATGTGTGATTTGTAAAGTTTTTACTGTCAGATTCGCATTTTCAATTGATTTTTTTTTTTGGTAATTTTCTTGTACAATTAATATGTACGAAGATTATAAAATTATATGCCAATAATTTTTAGTCTGAGTAAAGGATGAATCCTTAAAATTAAAACATTCCATATTCAAACATGACATGAAAATTACTTTCATAAGAAAAAAAAAAAGAAATTATATTTGATGATACGATAAATTAACATTTTTTGAGACATATAATAGTATATAAAAATAATTATTATAAAATAGTTCTTTAAAAAAAAGGTTATATAGGGAAATTAACAGATTGATAAGTGTTAAGATAATTATCAAGATTAATGCTTTAAAAACGGTGTTACTATAAAATAATTTTTCTATGTAGTAGTTTTGACAATAATAGGAAACATACCCTTGATTATATATTTTTCGATTCATTAGACTACAACGTTATTCGTAAACTATATTTTATATGATCCTTAAATTATACAAATTGTATTTTAATTTAAATTACTACATAAATTTTAAATTTTATAGTTTTTGATTTTTTTCAATTATCCGAGATCTAGGCATAGATAGCACTCCATTTTATAATTTCTTTAACTCCAAAAAATTATTTTATTTGACATAAATAGTTGAAGTGAATTTTCTTCACATATTCAAATAATTAAATATAAAATTTCATTAATTAAAATGTGATATAATTTAAAATATCACTTAAAGTATTGTGAATTATATATATAATTATACACGATATTAAAGTATAAATTTTTTTATAATTTATTTAGATAAGTCATTGTTTAAATTTTAGAATGTGATTATAAATTTTAAATGCAAACTTTAAAAAAAATAAATATGATACGATTTATTTCATAACTATAAAATCATTTTCATAATGAATCCTCTATAATGTACCGGTAATGATTATAGTACATAATTTGAGCATTAAAGCGTTAATATAATAATTTTTTTTTTCAATTCAATCGTGTTCTTTGAATATTACAGAAAGAAAAATTATAGTAGCATTAATAAATTGTATCAAGTTTTCGGATAGAATAATAAAATATATATTTTAATCAATATATAGACAAAACGAGAGCATTAATTAATTATTCCAACTTGATTTTGATTGCAAATTGTCTTATTCAGTGGATGTGCGTGCGAGGGACAAATAGAACTCCCATTTTTAGACAATGACAATATGAATTCTTCCAAATGCAAGATGACAATGGGAAAAATAATGTATATGCCCACAAAGACTACATAATATACCCAATAAAAATAATAAAAATAAACTTGAATACAAATATTTTTTTACATAAAAGTAAAAAATTGTAATTTTAATTTTTTTTAATTACTCATAAACATTTACTGATTGAATTAATTAAGACTAAATATATACAGATCACTGGAGTTAATCTAGTAGTCACCTGATGTTACTTTTCACGGAGAGATCAGAGTTTCGATCCTCCAAAAACGATTTCTGAAAATTGAGTTTAAAAAAAAAAAAAAACTAAATATACATCTAATAATGGCAAATATATTTTCGTAATAGAATAGTTTTTCTTCTTTTGAATAGTTTATATTGACATTATACGAGGAGGTTGGTGTGTAAGAATGATCTTGTTGTGATTTGGCATTCAACGTTTTTATGGAATTTTGGGATTTTGAGATTGCAAATTGAAGTGATTGAAAGAATCTTCCAATGCAACCACAAAATTTCTATTGATTGAAAAAGTGCACTGAACATCAGTCATGACTTAAATTAATTCGTCTAATAATTAATTAATAATTATTGAAGTGGCCCATGTGCATTCTCTCTATATATATAATTGTTACCATGAATCATAGCGTCGTATCATAAGCAACCTATGGACGGTGAGCAGGAAATATATATAATCAGGTTGTTTTACACAATTTGTGAGTAATATTTTAGGTTAAATTAATTAATATTTTAAATCTAATAATATTCTCATATTAAAATTGATATGAAATCAGTAATTCCGAGTTAATTTGATTTATTAAAAATTGTATTATATTCAGTTTAAATCTAATTAAATTTTATATTGATCTTAAGTTTTAATTGACAATTAAATATTTATTTTAATTTCTAAATATTATGAAAAATGAAAAAATATATTTAAAAGTATTTTAGCAAAAATATTTTTAACATACATATAAAATAAACAAAAGAAATAATAAATTGATAAATAAAAGATAAACATTATTCCTATTTAAAAATAATTTTTAGTTTAATTTATTTTTTTTTCCATTTTATTAATTCCTAGGGGCAACAACTAACTTGCACATGGAAGCTTATGAATTATGAGTTATTACACGATCAATATTTAAAACACCCACGAAACCTTATAAGTCTTCTACGTGTAAAAAAAAGCTAATTTTATTCGTTTATTTTGCTCAGAAATTTATTTTTGACATTTCTCCCCTTTTTTTTTTAATCATTCGAGAATAGAGAATTTAATTTAAATTTGAATTAAAAGATATAACACCATTAAAATTTAAATTATGTCTGTAAAATAGTGACAAAAAAAATTAAGGTAGCTTTGTCTTTTTTTTTTTTTTAATTTCAATAATTTTTGCAGCCAAACATAATGTTAAAGATTTGAATAAATTGCAAATAATTGCAGGCTTCAGTAATTTATTTTGGCTCGTCCACTAAATAAACAGTGGAATTATTAAAGAGGGTATGAATTAGCTTTACCATATCATCATAAACCCGGTTTTATATATTATTTTATTATTGTTATTATTATTATTTTTAAATTTCAGTGGTGAAGTAGTCAAATAAAGTTAATATGGAGTTATGAAATTTTTTTTTAATATAAAGTTTTAGGAATTGCCTAATGTACTTTAATGGCTAGCTATCAGTTCCAAGTATATAATATGAATATAAAATTTTATGGAATGAAAAAGAATTATAAAGAACTCTCGTAGGAGGAATTATTGTGTAGTGGACAAATTAGAATAATCACAATTCACAAATATTAAAAAATATGAATTTTGTATAAAGAATAGTATTAGTGAAAAATATTCTTAAAAATTTCATTTTTCTTTCTTATTTAAAATATTTAATTTTCAGTTTTTTAAAAAATACAAATTTATTGAAATATACATTTTAGTATAGGTGGTAAAATAAAGGGATTTCTTTAAGGATATCTAAAAAATATTTTTATTTTTCTTTTGAAAATACTCATTTTCAATTTAGTATATGTTTAGTATATTAAAAATACATCTCACATTCAAATGCATTATTAAATATATTGAAAATATATTAAAAAACTATAAGATATTTTAGAAAAAAAAAGACATTTAATATAATTTTCTCTAAAAAAAAATTAGTAATTATGGGTTGGAGACTCCTTTTCTAGGTTTTCTTAATGGGCTTACTTAGACCCAGTATACGGCAAGTTCATACATTTTCCAGTTGGGCTCTCAATTCACGTTTCATCATGGATGGAATTATCATACTGATGACACTGAGATTGAGCAGTATCAAATTGTAAATTTTTGAATGAAATTGAGAAAAATCATTAGATTAGTAATTTATAATTAATAAGTAAATTTAATATAATTTTTTTAAAGCTTTGATTGAAATTGAAAAAAAAATCAACATTGCAAGTATTTTATTACATCAAACCATTAAAAACAAAAAATTTGTTACACTATAATATTATATTGACTCAATTGGCTTATTCCAATTACGGGCCAAAGTATTGCGTCTGCATACTCTATTATTTGCACTTTATACTGAGTGGATTTATTGCAGCCAAAAGTAGTGAATTTAATTAAGCTTATTTATAAACCAATAAAATTATATGTTAGATTTAGCAATTGAATCATTGAAGCATAAACCTTGTTTCATCGGCACAGAAATAAGTTCTGAGAAAGCCGTCACTAGAATTAAGAGGACGGAAGAAAACGGGGGTCCATTCAGAAAGTGTTTCGTCTGCAATAACCAGAAGACCAAATGGTCCTAAAGAACTCCGATCAACTGCACCACTGCTGCAACCGTAATCTTCAACCACCGTATCTGACAGCGGCGGAATTACCATGGGGTCGTGTGGGGTCACACGACCCTCTATCACCGACGGCCAGAAGGAGTAAAGTTGATGGAGGCTTGGAGAGCGACCTAAACTTAGCCCCCGTTAACAGGGGCTGAGATGCAGACGATTTGTAGCCAGGGGTAGACGAACTCTTCGATGCAAATTCGTTTATTTTTTTTATATAAATTAGTCCCTGGCGAAACGACGTCGTTTCGCTAGGGACTAATTTTTTTTTTATAAATTGACCCCTGGCGAAACGGCTCCGTTTCGCCAAAGGTCAATTTATATATATATAAAAAAATCGGCCCAAGCGAAACGACGCTTGGGTCGGTTCAAAAATAAAAAAGGGCTGCGTTTTCTCCTTCTTCCCTCTCCCCCTTCCCTCCCCAAGTTCAACCAGAGCAGCCAGCCACCACCAGCAGCCCACCACCGACCACCGCAACCGACCACCACCACCGGCCACTGCACTCAAGACCCCCCTCGGTAAATTTCTGGTTACGCCATTGGTATCTGATATTAATTCTGTTTCAAACTCCGCAAATATATCTACCTGCAGAGCATACTATGTAATTAACAGATAAATAAGAATATAACAATTTAAGTAGAAATTAAAGAGAACATGACCTGTGTTGCCACTCCTATGTCAAGTGGGACTACTGAACCAGGTCCAACAACAATGTCTTCAAATTCAGTACTGTTGATGTTTAATCTCAAGCTTTTAATATCCTCTACTGGCCATTGAAGCAAATTGGTTCTAGTCTTGTTATCGAATAAAACAATTCTTGAAATGGTCTGCATAGCAAGACCTTAATTAAATCAAATCGAACCAAATTCTAACTAATTTCATTATTATTATTATTATTATTATTATTATTATTTTGGGGTCAAATTTTGGAGTACCTGAACAGAAGCCCAGCCTTTTTCCAAGTGAGCCTTTAACACATGTTTAGTACCTAGGCCATTGGTTGATGTATCTACTCTCGTTGACCCGTTTATTGTAACTGGATAAAAGTCCACACATTTCCCGTACCCGAAACCGCATGCACGAACCCTTCTACAAGCTCGTAGGTGGTAAAGTTAGTGGTTCGATACACAAGCGAAGGTTTTATTAACTCTTGATCCGATCGTTATCCGCCACTTTTAATGGGGCCCCAGCCACCCCGTTATTGGATCTCTAAATTTAGTGGTTGAAATTCCGGGTGGGGAAAGAGAACTGGATTTCCGGAATATTTGACCCAGTCAATGAGGAGAGTATCAGATAGGTTGGCAGGGTATCCCAGATTTGACCATTAGTATCTCCAGTATAAAGCATCAAGATTTGACCATCTGGAAGGAGAGTAGCGGACCCAGTCCACACTCCATTTATGTCATACTACTTATCAGGAATCAATGCAATTGGGAGGTAGAGCCAATGGATCAAGTCCGTTGAAACAGCTTGGCCCCATGTGATGTTGCCCCACACAGCTGAATCAGGGTTATATTGGTAAAATAGATGGTACCATCCCATATGAAACAATGGACCTGCAACCAGAGAATTTTTGCACCTTACTACATATCCGCTGTGTTTCTCAAAACTTAAAAACTGGTCAAAACTGATTATAAGCAGTTTTTAGATTATAAGTTGTTTATTTAAGTGTTTCTGAAAATTTAAATAGTAGATTATAATATGATTTTAATCAGTTTTTTAAAAGTTGGGTTTTGCTACTTTTTTTTAAGCACTTATTTTTTAAGCAGTTTTGACCAAGTAAAAGACCATACTATCCCTACCTAATCTTCAATATTTCAAATTTGCCCACCCTATACACTTTAGTTTCCATCAAAATTCTTTTATTTTTAGGATTCTAATTAATATTTTTAGGATTCTAATTAATTTGGTAATATTTACATGGTAGTTTTTTATTTGTATAATTTATTGATAACTCCATTATTATTATTATTATTATTATTATTATTAAATAAAATTTATTATTATTATTATTATTATTATTATTGCAAAATAAATTTTGAATTGACATTTAAAAAATTATTTTTATACAATAAATAAATTCAGTGACAGTTTGGTCATTTTAATAGTTTTTGCAATTAAAAACTGATTATAAGCTGTTTTTACAAAAACACTTAACTGATTATAAACTGATTATTAGCTGATTATTAACTAGTTTACAGAAACGCTTAACTGCTTATTTTTAATCTGATTATAATCTAAAAATTACTTACTCACAATAAGCTGAAAAACTCCAATTTTTAAAAATACCCTCTAACTAACCTTTTCAGATTGCACCTGACCTTAAGCGTAGCCAACCAACAGTCTTAAGAAAAACTTACACTATTTACAATTTATTATAATTATAATTATAATTATTATTATTATTATTATTTATAACGATGCTAATGGGACAATTATAAAAAAAATTATTTAAAAAATATTTATACTTCTAAAAAAATTAAAGCAAATTTAAAATAAAATTAGTCTTCACTAAAACAATGATATTTTTTAAAAAATATCTCTTATCTCATTATAATTAATATTTTACTTATATTTTTAACTTTTTTTAAAACTTCACTATAAAATAAAAAATATTTTAATAAAATAATAAAAATTAATATTTTAAATTAGTTTTTTAGCATAATATTTATTATTTTTTATAAAAAAATAATTTTAATTATAAAAAATAAAAAATAAAAATATAAAAATATATTAATAAAAATTATTAAATTTATTTTTAAATAAATTTTACATATTAAACATATAAAAAATAAAAAAATATATTAATTTCGTTATGTATATGCTATATAGATATTTGGTAAATGTTATATATGTTTTATATTGATAAAAAATATATATTTTATAGATTATTTGTAGATATTATATATGTGTTATATATTTATTTGTGTATATTGTATGTTTTTTATGTAGATGTTGTATGTATGATGTATAAGTATAAAATTTTTAAAAAATAAGATTAAAAAAATATTAAAAGTATTGTGCAGATATTTAGTAAAAAAATGAAAATTAAAAAAAAATTAAGGAAAAGTGAAAAGGGTAAAAAAAAAAAAAAATAGCCGCGCAGATGTATGTTTGAGAAAAAAAGAAAAAACACATTGCCGTATGATTGGAAAGTCAATTTCACAATGCCGTGCATGGCGTAATTTTGCCCAATGCTAATAGAAATTCTTGCAATTAAATACCCGTAACAAAAAAAAAAAAAAATTTGATAAAACAAAAACCACAAGTTAAGCAAAAAAAAAAAAGAAGAATTATATCTAAAATTAGCAATATCCCTGAATTCCTGTTGGGTCCACAACTCATTTCTTCCAATTTATTCCATATAATATAATTAAAATATAGAATTTTCCTAGAATTAAATGGAAGTAGGTTATTTTATTGGCGACAGCTGTAGATAGTTGGCTTTCTCCTAAAACGATTTAGTACTCAAGCCTGTTATTACGTTAATTCAACAAGTCAAAACCATTTTAGAGTTGTGGATCATTATTGGATTATAATTGGAGAGAAAAGAAGATCATGATAATCAGGTAATTTATTAACGACAAAATTAAGAAGAATGTAATTAACTAGCATGCATGAGATCGTACCATCAGCAGGGGGTAAAGTCAAAATTATATTATAAGAGAATAATTTTTTTTTAAATTCTTTCTATATAATAATTATTTAATAAATTTATTAATCTATTAATAAAATATTTTTATTGGTTAACAAAAAATAATCAAAAAAATATAAAAAATAATTTTTTAACAAATATAATTGATTCAAAAATTATCAAAGAATATTAGAAGTATAACTAATAAAATAAAATTTAAAGAAAAAAAATTAAATATAAAAAAATAAAAAATAAAGATCTTAATTTTATTTTTTTTCAGTTTTTTTATTATACTTTCAATTTATTTTTAATCTTTTAATTGATTGGGTGAGATTGAATTAATTTGGTTAAAGATTTAATTAATTTTGTTAAAAATTTTAGAATATATATTTTTCTTCTTTTAGATAGAAAGATAATTTAAAATTTGAAGAGGGACAAATAAAAAATTTTAAAAATTTTAATATATATAAATGTTTATTTTATATTTTTTTAAAATGTCGCAATCCAATATGTCAGTAAAAGATATACATTTCAATGAGAACACAATAAGAAAAATGTAATTAAAATGGGTAATTGTAGGTAGATACCATTCATCCAATTTCGTTGGGGTTGAAAGTGGAAAGCAGTTCTTTGCCAAGCAAACATAGCATTTGTCCAATTGTATGAGACTCCATTGCTAAAAGATGTTGGAATATTAGACTTGGCTGATACACCTTCCGCCACTCCTCTTGCCTCTGGCTCTGAAAACTGCGCAGCTTTTGGCACTGAACTACTTGAATGCGAGTTCTTCTCGCTTGCTGTTTGTAATGGCTCTTGGCTTTTGTGAATGATTAATGAGACCAATGAGAGTACGAAAATGGAAGAAGCAAATGTAACAGAAAAAACCTTCAAGGGTTGCCGGAGTTTTGGCTGATGGTCATCCGCCAAGGCAGTATACGGTGTATCTTCAATGGCATGGTCCATGTTTTCTTTTTCTTTTTCTTTTTCTTTTTGTGGGCTGTGGAGCACATAAAGTGAAATGAAATGGAAAATGATTTAAAAAAAAAAACAAAGAAAAATGTCACGAATCCATTTGCTGGGTAGATCTTCCTACAATGTGGATGGATGCTTTAATTGGTAGTTGTGCAATTATAGTTTCAGAGGGAGACGATAAATTAATACAGAGATATAGACATGCAAGTGTAGTAGGGAACCTTAATTGATTTGAAACTATAGTGTTAGAAATTTTAAGGAAATTATTTCAATGAAGGGTAGGTGGCCATCTTAGTTTCTTACCTTACAGTCAAACTAGCATAGCTTATCAATCTGCAACTTAAAAAATTCAGTTAGAAAAAAAAAAAGATAATGAGAAAGATTATGATTATGAAGATGCGATTAGTTCCATATTATAATTAATTAGGGTTCTACAACGGTCTGCAATTGCTTTTCATGTGATAGTAATAAGAAAAAAAGAAATGGAAAGTTACGAACTCAAGGCCTATGAAAAGTTAACCATTTGACATGCAATAAAGAAACGGAGATTATAGTTAAATCATATTGGGTATTATTTATTTATTTAGCATTGAGAAAAAATATTAAATTTAAATTTATTATGTAAATCTTATATATATTTTATTAATAAATTATTGTTTATTTATCGTTTAATGTTAATCTAATGAAATATCCTATTAAGTTTTTACTCAAAATTAATATTTAAATTTCAATTTATATAATTGGATCACATGTATGGTTAAAAAGTATAAATTTATAGATCTTGAAAACTTTATGATGCTTTCATGCATTGAAGGAGGAATGGCAGTTGATCAAGATTCAAATAGACTGCGAATCTCGAATGCTTTTAATCGAGTTTTCAAAATTTTTATATTCACGATATTAACTTTTGGATACTGATGTTGGTGATTTCTTTGCTATTGGAGTGGTTTATAATTTTTCACTAAATTATTTATTTATAATAACTTTTAATTTTTATTTGATGCAATTATTATTTTTTATTTTATAATTTTCTGACCAGTGCCCTTAGAAAAAGGATTTATTTTAGTACACAGAATTACAAAAAAATTAAAAATAATTTTGAATTTATTATATTTATAAACTATTTATCATAATATCAAAATTTAAAAAATATTTACTAAAATATCATATTTTTATTAGTTTATAATGAATTTATAATGAGTTTATAACGTGTTTATTATAAATTTATAACTTTTACATTATTTATAATAAGATTATTATAATTCTATAATAAATTAACAAAAATATTCATTATAAAAAAATAAAAATTTAAAAAATACGATAGATTGTGTCATTTTCTTTTTACTTTAATTCTCTCATGAAAAGAGTTTTTTTTTTCTATATATATATTTAGATAAAATGATAAGAAATAATATTTAATAAATATATAAAAATTATAGAAACATTTACAAAATTATCTAAAAATTTAAATTATGTAGATTTTTAATAAATATTTAGTAGGTTTTAATAGATGTAGTAGTTGATTTTTATTTTATTGTGTATGTATTTCATATATATTGTGTATATATTTATTTTTTGTGCATATATTAACAATATAAAAATAAAAAAAATTTGATGAATAAAAAATATAAATATAAATAAAAAATTATAAAATATAAATAAAAAATTATAAAACAAAAGAAAAAATTGAAAAAATTGAAAAAAATATAGAAATGAAAAAAAAGATACCCATCATATATTTGAAAAAAAAAGCATTCCCAACGAATATTTAGAAATACAAAATGAAAACAGTATATTTTATATAAATTCCTCGAAATTAAAGTCATTAGGTCTAGACCCAATAAATAAGGAATTTTGATAAAAATATAAAAAAATATAAGAAAATTTTATATTTATTATATTTTTAAAATATATTTAACTAAGACAATGATACGACAATCTATCTCCATTCCATTAGAGCATCCCCGACGTCGCGATGTTCTTGGTCCCAATCTCTTTATGGGACTGAAATCCTGAAACTCATTAATGTTAAAAAATAAAATGCAACGATTGCAATTTTATTTCTCTTTCATCTAATCGATAATTCATTTATGTACAAATTTACATCCAACAGTTATGACAATGGGACGTGCCAAAAAATGCATTTTTTTAAAAATATAATTTAAAAGAATTAACAAATATTAAGAATTCTATAATGGTAGCAGAGATCATTACACAGAATTCCAGTGAATATTAAGACAATAAGGCCTTAAGCAGAGATCATTACACAGAATTCCAGTGAATCTAATGGGAAGTAAACATATACGCTTTTCTTATCGTATGTATGAGTCAGAGTATTTTCATAAAGCAGTTGAGTTCTTCCACATAACCAGGCACTTGAGGAATTCCATGACCTAACAAATAACAAGCAGATAACAGAAGCATTCAGTAAGAAGGAAACACTAAGAACTACATGTATTATCACTGCCCTCTCAGAGAAAGATGCTTTACGAAAATTGTGAATTCTTACCTCTGATGGATCCCTGAGAGAGTAAAAAGCATTTGTTTCCTTTGGCACAGATGATACCAAAATGCCATAACCGCATTTCCTCTCTCTCAAAACCTGTTGCCCATTCATGAAATTAATAAATATTCATCGAATGCAACATCACACTGTTATTTGCTTGTTTTTACCTTAAATGCATCTTCATCTGTCCGGTCATCGCCAACATAAATTGGTAGCACATCATTGCAATTGCTTAGACCTAAAAGCACATTCTTTCGTTTGTTATTACATATAACAGCATGAATCCTAAAAAATGGTTAGCGCATAAAAAGATGCTCACCAAGTGATTCAAGCAGAAATGTGACAGCTTTCCCCTTATCCCAATTGATCACAGGTCGGACCTCTAAAACCTAATGATGTTTTACACAACAAAAGTCAAGACATGAATTTTTATGCAACAAATCCACATGATATTAAAACTAAAAAGAAAATCTCAAGGAGTCTCTGTGATAGGCAAATTACTTTCCTCCCGTGAGTCAATCGCAGCCCTTGATAGTTTTTCATAACATCATACACACACTGTCCAACTGCTGCCCAACTCTACAAATAAATTTAAGAATGTACAAATCAAAATTAAAAAGCAAGGAAAAATCCGTTTGCCTGACAGACAATGCTGAAGGGTGGGGAAATTATTAACTCAAGATTTAATGCCAGGAAATCCAAAAAGATGGAGGGCACTACCTTCTCATCTACGTTACGGTAATGTACAGATACACAAAACTTGTTATTTTCAACTTTTGCTCCCTTAATGTCTTTAATACTCTCAATAAGGGAACTATATACCTGCTCAAGACAATAAATCAACATGGTTAATGTGAGCAGAAAATAGACAATACGACTGTTATTTATTTGCCTTTCAAAAGCTCAACTCATGCTTTCTTGCACTGTAGCAATTCACATACCTCATCAATCATGGATAAGAACTCACTAGCTGGTTGGAACAAATTAACTTCCTTGCTCTACATATAGAAGAAATGAGATCAGGGAAACATAATTAACGACATTTACATATAGACAGACAAAATAAAGAAACAGAAAAAATATATATGTAAGGCGATAGAAATTTAGCGCTGCTATACCTGTTTGTCAGTAGACCTGATACAATTTGGGTGGTCATCAGATGCAGATTGTCTCACAGGGCCCATGATGTCCATCCCGTGACTACCAGCATAATAGAGTTCTGTTAATCCTATAAACTCGAACACCTGCATAATTACAACACTCAACGGGAAGAAATGAACACAATGTTTTGCAAAAAATTAGGCAATTAAGATGTTATTGTGATAAGTTGTTTTGAAAGAAGCACGTTCATTACCTTATCACGGCTCCTTCCACTAATTATTGCTGTTGGGAAATATTTAGCTACATTCTTTACAGCAGAACGCATCTAAGAGAATTGCAAAACCACAGTTAATACAGTAGCGTAATTGGAAATACACATGTTAACTGAAAGTTTATTATCCACATCTGAAAACCACTCTTACAGCATTGGACATGAAGGCACAGTCAGGGTTGTCAACTATAGGTGAAAGAGTTCCATCATAATCCAGAAACAAAGCTATCCTCTTGCCTTTTGCAAAGTTTGCAATTTTATCAAATGTAGCAAGTGCCGATGGGTATTTAAGCTGCATAATCAGAGAAAGGTATTCATGGCCACATATTAATAATATAACTTTTTGTCAGCCATAACCTGCAAGTCAATGTATTACCATCCAGGTGCGATAGGCAAAGTCAGTGTCCGATGTGGCAAGTTCATTGTTAAGATCCTTGGTTATTCTCTTGTGAGGAGGAGATGAGGATTTCATAGCATCAAGCCAGCTACTAGAACGAACATCATCTAGTACTCCAGTTTTCTTCCGAGGGATAGTTAGTAATAAATTTGATGGAAAAGCTGCTCCCGGAGATGAGCATGGCAAAAGACTCGAATGCACACCCAGTCTTGACTTGCTTATGGATGCAGGATCAGTGAGAACAGGGGAAGTGTGATTGGATTTAAGGTCCATTGGATCCAGATTTGTTAAACAGCTTTATGGCAGCCAAAGGATATTTATGATAAACAACTGAACTAAGTTGATAAATGGACTACTATACAAATGTGAAGTGGCAGAGGGTTTCAATATGAAATCTCAGATCTCTTCAACCAACCCTTTTATCAATGAAAAACCACCTCTTCAAAGTTTTCTTGTCACTGCTAGTTGGCGAGCAGTCCATCAAGTACACAAATCCTGAACGCTGCTGGTCATAAAATGCCGTTGGTGAGAAAAGTAAAATTTTAATATCAGAAAATTTTGAAGGGAGAAATATTATATTCACCTAGGGGATTTCATCTCTCCAACCACCACATGTATGTATAAGATGGCTGAAATGTGCAAGGAAATGTTTCGAGTCTAGGAAAAGAGTTTACTTTTAGCTTTCTGATTTCAGAAAATTTTCAACCCTCTGCAAGAATGGTCAAACAGTTAAGGGATGAACACAAAATTCAAGCAACTCAATATTCTGATGGATAGCATAAATGTTAAATTGAACGCCAGCCTCGAAAAGTGACTACTGAAAACTAAACAATCACACAGAGAATAAACAACACAGTGGAGGCCACTGGCTGTCAATGCAATGATACAACAAATTGTGGGAATTCCTCAAGAATCAACATTCACCAGAAGCAAATAACCACAGAAACCACTTAATTGAATAATTGGACAAAAAGTCCTGTTAATAGGGAAAAAGTACATAGATCTACAACAAAACTCAATTAATATAATTTTGAGTGGTTTTGCAAATGTTAATTGAGCACTCAAGTAAGAAAAGCATATTTTCCGTTTTCTTTGACACAACATGGAAATAAATTTATGACAGAGTCTAGAAAGGAAAAAAACTATAATGATCTGTGACATCTTTTTCCTTTTAAATTGAAACGATTAAACATTTCCATCACGGCTATTAAAGCATGTACCCAACACCTTCTACTGCATAAAAAATCATTTACTAGTAGAGACTTTTAATGAATTCAGAACCAATAGAAATCACCAAACAATGATGAACATATCCCTCCAAACAGCACCAAAAAATGATGACCATATCACTCCAAATATGTATATATAATGATTGAAGACCTCAACAAAGGAAACCTGGAAACTTGTTTTGGCATACCAGAAAAACTATTAAGTTATGGTCCTACATGATATTGAAATAACGCTAAAGTATTCATACTGACTTAACCGGAAAAAAAAAAAGTCAAGTTGAACAAACATATCATGAACATCAAGTTAACAAGAAACAAAAATATAAATAAGCATAACAGCAGAGGGAGTAGGGCTGGAGGAGGGGAAGGATAAAGGCAGAAATGCATTTATTTGCTACTGTAGAAATGCATAAAATTCTGTATCACCTACACAGAAAATAAAGAATAAACAAGAACACCAGAGCAACATCTATAGTTGAGAAACAAACAAAAGAGAGCGTTCAGAGTTTAAAACTGGCCCATATGGTAGAGAAAATATTAGCATTCATTAGTTATGTACAATAAAAAGCTATGCACACCCCACACAGTGGAGAGGAAGCATTACCGTATGCAGCCACACATGATGGGCTTACAAACGAGCATGGGAATCATTAAATATATGGACCCAACTTAAAAAAAAAAAAAAAATTCAGCAATGTTATAGGTCATTATATATACTATAATAATAATAAAATAAAGATATCTCATTGTTTTGTTGCTATCATACACATTCTACTGTGACCACCAACATCAAGATTTCCAAAAAAAGAACCAGGAAGTTTCACACATAGTATGTGCATTACATATAAAATCCAATTATAGACTAGGTGAAATTAATTACGGTCAGGATTCAAGGTAAACGGTTTTTAAATATATTAGTCCATGATTTGAAAAGTATGCGTGGTCGCAACTTGAAAAAATTGACATTTGACCGGACATTAGCATTTTAGAGCACAGTAATTTGACATGTGATATGTTTTGAGAGGGGGGAAAATCAAGGATAAAAACAAAATCTCATATCACATCATTGCCTAATCAAATACAGCTAGCGAGAAACAGGTTAGAATCAATGTTGAACGGTATCAGTTTTTGCGGTTAGGGAAAAACCTGAAGAGAAAAATAAAAAAATAACTATCCAATCATATATCTATCAGTCAAACCAGGAAAACCTACATATGACTAAAATATAGAAGTCGAAAACATATTGATATATAAATAAAAAAGAATGCATAAAAATAAAATTCAAAAAATTTTCAAATAGAATGGCAGCAATTCAAGAAAAAGAAAAGGCAAATCATAAAGATGAAAAGACAGCACAGAGAGAGAAAGATATACACAAAGTAAGGTCAAAGAACTGATAAAAAAAGTAAGGTCAAAGAGAAAACTGAAAAGTTTTGGGGAAATAATTAGCAAATACGAAACTAGATGGCATTATTACTTGCAAATATTAAATTTCGAAGCACCTAACCTTTTATGGAGCTCAAAATGAATAGGTAAATTGAAGCACGGAACTGAAAGCAGTCGTCAGAATGCAAGAACCTTTATTAGCAATGCAAAAAATCAGCAATGGCAATTAAACAGAGAAAGTGAAAAGAAAATATATAGAAAAGAAAAGAAACCTTTGAAGAAGTATTTTCTTGGAATGCCTCCGTCTCTTTGGAGCTGTGTTCTGTTCACAGCAGCAAAATTATGAAGGCGAAGGAGAATAGCGTTTATGAACCGCGTAGAAAAAATAAGAAAACCCTAGAAATCGCAGAGAACGAGAGCGAGAATCAAGCTAAAGATCATATAATACCTAATCGATGCAAACCGAAAAGCGAGATAGACAGGTTGGGAAAGAAGGCTGAGCCCAAAATAGTCTGGGTATTTATAGAGTTTCGGTTTTGACGAACGTGTTTTACGAGGCAGCACGTTTGTTGAATCAGGAAACACCGCAATTAAAAATTCAAGCGACATTGCCCAGACGATATTTCTTCTCTGAGATTTCACGCGCCAATTAATGCTCTCGTAATCCTGTAATTTTCATGACGCGCGTTGTGGTAGGGTTTGGGTTTAATTTTTGATTTGCTAGTAACTGAAAGAATCAGGGAAATTTTTTATTTAGTTTTGCGAGTAATAAAAAACAATAAAATCTGCCAAACATAGTGGACCCCGGCTTTCTTAGCGACGACAAGACACGTAGCATACACGACTTTACGGCCAAGGCGCGTGTAGACACCTGTGTATGATTCGAGGTTGACGTGGCCACGTTTCAGGTAGGGGCCCGCCGCTTAAGTAATTGGCCCGTGTTGGGAAACGTGTCGTCTCTTTCATTGACAGAGTCACAGTGGGTGATCGTCGGTGTTGGTGGTTGTGAAGAATTATAACCAAAGAGATGGTCCCACGTGGCAGATGGTGGGTCCGGATATTCTTAGAAATCACAACCATACGATGGGATGAGGTGGCAATAGATTGGCGATAGATTGTGGTTCACTGCTTGAGATGAAA
This sequence comes from Garcia nutans, assembly GCA_947685225.1. Taxonomy (NCBI): domain Eukaryota; kingdom Viridiplantae; phylum Streptophyta; class Magnoliopsida; order Malpighiales; family Euphorbiaceae; genus Garcia; species Garcia nutans. The sequence continues at coordinate 8,474,689 of CANTUV010000029.1, read as the reverse complement.
AATGATGGCCACAAATATATCTCCACGTGGCACGTAAGATTCGATGGGGGCAATAACTGAAAGCGAAGAAATTCTACCTTCAAGAGCGAGCATAAAAATTTATAGTTAATCTTCAACCTCCGATCCTCCATTAGTTCATATGTCCTTATTTATATTTACTCCAAAAAAAATACATAAATTAAACTTGAAAAACGACATTTTCTGAAAAAAAAAACTTATTTACATTTTATAAATTAATGAATTTCACTTTATTTTAGTCTAAATAAATAATATTAGCTTCCAATGCAGAGGCACATCAAATTGTAATGTAATAGTGAGATAATAAATTTATACTTATATGTCTTTTTCTAGATGCTAAAAAAAATTACATCACCTAATATTTTAAAATTTGAGAAGTTACAACTTAACATCAATCACCTTTAGATACAATGAAAATTTAAAATTATATAAAAAATATTTAACTCATCATATATAAGGTGATATTATATTATTACATGGTTGAATAGAATATTTATATGTATAATTAAGCTCTTTTTTATTATATACTCTCAAAAAAAAGTTCTTTTTTATTATATAAATAAAATAACAAAATATTAAAAAAAAGTGGGCTCAGTCGTAGATGGTGAATTAGGTTTTTACGTTTTTGGATTCAAAAGAATCAGAGCAGAGCTGAGTCAAAGACGGTGGCAGTAGGAAATAAAAAGAAGTAACTGCGAAGCGATGAAAATCTAGCTTCCTTTTGTTTTTGGAAAAAGAAAGTAGAAGTGAGATTCGGGCTTTTCGAGGGGGACTTTATGTGCGTTGATGTGGGGATGTGGTGGCCCACCCACTGGTTTGGTTGGTTACCGAATCTTCTTTTTCATCGCCGCAGGTTATGGAAAGCTTCATCTCTAGAATATTTGGAAGCTATGTGATACTTTCTTATTACGTGCAAACTTTTTGACAATTGATGTTTTGAATCGATATTTTATTGGGATAATTGCAATATTCAACGTATTTTATAATTTTTATTTATTTTTATCAATATTTTTTATTAATTTTATGATAAATTTATAATAAATTAATAATAAATTATCTAAATTTAATATTTTTATAAAAAAAAATAAAAATAAATCTGTAAATATTTTTAAAAATATAATAAATTTAAAATTTTTTAAAATTTTTTTAGTATTTTTATAAAGATCCATATATTTTATTTACGATTTGTCTATTCCAAAGATACAAGGAAGCATCCAAATGGGCTTGCTTTTCTACCTTATATATTATTTAATTAAAGTTTGTATTTGTGTACAATAATTAAAGTTTGTATTTTGATTCTCAATATTTGGTGAAAATTTTATATTTTATCATTTTTTGATTTCTTGTTATTGAGGATTTTATTTTCATTGAGTTAGAAATTTTTGTAATTTGAGATCGTCGTGGAGTTTATTGATATTTTATGTTTTGCTGCTATATCTAAAATATTGAATAGCATATGTTGTGTATATATATATATATATATATTTTTTTTTGTGTGTGTGCGTTGCAACATTGATTATGATGGAGAATTTGACATTGGAAGAGATATGTTATTATCAAAAAATTATATATTTTTTGTAATAATATCATGATTTTTATACCAATATAATAATTAATATGGTTGTTATTAATTGTATTGAAAAGCAAAATTTAGGTTAATTAATTTATATTTCATAATAGTCACACAATCTCCATACTTTATTTAAATACCAAAAAAAATTATTAAGAGGTGCACTTACGAAACCTGTAATTAAAGCAATCCATCAAAGAGCCAATCCATCATATATTAAAGTCTAGTTTTAATATATGTAGGCATTGTATAATGAAAATAACACTACACTACGCGTACACGCCTATCATGTATAATTGTTGAACTTGATTTTTTTATCATCAAATTCATAATCATGACTATGATTGTCGTCATTGTTGCCATCATCATTGTCGTCTTCACTCCATTATAAAATTAGTCATTTTCTTCAAATTAATTATGAATTAATTTTCAGTCTTATATTTATATGTTTGTGTATGGACGTAATTTTGTTGAAATGGCATCTAGAATTTATGTTAACTTTTAAATTTTTTTACGATTTCTCTATTTTTTTTGTTTTTTTTTAATTGAACAAACAACTTCAATAGTTTGACCATTGCAATGACAATGAGAAAGCATTAGCATTAGTGATGATCGGATTAACCGGTATTTAAGAATTGATTAATTCGATCATTATTTATCTCTTTAAAAATTATATTTTTTAAAAATAATTACTATTGGTCTAATTCAATCAAATTTAACTAATAAAATATAAATTAAAATCAATTAATTAAATCAATTTAAATTAATATAATAATTATATTAATTTAATTGATGATCAGATGAGTCAGATTGATCAGTATTTACTAGAGATATTAGCATGGAGCCTTAATCATGTCCAATTTCTGCAGCCAACCAAACCAATGCTAAAAATGGTATCTTTCATCTAAAAATACTTCAGTAGAATAAATAAATAAATAAATAAAAGACAGGAATTCTTAATTACGAAGTAAAATGCCTAGTTTGACTTGGACTTTTGCCACGTTAGTAGAATCTGAATCTAGCAAAGTTAATAGAATAATAATAGTATTAGCGGTGAATTGGCTGTGGACCCAAAGCAATGACGTACATATGAGGTTGTACTTGTAATCTAAACATGTACTTTAGTTGTAAAATGAAATTATACCATAATTATTTTTTGAAAATTAGGGCCATAATCCATTTGTTTGTACTATCGTAAACTTTTATAACAAAGGATTTGTTTAACCGCATCAATAAGTTTTTATTAACATTATCTATTATTATTCCTAAAGTGAAGAGAGATTGTGAATTTCAAACTCAAATCAAAATTTTTTTAATTAAAAAAAATGAGAAATACGAGTATTTGCCTGTGAATAGAACTTATGAAGTATTAAAATTTTCACTATCAATTAAAGGTAAATTATTTTTTATATATATCTATTGCAACATATTATTGATTCATATAAATATAAGATTTAATTTTCATAAATTGAGGTAAATTTCATGTATTTTTGTGATATATGAACTTGGTGTATTCAATGATTTTTCTAATATAAAAAATATCTTATATGCTGATTGTAAATAGAAAAATATCATTTTACATAGAAGAAGTCGGTGTAAAGGCATCCTAGGCAAAAAAAAAAAAAATCATTATTTGATTTATTTAGAAATGTACTAAAAGTTCCCTCAGAAAAAAAAAATGTACTAAAAGTACAAAATCAAGAAGGCTCTAAAAAGGGTGAGAAAGTGTAATAAGAATCTGGGACCCGTGCAAAGTAACGGGTGCAATTTCACTTGAAATTGGAGTTAAAGAAAGCCGATCACCGACTCAAAATGAGTAGGTTTCTGTTATACTCTCTCCCCCTTATAAAAATTATCTATTATTTTATTTTTAAAATATCTTAAAATAATTATTCACACTTTAAATATAAAATTAATGATAGTTTATAGTACTATTTATTATACGAGTAAAGAAAAAAATATGTAAATTATTAATATATTAATTATATATTTTTAAATTTTTCATAAAAAGAAATGTGATGATTTTTTTAGACACAGAGAGTTTTTTTTTTTTTTGATTTTTACTATAAGATATTGTTTTATGCGTTATCCAGAAAAAAGAATAATAAAAAAAGATGTGTAAGGCAACTGCAATAAGTAAAGGAAAGTAGAATTCAAGAAAATAGTTAATGGTAATAAATGAATTAAATTTTTCTTTCCTTTCCATGTGCAGCTGTTTCTGCCATTATTGTCAAATTTACTAAAAATCTTAAATTCTCAATGGTTGACCATAACCCATTGTTCCAGGATTTGGAAGCCTCTTGAAAATTACATTTTTAATTACATATCTTCATATAATTAAAAAATAAATAAAAATTGATAAATAATGACAGTTGTTGAGATCAGTGATAGATAGTGATATTCAAAAGTATGGATGTATTCATATATCCTTTAAAGGTTTCTCTAATTTCAATAAAATTTTCAAAATTGCGAAAAATATTTCCCCTGCCATGTGTAAAGGAGAAGCCATAAAAAGTGACCTTTTTTTATTAGAAAAATATTTTTCAACAATTTAATTTGTGAAAACTTCAAATGTTAGAAAATGCAAAAGAATAATTATGAGTAAAAACTGTAGTAATAATTCAACTTTTTACAAATTAATTTGCGGTCGTAGGATTAGTCAATAATGGAGGAACCTATAATGGAAAGTGAACAATCTCTGCTTTCCCTGAGTCGGATCTGAATTCCATATAAAGGAAATGCGTATATTCATGAATGTTACAGTAAATTCACTTGATCTGTGTATTAATTGTACCGTTCGGTTTCTCTGCGTATATTCATACTGATGTAGTAGTCCCATCTAATAATTATTTAGATAAATTTAAGAGTTTTTTTTTATAAATTATAAAAATTAATTTATAGTAAATTTTTTTTTACAACATAAATTTATAGTACTTCTAAATTTCTCCAATTCAACTTGAAAAGCCCAAACAATCCGCAAAATAAAATCATTTTTCATTACATGGCGTAAAAGGGTGGGGGGATGGGAACTTAGTAAAGCAACTGATCTGACAGTAATAAAACCAAGGCATTTGTTTCTTTGGCAGCAGGTTTAGGTTTAGCCGTGCTTAATTCAGCTCCTTTATGATCTCATGCACATCGTAAGTCTACTCTTTGTTTAAATTTCGAAATTTATTTCAGATATTTCGATAATTCTAGCGAAGAAGAGTCATTGTCATTTCTGAATCGCAAATATCACATCCGCAACAGTGTCCAAAAGGCCACTTGCGCCTAGTAACTGGATGTAAATGCTTTTGCTCAAAAAATGTAAGATATATATAATTATTAAAATTAATTTCATTTAAAATTTCACACTGAAATTTAACAGAACGATTTTTTAATATTCCAAACAAAATATTAGTAAAATATATATTGAATAAATCCAATACAAAATAATTAAGGTGGGTAAAAAAATATATAATGTATAAAAATTGGAAGAAACATAATATTATTTTAATAGATAAACGTGGAGAAGTTAAGCATACATATTCACTTTATTAATATTAGAAAACTTAATATAAGTTATTATATAGTTTGACGACTTTTTAATTTTTCAAAATTAATAATACAAATAATACCTTGCATTTACTATTTTTAATTTGCAATAATATTTTCTAATTTATTATTTTCAATGTACAATATCATGACAGCATTTTTTTAGTTGTTAAACTTAATAATTATTATTTACATTAACTAAAATATAATAAATTATATAAATAATCTCAAAACCCTATATAAAAGAAAGATAAATAGAAAGTCTCCGACTTTCTCCTAGTGTTAGGCTTAATGTATAGCGTAAAAATTATGTCATTCATAAATTTTTTTATATAAAGTCTCCAGTCAACAGCGGCTTATTTGCTCGGTGAAATCAGACCAGACATTTGATCCGCAAGGAGGGGAATCGTAAACAAAAACGTACCCCAAAATTAAGAAGACACTTTAGCAGCCAACAAAAACACAAGAAAAAAAAAATAAACAAAGCCTGTGTTGCGAGAAAATTCAAGTGCAACAGCAGTTTTGGAATTTGGAAATACAGCAACAAGCTAGAAGCTACTACAATAATTCATCATCAATTCACCAACAAAATACAGCAGCTACCTTTTTCGACTAATTTGTCACCAATAGCAACAAACAGATGCACTGTATTGTCCCCAAAAGCTTAAAATAAAAAAGGATGAAAAAAAGGCATCCATAGAATTTACACCATATCCTCCCCTTCTCTCTCTTAGGCTATCAGTAGCGAAGCATTTCATCATCTTTGGTTGGGCAAGTCTCCTATCAGAACACCATCTAACTAGAGGATGTAGTTTTCCAATACTGAAACTTTTAAGGCAAGTGGATGCCAAATATTGAGCTCAGGATGTCTAACATTACGAGGTAGATACTCAGCTTAAGTAGGATATATTATTTGAGAATAAATTTACAGTTGAAATATATGAGCTACCATATCATCAAAGTGCATTTATGCATAAAATTCTGGTGACTTTCAAGTTACTCAAATGACTAACATGTTGCTCTACAAAATTGATCTTTTTAATTTAATTCGAGACGAAACAGCATGTTCTTACAAGTGATATATAGTGTACTTGTACTTCGAGGCTTATATGAAGAAAGTACAAAACAATCAAACATTATATTGACATTTGGCATGTCACCACCTTGACAAAAGAAATGGGAAAATGATACCCCTACCATTTTTTATATAATTTTTAATTTTTTTACCATGAGAATTTTGGTTATTATAAACTCATAATAAACACATAATAAACTATGTAAAATTTATAAACTTCTAATAAACTAATGAAAATCCAGTATTTTGGTAAATTAATCATAAATTCTTGTAAATTTAAACATATTTTGAAAATATAGCAAATTTTGAATTTTTTTTTTCAAATTTTCTTGTATTTTTATCAAAAGCACAAAAGAAATGGCAAGTAGGTGCCTTTTTTGCCCATGATCTCGAGAGGCCAAAACAAGTTTTATCCTAGGCCCAATGCTGTTATAGCAGCTTTTAGCCAAAGTTTTCTCGACATCCACCTCCACCACTTTCCCCCTTCCCCCTTTTGTTATAATAATTATGATAAAAAGAACTTCAGGGCTCAACAATTTTAAAAGTATTTGCTTGTTACATAAACAAAAACTATACCCTTCTGAATTCTGGTAATAGTGTACACATTGCCATCGCCCTCTAAAAATTCTTGTTACTTAGCATCTGAGCTATATAAATGTGTACCTAATCATACCTTTTTAGAATTACAAGAATTTTGAACCAAAGGGCTAGCACCAAATCATGCATCTACTGCACCAGCTAAAGCAAAAAAAATGGATTGTATTTATTATTATAGAGTGAATCAATAAATTAACACTTTTTTTACACAATGCTTTTCACCCATTGAAATTTATCAAGGTATCGATTTATTCCACAGCTCCATTAATCTATCTCACAATGAAACCTAGATATCCAAACTAAGGGTGTTCTGAACTAAACTTCTACACTTTTACCCTCAAATGACATTGATTGATACACAGATTTAACGATTAGGTCAAACAAATGCTTCCTTAAATTTTACTACTTGATATTACTAGATTTAATGATCAGGTAAAAAAGGAACTCGGTGCACAAACACCTCCGCAACGTGCGGATCCAGGGAAGAGTGGGACCCATGGGAAAAAATTGAGTAAAATAAAAATCATTTTGATGACAGAATTTTGAGCAAATGCTGAAGGTAAATAATAAAAAAATCATACAAAGAATTTGATGACAGTGCGTAAGTTTGATTGCACCATAACCTATTCACTCATGTTGCAGTCTAAGAATGATTAGCAACATCATTGAATAATAATTTTGAAATCATAAAACTAGGGAAATTTCACTTGCAAGACCAAAAAGGTATAAAATCTGATGTTTAAACAATCTCAATCCTTATAATTGATACACGAACAGAAAACTGCAGGGCAAATCCATCATGAAATTGATGTATCCTTCAAGTTTATGAAATAAAAAAAAAAATCTAAGATCATGCATCTTTGAAGTTGATGAAAATTCTCTTTCAAGTTCAATAAAGTTATATTTGGACTGGGAATTTCAAATGTAAGTACTTAAATTTCGCATTTATCTGCAATCAATAATATATTTAAGACTTGTTAACAGGAAAAAAAAAAAAGTAACTTCCAAAGCAGCACATGTAAGATTACACCTTTTATGCAGGAAATTCAGATTTGCCATCCAACAAATTTTCAACTTTAGTTATGAACCTAATTTTCATTCATAAGCCTAATAAACTAAATAAATTCACAACCTTAATTCAGTTAGTTCAAAAATTTTAAGAAAATAATCCACATCCAAATGCAACCTAAGATCATTGCTCAAGTAAAATGAAGATTAACAAAGTCTCTGCATACTTAACAAAACAAGAACTTTGGAGGGAGAAAAGGTCAAAGGGCACAAGCAGACAAGTCTGTACAGTAGGGATTGGTCCCTCACATGAACAGCTAGCATTTAATTAAATGCAAATTATATAAGCAGAATAGCATTTTAATCTCAAATATATTGCATGCACACGAACGACATTATAATATATATATATATATGCATATATATATATATATATATATATGAACGATATACCTCAATGGCATCAACTGTGAGAAGCAGCACAATAATTTTTTCAGAGAACCTCTGGCGCTCCTCTGCATTACGGGCTACTTGCCGACGGTAGGAGAAATTATTGAACAATGCTCTGATCTCCTTCAGCTTGGCCTTAGCAGTATCTAACTCTCTAAGGGCACGAAGAGCCTTTGACCTACGTATTAGATAGGCTCTGAAACTCAGTTGAATCAACAATGCAGCATCTTGAGGAGACAATTCCTTCTGTTTTCCCTTGTTAATTCTAGCTATTCCAGCTCTCTTTGCAAAAGCCTTCCGTAAAATATAAAATGAAATAAAATACTTAAGAAAGTTGAAATGATGCTTATAAAAAACAAAAAAGAAAGGTCATTTTCATGGTATATATCTAAATCAACATTTAAAATGTAAATGATTATACCTGTCTAAGAACCACAGCCCCAAGATCACTGGGTTCTTCAATCTCCACCAATCGCACCGCATTCTCCTTTTTCTTCTTCTCTTTCTTCTCCTTCTCATCCTTATGGTTTTTCTTTACTGATGCGCTACAGTCACTTGCATCGCCGCTGGATACTTCGAAAGTTTACTTCCACCTGTTAGGTTGCTCGTGTTCTTTTCTCTTAATCTCAGCAACCCATTTGTAGTTCTTCTCTGGTCCCTTGATCTCCACCGTCCACGTGTACTTCCTGTCACCACTGGTGATCTTCTTCCGGTTGATCAACCTGTCAAACCTCGATTCGAGTGCGGCAACTCGATCACATAAGGTCCCGACTCGTCGCTGTATCCTCTTGTAGGAGGCAAAAGATGGGGCATTTTCGATTTGGATCAGATCCGAAACTTGGTCGAAGAGGTGAAAGGGAGTGGGGAAAGGGTTTAAAAGATCAAGAGCAAAACTAAGGCCATCGTATTCCTCTTCTACTGGAAATGAGGGAAAAGCCAATCTCTTGGGAGCCAAAATGGAAGCTTCTCTAACGACAAGGGAGTGATCGCAAGGGTCAAGGATTTCGATTCTCCTGAATAGGCTCATAGCCAGAAGGTGCTGAAAGGTGAGTTCGGTTGAAACTGATTGAACGAGTTAGGGTTCTTGTGGGTGAGATGGGTGATAACCATACCAATTAAAAAGCATATTTCAGGATAATGAAGACAAATCTGCGAGCAGATCGAGGGATGGCACAGTCAAAAGGTATGTGTTGGGGGTAAATTGGAAATTTGCTAATACTGAAGAAAAAAAGATAATTATTTTTTAATTCAAAACAAAAGAAAAACAATTACAAAATAAGAAATAATATATAAATTTACAAAATATAAACTATTTTTAGTCATAAGTTAAAGTATACGTTAGGGAAAAGAAATTTAAATCTCTTTAAAAAAGAATATAAAATAACCAATTCATTAATTACAAATCCAAGGGTGGACTACAGAATATGAAATAAAAGAAGGGTTCGCCTTCGCCGCATATTGAGAAGGTAAATATACAAAAATGACCACGTTGTTGTCAAAGAATTACACAGACATGAGAATCTGGTAAGTGCGATTACAGCATGCGGCGGTGGCTGTGCACTCGGAGATACGTGCTGTCTGAACATAATCCACGATGAATATGATGGTTTTCTCAGTCATTTTTGGGCTGGGCTTTATTTTACTGTTCAAACGGTCCCATATAAAGACAAATTTTGAAACAATCCCCCATTAACGGGTCAACGAGTATTGGGCTTGGAAGTAGTCAAGGGCCGGTCCTAAGGTGAAGGCAATTCACAGGGTTGGGCCCAAAATAATTACAGTATACTAAATGGAGAGATTTGTATAAAAATATACTAACAAGTGAATGAATTTTCAAATATATATACTTCTTTCTTTTTAAAAAATATCCACTTTTCAATTTTCAACTTCAAGGATATTCATTTCTGAAAATACATATTTAGTATACATATACACATTTAGTATACATGTATTATACAAAAGGTACATGTATAATGTACTTATATTTAAATTTATAAAAAAAAAAGTGAGATTTTAAATTTTCTTAAAAATTATAGCATATATTTTTTAAAAAAATTAATACAGTAATAATTAATTTTAGTGAAGAACAACGTAAGTCCTGGGTTTTGCCTTCCCAATAGTACTGATTTAACATTGAAGGGTTCAATCGATGGACAGAAGGTATACCCATGTGGAGGATGGCCTGTGAGAGTTATGTTTTGTACAGTGTTTGGTTACTGACTTCTCAAAATACAACTAATTAATGCATTTTATTATGATTTCTCAAATACAATTTTTATTTATTGAAATATATATATATATATATATTTTAAAGAATAAATAGAATATCAATTAGAATATTATATATGTTAACATTAAGAAAAATGGATAAATATCATTTTTAAGTTCGTCAAACCGCCAGACAGTTTACAAGTCCAAAATTACAGTACATTGAACATATATATAATATAACTAATAATTATACATTTACACTAAGCAATTAATTTTGGAGTTCAGTAGAAATTTAAAAATATAGAAACAACTACATTAATTATAATATAATGATGCGATAATTGCTTAAAGATGAATTATGTAATATAAACCTAGCCAAAACTAAAAAAAAAAAGGAAAAAAAATAAAGAGAATTTATGTAAAGATCATCCCAAGAGTAACTTGAAAATAATTTTAAGTAGGAAGCAGACACATTGTAGTTTGTTCATAAGAAAAATATCCACAAAACCTGACCATAACATTAACAAAACCCATAAAAACCATACCAATCACAAATCCACCAGCAATATTCCAACAACAAACCCACCATTAACTGTTGATCTTTCATATTTCTCTTCTGTCAAACCATTGACTATTCTTTCCTGCTTCTTCTCCTCTCCATTATTATCATCATTGGGACACTCATCGGTGCACAAACACGTGGAAACCGTCTCATGCGACGTCGTTCTCAAATGGTTCCAGTTTCTAAAAGTAGTTTCAAGTTCGACCAGTCTGTCACTAATGTGGTGGTGGAGTGGCTTGTTTGGGGTGGAAGCGATTTCTGTTGACAAGAGACTTTTTAAAAAGTCGAGTCTATGTTCTTTTTTTTTTTTGAAAATAGTCGAGTCTATGTTCTAGTTCTTGAGAGTATTGTTCATGAAATGGGGAGTCAAGAGGAAGAGAAAATAAATCATTGAGATCAGATTCAAATTCTTGAATTTTTTTCTGCAAAATGGTATATCTCTCAGTCATTGTTGGGGTTCTGTATTTGTATTCGTTGTTTGTCTTTGGTGTTTTTGAGAATGTGGGTGTAGAGTTTTGCAGTAACTTACTGTTATGGCTTTTCATGAGACGGGTACTTCGGTTATATGTCGAGTTATTGCTCATCCATCTGTCTGACGGTTGACACTATATACTGGGCTTAGGCTTCCAAATATTAAGTTTTGCTTAAGTCTATCTGTTTACAGGTCAAACTCAGCCCTTTAGATTATTTAATACTATCATTATTTATAATAATGAAAATAAATAAGAACTTTTGACAAAAATGTAAAAAAATTAAATTTATAAATTATTTATTAAATTATCAAAATTTATAAAATATTTACTACAATACTAGATTTTTATTAGTTTATAATGAGTTTACAATGAGTTTATAATGCATTTATTATAAATTTATTATGAATTTATAAATTTTACACGGTTTATAATGAACTTATTATAAATTTATAATAAAATAACCTAAATAACTCTGATTAAAAATAAAAATTCTAAAAAATAAATACCATCTTTTATTGAAAGATACCATCTTTTCAATAAATAATAATAGTAATAATAATATAAGAAGAAGCTTCAAAAGCAAACTCTTCCTTGCGTAAATTCCTTAAGATTTGGAAAGTAAACTGTGGTCAAGGTTGAATAATCGATGCCATTGTCTCTTCCCATCTAAGCCATGAGGGCACATCCCTAATTGTTTACAATTTAGGCATGTCTAAAATATGCTAATTTATTATTCCCTCAGTATTGTTAAAATTATCATTTTTATAAAAAAAATAAAATTGTTATTTTACATAATTAAAAAAATTTAATTATTAATTTTTTTAATTATACTCTTATTATTAATAGCTTAATTAATAAAATAGGATTATAGTATTAATAAATTAATAGAGAATATATATAACTTATTTAAAATAATTTTATATAATATTTAATAATTTTAATAATTTTTTTAATAAATATACATATGAGTTGAATGTATAATTTCAGCGAAACGAATAAAATATTATTCAATGATGGGATCCAATTGATATTTATTTTTTCCACAAATTAGTCACCATATTAATGTTCTTATTGAATTTTTTCTTGGGGATTTGAGCTTTGCTGTCATTTATTCTAATTTATTCGGATCCTTGATTTTTGTTATAGGGAATTAAATTTAGGGATATATCCTATACTCTAATTGAATATGTCTGCGAGACATTTGACATATATTATTGAAATGCTAACACATTCCTTGCCTTGGTCTCCTAAAGTTAACCCTACACTCCACCAGCTCAGTACTCTTGAATATAATCTCTACTTTCTACTAATTGGTTAAGCACTTAATTACATTTTAAAATAACTTCAATTTTTTTAGAAAGTGATTTTTTTAAAAAAAATTACTCCCTCCATATCATTTATATAGAAAAAATTTCCTTTTTTGACGTATTTTTTATATAGAAAATATGCCATTTTAGGTAAATTTTGGGAAGTGGAATGAGACAAAATACCATTTATACCCTTGTCTTAAAAGTTTAATTTGAAGGATGTTTTTTTTAGGGGTATTTAAGTAAATAGAGATGAAAAAAGTAAAATTTTCTTAATTTTCATGTCCATTTTACTTTTTCTATATAAATGATACGGAGGGAGTATAACATAGTAATATACATCATCAGTCAATTCAAAAGAGATAAACCATTTACATCAAAATTAAGAAATTCGTAATAAGGACATCAAATTAATGTAAAGTTGCAATATATATACTCTTTACCAATAAAATGCAATGTTTTATTCAAAAAAAAAAGTTGCTATGATACTGGATTTGGTAACAGAGTACTGTCATCAATATTGAATAACAAAGAGAAGCATAGAGCTTTTATATGCTTAGTTATCTTGGCAAAATGAAAGCAACAATCCACCAACTTGGAGGACTCTTGAGGAAAGTCACTAACTAAAAATAATAATAAATTATGTTAAAGGCTGGGGCCATAAATTCTAATAATAACCTTCTCTTTGCAACTTACAATTATGAAGCTTTGAAAACTACACTTACATGTCAAAACAAAAAGATAATCATTTCCTATATTATCTACCCTTCAATCAATAACTAAAATGGATACAAACTTATCTATGTGCTGTTCAAAAAGAATAAATCATCTTCATCATACTAGGAAATATGAATTGACTATCAATTCAGATTTTATTTATTTAATATCTCCCTGCTGATCGATGATGATGAATAGATCAAAAGATATTGAAATCCATTAAAGAATAAAATAATTTTATTTGTTGATCAATCAACAGTAATCGATACAATTGCATTAAAAGAACAGTGCTGCCAGTACTAAAGTGTAATGAATCTAGCTGCTTTCCCTATCGCAATCTTGAACTGTTCTTGCAATGTATGTTTAATATTATTATATAGTCAAAATGGAATATTAATTGGTGACAATTATTTCGATTTCATGAGACAAAAGCTAATAAAAAAAAGCTGTAGGTATTATTTATTAGAGTTTTTCAGTTGTGAATTGGTGGTTTTGAATGTGGCGGGTCATAATCTAACATATCTTTATCTTCACGTATTCTGTTCTTGTTAAAATTGGAGCCAAATCTTACTACTGATAGTCCTCTTCTTCTTCCTGATTCCTACATAGCCAACCACATAATTTCCATGTTATAATTGTGTTGTATATATATGTGTGTGTGTGTGTGTGTGTATCTACCTTAATAATTACTAATTAATTAATTGACGAACCAACATTACTAATGAGAAAACACCATTTAGTATTCCCAAATGTTGAAAATGATTAATTATTTAATTAACCACATGTAAATTCTATTAATTAACCAGTTCGCCACAATAACTCAAATTATTTTAATTTATATGGAAGATGCACAGTTATATCTATGCATATGCTTTTCTTTTTCTTTTTCAGTTTGGGCTTTATTTCTGAATTGATATATATATATATATATATATATATATTTAACATTCATGTATATTTATCTATAGGATTTTTTTTCTGAAGAGAGGAGCTGTGATTAGTTCCATCAATTATAAACAAGAATTTTTTATTCATTTTTATGAATAACTTAGATTTTGTCAGTTCCTCATTGCATGAGTGTACGTTGATTGCCTTCTATTGCCCATTTTTAAGACTCATTATTTCTTTTTCCCATTTCTCATTGTCTATATTGATTTGATCATATATATATATATAAGCACTGAAAATCCAGTACTAGTACTTGTTATTCCTTACATTTGGGGTGACCAAATTAATTAACACTTTTAAAGAATTATTTTTTATCTAATTTCAAATTAATTTATTAGCTCGGAAACACCTAATAATTGAACTCATCATTAATCACATCAAAGTCACTGTACATATATACATATATTACCTCTATATCTGTTGCCTTTAGTGCTATAGCCAGGGAAGAAGGAGAAGAAGGCTTAAATATCTCATTTCCTGCATGTTCCATTCCTATCAGTAATATTCTTCAAAGTATATAATTAATTAATTATATATATATATATATATATGAATTCAAGAACAAGAGATATGATAATTGTAAAATGAATAAATCTCTGTGCATGGGTACAAAACTGGGGAAGAAGAAAGTTAATTAATTAATGTTTCACAGATAGCAGACATTTAAAAAAAAAAAAAAGAACCCCTCAACTAATTAATGTGTAGGCAAAAGACTCTCATTGATCAAGATCAGAAAAAGGATGAAAATAAAAGAAAGAAAGCTAGAACCAGTGAACTTTAATTGGGTCAATGAGGAGTCGTATTCAAATCTGCCAAGTTCCAAAGCAGGATCTAATAATTAACCAATAAAAAAGAGAGAGCAAACCAGAGGTATAGGGAGAAATAACTTCAGTTGTGAGATGGAGTACGCATTTTTGGCATAGAATAATCAGAATGCAAAAGGCCAGGATTTTTATTTTGGTTATTGTGATAATTATTCTTTTTGCTGTGTGCTTGCCAAGAAACTGAAACAACAGGCATGGTGGGAGCTTGACCTGTACTTTCTCTAACAAACATTGAGCCGATATTTGTATCTTGGGCCATATCATCAGAAACATCATTTGCAATAATGTCCTCTCGAATACTTCCTACGACTGACTCCATATTCTTCTGCTCAATCTGCACCAGAAAAACAGATATATATATATATATATATATCATACAACTAATAAGTTTTGATCCAAAAATACTGTAATCATCACTTTCAGTAATGTAAAGATTACTAACCTTGACTATGCCAAAATGGCGAGCGGTGCATGCATGCAAGGAAACGCACAAGAGGAGAATGAAAAATGATGGAATGATTGACATTATTAGACAGACAACAAAAAGAAAGATTGAAATGATAATTAGGAGAAGTTGGCCTTCACTGCACAAATATATAAATATATATATATATATATTATTTCTTTCCGAGCAAAGAAACCCAACATATATTTTACTTAGAAAGAACTGAAAGAGTAATATAAAGCTTCATTTAATTGAATCCTCATGGTTAATTAAGCCTGTTTAGAGGATTATTGGGAGCATGGGCGAAGCGAGGCTTTAAAATAAAGAGCGGCGAAATTTTTTTTATAAATTTTAAATTTTTCTTAATTATTTATCTCTTATTTTATTTTAATAGTATTTTATAAGTTTATTAATTTATTAATAATATATTTTTATTATTAAAAAATTAATTAATAAAAAATATTAATATAAATGTGTACACAATTTTATATTTATAAAATTTTTTATAATAAAAATAAAATAAAAAGAAAAAAAATTAAATAATGAATATAATTTCTTAAAAAATAATTAAAATAAATGAGTTTTTTAATTTATTAAATGTGTTCAAATTAATTTAGTTGAAAAATTTATCTCTTTCTTTATTGTTTTTTTTTTGTATTTATACATTATCAATATTTTATCAATTTTTTAAAAAAGAACTATTGTATATAGAATAAATAATTTATTGTATTTTTTTTTACTTCTTGTAAAAATTAAAAAAAAAAAAGAGGGGGGCAATTTAAAATTTTTTTAAAAAATTAATAAAATTTTTTAAAATTTTTTAAAAATATTATATATATATATTTTTTCAAAAAGTGAAGGGGGCAACTGCCCCCTTCTCTTCTACCTGCCTTCACCATTGGGAGCGTAAAGCTGTTTTTTCTACCTATAATTTAGGATCAATTGGACAGTGTAGAAATTTTTTCAACTGTTTTCGTGGGGACAAATAGAAGCCACATATAAGGAAATTATATGTATAGAATAAAAATAATAATTTAAAAATAAAGAAAGTGAATTAATGGGCAACAGTTTGAAACATGTTTCTCGATTTGTAAAGAGTCATAAGTGGTCATTGATAGGGCATATAATAAGAAAATGAAGAGGGAATGTTAAATAGTCAAAAGTAAATAAATCAATAAAATAATGAAAGCTACAATATCAAAAGAAAAAATGTAAGGCAATTAAACTAACAGAGCTTGCTTTATTCATGAACAGTCCCAATTTTTGTCGTCTGATTTTATGCTTGTGGTGCTCCGTGCTTTTTGCTATTTTCCTATCATACCAGGTTCACTTTTTTCTTTACACACTAACAATTTTCTTGATTTTTAATATTTTTTTGAAAAAAATAATACTTAAGTCAAATTCCAATCTTCTTATATTAAAAAAAAGGTAAAAAAGGAATTATAAACAACAAAAAATTAAGTAGAAATGAAAAGGCATATTTATTTGTATATTTAAAAAAAAAATTGGGATTACAAATTTACAAATAAATCATAACGTTAAATAATTTCATTGACTAATTTACAGATGACTTGAAATACCAAAATATGAGATTTTTTTTTTAAGAAGGCAAGAAAAACGCAAGTGAAAGTAGCAAATGTTGTTAGGAGTATTAGTTATGACTCTGAGGAAGCTGAGGAGAGAGCAGCCGGCGTATTGAATAATTTCACGGCGAAGAAGTTTTGGGATGCAGGCTGTCATCGACAAATCCAACACGCGTTTTCCAAATGCCCAGCATTCTTGGTCGCCGCGGCGCCGTTGTTTGCGCTCCACTTCACTTGAACACATTGGACTATCTAATCTCCAGCAAGATTCTTGTAAGATTGTGTAATTTAATTCTATTGCAATATAAAAAAATTTATAATTCGTTTCAATCTCTGACGAAAATTAGTCAAAATATTATGCGTTTTTTTATATTTAAAGGATATAACTTTTTTTTACCAAATCTTAAAATCTTAATCAGAAATAGGTAAAAAGTAAAATTGTTTTCTCTTAATAAAAAATTTTTTTATAACCCATGCAGCTGATTCTCTAGCAAGCACAGCAAGACAGATCTATCGAGGCATAACTATTCTGGACAGAGCTCCTTCAAGTTTTCTTCTTTGAATTTTTAATGATGTTTGTGGGATTGCTTCTCCCTAGTAGTTCTTTTTTGTGAGCTTTGCTCACCTGTATACCAATATATACATATACATATACATACATATATATATATATATATATTATAACTCAACAAATTCTTTCAAAACTCTCTACTGGAATTGCATATCAAATCATGAATACGATCAAAATTTACCTTAGAATGATCAAAACTAGATTTTGCGTTAAAAATTGCTCGTTAGATTAAATCTCAGAAATTTCATTGACAAAATAAACCCTAAGTTCACTTAAAAAAAATACCTGATCACCAGTTATCAACTCGAATCAGTAGAGTAGATACATGTTCCAAAAGAAAAAAAAAAGAGTAGAAACAGCACCAAGTGCTACAAATGGTTTGTTATTTGAATACAACCCAATTATTAGACTATTAAAATTAAATTCCTAAATAAGTTGAAATTGTCACTTATGTTTTCTTAAATTCTCATCATTTTCCTAAAAAAATTCCTAGAAATGAGATACTTGGTGTCAACATTTTACATGAATGTTATGGATTTCAGGCTTGGGGTTAATTTTTCCTACTGGGTTAATTTTTTTTTTTTTTGAAAAAAAAAATCAGAAAAAAGTGAAGATGTGTCAAAAGCATTAACTGCCTAAAAAAAATCAAGGGAAATTACATTGTGGAGGCACTCTGCAAGTAACTTGCAGTGGTGACCAGAGAGTCAGAATCTAACAAGAGCAACTACATCTTACAATTACACATGATTGATTGATTCATTATTATACACTATATTTTCAGAAATGGACAGCAAAGCTTCCTCTCTTTCAACTTGGCAATGAACCGAAACTGATACATGTGGATTTTGTTGTTGAGGCGAAGGTCAACATCATAACGCAAAGGCCAAACAGTCCATCTATGCATATGTAGCAACTTTACTTTTGCAGGAAAACCAAACACGAATGCTGTAATGTGCCTTTTCCCTTCTTTTGTGAAATAGTCTTCATATATACAAAGAATGAAACTTGTGGATAATTGACAAAAGGAAAAAAAAAAGCAATGAGAACTGAAGTGTTGGGATGGTAATTGAACAAGCCTGATTAGTACACAGCTTCAAACCTACAGATATTTGGTATACAAAAGGACAGGTTGACAACTAAGAGCATATTAAACCCATTTAACAACATTACTCATTTCACATTTGAAGGAGATTGTTCACAGTAACAGTGACAGAATTTGTTCGCTGCAGGTCCTGCAAAATTTATTGCATATTCTTAATTACAGACTAATCAACTCTAGTTATTGAACAAAAAAAAAAACCTACAACATAACCCAGGTATCCTCGTAAAGTTGGACTAACAATAATAAATTTAGGACAGTAGTTATAGTTCTATTCTTCAAGTCAGATTGAATATAGGGAATAAGTGTCTAGAAATATGATCACAATGGGGCCACTCGACTATGAATGTAAATATTAGTAACTAAACGGGACTCCATTCCATCAAGTTATAAGCAGAAATGATATTAGTGTGAATGTCTTGGAGGGTCGCCCAATGACTAGCTAAGCAAAACTAAATTCACTCCCACGTGCCACCTACACACACACACGTGCATGTTGTATATATTTATAATGTACAAGAAATAATAATCAAACATTGAAAACTAGAGCCACAACTCAGTAACCTAGACATGTTAATAAGGAAATCCAAACCGTACCTGTAGTATCAACTCATCTGGAATTTGAGGCAGAACCTCCTGGACTGCCTCAGCCATGGCAAGCATATTTGCTATGTTGTCATTTGCAGAGCGTGAGGCACTCCTTGTGTGTAAAGTACCAGTAACTCCAGCTAATCTTCCACCAGTAGCAGTAAGAGGGACAGGGGAACCAGACGCAACTGCTTGAGAGGGATTCATGGGCCAAAGACTCCAAGCTGCATCCTCAAGGGCAGTCTGAGCATAGGTTTCCCCTACAGATGCAAGATGTCTCATCATCATTTGAACTCTCCCCAGTCCAACTGATCTCATGGAAGTAGAGGGTCCAGCTCCATCTACACCTTGGTCAGGCCAAGCATGCAGCCAACTTGAATCCAACCCCGCACTTCTACAGAAACAAAAGAGAGCATTAATTACAAACTTGTTGGTGTTTGAACCTTTTTTTATGCAATGAGCATTTCCGTAAAGGCATTTGGTTTCTAAACCACATATTTTTACCACATTTGGTTTTTAAATCACATATTTTCAACAAGCATTTGCCATTCACTTAAATTCAAATTATTCTAAACTGGATAGTAAAAACAAAATGGAACAATTAAACCTAGTCAGCACTCCAGGCATCTAAAGGCATAATACCTCATCTTGGTCTACATCCTAAGAAGACTTATTATACACGTAATGGAATTTACTATAAGGCTTAGATAAAGTTAAGCAAAACATGATAATACCCAGTGGATGAAAGTATTAGCTGTAATCATTTGCATATTTGTCCTACATATACTAATTTTCAGTTCTTAAATAAAGTATACCCTCAACAAGGTTATATTTGGCATTATTGTTGTGAAAAGAACCCTCGTGTGAATTTTTACTAAAAAGAACTACAAATTACCTTTAAGGTTCATTTGGAATGTATTGACCATAAAAAATCCAAAATATGTGGACAACAGTTTCTAACTGCTTTCTTAAAAAATAGAAAGAAATCTAAAAATGTTACTTTTTCCCAAAAGTAGTTGCATTTCGCCAAATGAACCTATATGAATGAATTATTACTATATAATGTGACTGTTGCCCAACAGCAGCAGATAAGTCTATTTGACAATAAATTAAGGGGAGATCTAATGAAAAAGAAAACATAGACTATTCTGATATGGAGCAAGGATATGGACCTCCAAGGGATGCCTTCAATAGAATTCCGAGTCTGATTTGGGAATACTCCAGCAGTTAGAGGAGTGTTTTGCCGATCAAGTCCTTCACTTACTTGACGTGCAAGCTGCTCATCACTTGATACATCTCCACGCTGACGGCTTGCTTCATTTTCAGGCCTGCCTACAAAAAGTGGCTTTCGACAAGTGGGACATGAATACATCTCGTTTAAACCCTGATCCAACCTGGCATTTATTCAGTGACATTCAATACTGTATTAAGTGTCATTATTATAAAATGCCCAAGCATATTTTTTCAATAATAAAAAGAATAATATAATAATAAGATAAGCCTACATCATACCAAGATCTCAAGCATGCAAGATGAAAAAGGTGACTGCAATGTAACTTCTTAGCCTTAGCCATAGGTTCCTGTTATTTCCAGTCAATTAAATTTATAGATCCAATTTAATTATACAAAAAAAAAAAGGAAGAAAGGGATATAGGAGGTGACGGCGTAGAAGAAGGTAAGAACTAACAATACCCTGCAGATAGCACATTCATCATCATATGCTCGTAACTCTTCAGATGTAGCATCAGGAAGTGCTGCATGAAGGGTGCCTAAAGCTATTCTTAGTTTCACATATCCCCTGACACGCTTTATGATAGCACTAAGTAACGCCTGCTCATGATAGTTGAATAAATGAATATCAGGGAAATGAAATTGAAGTTTGTAAAATAAATCTAGCAGAACCTTCCACTCAGCAGTATAAGATAATTACACGTATATTCAAAAAAAGGACTGCATCCACTAGATGAAATGCCACACCATGAAGCCACCAAATGTGCATGTAATGACCGAGTGCCATTAACAAAGTTGCCATGTCAAGGGCAAACCCTAAATTCCGGATAAGCATGCCTTTCCACTCAGACAAAGAACCTGCAGTTGCACTCCTTAATCAGAAGATATAAGCACTTAAATCCACCAGAAACACAGAAAACCAAATACAATGGATACAAAAAGAAATAGGATCACTAGCCCACATTTTGACCTAGGGTGTTTTTCCACACCAAAATACTTTTACAAAGTAGATTCAAATCACATCACATGAGCACAGATTGAAGCTTGGACAGGACCACAAGCAGATTTACCTGCATTACCAAACAGGTTGATTTGGAAAGTTGTGGTTGGAACCACAAGAGCATTCCCACACAACCACAGGAATAAATGGGTTTCTAAGGCAAACAACGATTAAGCACTTCTTTCCCAAAAGAATCAAGATACCAATATAACATGCTTTTAGCTGAACTAGGCACTAAAAAGGCTTTATCATTTGTGAATATGTACAGGATAAACTCAATCAAACATTTGTTACAAGTTATCATTTACTACTGACACAATGCATGTTCTCCAATTATCTTCAAAGGTAGGATCTCAAACACCTTGAACAAGTAGAAGATCACTTCTGAAGTGCATGAACTGCAGAGACGAGGTCCACTCTCTCTCTCTCTACCAACCAATTTTGCATTGCACTATCTCAATTTTTCTATGGCAAACAAATTCACATTTGATTTCCAAAATACACACTTTATTTGTACAGTATACAGTACTATACACCTGCACTAGGTGCTGTGGGTGTAGACTCTAAAAGACCTCTGCACACACTGATGCAAAATTTCAGGATATACCTGCTGCTATTGTATCGAAAAATTTGAACCTTTGGCAATTTGCACTATTCCCAGCAGAATGGAGCGAAATATCAAGTAACTGAAATCCATGCACCAACATTGCCTGCAGTAAAAGTTGACTGGGTCAATCACATCTTGTACATTACCTAATTGATAATGTGTAATATCAATGAACGGACACATCCATCATCAAGGTAGTGGAAAAGTTCTAATATATTACCTGCATAGTCTCAAATGCAATACTCAAAGGCTCAAAGAACAATAACAGAAACATGGAAGAATCCAATGCTCTGTAGATCAACAAACACAGCCTTATCCTGCAAACACCGGAAAAGGAAAAAAAAAGAGTATAAAGGAGCATTTCTAATGCTATTTGATTTATGCAAAAATGACTTAAAACATTTGGATATTGGTTCAAACTGTAAAATGGGAAAAAAAGGGGAAGAATTTAAAGGGAGACACAGAATCTCTATCCTATTTGCAAGCACGTGAGTCCTCTGTGATTGTGAAGCAGCATTTCCTCTTGGATTTATTGAATGAAAAAGGTCGAGTTGTTGGTAGACTAGCAACTGGCTGGCCTCTCCTCAGACTTTAGGAACTTGATGTTTATGGCAAACAAGTAACTAACCAATTCTAAGCTATCCCCCCGCTCTGTCTTTATCTTTCTAAGTCATTGGGGCACACCTCTCACCTATTCAGTCTATATCCCATAAAAAAACCACGTTTGTCTCTATAAAACTCTCTCTCCTGCTGATAATATAGAAAGACAACAATTTCCACATGCATAAGAGCAAAGAAAAATATTTTCACTGATTATAAACACAATCTGGCTGCAATCCTGCTTTCTAGTTTCTAATATGTATCTAATTGATACTTAATGAACATAAGTATACTTTCTACCTAAACATTCATTTAATAAAAGATCAGGATGCTAGAGATTACCAGAAGATGTCAACAGAAAGTACCAACAATAGTACTGAATACACAGGAAAATAAGTCCATGGCATTGCAGAAGGAGATACATTTAGACGTTCAAGTCTATCTCTAGCCAAAGCTTGAAACATCTGCACACATACAACATGAGTCATTGAAATAGCAATTTATTATGCCTGTGATCATGATCAACTCAAAAAAGCATGATCATCATAAAAGATCATGTCACATACCTTTAAAGAACAAATAACAGTCAACCAGGTACACCACAATCCTATTTGAAATATTGTTGCTGGTATAACCAATGGCAGAAATGTTCCCTGTCCACATTCATCACAAAGATATAGGATTGCTTAACCAAAATAGTACCAATAAAACAGAAGCCTAATGACCAAAAAAAAAACCAAGCCTTTATGTGAATTTGCAATTTTACCCAGACCTTTTGAAATAGTCTATTATACCCTAATTTGAAGAATTAATTTCAATGTACCCGTATAGCAAAATTGAAATAAAAAAATAGCCTAATATACCCATCTTCTTTCTGGCCATTTATCACCAAATTCAATTCCACCAAAATCATCTCCATCAATCACCCTCCAACAACAACAACAACAAAGCCTTAATCCTAAATTAATTGGGATAGGCTATATGGATTCTTCTTTTCCATTCTGTTAGGTTGAGGACTACCTCTTCTGATAAATGTAAAACAGTAAGTCCATCAATCACCCTCCAATTGCCAAAAAAATAATTTCAACTTTAACATTAGGATACGATAGCATATCTTTAAAGGTTACAAGTACAAATTTGCAAGGTTTTGAATTGTTTTTGGTGATTGGGCCCAAAAAAAGGCCCTAGGGCTCCAATAAATGTGTACATTTTAAAACATACAATCTGATAACCCATTTCATGACCAATATCTAACATTTTACAAAACAATAAGGGAAATGGGATGTAAAAGCCATTTTAGGTTATCATGAATTTGAAAAAGAGGCCCAAAGAATACTTGAAGGGGGATTTCAATCCCCTTAAGGCTCAGTCTGTTATTCGGAAACTTTTTTCCAAAATATCTTCTTGGAAAACATTTTCCACATTTCTTTAGAGTTGGAGCACTCAAGAAAGTTAAGCCAAAAAAATATTTTCCTAATCAAAGGGAAAATTGAGCTATTTAACTAACTTTGCAAACTCATTATAATCAAATGATGGTTACCACCACCAACCATCCACAATGACCACCACAATTTACCATTTTTTCATAATTAATAATAAAATTAAAAATATGAATTTTTATAGATCTAAACATTTCTATAGTCTTATAAATTGAAGTTTTTAATTTGTTTCAACCAATTTTCAATATTAAAAACAAACAACAGAAAATGAATTCTTTGGGAAATATTTTCTAAAATGTGTTCTTGAGATATATTTTTCAAATATAAATTATTTTCCATAAACCAAAAAGAGGCCAAGTGAGGTTCTATATCATGCCTTTGCTTATTCAACAAACCCTGATTGTTGACGCAACAAAAGCATCTACAAACTCAGAGCAACAAACTAAAATAAAGTAGTAAATCAGTGTCTATGAAAGGAAAACAAATTTGTTCGTATAAAAACAAAAGTTTACCTTATAAATAACATAATTAATAAGACGTTCCATTAGTTTCCTGGTTTCAGAAGGGTATAATTCCACAAAGAAAATAGTCTGCATATTGAATACAGAAACCATAACCATCAACTTGATCATAATACATAAAAGAAAATACATCTTATGTTGATATAACCATCAAAACAATCAAGTAACAAAAATCCACATGATAAACACAAATTTAAAATTTATAGAAGCTTCTCTATCAAATAAATTGTGCTAGAAGGTGGTCGTTCTTCTAATATCACTAAAAATCAAGAACAAATTCTTTTATAGGGGTGTATTGGATTAGGATTTTAATGCATTTTAAAAGAATTGGTGATTTTAATGGAATTTAAAGATTTTAATGAAATTTTATAGATTCTATAGACTTTGATGGAGTAATTTTTTTTATATAATTAATACTTTGATAAAAGTATAATATATTTTATTAGAAAGATTATATCATAAATATAACTTTCATAATATTAGACAACTGAATAAATATTATAAAATTTTACAGTAGATAAATATATATACAGATATCAAGTTTTTCCAATATTATAATTGTAAGATAAAAAAATTATAAAATGAAAAATATGAGGATGAATTGAAATATTGAATAATCTTAGATAAATATATCAAAGTATCGTACCATCTCTAATATTTGTTATCATATGCAAAATAAATTATAAAAAAAAAAAACTCGCGTATTTCTTATAATGGAAGAATATTGAAAGATACTGCTGAGTTTTTTTTATGCATAATTAATAAACATCCATTTGCAATTAAAATTTAAATAAATTATATATTTTCAAACTATCCAATATGATAATTCAGTAACTACTAAGTATATCATCCAATATGCATATATATATACAATCATTTTTTTTATTAATATGTTTTGATTCATAATTCATTTAGCACTACTAAAATGTAATACACATCAAAATGAGGAAAAAAAACTTTCTATAACCAAAAAAATTTTAAATTTGTTCAACTTATATTACCTAAATGTTAATACATCACACATAATTATAACACTTCAAATAATAAATTTTCTTACCATTGTTTAACTAATTCTATATATTAACTAATAAACAAATATGAACTAATTTCACAAATTACTAATTTCACATGTAATAAGTAACATGAAATAATAACTATTAGTTAATTCAACAAAAAATACCTATAAACATAAACTAATTAAAAAAATAATTTTATTGTAACAAAAAGTTTTATTATATTTCTATTTAATACACAACAGAAAAATAAATGAGTAAAATTTTTAAAAATAAATAATAATTTTATATAATGCTATAATTTCATAAAATTTTTAAAATCCAACTTATACAAGTTTACTTAAAAATATTTTCATAATTAAGAATAAATATAAAATATAAGAGGGATTTTATATTAAAAAAATGAATTTTAGTGAAAAAAATATAAGTATAAAAAATTTGGGATGAAGATTGAATTTGTAAAATCTTTGAGATAGAGGTTGGATTTGTGAGAGACTTTTTTGTTCATAAATAGCATCCTAAAATCCAATGAAATCTAAAAATTTATAAAATCCATTAAAATCAATGACTTTTTGAATACCATTAGATTTTAATAGACTTTCAAAAAGTCATTTTTGAATACCATCAAATTTTATGATATTCCAAATAAATCTGAATTGAATACTATTAAAATTTTAAAATCAATTAAAATCCACCAAAATCCTAATCCAATACACCCTCCTTAATGTATGGATTCTAAATATATATCTCGTAATTTTGGCCGTCACTAAGGGCATGTTTCACTTTGAAACTGACGGGAAATAGACATCCTAACATAATTCCAGCAGCAACAAAAAAGCCTTCTTTAACAGAAGATTAAGGCATAAGAAAAGGGTTGGGTGTATTTGCTTTTACAGCCCATATGGGAAAATCATAGAAATCATTTTAAGATCAGAACATCTAAAATATATTGTTTACAGTTATACAAAAGCAACAGCATACAAGTTTCTCATTATTAGAATTGAACAAAGAAAACATCAAAGGCTAAAGAAAAAAATTCCAATGTTCAGATAATATCTGGTTTGGGCCGAAATTTTTATCTTAAGAAGACAAGATTGGGAATTTAAAGTCAATATGTCAATCACCAAATGTTCAGCCCACATTTGCAAATCAGCTAAATGCATTTATAGCCAAGGAGACATGATTGGGAATTTAAACTCATTTAATAGAACATTGAACTTACCTTAAGACAGAGGTTGAGTAGAATAAACGCGTTGCATACAAAATTCGCAAGCAGTGCAATAGTGGCATAAGAACGCAAAAACAACTCAAGAGTGTGATTGGCATTCTCCGGGATAACTAAAATATCACTGATTAAGCTGTCTGATTTTAGTTTGTCTACCGACAACTCTGCCCAACATTGTAGACCCACGAAGCTCAAAGCTGTGGACACTGCTGAAATTGCCAAATAGCCCACACCCATTGCTAATATGAAGAGCTTCCTTAACACTTCACTCAAATTATCAGTAAGAACTACACTAGCATGGCATTTTCAGCATTATCAATCATTCACTTCAAAATGCAGAGACGCAAACATGTCGAGTGAGCTTAAGGCCTTAAACTGCTAAAATTAAAAACCAACAAATTTAAGTAAATAAGATCACAAAATATATAAATATATACATAAATATATGTAAGGAGTTATTCAACGAATGGGCTTATCATGATTGTTATAACAACCAATTAAAAAAGAACATGATTCATAAGCAGCGCATATGATCTTTTTTAGAAGAAAAAAAGCAAATTATAATTTTAGCTTATAATTGCATGACTCGATTGAGGGCAAATTCTCAGAATCCATTAAAATATAATGTGAAATTAATACCAGAAGGTAAAAACTCCAATTAATTTCATGGCTCAAACGATATTACAAAAATGTAACTTATTCCAAATTCTAACCCATATCTATAATATAAATAAAAACAAATGAAATAAACCCTAGATTTGAATAATTGAATAAAATCAATCAAATAGTCAAGTACAAAAATTATCGGTTAATGGAGGAATCAAAAAAGAGGGAGAGAGGGGAACAATTATCAGGTTTACATTTCATAATCGTGATGACATGTTGAATTAAATAGAAACTAAAAATGATCATTGATAAGAGCAACTTTGAATAAATGAAGAACCTGATGCTGCGATCTGCAGAGAAGGTCAAGAACGAACTAACGTGGCGTCGGTGGCAGTCATAATTTGAATCGCAATATTTCTAGTATTCCCAAATAGCTGAAAAGACCAGAATTTTTTGAGAGGCAAGGATAGATTGGGGAAGTCAGTTTTTGCGGGAAAGCGAAAGTCATTTTATAAAATTACTTTTATTATAAGTCAAATCCTAAAATAAAATTACAGTCATTTTATACATATCATTGCGACAAATTAAAATATTTTTAATATATATATGAAAAATATTAATTATAGTTATTTTAAAAAATAATTATTAGATAATTTTTTTATTAATTAAAAAAATTTATTATAAATTTATTTATGAAGAAAACTATTATAATAAATAAATTTCAACTAATAAAAAATAAATTATCTAATAATCACTCTCCGACTATAATTAGCATTACTCGTGTGTATATATATATATACACACAGAGAGTGTGTGTGCATAATTGGTTCAGTTTGAAGATTTAAAAATTTTTAAAATTAAATTAAAATTCAGATATTTTAAAAATATTAAAATTAGAATATAACCGAAAAGATAAAATATTTATACCGAATTGAACTAAAAAATTCAATTCGGTTCAGATCGAATATTTGGTTCTAACAGAGCAATTACGGCACCAAACATTGATGGATATTTAGAGATTAATTTTTTTTTAATTTAACTAATTGAATGATAATTAATAATATTTTATAAGCTATTTATATTTTTATTAAATTAGTATAATTAGATAATTTCACAATCATAAATAAATAAATAAAATTCATAATTATATAATATTAAAATTTTAATTATATTCATTATCGAAGTTAATAGATTCATAATAAGATTAAAAATTTATATTAATAATAATAATAACTTTGTCAGTTAATTACTAATTAATTTATTTAAATTAAATAACTAATTTTAATTAACTATTTTATTTACTTATTTATTTATTTTTATCAGAGCGTACACCAAAAAAAATTTACGTTCATTGTTTTTTAGCCAAATAATATATATTTATCTAAAAATTACAAACAAAATGTTAAATTAAAACTTGTGAAAAAAATTAATAAATATATATATAATAAAAATTATCACGGGAAAAATAAATATATATAATAAAATAAAAATAAATAAGATATATAAAATAATAATAAATATAATAAAATAATATTATATATAAATCAAATAAGATTTTAAATCTATTTATTATACAAAGTAAAACTAAATTTTTTTAGCTTAAATAATGTTTAATATATAAAAAATAAATATAAATTTAAATATTTATAGTGTTTAATATAATTATATTATAATAATGTCATACTATAAATTAAAATAGTACAATAATTAATTGATTATATTTATTTAATTATTTATTATATTTATATTTATTTTATTTTATATTTAAATTTAAATTAACAAATTACTTTAATTATTTACATAATATATTATATTTTATATAATGAATAAATGTTATAAAATATGAGATAATAAAATAAAATAACTTTAAATTTAAATATTTTAATAATTTAAATTAACTTATTATAGATATATTTGAACATATAATTTATGAATAATTATTATTAATCAAATAATTTTTAATCTATATTAATTTTTATATAAATTTTATTTATTACTAATACATTATTAGAATATTATATATATGCACAAATATATTCATTGTAATTATATCATTTATGTTATTCTCAATTTCATTCACAAATATTCATTTATTAATTGTTATTATTCATATTCATAAAAAAAATTATATTATATTATTTATATTCGCTATTAATACATATAAATATTAATTATTTTTTATATTTATACTCTGTTAATTATTTAATATATTATATTAAATTAGTTTTTAATTACAAATTACTATAATAAATATGAATTATACTAATAACGTGATAGTAATTATTCATATAAATATGTTAATAAATTATATTGACACGTAAAATTAATTTGATTAGTGACAACATATAAAATAAATAAAATTAAGGCATATATATAATGTATAGCATATAAAACTATAATTTATAAAGTAAATATATGATATGACATAATATGAATTAATAAAATAATTCTAATAAATTTTAAAAATATCAAATATTAAGTAATACATTAATAAAATATAATATAATTTTATATTATTAATAACAAATTGGTTATTATTTAAATAATTCGGTTTAGTTTAATTCAGTTCGATTTAGTTATAGGCTAATATCCAGAACTATCCTATATTAATAATTAGTTTGATTTTGATAAAGTCAAAAAATCAATGAATTTTTTTTATTTTTGATATTTTAGTTTGAATATTCAAATCGATTCAGATATCTTCTGAATTCGTGCTCAGCCCTATATATATGTACATATAAATCTATATGAATTATTTTTTGTTGGAAAAAAAAATTAATAGCAATAATATTGGCATAAAATAAGGTTTAAATATTATGAAATTCATTTTTTAAAATTTAAAAGTTAAATAATTACTTTATTTAAAACTTGTAATGTTATAGTAGAAGAAAATTTTGCTGCGTATAATGGAATTGTCAAACAGCAACTCAAATTAAACAATGGCATATTTAAACCTAAAGCTGGGTAGCGTGGAGTTTCTATATTAATTTGTTCCTTATAACCCACTTTATGCCATTGTTTTTTTCAACTTTCCTTGCTTAGCTGGCTTGGAATCACATTCGTTGTAGAATTATTTATTTTACCATTTTTTTTTGTGTAAATAAATAAAACACCCATGTGATGTATAATTAATTAAGATAAAAAAATTATATGATCTTTCATTATTTGTGAATTTTTTTATTTTCAGCATAAGATCATAAATGGTTTTTTTGTACGAAATTCATTTTTTTTTCATTTGTTTGCTGTTAATTGAAAAAAATTAAGTAATAAATTATAATTTATAATGACATGGATTAATTCTCTATTTGTTTTATATTATCTAATATATAAAATAATTATAGTTAATTATTTAACAAGGTTTTATTTTAAATTTCTTTAATGTAAAATAAGTTTATATTTCATTATTATTAAAATTAATTGTTGCTATCATCCATTTGCTTCTCATGTGAAATTATTCGTATATGTATATATTATATTTATTTGTAAATCCACTTTGCATTATATATTTTTAATATTCATTTTGGTGGTACGTATAAGTAAACATATAAAATCATTAATATATTTATAAAAATAATTTATCAATTATTTCATTAAACATGTATCGTTATTTCACTTGTTAAATTCATCATTAATTACACTTTAAATATAATTAAAAATAATTTATCAAATATTAAAATTGAATAAATTAGTTTAACATTCAATTTATTTCGAATAAATTATATATAACTTATTTAATTTGATGAGATGATACTTTAATTATACTTATAATATATAAATTAATATATATATGATAGGAAAACAACACTTGAAAATGTGTCACCAAAAATAAAATCAAAATTTTATTAAAGAATAATGAAAGTTACAATTTTATATTAGAGTTGAAGTTGATAACGAGTAGCTGAAAATTTAAAATGATGGACATAATTAAATTATTTTTGGTTTTAAGAAAAATTATTTGATTACATATTATTAAAAAATTCCAGTTAAATTACAATTTCTTTAAAATATAGGTTTAAATTATAGCAAATGTAAAAAAATATTAATTTTTAAAATATCTTGACAGTTTTAATTTTTCTTCACTTGTATAGTTAAATAATCATAATTCAACAATGATTTTTTTTTTATCTAATTTTTAAGTTTCTCAAATGTCACTTTAAACTCATGCTTCTGTAACAACATATGGATGCTATTCTCTCAAATATTTTTTTCATTATAAAATTTACAAAATGATCACTAAGTTTAGTTTGATTATCTCACAATAATCCATGATGGAGAAATATTTTTTTTGTTGTTTACTTAATTAGTTTAAAATATAAAAAAACCGTTGTTATGGCCCAAAATACTTGTATGGATTCTCGACTTATTATAGGCTATATAGCGTTTTTTCTTGGGCTTTTAACAAAAAATTAAAAATAATTTTAAATTTACTACATTTCTAAATTATTTATAAAAATATCAAAATTTATAAAATATTTATCAAAATATTATATTTTTATTAATTTATAGTGAGTTTATCATAAGTTTATTATGAGTTTATAAATTTTACATTATTTATAATAAATTTATTATGAATTTATAATAAAATGATTAAAATTTTATTAATAAAAATTTAAAATTTTTTAAAAATATAGTAGAAGGCGTTTTTTTTTCTTTAGATTAATTATATTGTGTACAAAATAAAAATTTTCGTTTTCATAAATGTTGTTTACTTTTTTAATGGTATTTTTATTTTTATGATTTTTTATTTTTATTATTTTATTTTTTAATATTATATTTTTATTATACATATAAAAAATAAATACATACATAATATATATAAAATACACACTTAACAATACAATCTGCATTTATAAGATATGCAATATATATATCACACATATACAACACAACTAAACAATGATGTTAATATATATTTTTAATTATTTATTAATTAATATACACATAATATTTAATAATTTTTATATAAAACACACACAATTTAAACAATAAAAACATAATATATATGCAACATCTACGATATATCTACAACACATTTATATAATAAAATTAAATATTTTTTTTTATTTTTCATATGTATACTATATAAAATTTATTTAAAATAAATTTAATAATTTTTATTTTTTTTATTTTTTATGAGGGTTATTTATTTTTAAAATTAAAATTAGAATTTTATCTTTTATATAAAATTATAATTTTTATATGATTAAAAATAATTAAAAATATTAATTTTTATTATTTTATCAGTATATTTTTATTTAATAGTGAGTTTAAAAATTAAGATTGAAGTAAAATATTAATTGTAATAAAATAAGAGATATTTTAAAAAAAATATTTATTTTAATAAAAAATGAGATAATTCTAAAATTTTATTTTAATATTTTATAAAAATAGAAATATTTTTAATTTTTTATAATTTTTATAATTTTTTTTTGGTAGTTATATAAAAATCCCCCTTTTTTTTTCCTTCTTCATTTTGAGAGCACCAAATAAAGCTACTCAATTGGAAGATCCTTCCGAAATCAAAAGTTCCGACTGCGGCTGTTGGAGCTTACAAGCCTGTAAATTCTTGTGACAGCGATTACACAGTAGCACAGCTTAGGCGATGGGAATAATAAGGAGCTGTTTTTCCTTCATAGCAGGCACAGTTTGTGGAGTTTTCATTGCTCAAAACTACGATGTTCCCAACATCAAGAAGCTCGCTACCACTGGCCTCTTCACGGCAAAGCTAATAGAAGAGAAGTACCGCAAGCCCAAGAGTAAGAACGATGACGATTAACTTCACAACTATTACAAGGTCTTCCATTTTTCCTTTTTAATTTTATGGAAGGGAATTATTGGATCATGCTCAAATTTATGATTTTTTCTAGGAGGTATTAACATATACTAAGTGAAATTGGAAATTTTTGATTTGTTAATATTAAATGAATTTAACTTTGTCATTGATCTCTTACATTTATTTGTCATCTATATAATTGTTGCCCTTCTTTTCTTTTTCTTTGGAAAATTGAAACTGGCATGCGGGTTCTGATTTTTATTTGATCTGTTGTTGATTCAATCTTTATTTAGTTAGATTTATTGGGGTTTAATAGAATAAACATTCATATTGGTAATTATTTGAGTTTGTCTGAGAGGCATGAGAGCAATTAATTCTTTTGTAGTCTATGGGTTATTCAAGAAACAGTGCGATGGGGAATTATATATGCATGTTGTTGGGGTACGAGGGTTTACCCTTCCTATGTAGTTGCTATGGAGGTTTGCGAGGTAGCTAGATATATAAGCAAAACCCATGAGCTGTGTGAGTAGGTTAGGCTGAAGCTGCAATCTTTGTGGAACGGAACGTGTTGATATTGGAAGGTTACTTTTATGTTAAGTTAGACAAATTTGGTGGCAAAAGAATTAAAAATTATGACTTAGGAGAGCCAGCCACTTCCTCAGCTATAAATTTGTATACAATTTTAGTCAATTTAAAAACTCGATGAAGTTGGTATTACCTATAGAGATTAGAGACACTCTTCTGCCGTGTTTTTGTCTGATTCTTCTATTAGTTTGAATAGGCTACGAATATGTAATTTCTGACTTTCTGTAGGTGCATGACAAACTAAACGGCATTGGCTATTTATGCCAGTGAAAATTTGATATTGTTCTTGTTGAATTTATAGAAGGGAACTTGTTCATGCTTTATTGGAGCAACATTTTCGGGTTATGCTTTGTGTCGGACAAGAGTATTAGGTGGATGTCCAAACAGTCTCAGATTAACCCGAGATTTGCAGCATTTTGCTCCCATAGATAGAATCTAATCTTTCTTTATTATACATGGCTTGAAAGTTTGTTGTTATTTCTTGAGATATGGATTTGAAGGTTTCACCGTGTTAATTATCTTTTTCCGGCAATACCTATGCTTTTTGGCTATTCCAGATTTGCTTTGTGTTTTGTGCCATGGGTATATAAAGGTAATGCAACTGTGGAATTGCAGCCTCAATAACTTATCTCTGGTGACTATATATTATAAACCTTGCTAACTCATTACTGGGAAAATTTTCCCTAAAGATTGGGAATATTTATATGTGAATTTTAGAAAGAAAAAATTATACTATGATCTTCTATTCCGAACTTAACCCTTGATCTTTTGGAGGATATAAACCTAAATTAGGTGGACTAGAAGGATCTATCTGGCCATGGCCAATTAGTTTGGGATTAAGCGTTAGTTGATATGTAAAATAGCATGTCTTCCTTGTAATAGGACTCTTGTACAGTTTTCCATCTTGATAATCTCAATCCAGCGGATGGAGATTGCCTGAGAAATTCCTTAAAGAAACTATAAAGGGGAATAGGAATATGATGATCAGAATATAGCTTGATGACATTATTGTGAAGATTTCAGGAAATGTCTATCCATATGTGATTTGTTTTTGGTCGGGAGTGCCATATGCATGCATGTGCTTGGCAGTGTCCATTTTCCCCAGTTCAGGTTATGCTAATTGAGACTTCTATAAACTTCAGTCTTCACTGTCTAAGATGCATGCTTATAAAAGGGAGAGGGATTCTGTGTTGAGCTGACTTTGATCGATGAAGAGCCTTTGTTTATTGCAGCATGGTAATGGGATGGTGTCAGTTGGGTCCCTTTGTCAATTAACAATTTGATTGAGTTTGCAGAGATGGTGTTATGGTGCTGTTCACAAGCAAATATTAGTTGAGTGGACAAGAGAGGTCCCATTGTTGGAGAAGCTGGCACTATCTTCATACTTACTGCCTTTGCCCAAACACATCAAAATGATTACAGTGCAAAGGTGGGAGAAATAAATAATACAAGTATTCAATGTAGATGCACGTAGCAAGTAGGCAAAACATCACTGGAACTCAACCAGTGAAATAATTTTGCAGCGTAACCCAGCTGCCAGGCATCCTACCTGTCACATCTTGTTAGCAGTCGATTTTTATTTTTTATTTTGCTAAAACTGGCTGAGTGGTAGAACTGGATGATGGGGTTACTTCTGATGGTTAAGTTGCTCTCAAATTTGTAGGTCAAATAATGTGAGTTTCTTTGATCTACATGGTTCAAAACATGAAGTTCATGTTAACTAATTCAAATGTGTTTTCCCCCTTAGAGCTAGAAGGAAAAGAAATAAAAATGAAAACTAAGCTTAAGTTGTAGCTATAATTTTCTCTCTTGATAATATGATTACATGGATATTGAAAGCTGAGGTGCCAGTAATTTCTCTGTTACACTGAACTTTGTTGGATGTAGATTTTTTGTTGATTAATCTCAGAAAGCTGTTTCTGGTGGCTGGATTGCATGAATCCGAGCTCATAGCTGTTCTGAATTTGCTGAGAGTTTAAGATAATAATTTTATGTGTTATTTGTAGAAATTAGTGTAGTGTTGTGTTCTTTACATGCTCGTTCTGTTTTATTTTGGAAAAATTACACTGTAGACGTTGAAATGTGGTTTACTTTTCAAGGATGCCAGCCCGCACATTTTATTTACAAATATACCTTCTCCCCGTTAATTTTTCTTTTCTTTTCTTTTTTGTAATTTTTTTTTATTTTCATTTTTTATTTATTAATATTTATGTTTTTTATTTAAATTTTTTAATGTCATATTTTTAATATGCACATAAAAAATAAATATTTATATAATATATGCACAACATATATAAAATACACACTAAATAAAATAAACTATATCTACATATCTACAATACATCAACAATATATTTATAATAAATATATAATATATTTATATAATATTTTTAATATTTGTTTAATTTTATTTTTTAATTTTTTATTCTCACTATATCTATATAATATTTACACAATATTTAATATTTTTTTCATAAAATATGTACAACTTAAATAATAAATATATAACATATATAATATATCAACAGCATATA
This sequence comes from Garcia nutans, assembly GCA_947685225.1. NCBI lineage: Eukaryota > Viridiplantae > Streptophyta > Magnoliopsida > Malpighiales > Euphorbiaceae > Garcia > Garcia nutans. The sequence goes on along the minus strand of CANTUV010000029.1, from coordinate 8,437,976 downwards.
CAATATATCTATAATATATTTATAACACATTTACTATATATTTAAATAATGAAATTTTGTGTGTTTTTTTTTTAATTTTTTCATATGTATATTTTATAAAATTTTTGTTTAAAAATAAATTTAATAATTTTTATCAATATATTTTTATATATTTTATTTTTTTTATTTACTTTTTTATAATTAAAAATTAAATTTTTTTTATAAAAAAATTAAATTTTTTATATAATGAAAAATAATTAAAATATTATTTTTTATTATTTTATTAAAATATTTTTATTTAATTTTTAAGTTTGAAAAAAATAAAAACTTAAGTAAGATATTGATTACAGTGAGAAAAGTGGTATTTTAAAAAAATATTTTATTGAAAAATAAGATATTTTTAAATTTTTATATTAAATTTTTTTAAAAATATAAATATTTTTAATTTTTATAATAAAAATTATTTTTTAGTATAGTTATGTAAATATTCTCTTTTATTTTATTTTATATATATTTTTTTGTTTTTCATTTCCTTGCCATACAAAGTGCCAAACATCTGATGGGCTACAGCTGCCAAAGGTAGCTTTTCTGCATTATCCATATTTCATAGCATATATGAAAATGATTTTGATAAAAAATATAAGAAAAATTAAAAATAATTTTAAATTTATTATATTTATAAAATATTTATTAAAATATCAGAATTTATAAAATATTTATTAAAATACTATATTTTTATTAGTTTACGTAGAGTTTACAATGAATTTATAATTAGTTTATAAATTTTATACAGTTTATATAAATTTTATACAGTTTATAATGAGTTTATAATAAAATAACTAAAATATTTCTGATAAAAAGATAAAAATTTTTAAAAATATGATAGAGAATGTTATTTTCTCTAAATAAAACGACACATTCTATCTCAACCACCCGCTCGTGAGTTCAAGCCCAGCACTATCTTACCCAAAATCGTACATATTGATCTATTGGGTTGGATTGGGCTCAATAAATATATATATATATATATATTGTTTCACAGGCAACAATCATATTTTTTTAATAATTAATAATAAATTGTTTTATTGTTGAAAGCTTGTAGCAATTATATCAAAATAAGTTGGCCATTTCTTATATTCAAAAAATAAAAATTTAAATATATATGTAACTCGCTGAATTTATAATATTTAGTTGTTTTATTATTTGAACTTTTAATTTAATAGCATAATCTCCTGAATTTATAATTTTTTTAATTTATAAATATAAATTTATTAAGTTATATTAAATTATATTGAGTCTTTAATATATTTATTTAATATAAAATATATAAATATAATGAGTAACGTGAATAGAAATTAATAATACAAGTGTTTGTTGAAAATAATAGATAAATAGAGAGATAAAATATTTAAAATAAAAATTTATAATGTAAAATGATTAAATGCTATAAGTTAAAAATTATATGTATATTTAACAATAAATAAATAAAATAAAATAAAATAAAAGTGTGATAGTTCATATGATAAAAATATCTTTAGTAATTTATTATTTATATAAAAAAACAAATATAATACTTATTTCATCAACTATACTTAATTATAGTTTTGCATATAACTATATTAAATTATATATATATTTTTTTTGTGAACTCTCTCTCTCTCTCTATATATATATATCTTTTTATTTAATTATTAGTTATAACTTTAACGAATAACAATGTTTATATCTTTTTTTTAATAAACGCATATGCATCTATATTATTTTTCTAATGCTAAAAAAATATCAAATAATAGATAAAAAAAACATTTTTTGAGAAATATATAAATAATTGTATAATATAATTATAATTTTCTACTAAAATATTTTTAAATAAATGTAAAAAATTTATTTTGAGATTAAATAATTTAACACACTTATTAGAGTACAAAATAACACATTTTATTAAATAAATAATAAATATTGTACATTTTATAAGTTTTTTTGGTCGGTGCATTTTATAAGTTATAATCGTGGTAGTATAATTAATACTATAATTAAATTAAAATTTTATTTTTTCCAGGTTTTATTTTACTTTTATAATAATTAGTATTATATACTTTTTTATTAATTAAGCTTATATTGTAAAATTACAAAGATAGATTTTCAAGGAGACAAGTAGGAGTCTACAAATAATAAAAAAAAAAAACTGATTTCTTAAATTTATGAACATAAAACACTTTTTCTACGATATTTAATACATTATGGGAAAAGGAAAATTAATTTTAAATTTATTACTTCAAAAAATATATGTTGATAATTATTTTATTATGTTTGGGTGTGAAACAATAAAATACCTCTAATTTAACTTTAAAAAATAAAGTTCAAACTCCATTACTATGACATTTTTTTTGCCAATGCTAAAAGAATAATTGGGTAAACATATACTTGAAGTAGAATTGACATTTTATAAATATTAAAATTTTAAACCGTCCCAAAGTATAATAATAACAGCAAGAAGGCAGTCATATTCAATACTCATATACGTAGACTAGCGGCGGGAATTTGCGGTTCTCAAGCAAAACGGTGCCACATCAATCTGTATCTATATTTAAATAACTACATAAAAGTGGAGAATAGAAGAAATCTTTTAATGCTGCCACGTCATCCATTTTTAAATACTAATACCACATAAATTAAATTAATCTAAATTAAAAATATTTATATATTAATTATATTAAAAAATAATTATTTTAATTTTATATTTATTAACATAATTAATATAAAATTAATAAAAGTAATTATTTTAATTTTATATTTATTATTAATAATAAACATAAAATTAAAATAATTATTTTTTAATATAATTAATATATAAATATTTTTAATTCGAAATAATTTAATTCATATAATATTTTTATTTTTTAAAATTTTGCATTCTATAATTTCTGATTTTTTTCGCTTTCAGCACAATTACTCAATTTTTCATATCTTTTTCCTTCGTAACTGACTATATCCTTTTAAATATAGATTCCATCTTCTCAATTGATTGCAATTTTTTTCAATTTTGTTACTTAATAATAATTATTGAATCTGTATTTAAAATATCATCAACGCCCTTCAAAATTCATTTTCTTCCTCAACATGCTACCACTACTATTATTATCAGTGGTTTTGTACGCTGGCCTTTCTCAAAGATTGATTCTATTACCATAATCAAATAATAATGATAGGCTGAAACCAATTCCAAATAACAGCTACAACAAGTCGATATGTTTTTCCCTCTGTCTTTTGCGCTTCCAGGGAAAAATAATGCTCCATTTCTCTCTCTCTGTGGCTCTGCTCAAGAATTGTCTATATGTTTCTCTACCTGTCTGGCTTTGCTCCCCTACAAAGCCAATGATGCATATTTCAAGGTAAACCCATCAATAAATCGATTCTGTTTCTCCATCTTCATTTTCAATCTCTTTTGCTTTCTTTGCAACCCACTGTCAATGGAAGTCACCACGGCTACGCATCGAGCGTCACGCTCCACTCGTGCATGTTAGCATCGCCGGCGGAAGTGTCATAGCCTTATAGGTGATTTCTCTGGCATAAAACTTCGAGCTGAATATCGCAATCGGGCATCAATTTCAAGTTCCAAAGACAAAAGAAACGTTGCACTATGGTAAGTTCAGTTTTCAGCTTATTTGTTCCTTTTTATCCCCCAGTTTGTTTCTATCGTTTTAAGTTTATCTTGATTAAGAATGCAATCAGTGAAATGCTATGAGGATTTGCATTATATAATTATAATTTCATAAATTTCTTTGCATTATGAGGATTTGCAGGTCTATAATTATAATTTCATATATTTCTTCTAAATGCTATTTTATCTGATGAATTAAGAACTTTCTTGCACTTAACATCTTGGGAAATTTACTATGCTGAAAAATATTTTTTTGATTATTAGACAGGTTATTTCTTATACTAAAGGAAGTGCATGGGAGCAACCTCCTCCTAATAAGGTAAGAATATACATATTGAGTGTCAAATTGTGATTGAATAAAATGCTTTATGTGGACCTTTTTTTTATTCCAGAACAAATGGGGTTTGGGGTTTATGGTGTTTTCTGCTTCTGAGTTAACTCCATTAATTTCTCTTTTTCCTGTGGTGGTTTTCTTTTTTTGGTTTTTTCCTTGGGTTCTTTTGCATTTTGAAGTTATGTTTTATGTATACTCTTTTGGGAAATAGGAATTTGTATCTGTTTGATTATTGACTTAAGCTATGTTGATAGTCAAATACTATTAGAAAAAGCAACCATATTGTAGCTTAGATTTTTTTTTTTTTATAGCGATGAGTATTAACTGATAATTTATATTAATAGATTTTTTTTAGTTAGTGGAAGTACCAAAAATGGATCCAGGAAAGTTTACAACAAGACAAATGAGACTCTTACTAACAGATAACAATCATTAATGTTTTTAATTGATCAAAGCTTACTTTCTTATGTTTTTCTTTATGATTGATGCATTCTATGATGATGTTTATAATAGCATCAATAGGTAAGAGCGCTGTTAGTCATTTAGCTTTCCTCATTTAATGATATATCATTACGATGTTACGATGTATACATCCTTTGTGCTATAGTCTAGAAAACCATTTGAGGATGTAGCCATCATGAGTTGCTAATCCTTTCTTCCAGACCAAAAGTGAAATGAAAATACATTAGTAACTGGACTAAAGTGCTTGAGGACTAATGCCTGCCTAACTATGTTACAGGCCTGTTGTGTTTGGTATCAATCATGTTGCTTGGTCATGTTACTTAGTATTGGCAAACACACGGTTAACATTTTAAGCATGAAGAAGTACTTAAGAATGCGTACATGATAAATTGCAACCATGCAACCATTTTGTTCTCTAATTCTATAATCATTTTAATCTTGTGTTTTTGCAGCTCTATCAAAAAGGGATTAAGGCGACCATTGTTTATCCTGGGCTAATAGAAACATCAAATGGGTGCACAACCTCAGCGAAGGGTTCGAAGTTAAGCTTCTTACTGTATTTGTATGATAACATACTTTCACTTGGACAAACCAAAAATTTTTTTGTGGCAGCAACTAGCGAGCATGGCTCAGTTTTAACTTAGCTAAATGCTATAATGTTGACAGAAGCGTGTCATCAGAAAGGTGTGCAGAACTGAATTTTTTTTGCATCTTTTAAGGCTGCTCTGTTTCTGCTTCTCGATAAAAATCTTTCCTTTCTTTTCTGATCGAAAGAGGTTATGAATATCAAATTAGAACTCAGGATCGAAGGTCTTCATTCTTCAAGACTTGGGATCATGGTGAGTGAGTGAAATTTACTCGAAATTATTGTTGCTTTCCTAGCCTCTCCCCAATGTTCTATTGAAGGCCTCCTCCCCAATGACCATTATTCTCTCTGGCGACAGTTTATCCTCTCTGGAAGCTCATCCATCTCCGGAAATTGTTCTAAATGGATGCGTGGACAGGTTGAAATGTGATAATTTTCACTCACTTTAGATGGGATTCCAGTGCCGTGAAATTGTGAGGATGGCTTTTGTGGCTACAGTAGCTAAAATTGAAAAATTCGAGTACGTCTTACCTACTTGGAGGTCCATAAAATAGTTTTTTTAGTGCGGTGATATGCTCTTTTGAAATGCCTGGTACAGATCAAAATTTCATATATATTTCTACATGTTCTTTATTTTATTTGCTTTTTTTTTCTTTAGAAATTTTGTTCTTGCAAATTATCTAGATTCATATAATGATTTCTAAGTATAAACTTAAAAAAAAAGAGTAATCTTAAGAAAAAATAAATCTTTGAAAAGTTGAGTTTCTTATTTGAATTTTCTTCTGGCTTTTACCAATATTGTTAAAATTGAAGTTGTTGACTTGGTTTTGGTTCTTCATTTTTGATCTATATTCAATGTATTATATCTTTTTTTTTTAAATGCTATTGTTCTTTGTTAGGGAGGTAAGTGAACTCTTTAAAATAGGACTGTCAATATCTTCAATAGCTGAACTGACTGATGTTTCTCTATTAAGAGTAACTCTATTGATTATATTATTGTTTTAGGAGTGGAACTATTGATGGTTTAATTTAGAGGTTGAATTTTATGAAAGTGAATGGGTTGTTTATAGCCCAACCTGTGCCAACCAACTAGTTAACACCTCTAAATATAAATACAAACTTACAATGGGAAAATTGTAAATTTTGTGCTTTATTTTATTTTAATACATAAATATAATTTCAACTTCCCAATGATTTTTATATATTTCAGGGTTTTCCCATTTTTCTACTGATTCAGATGATGAAAAGGCAAACAACATATGCTGATACCAGTATCAATCCATACATTGCATCTCAGATGCAGCACGTGTCTGGGCATAGGGTGCAACATAATATTGATGCAAGTAACTTTCCAGGACATAGACTCTTATGATGCTGAGGCAGAACATCCATATAACTCTTCCAAAGGAGAGGAGCAATGGCCAATTCAGAAAATAATTTTGTTTGAAAGCATAATTCAAAATATCTCTTTTCACAATCTCTTTGCTTTTGGTTTTTATGTTGTGTATATCTTAAAGTTTGAATGTTTCTGAAATTGTAATCAGTCTTTTTGATGAGTTTTAGATCTGTGTTTTCATGGGTTTATTTGGAAATGGTTTATTTTTGTTTTAATGTAAATAAGGTGTGTTTGGTTTTTGTTTTGATGTTTTTTTTTTTGGTTCAATAGGTGAGGATTCAATTGGGTCAAGGTTCAACAGCTCAGCTGACAAAGGCCATGCTAAAGGAGAAGGATTTTGGTGCCTTTTATGAGGTTTGATTCTATTATTTCAGTAAATTTTTCGTTGTATGAAATGTTTATATAATTGGATAATTGAATTTAGATTTGTAGTTTTAAATTGTAACAAGTTTACAATTCCTTTGCCGAGTATGAAACAAGCTATAATTTCCTGAAATCGGTAAATAATTTATAGCTGTATCCTGGTGCAAACTGAGATATCTGACTGTTGGCTCGATAAGAAACTATTTTTGGATGTTATGAGATAGTTTAAGGATTTTATATTTGCTTGTAGTTAGAACATTTGTTGTTTTCAATCTTAGATGCCGAATTAGTTTCAGGTTAGACATTCTTAAAGAATATTGCAAACTAATTATAGGCATCTTCAATTTGATTTAAAAGAGAAGATATATGCCAAATTTGATTAAAATATGCATCATTGTCAAATATGCTTTTGCTAACCATTTTCATGTCCTTTTCTTGGACTCCATTTGTTTATTCAAAAATACTGATGCTCAAACAAGTAGCTGCATCAAAACAACTTAATCCTACATCTTATATAGTGGTAAGATTGTGTGGCACTGATAAATGAAAAGTAGTGGGCTTTCCATGTTTCTTATAATAAATATGAAACTTGCGCTTCATGTTTTTCACATAAGCTTGCACCCAAAACTTTGTATTTTTATGCACAAAAATTACACAATTTTTTTACTTTTAACCTCTCTTTTTCTCTATCTATCCATTCTGTTTTATAAAACTTTTTCTTAATTTTTGGGTGTGATGCTCATCTCTAGAATTTGTTTTATAAAGAGCTATTCTTTGACTCCATTTAGTCCTAAATATGAACAATGTATGAGATTGTTTGAATCCATTAGGCTGAAATAAGTGAATGACAATATTGCTTGATCTGAACTGATGCATCAAGAAATTCAAATGTGCATTAAAAATTGTAGCAGTTTGCAAATTTCAAAATAAACCCTTACAATTGCTTTGGGACTTTCAATCTATATTATTCACATTCAATCAAACAACACTACAACTCTAAAGATATTTTCCAGATACATTATAAAAAGTAAGATTTATACTCTTTAACCCCTCTATTCCACATATATGCTATGGATCTCATTGAATCTTTCAACACTGTTTCTGAAATTTCAATCTGAGACAAAGATATCCTCTTAATGTAAAATCCAGATCTGGTGCAAAGGTATAACAATCAACCCACCTCACATGAATTTAAACTCAATGGATTAAGCTACATGGTAATAGTCCAGACAGTAAAACATGCACAAGATAATTATTGCTGAATATTGATATACCAAAAACAGTAAGAATTCATTTTAATAGTCTCGGCAGTATCTTAACACAGATCATGCGCATAATAATTAATGCTAAATTAAGGATTTGAGGCATTTCGACAGCTAAAGAGTTTTTAGCAAGGAAAACAATGAATTTATTCTACTCTGTTGTTTAAAAAAGAAAAAAAAAGGTTTTAAGTATCATAAAACTTTATTATCGTGAAATTAAAAATAGAATAATAAAACTATGAAAATATTATCATAAAACTTTATTTAATGACTTTTTTTAAAAAAATTTACCTGGCATAAATTTATATTTATTAATTTTTATAAATTAAACTAAATGAAAATTTATATAAATAGCATAAGATACTAATAAATTTTTTTATGTCTTCAAAAAATGTTTTCAAAAAAAAAAACATAATATATAATGATTATAATAAATAGTTAAGAGTATGTAAATATATAATATAAAATGCAATGATAAAAAAATTAAATTCACGCGTTGCGTAGGTCGAGGTCTAGTTATATAATTAATTTTCAAATAAATTAACGAAAGCCACAGACATAGTTTTCTATTACCAATTATCTCCAATGCCAACAAATTAATAATTTACTCATTATTTTTTTTATCATCCATTCCAAAATATAACTCACCTTTCAATTTTTTTTGATTAATTATATCTGGGGAGCGAAACACCTTTTAATTTTTTAAGTTTTAATTTTATAAAACATTTCAATATTTTCTTTATTAGTTATGCTAAATTATGTTCCTTTTTTTTTATTTTGAATGAATAATTTAATGGAATGCCTATATTTTGCCTAATAATTTGTCTTAGAATTTGGAGTTTATGAGGGGATACTTAACCCCTAACTATAATGACATGAAATATTTTTAGTTTTATTTCATTGAGTTGAAAATAATTTTTATTTTATTTAGTAGAATTTATTTTAGTTATTGATAAAACTTATGCTTATGATAGATTGTAAAGTGAAATAACTTTTTCAAATCTAAATTCTATTATTTGAATTTGAAATAATTATAAAGTAAAACTGTAAAATAAATGAATTAATTTTACTATTACTAATTTTTTTTATGAAAGGATATATTTAATTTAGATAAAAATATTTTAAATTTTTAATAGGGAACTCAAAGTGAATTAAATTATTATAAGGTTATCAAAATTTTAAAATAATTTTAAAAAGGAAATTAAAAATAAATGGTGATGGAGATATAATTATAGTCAATTAAAAAAAATGTAATAACAGTCATATTCATATCCAATTATCCATGGGCCAGTGGGCCGCGAACAATCCAGCGAGTATCTAATTGCTGGTCTGGTTCTTAAGCAAAATTGCGTCACACCAATTATATAACTAATTTTCCAATCAGTTAATTAGAGCCATGTTTGTATGCAATTTTATATTGCCTATCTACATTGCCTGCAACTTTTAATTTTAATATTTTACCTGAATAATGGCTGGTAGTTCACTCTTCATTCTTCATCCGTTTCAAAACTGTAATTTATTTTATAAGTTTTAATTTTATAAAAAAAAATTCATTATTATCATTTATAAATAACAATTTATTAGTACCTGAAATTTATAAAAAATGAAACAGCGAAAGGTCAATTTTTTATCTACAATTTCTTGACCCTCTCAAATATAACAAATAATCAGATTACTATAATTAAAATAAAGGGAAAAGAATACACAATTAGCTTTCAAGTTTCACAAGAATTCCAAAATCATTACGACAATATCTCCGAAGATCGTCTTCAAACTCCGGTCAAAGTAAATAATTAACGATGATGGCAGAGAGAAATTCTCCTTTCCCGGAAAAAAAATAATCTAAATTTTGACCACAAATCCGGATTAACAACAAGTCAAATAGAATTCAGACAGTCCACATTAAACCAGAAGCTACTTCGCCCCCCCAAAAAAGGGGAAGAAACAAAGAAATCGTTAAAATCTCATTGTTTAATTTCAACGCAGATTTATAAAAAAATAAAATAAAAAAAAGAACTTTCAACAATCAATCAGAGAGAGACTCAGAGTAGTTCTTAGCCCACATATTAAAACTACCCATTATTTTTGAGAATAAATAGAAAAAATGAAATGAAATTCAAAAACAGATACAAAGATCAATAAACAAGTTCTACTCTTTATTAATTGCAACATATAAAGAACACAAGTAAAACAAATATGTATATAAAACTGAAGAAAAATTTACCTCTTGATTCAATGGGCAAATGGAGTTACTAATTTTCTCGTTTTCTTCCTGAAATTGAAAAAAAAAAATCACTTTTACCGACTCTCCTAAGAAAAAGATTTCTTCTCTCTTTTTGGTTCTTCAGTTGCTTAACGAACAAAAACGCTGCAAACTGCATATTTTGAAACTGCAAACCAAGGATTCTTGAATTGGACGTTAATAATATTTTATTAAAATGAAATACCCATTTTATCCATGTTTAACTTTCAGACTAGCCCGAGGTATTTCGTTAAACCAATTGACACAAACCCCCTTATATATTTGTTTGTTGGGGAACCAATATTTATTGTTGTATATATGTATAACGAATTTAGAAATAAACATAATTAAAAGTTATAAAATTTTTATTTTTTAAAAATATTTTAATTATTTTATAATAAATTCATAATAAATTTATAATTCTATATAATAATCAGTATAAACTCATAATAAATATAAAAATTAAATATTTTGATAAACTAATCAAAAATTCTTATAAATTTAAATATATTTTCAAAATAGGTTAAATTTAATTTTTTTTAATTTTTTCTGGTATTTATGTCAAAAGTTTAAAAAAAAGTCCAAAAACTGTAGGTTTTGGGTGCTCTTTTTGTTGGTGGTAGCACACCAAGATTGAAAAATAAAAATGAAAAAAAATAAAATAAAAAATGCAAGGTGCCTAACAAGGAAGATATTGTAAAAAATGTGAGGTGAAAATGGGATGTGCCTAATTTAGCTTAATTTTCACCTAATTTAGTTTGACAATTTATTTGCATTTGAAGCCTATAAATAGGCTCATTCTCTCCATTTGTAGACACACCAAGCAAACACAAAATATAGCTTAATGAGAGCTATAGGTTAAACACCAAGTAGTTTATATTAGGAATTAGAGAATTAATCTCTTGGAGTTCCTTGGAGTATAAATATTTGGGGGTTGTTTTGTGGGTGTCGGTTAGAAAAATATTTTGTAATTTGTGGTTGTAACAATTTGCCGCATAGTGAATATTTTTCTTGGTTGTCGTTAAACAACGACCGTGGTTTTTTTCCATTCGGGAGTTTTTCACGTTAAATCATTGTGTTTTATTCTCTTTAATTTCACAGTCATTATTTTATTTTCTCATTTGTTCTGCTTGAAGACGGTCCGAAGGGCGGGAAAATAAGCGATTTTCCCAACAAGTGGTATCAGAGCTTAGATGTTATAATTTTTGTCAAAAATCTTAGTATGCTCTGTGGTTGCAGCTTGGTCTGATCTTCCACATCAGAAAAGATTTTTGTTAAAAATTATTTTTGTTTTTAAGCTGGTGGAGCCTTTGGAGCTGGCGGAGCTTTGAAAAAGGTGGAGCCGTTTTACTTTGGTGTGCTTGAGTATTGGTGGTGAGATAAATAATTACATGTCGAGGTAAATTCTGTCAAACGACACGAATTTAGTCTAAGGCAAGTGGATTTTAAGTGAGACCATTGTGACTCCTCCTCCTCTTACCTGGGAATTTACCTGGTGTAATATTTATTTCTGGTCCTTTATTAAGCACAAAGTAAGCATGTCGGCAATAAGATGCGAGATTGAGAAATTTGATGGGAGATGAATTTTGCACTGTGGCAAGTGCAAGTCAAAGACGTGTTGATACAGTCTGGACTACATAAGGTTTTGCAGGGTAAACCAGTTAGCGGAAGAAATTCAGGAAAAGGCGGTGGTAGTGGAGACTCAGAAAAATCCAAGATTAGTGACGAAGAATGGGAGGAGCTGGATATCAAGGCGGCAAGTCAAATTCGCATGTGTCTAGCAAAAAATGTTCTTGCTAATGTGCTTGGATTGTCCACGACAAAGGAGCTATCGGAAAAACTGGAAGAATTGTATCAGGGAAAAAATATATCCAACAGGTTATATTTGAAGGAGCAATTTCATACGTTGAAAATGCGGAAGGTACAAAGCTATCTGATCACCTAAGTGTCCTCAACGGTATCATCTCTGAATTGGAAACTCTTGGAGTGAAAACCGAAGATGAAAATAAAGCTCTCCGGCTCATCCTGTCACTTCCTTCAACATATGAGCACATGAAGCCTGTTCTGAAATATGGTAGTAAGGAAGTGGTGTATGCAGATGTGGTTAGTAAGCTCATTACTGAGGAGAGAAGACTGAATGAAATGGAAAATAAATCTTATGAGAATTCAGCTTTATCTGTCGGTATCAGAAAAAAGAATAAAGGCTCCGGAAAGAGGAAGGTTGTCTGCTGGGGGTGTGGTCAAACTGGACACGTGATGAAGGATTGCCCGAACGGTGGAGCTGATTCGGCTAGAAGCTCTAACGTTGTGATCTCCTATGGCGAAGGAGATGAAGAGTTTTCTCTGTAGTTGAGAGAAGTGTGTTCTCATGGCATGATTGCTACCCGTTGAGATGCCATGGAAGAGGACGGATTATTGGTAGCTGAACCACAGAAATGCGTGCGACATTGGTTGACAATTGATGCAAAGCATGTGGTGGAAAAATGATGTCGATGGCTAATGAACTCTCGGAAAAGTCAACAGGAGGGTTGCACCATAAACTATTAGCGGGATCCGACATGGCCGATGGAAAATTCTTGGAGTTGGCGAAATAATTCTAAGTGGCGATACTCTTTTATGGTGGAGTATGTTAATTCTTGACGTTAAGAATTATGATTGTCGGTAACAGATAATGTTGTGTTTTTATTTTTCAAGGTGGAGATTGTTGGTGGTAGCACACCAAAATTGAAAAATAAAAATGAAAAAAAAGAAAGTAAAAAATGCAAGGTGCCTAAAAGGAAGATATTGTAAAAAATGTGAGGTGAAAATGGGAGGTGCCTAATTTAGCTTAATTTTCACCTAATTTAGTTTGACAATTTATTTGCATTTGAAGCCTATAAATAAGCTCATTATCTCCATTTGTAGACACACCAAGCAAACACAAAATATAGCTTAATGAGAGCTATAGGTTAAACACCAAGTAGTTTATATTAGGAATTAGAGAATCAATCTTTTGGAGTTCCTTGGAGTATAAATATTTGGGGGTTATTTTGTGAGTGTCGTTTATAAAAATATTTTGTAATTTGTGGTTGTAACAATTTGCCGCATAGTGAATATTTTTCTTGGTTGTCGTTAGACAACGACCGTGGTTTTTTCCTATTCGGGAGTTTTTCACGTTAAATCATTGTGTTTTATTCTCTTTAATTTCACAGTCATTATTTTATTTTCTCATTTGTTCTTGCTTGAAGACGGTCCGAAGGGCGAGAAAATAAGCAATTTTCCCAACACTTTTAGATTTGGGCTTGGCCGTGGGTATTTGGGATCATTCATTACTGATAATATATGCCTTGTGGGTTGAGTTGTTGATGAAACGGATTCATCTGAGAAAAGAATCATGAAAGTGGATATTAGATACATCTCCGTTGAGCCACTTCGATGGCAGATTTGTTGAAGAAAATATAGCGATGAATTAACATAAAAAGCATTGAATTTTTGGAGAGAATAATAATAAATTGGCTTCAACTAACAATTTTTCAGAGAGAATATAATTCACATCGAGTGTTGCTCTTTCCTCCACTGAACCTGCAACAGAATCAAATATTGGAGGGCAATATATAGACATAAAGAGAAAGAAAGGATGTTTATAAGAACAAATTTGGGCATGGTATGTATGGCCAAAAACACATTTATGCTTAAAAAAATTTCTTAAAAAAGCAGTGGCAAGAAAATCCTATATGAAAGCCTAATGAAAACCAAGATATATGGAAAAATGAAAAATAGAATTCACTCAGCTGTCAGGTAATGCTAAATGTGGAAACAGAAAATAGCTAATTAAATTGCCAAATCAAGTCAATCACGATGCCAATTGAAGAAAAAGCAATTATAGATTGTCCAACGAAGCTAACACGTGATTTACTGAAATTTAGAACAGGAAAATCAGTTGTCCATTAACAAGCAAGGAAACACGTCAAAAGGAGTATGAACTATTATCTTCAAAAATATATATATAAGCTGCAGCCTATAATTAACATTCTATAACTTTAATCAATCAATTTGAAACCTAACAGATGTTATTGTTGGAAGTTTGCTATGAATGGAGTATGTATTTAATTATAAACAAGACCAAATATACCACACGGTTTACTAATTCACAAATGGCGATCAATCACAGCACGTTGAGCTCATCATATCAATCACCATAAAACCACAGCAAACCTCTTACCAAGTTTTGTCAATTAATAGTACCTCCAAGTTAGTTTTATGAATTCCCTTGTGTTTACCTTTTATCCTTTTGTTCTTTACAATCTCCGTTTTGGTTGTACGATTTTGGTAGACACTTTGCGACAAATTGCAAAGAACGTAAATTCATGATAACCAAGTTTGACATGATAGATTGCAAGCTCAGCCAACAATTGAAATTCAAGCTGTAAATCATAAGAATACAGCATGTTCTGTGCAACCCAAATTAATCACACAATTCCCATGCCGATAACTACCAGTCATTCAATTTTCCAGCTGCACAACCACTTCGAAATGGGCAAGCAAAAATATTGAAATTGATACATCAATCATCCGGTAATCACCAAAAATTGAACCAGAGAACAGGGAAGCAAACAAGTGAAATATCGAATACTCTTATAAACAGTCAGAATGAAACAGCTCGCATAAAATAGTTCAAACGGCAGAAATTAGCTAACATCAGAAACTTGATTTAAAAGGGTATTCAAAATCACCTGAAAGACTTCGAAGAAGCGAATAACATTGGGATGATTGACGGAAGACCAGAAATTAAAGTCGTAATCCAATCCCTTTAAGGAAGCAATTAGCATTAAAACAACAATTTTTTTTTACTTAGAAATTAATATTCCATTCCTAAATCTATCAGTAATATTCAACTCTTAATGTGTTCAGTAATCCTCAACTCCTAATACGATCAGTATTATGTTTATATGCATTGTAACAATATAACTAACCATAGGTAATAAAGCTATAAAAAGAGTCTAATTAGTTTCTTCTATTTGGTTAATTTAACACCCATACCTCTTTCTGTGTCGAATTGTTTGAGCGATAATTAATGGGTGGATCAATGAAAATGAAAAGAGAAAGCACAGGTAAGAAGAAGCCACAGGGTTGCTCGAAAACAATGAAGAGAAATAACAGAGGCGGGAACATTAAAGTTGCAGCTATTTTGGAACTTCCAGACGAGTTGATGATAGAAATTCTAGCTCACGTAGCCTCCTCCTCGTTGTCGGATTTATTCAGTGCCAAGCTAAGGTACTTAATTACTAATTATCATTGCATACTTCTATTGGTCTTTTTCCTCAGGTTTATGTTTACTTTTATAGCTGCAAGGAAATTTATGAAGCAGCTGAAGACCAGTACATATACAGGCGTGTATCACTCGAAAGATTACCTATCGTTTCATGGCGTGTAAACCAACAAGTTTCTTCGTTCCTAGAAAGGTGCAAAAAGAGTGGAAACCCGGAGGCCTTGTTTAGAGATGGAGTGGTATACAATTACATGTTTTTCTTGATAAATATGCATTTTTTATTTCTGATTTCTTTTTTACTTTCTCAATTAGATTCCATTAAGATTCAATATACAACTTCTGATTTCAGGTGGAATACTTTAGTCACATGAAATTGGAATTGGGACTGAGATGTCTAAAAAGAGCTGCAAAGTCGGGACATTTTAGAGCTTCGTATATACTCGGTGTTATTTTACTATGCAGCAAAGACGAGGACAAGCAAGTGGGCGTGAAATTGCTTGATGGTGTCAGGAGAAATAAGAGACTTGGGGATTGCCGTCAGAAATTGAAAGACATTTTGTGTAGCATTTGGTTGAAAAATAAATTCATTTTAAGGGAAAAACCCAATGGCTGTCCCTCCAGACATCTGCATCAGAAAAGAGAAGGGTGGCCTAGTGATAATGTGGACGATGGCAGTTACATTAATTGTCAAGAATGTAGTTGCTACGGTGAAATAGTTTTCGTTTGTAAACTGATAAGAGGTGTATAATAGACTAAGATTACTAGATTAGTCAATTAACAACACTTACACTTGTAGATGTTTAACCATAGACAAAACCTAGTCAAAAAGAGTTAAAGTCCTAACAATTATTCCCCAAATTAACATACCAAAATCCAAACTGATTAAACCCATGCACAAAACCCTAAATATAGTTCCATCCTGCACTCTTACCCGATCTTAACATTAAATACATCAGTCCTATCTTCCTCCTTCGCCTTGGGCACAATCAATTTCAACACTCCATTCTTCATCTCAGCCTTGATCTCATGAGCCTTGAAGGTTCTTTGGAAGCTGAATCCTATTGGTGTACCTCCTGACACTCTCTTCCTCATCAGATTCTTTCGGTGCTTCATCTTTAATGATCAGTGTGTTTTGATCAACTGACACCTTCACATCTTCCTTGTCCAACCCAAGCATGTCTATGCGTAGATTCAGAGAATCATCCGTCTCACGAACGTCAAATGCTCGGCCAATGCCTCTTGAGGCAGAGATGTAGGGATTGTCCACGATTTGGTCCACCATGTTGAGCATTTGGCTCATGCTTCTACTTGGCCAGAATGGATCAACCCCTTCTGCATAACACAATATAATACAACGCGATCAGAATGTGAATTCATTGCCCAAATTTCTTTTTATCTTATATTTTAATCTGTTAAAAGGAAAAAGAAATCCCTAAAACTAAATGAATTTCAGAATAAATAAACAATTCTAGATTATAATACCTTGCCACCTTTTCGAAACCAGGGGCAAAATACAAATAAAGTGAACATTGTTATTGATGATACCCTAAATTTTTTTAGCACGGTATACAAGCTCCTTTTTCAGCTATCCTTATGGTCGGTCTCTCGGCAATATACAAACCACAGTTTTGGACATTTTCAGTCCTACTGAGCTCCATATGTCTGACCGACAATCATCCGACACATCCGCAAATTATGCTTACAGGGCCCCAGACACTGGCTTTCTGCATCAAATATAAATGGGGATCACCCCGCAGGTAAACTCTCTTTGGCTCCTCTCTTCTCTCCACTTACTCTCTTTCCAAACCGAGCTCCGACTTAGGCATCAGAACCTCCACTGTGGAGCCCGATTCGCCTCTTTTTCTTGTCTTGCAGGTTGGAGCCTGGGCCTAGGTAACACTCGAGTCTAAGCTCTGAGAGCTAGGATGACCCCTGAGAATGAGCCCATCATCATTGGTGCGGTGAGCGTGGATAAGTAATTCCCTAGCAAAGGTAATACACCTCAGGTACATCCCATAACTCTTGTGGGAAGCACTCCTACTGTGCTCAACTTTATCATTTTATACAATATCTCATGTTCCTCATAATGAATGCATATAGTACTTGTAATTTACCGAGCTATGTAATAGTTGATCATTAATGCTCGAATCACAATGATTTCTAACGCAAATGGTTCACTGTGCCTCCATAATGAGCTTTGCAATGCACAATCGCTCTAATATCAAACAACTCAACCGAGCTCCTCAATTACTTTTAGCTTAACATGGCTTGCATGAAGAAAGCGGCCTAGCCGCGCCAAATTAATCGCACTCTGACTGTGCATAAGTGTGCCCTAGCTGCGCCAAGTTAATCACACTATGATCGTGCATAAGTGCGTCCTAGCCTCGCCAATTTAATCGCACTCTAACAGTGCATAAGCGTGCCCTAGCCACGCCAAATTAATCACACTCTGACCGTGCATAAGCACGCCCTAGCACGCCAAGTTAATCGCACTATAACTGTGCATAAGTGTGCCCTAGCCGTGCCAAATTAATTGTACTCTGACCGTACATAAGCATGCCCTAGCTCCACCAAGTTAATCGCACTCTAACTGTGGATAAAGGGCACTTAGCCTCTCCAAATTAGTCACACTATGACAATACATAAGTGCACCCTAGTCGTGATAAGTTAATCGCATTCAAACAGTGTATAAGCGCGCTCTAGTTGAGCCAAATTAATTGCACTTTGACAGTGCATCTTACAAGTGTCTTGGTTGTACACCGAGCTCCTAGCTCCTTACAAGTGCTCTGATTGCACACCGAGCTCTTAGCTCCTCAAAAGTGCCCTGGTTGCGCATCAAGTTCTTAATCCCTTCATCACACCATAACTCATCAGACAAGCAATCAATTACCATTTTCCATACCAATATGTATGTATCGACACTTCTAACTAAACGAACCGAGCTCATTCGAGCTCACCATAGCAAATGAGCTAATAACAACTATGAATGCAATTCAAGCCGAGCAATATAAGACGTTTTTCGTTTATAATACCAAACTATTTAGTGCCTTCTCGCGCATTTATTTTATTTATAACATAATACCATTTAATTTTTTATTGCGTATTAATTTGCTTATAGCGCCTACTCGGGCATTTTATTATAGCCCCTGTGAAGGATTGAGCTTTAATGCTCTAATCAAGCATCAATGCTATCATATTATGTTGTAATTCGTATTCGTCTTTACAATTCTATAAATTTAGGGGCTTATGTAATATTACTCTTTGTATGAGGTCCCGAGCCCATCTTATCTGATTTTATTATTATATCAAAGACGTATGATTGTATATAATTAGGCGCTTTGTTAGCCCTCTGAAACCCAGCTCAAGAGACTACTTGACATAAATGTCAAGGCAATGAAGAGAGGCACTGACACCTCTGATTTTCGAGCAATGACATCAACATTCAAGCACTTGCACCTTTAAACGCCCAGCATCGGCACTTAAACTCATCCAAGAGCCGAGCTCAGGCACTCAAGTTCAATCGAGTCATGGTTAAGTCAATACCATAGCCAAACAATTTGCACTGAAAAGAAAAGCCAAGAATCTGCCCAAACCAAAAGAGCTCAAGCAACTCCACTAGAGCCAAGAATCCGCTAAAGCAAAAGAGCTCAAGCAGCTCCACCAGAGTCAATAATCTGATTGGAAAGAGAAAGCTCGATCAACTCTTGCCCTAGCCATAAATGCTAAAAATACTCTCCTTGTAGTACCTTGAAGAAGAAGAAGAAGAAGAAGAATAATAATAATAGAATATATCATAACAAACAATAATTTAAGATAAGTGAATTAATAATTAAGGTGGTTGGATGATAATAAATATAATAGTAATAATAATAATAATGATAATAATGATAATAATAATAATTAAAATGATAAAAATAATATATAGACAAAATAGATATATATATATATACATATATATATATATGTAAATTTAAAATTATTAGAATTAGTGGGAGACAAACTTTTATGATCCACTAACCATAATAATAAAAATTTTAATGGAGGACAAACTTTAATAGTGAAATTATTAGTGGACAAATATAATTTCATCCACTAATAATGTTGAAATTAAATGTGTGGATGATAAAAAAATATTTATTTAAATTATTGATGAAAATTGTTAATAGAATTTTTTTTAAATAGAATTAGTATTAAATAAGTTGTATTTTCAATAATAAAAGAAAGAAGAAAATGAGAGAGAGGTAAAGAAAAGAAAGAAAGAAATAGAGAAGGAGAAACAAAAAGAAAGAAAGAAATAGAGAAGGAGAAACAGAGAGGAAGGGAGTTTCGAGTTTTTCTTTCGTTCGTCGCTTTCCAGTCACCAAACGACGACACGCACAGGCCACCAAAAAATTAAACTCGCCAGGCTTTCTAACAACATCAAAACCACCATGAACAGCGGTTGGAGTACGTCGCACACGCCGCTCAAAACGCTGGTCGGAAACTCTGCTGGCGCAATTTTTCGATGACTATTCCAATAATTTTTTGACTTCTTTTTTTGGCGACACGGATATTTTTAGATTTTTCTCTTCATAAGTTTTAATTTGACAACTCATTTGCTAATTTAGGATGTGTATTTTGAATTTTGATGAATAGTAAAATAAAAAATATAATTAATTTAGAATAATAATTATAATTATAATTAAAAATTAAGAAGTATAAATATTAAATTAAAATTTAATTAGTAAGTTAATGAGTTAGATTAAAATTTTTATTAATTTGGTTATTTATTAGAATTTCTTATTTAATTTGGACAAATCATTTGCTAATAAAATAATGATTATAGTTGTTAGTTAGTGATTAATATATATATTTGTTAGTATTATAAATTAATTAAGTATATATATAATTAGTTAATATTATAAAATTGAGTTGAAGAAATAAATTCTAATTTTACTATATTAAGAGAAAATCAACAAAAATAAATAAATAGATAATTAATTATAAAATAATTATTAATTAAATTACATGTCATATATTTTAAATACTAAATTAAATTTTATTAATATGTTGAGTTTAATTAAAATTTTATTTGGTAATAAATTATTTATTTATAATTATTTATGCGATAAAAGGATTTAAATAAATAAACCACCAATTAAAAGAACTAATTATAGATATTAATTATTCAATCACAAGATTAGTTTAATAATTATAAATAGAATGAAAATTTAGATTTTAAATAGAGTATGATAAAATTAATTAAATAACATCTATTAATAAATTATAGAATAAATTACTTAAATTATATATATATATATATTAAGAATCAATAAATTAATAGTTAGATGTTAGTAAATTTGAATTTATCATTAAATAATATTTAATAAATTTTATTAATAGATATATATATGCATAGTCAATTAGTAATTGAGTAATTATTTGAAATTAAAATGAGAATAGGTATATATATATATATATTAATTTCAGAATAAAAATATTTAAGGTTAAAATAAATTAAATTATTGAATAATAAATTTTTGTTAATAATTTACATAATAAATTAATTATATTTATATATAAGAATATGAGTAATTATATATATATAGAAGACTGTAAATTATTATATAAAATTTTTTAATATTAATTTAAAATTTTAAATAATTAATTAATTATCAAATTGTAAATATGTTAGAGATAAAGATTTATAACATTTAATGTTTTATTTTATTATAATGATTAAAGTTATAACTATCATTATTTAAGAAATATTAAATATTAATTAGTAATTAAAATACTAATATTATATTATTATGATAACTAAAAATATCAAAAAATTTATTGTAGCTATTACAAAAAAAAAATATTAATTTTAGTATGATTGATAATATTTTTATAATTATAGAATAATCACTATAAATTTATTATGTTAATTTTAAGTTTAGTATAGAATTATTTATTAATATTGATATTGTTACTAAAATTATTTAGTATTAAATTTAAAATTTATTTATTGAAATTGAAATAATAAGTGGATAATTAATTAATTTTTAATTACATAAATAATATTACAAATTTACTACAAACAATTATTATAAGTTAATTATATGGGATTATTAGAAAATAAAATATAAATAAAGTATTAAGAAAAGTAAACAAATTATTTAGCATGATATAATTATTATTGTTGCTATTATTAATATTATTAATATAAATTATTTTAAAACTTAGAATATTAAAATATGGTAGTATCAAAAAGATAAATTTAATATTATTTTATATATAATTAAATTAATTAATAAAATAAATATTATTAAACCATTAAGTTAAAGAAACTAAAATAATATGATTTAGTTGTATAAAGAAATATTATAAATTTAGACATTTAAACTATATTAAGTTATTAAAAATATTACTGGAATATTTGATAAGTACATTACTTGATAAATTATGTAATATTTATTGGAGTATTAATTTAAAATTTTGAGAACGACCGAGTTATGCTGAAATTTCGCAGAAATTTTTTTAGAATTTTAGGATCCATTTTTATTTTTTCTTTTTCATGCCATTTATCGCGCAGTAGTATTAATCCTAGATAATATTTTAGTAAATTATTATTTTTTATATCAATTTAGGTGTAAATTCTACTGCGATTATAGAATATAGAGAGGAACCAGTTAATTAAATAATTTAAGCTATTGATTAAGGTGAGTGGATAATTATATAACATTTGTATTTTATTAAATTATATATATATATATAATTTGCTAAAATTATTTCATGATGAAATTATATTTATGATGAATTTGAAAGAAATAATTTTTTTATATATATTAAAAATGGGAACAAGTAATAGTATATTGATGTTTGAATTATAATATGATGATTAATTATTGATACAGTTGAATAAATATTTTTAATATACTCATTATATATTTTTTAATAGAGACATCTGTGATGATAGGGTGTTAAAAAATTGACGAATTATGATATGATACTATCTTTGGGACAACGCTTGGTATACATATAACCTTTGGGACGTATATTAAGTGGCCGCCATTTGGAGCCAGCATTGCATATATGTATGACCATGAATATTTGCTCTTGGTGCTGCCATGCCTCATCATTGCTCTCAAGATGCCATGTTTTACCCTTAGATTATCAATAAATATATGTTTACTTACGCCTAAGGTATTATATTATCTATGGACTATATATGTTAAGTGTATAAAATTATATGATTTAAATTTTATACTACAATATTGTGAATTTTATATTCTTTTAAGAAAAAATTTATTATACAAAAATTACAAAATTTTATACCAGTAATTATATGAGAAAAATCTTGTTTGTTTCCCTTTTGCTATATAATTATCTTCTCACTGAGTAGTTAAACTTACCTCTTAATATATAAATATTTCAGATATTATTAGAGAATAAACCAGTAGAACACCCCTTCTTTCTCGCCGTTCAACGCATAGATAAGGTCAGGCCTGCATAATTATTATTTGGAGTGGTTTATGAATTATTTATATTTTTGTGTTGGACAATAAATAAGTTATATTTAAAAAAATTAGTATCTACTGGATGATATTAATGTGTGTATTTAAATAATAGTAAAGAATAAATTGTGAGTGATATTTTTATAATAAAATAATATTAGAGTAAATTATGAGATAAATCCATTCTCAGAATTAAGAGAATGAGGTGTGACACTTTTAGAAGCCGAACTTCAAAGCAAGTCATCTAACCGACCACTATGGATAATACCTCGGAAAGGTAATTGTTTTACAACTTTCAATTCATTTTTATTTTATAAGTTCTTAGAGTGCATTTACAAATTCATATTATAACATAATAGGATGCAAAGTTCGATTTAATCACCTCTTCATGTTTAACAAACCGCTCGATACACGGGCTCCAGAATGCCCTGTATAAACCGAGCATACCATAAAACTATGCGCAATGCACTATTAACAGGACTCTCTGATGCACCTCGTGCTGGAATAGATTAAACAGGTCATAAACATGTTAACATCACACAGCATGTCCAATGCTCGGTTAACGACCGAGTCAAATATGTAATCCACATAACATATCACACAACAAATTAATCAAACAAAAGTATTGAAAGCAAGTTGCAAAAGAAAGACTTCATTAATTAGAAAATAGTTCATTATATATAGAGCTCACTCTTTACAGTTTGTTAACAGACCGAGCCACAACAAATCCTAAGCTAAAATTTTATAAGTCTGGAACATCATCCCCTTCATCTTCTTTGTTCTCTTCATCTTCCTCTTCCTCTGTCTCGGCTTCAACAACTAGCTGGTCGATATATATGTTCATCATCTAGGATAGTTCTATATCCAGATTCTCTTTCTTCAGTCGGTCAGACACAACCTTTTAATAGACGTAAACACCCCGAGCATAGCGCTTGTCGCATATTGCGGACTCTGAATACTATAGCTACTGTTAAAGTTATACTTATTTGACTCTATTTTGATAAAAGAAATAGCTACTGTTAAAATTGTACTTATTTTTTAGCTCAATCTTGCTTTTCTCAATGCTGAAGCAGCTCCGACCGAGCTTGTTTTTGTCCTTTTGAGTTTTAGATTTTAATTTGACATTAATGTCAAATGACCAGTGGAGGACTAGTGATGATAACATGAGCTCTATTTCCTACCTATTGAGTTTCTTGAGCTTTATTTTTGAGCTTTATACTTGACCATTGTATATTGTCATACATATGTTTCATGATTTAATACATATATTTTATACTGAGTTTTTTTCGAACTTTTATACATGAATAAATATTGACATAAATATCAAATCACTTGAGGGGGATTACTGATGATACTCTAAATTTTTCGAGCTTAGTATACGAGCATCTTTTTCGGCCATCCTTATGGCCGGTCTCTCGACAGTATGCAAACTTCGATTTCAGATATTTTTAGTCATGCCGAGCTCTATATTTGTCTGACAATCATTCGACACATCTATAAATTACACTTACAAGATCTCAGACACTGTCTTCCTGCATCAACTATAAATGAGAATCACCCTCACAGATAAACTCTTTCTGGCTTCTTTCTTCTCACAGATAAGCTATCTCTGACTCCTTTCTTCTCTCCACTTACTCTATTTTCAGACTAATAAACACTGACTTAGGCATCAAAATTTTTCCTACAAAATTTGATTTGCCTTTTTTTCTCTTATCTTGCAGATTAAAATTCTAACACAAACATCATCCGAGTCCAAACTCTAAAAGCTAGGTTGGCCCTAAAAATGAGCCCATCATCAGTTATGAAGTTTCTTCCTCTGCTTTTTCAAGGATCAAACAACCACTCCTTTAATATTTCACATAGTAATAAAGAGCAACATAAAAAAGGGCGAGAAGACTACTACCTGAGAAAAAATCATCCCGATGGCGGGAGATAGAGCGACCCGAGCAACGATCACCTTTAATGTCACGCCCGTCGTCAGTGGCGGAATCAGGAATTTACCGAGGGGGGTCGTCGTGGATGGCGGTGGTCAGTGGTGCTGCGGCTGGGCCTGGGTGGGTGGGTGCTGCTGGCAGTGGCTGTGTCTTTTTTGTTGGGGAGGAAACAGACTGAGACAGGGAGAGAGAAGAACCGAAGAAGGAGAACTTTTTAGTTTTTGAACCGGCCCAAGTGAAACGGCGTCGTTTCACTTGGGCCGATTTATTTTTTTTTAAGTAAACCCACCTTTTCGCCAGGGGTTTGTTTATAAAAAAAAAATTAGTCCCCGGGGAAACGACGCCGTTTCGCTAAGTACTAATTTATATAAAAAAAATTTTTATTTGCAGCGAGGGGTTCGTCTATCCCTCGCTGCGTTAAAACTCTGAAACTCAGCGGGGGCTGAGTTTCAGAGCACGCCGGACTCCTCCACGCCTCCTTCCTTCTGACCGCCGGTGAGGGGGTCGTGTGACCCCATAGTAATTTCGCTCCTGCCCGTCGTCATCACTGTCAAACTCGCGGAGCGCATTGGTATTGTAGAGGCGAGAGGTTGATGGGATTGTGGCTACTGGGCGGATCAATCGGAAAGAGGTGGGGATAAGGTTTGAAGAGACAAGCCTCTTAAGAGCAGGAGAAGACGCCATTGTTCAAAACTTGACAGGAATAACAGATTAAAAACTAGCTTCTGATTGATGCTGTGACGTCTGGAAATTGTATTTGCTGGCAAAAAGGGAAGAAAAGGGGAATTTTTAATTAGGAGATGAGAAGGTACCAGAAGAACAATAGCAGAGCAGGCTATTGAGTGGGGAGAAAGAAAGAATGTTCTGGAAAGGAAGATATTTTTGTTGTCAGATAGTTCTCGAAGGAGATAATATGAAGACGATTTTCTGCCGGCGAGCTACGACCGCTTGGGGTGACAAATATGAACGCTGCTTGTCGTTTAGGATAAAAATTGAAGCAAAAACATGGATTTGTATAAAGCGACAGCCTCCTCTGTCGCTTTCAATTAATGCCTCTTTTGCGGATTATTCTATTTTATTAGTAGGAGGCTCGCGCGTTGCATGGAATTTAATGATTTAGTTTTGTTCCTAATTCAATGCTATGTTTTATTGTATTACCCACAGCATTAAAATACTTCTTTTATCCTAAAAAATAAAAATATTTTTAAAAATTTATAATTTTTTTTATTTTAAAAATATTTTTTTATCAACTTTCAATTTTAAAAATATTATTTTTTTAAAAAATATTTTTATATACCTATAGCATACTGAAGATACATTTTATTTTAAAAAATATATATTTAATATATCAAAATTTCTAAAAAAATAGATTTTTAAAAAAATAAAATTTATACTATACAATATAATTTTCTCAAGCATTAATCAAAACCGGATTATAACTAATCATTCTACAAAAGAGAGAAAGCATTAATCTAACGCATGATTCATCAAATTCTAAATGAGAAAAATATTTTATATGGTGTTGAATTTTAGCTTTCTTTTTATCTGACTGAAAAATAAAAAAGAAAATTTAGTTTTAAAGTTGAAATTTTTATCCAATTAATTTTAAAAATATGCCATTTTATTAAAATATTATTTAGTTCAAACTCTAGCATTGGAATTATAAGTAAAAATGAAATAGTGCGAAATTGAAAAAGAAATAATTATTTTTCTGAAATGATTGATGCAAATGCAATAAAAAAATGAATAAATAGAAAATCAATTTTTTTTTGAACATTAATCGAAAATCAATTTAATACTTTAAAACGGTGCTACTAAGCAAAAGTTTCGGGCCCATTCATTGGACTGGATGCAGGTCCAATACGAAAATTCGGTCCCAAAACTGGCAAGAGATAAAACCTTAAATTACCATAAAACCTAAGATCTTTTACCATTTCCACCTCCTACCACAAAATCTTTAAAATCTCAAACATTTACGCTTTTGAGGAAAGACCAAAAATTTAAATAGGTAACTAAATTATATTTTAAATAGTAATTAAATGTTTAATTTTTTTTAGATAATTTAAATATTTTTTTATAGCTAAATATTCAAACAGATACCTAAATTATAATTTAAATAGCCATTAAATACTTAACTTTTTTTAAATAATTTAAATATTTTTTTATTATTAAAATAAGACTAAATAAATATAAATTCAACACCAACTATAATTTTTAACTAACTCTTTTTAATTTTTTTTAGTAAAAAATAATAAATTATTTTATTAATTTATATTAATAAATTAATAATTTTTTTATTAATTTCTATTTCTATTTATAAAATTATATTTATTTTTTTTATGATGGTGTATATTTAATTAATAATAATAATACTAAAATAATAATAGTATAAAAAATAATAATTATAATAATATTAATTTATAATATCAGCTTCAATATACAATAAATATGATTAAGTTACAATAAAATATATAATATTAAAATATTAATTTTTATTCAATAAAAATTAAAAAAATGAGTATTATATTTATTAAAAAATATTATTTAACAAAAATTATAATTGCTATTAAAATTATACTTATTTAATTTTATTTAAATAAAAAAATATTTAAATAGTCTAATAAAAAAATTAAATATTTAATTATTATTTAAATTATATTTTAAATATTTATTTAAATATTTAACCATAAAAAATATTTAAATAATCAAAATATAATTTAAATATTTAATTACTTATTATTATAATTTGGTGGCTATATTAACCTTGGCCTCTCGGCGAATAAGCAAATCCATAAACAGAGTAAGCATTAAGCAAGTAGAGTCATCATAAACAGAGTGAAGATGATGCTGGATCTAGGTCCGTTTTCGGACGAGAAATTTGATCCGAAGAAATGGATCAACTCTGCCTGCAAGAGTCGCCACCCACAGGAATCGGTGGACAAACACCTGGTGGATCTCGAAATGAAGCTTCAGATGGCCTCTGAAGAGATCACTGTCTCTCTCGAAGAACAGAGCGCCGGCGCCCTCCTCCGTGTCCCGCGTGCCACTCGTGATGTCATTCGCCTCCGTGACGATGCCATCTCGCTTCGTAATTCCGTCTCTTCAATTCTCTTGAAGCTCAAGAAGGTTAGCTGTGGATTGGTTAATGGAGATATGTGCAGAATTGATTTCATTTTGATTGGATCTGACTTAGTTAGCCATTGTAAATTGCGTCAAAAGAACAGGAATTAAGGTTCCTTCTTGTGCAAATTGATAAACCAAAACCTGATTTTTGTTATGTGTTTATACAAAAAAAAATATTAATGGGCCAAATTGAGATATTATCCATTAATTTGGTATCATATTCAGGCAGAGGGATCATCAGGAGAATCTATAGCTGCACTTGCTAAAGTTGATACGGTCAAGCAGAGAATGGAAACCGCGTATGGGACTTTGCAGGTGGATTTTTTAATCGATCCTGTAATGAATTCATATTATAGTGTAATTGAATATAATATTATAGTTCATCTCCATTTTCATTTGGTAACGACAGGATGCAGCCGGGTTAACTCAATTAAGTTCCACTGTAGAGGATGTTTTTGCCAGTGGTGATCTTCCTCGTGCTGCAGAAACCTTGGCCAACATGAGGCATTGTTTGTCTGCTGTTGGTGAGGTAATGATCTTAGCTGTTCATATAGTTTGGATTGCAATGTATTTAGCATTCATCAAATTTTATGGGGTTTGTTTATTTGTTAATTTATTTTGGACTAACTTTTATGTTTTTAGGTTGCTGAATTTGCTAATGTTAGGAAGCAACTTGAGGTCTTAGAGGGTAGGCTGGATGCGATGGTACAGCCTCGTCTAACAGATGCATTGTCCAATCGCAAGGTTATCTTCTGTTGTGAAATCTGGTTTGACCATTGTTTGCTTTTGATTCCTTGTGCTTCTCCATGCATTTTTACACAATAAATTGCTTTATTTGCAACTATTTATCATGATTCAGGTTGACACTGCACAAGATTTGCGGGGAATTCTCATTCGAATTGGGAGATTCAAGTCTCTAGAGATGCATTATACAAAAGTTCACCTAAAGCCCATAAAGCAGCTTTGGGAAGATTTTGACTCAAGGCAGCGAGCTAATAAGCTTGCAAATGAGAAGCACGAAATGGAAAAGCTATCAAGCAATAATGATTTATCTACAATTTCATTCTCGAGTTGGTTGCCCAGTTTCTATGATGAGTTGCTGCTCTATCTTGAACAAGAATGGAAGTGGTATTGTTTAGTTTTGGTTTTTTCCACTTAGGCTGCTTATGTTAAAATAGTGCTAATCATATCAATAGAACAACAGGCCAGACTATAAGTTGTTCAAAAATAGTGTAGAGTATAGCTAAAATGAAAAATGTTAATAGCTTGTTTTACTTATATACGGAGACTGAACTGCCATACATGTATTAAATAATTAGATGGCCGCTTGATTTTAAAATCATTATCTAATATGTTGTGAAAATGCTATGTGATTCTAAGGATGTACTTAATTCTAGTTTATTATGTGGTTGTTCCCATTGCCTCCAGTTTTATATCAAAGTCTTCTCATTTGTGTTTATTCTTTCCGTTGAATTTGAATGCAATTGCAGGTGTATGGTCGCTTTTCCTGATGATTACAAAAGTCTTGTACCGAAGTTACTAATTGAGACAATGCAAGCTGTGGGAACAAGCTTTGTTTCCCGTATCAATCTTGCAACTGGAGATGTTGTTCCTGAAACAAAAGCACTAGCCAAAGGTTCAATACACATCCTTTTGTGTTTCTTCATGATAATCATATTGTCTGTATTACATGATGCTAGTAGACCTTGTCATTCTCAATCATTGTTGCCATATTGTGATCTGTTAGTATGACTTAGGCAAGATTTTTCTTTTTGCTTGTTGAAATATTAGCTGCTGAGCACTAGCAACTGAGTTCTTAAGAGCAGGTTGAGTGGAGTAAGATACTTACCATTAGTTTTGAGAAACGATTGAACAAAACATGTCACCCCTGGAATTTAGATCTCAAAAGATCTCTGCTCTGAAAGAACCTTGTCTGTATCTGCTATTTGATAACTGCAGAATTCTCTATGTTGAATGTTTGAGCAACTCTGGGCTACTGACCGTTTGGGGTGTAGTCAACTCCCCATTGTTAATTGGTACTTATCTGGTATAGAATAGATCTTTTTCTACCACTTAAAATGGCTATTGGATAACTCAAGGATTACTATATAATAGAAGGATGGAGAGACTGTAATTTGATGGTGATATGGTTGTTAATGCTGGTGAGCGTGAGTCTTGAATTCAGCTTTTTATGACCAATAAAAATCATTACCTTGTAATTCTAGGTTGTGGAGCATATACTGTTCTCTGGAATGTTTATAACTTTAGATTTACATTTGGGTATTTCAATGTTTTTTGTTGTTCAATATTTTTTAGTTTTAACATTCTACTTAATTTGAAATTTTGATATATGTTTAGCTATTGAATGTTGGTTACTGTATCCTTGTATTTCTTTTTCTTAGGCATATTAGATATTTTATCTGGAGATATGCCGAAGGGTATCAAGATTCAGAATAAGCATCTTGAGGCCCTTATTGAATTGCACAACATGACGGGGATCTTTGCAAGAAATATTCAGCATTTATTTTCAGAATCTGATCTTCAAATTTTGTTGGAGACACTGAAGGCAGTTTATCTTCCTTATGAATCATTTAAGCAGAGGTGACCAACTGTACTAAAATTAGATACCTCCTTTTGATTAATTTATTTATTGAAATATGCATGTATAAAAACTATTTTGGATCAGTATCAGTTTAATTTGGAAGTAAGGCTTAGTTAAGGAGAGGATCAAAGGATCAATATAATTTGAAGAAAAACTAGTGATAAACGTTATTTAATGTCAGCTGGCAATTTGTGTTGTTGGCTAGTTTACATCAGTGGGTTGATATCAAACATTTGTTTATATGATAGAATAGGAAACAGGGATGTGGATGTGTTCCCCAAAGCAATAAGTTGCACCTTCTTATGCATGCATAAATCTGTTTTTTATTTAGACCATAAAGCCCCTCATTTTCTTTTGTACACTTGTTGCAATTCTTGATGCCCAATTATATTATCAGCTTGATAGGAAAAATTCTAGTGCCCTATCACCTACTGTGAACTTCCATCACTTTTATCAGTGTCGAATTGTTCAATGTTTTGGCCATAGGCTTAATAGGTTCATCTGCTTAATGTTTTGAGATCAGGGCTAAATCTTGCTATTTATGCATGTTTGTTTTTAGTGACTGTCAATAAAGGTTCAGATATTGGGATGCCCATGTCTGACCTGCTCTACATTTGAGTCTTGTTAATTTTAATATGCCCGTTTCGCTTTCTGGATTAATAGACCAAGAATGTATGCTGGTGTTTTCCACTAGTTGCTAAAGGATTAAATGTGTACAGGTATGGACAGATGGAACGTGCCATCCTGTCTTCAGAAATTGCAGCGGTGGACCTAAGGGGAGCTGTTACTCGTGGGGTGGGAGCCCAGGGTATTGAACTGAGTGAAACAGTTAGGAGAATGGAAGAGTCTATTCCCCAAGTTATTGTACTTCTTGAAGCAGGTGTAGAGAGGTGTGTTAACCTTACTGGTGGCTCTGAGGCAGATGAACTAATTCTTGCACTTGATGACATAATGTTACAGTACATCTCTCTCCTGCAAGAAACTCTTAAATCACTTAGAGCTGTCTGTGGTGTGGATAATGTTGGTGATCCAAAGAAGGACATGAGTTTAGATAAAAAGGAAGGAAGCCAAAATGTGCGCAAGGTTGACTCAGTGTCAAATGAAGAGGAGTGGTCTATTGTTCAGGGGGCTTTGCAGATATTAACCGTCGCAGATTGTCTAACTAGCAGATCATCTGTTTTTGAAGCTTCCTTGAGAGCCACTCTGGCTAGGCTGAACACAAGCTTGTCTCTTTCAGTATTTGGATCCAGTTTAGACCAAAACCAGTCACATGTTGCTACCACTGATGTAAACGAGGAACCATCACTGGTCGGAAGGGCTGCTTTGGATGTTGCAGCTGTCAGGCTTGTTGATGTTCCTGAGAAGGCTCGGAAACTATTTAACCTTTTAGATCAGGTACATGGATTTAGCATCTTTATTTTCCTCTCTCTCCTCTTCCCCCTCTTGGGAAAGTTCAGGCAGATGTAGGGTATGCATTGTAAGTGTGACTGCCCTGTGGTGATTTTTTTCTTGCTGTGAATGCAATGTTGTGTTCCCTTTGGCTGTAAAGATCCCGTTATTCCTAGTTTGTTATTCTAGTTGTGCTTAGATTTTAATAATTGCATTGTTTATTTTTTGTCTTGCAGTCCAAAGATCCTCGTTTTCATGCTCTTCCCCTAGCATCACAGAGAGTTGCAGCATTTGTTGACATGGTGAATGAACTCGTTTATGATGTCCTCATATCTAAAGTACGGCAACGTCTCAGTGATATATCTCGATTGCCAATCTGGTCCTCAATAGAAGAACAGAGTGCTTTCCGTCTACCAACATTTAGCGCTTATCCACAATCATATGTAACCAGCATTGGTGAATATCTTCTTACTTTGCCCCAGCAGTTGGAGCCCCTTGCTGAGGGCATATCTAACAGTGATGCCAATAATGACGACGCACAATTTTTTGCAACTGAATGGATGTTCAAGGTAACCAACCTATGCTTTTTTCTGGCTGTATGCCTAATCTGAAAGTCCAAAAGGCCCAGGCTGCTGAGATGTTGGTTACTGGCCAACGGTGATAATCACCTTCTTGATTTTTGAAACATATATTAAATCTGAAAACTAGTAAAAACCAGTAGTATGGTTAGTCTTCCCCGAAGGCAGAACTAAGCTTGCAAAATGTGCATGAATTAAAAAAGGGAAAAGTTAAATAAGGCAGCCTGGTCCTCTTTTGAAATGCAGCATACAGCCCCTCCATAATCTTTATATGATATGCATTTTTGACGATTAACATGTGCCTGTTGTCTTTGCTATATTGTTTATGGATCTGTTTGAAGAACATTGTGATTATAAAATATCTCAGTTAATTTCCTATGTTATTCCCGCCAATTTGACTGGGGAATAATTGTCCCTTCTATGCTTTAGGTTGCTGAGGGTGCCACTGCTCTTTACACAGAGCAGTTGCGGGGAGTTCAGTACATAACAGATCGTGGTGCACAGCAGCTGTCTGTTGATATTGAGTACTTGAGTAATGTGCTTTCTGCCCTGTCAATGCCGATTCCTTCAATACTTTCAACATTCCACACATGCCTCTCAGCCCCGAGAGACCAGCTGAAGCCACTCTTGAAATCAGATGCAGGGAACCAGCTTGATCTTCCAACAGCAAATTTTGTGTGTAAAATTCGGCGCATTAGTTTAGATTAGACATATACGAGTGTATTTTTTCCAAAAAAAATTTTATATGTCCGTTGTGAAATTTCTTTTTTAGAGTAGAATTGTGCAAATATATTCTCTCTTCCTCGATTTTTGGTATTTTTACGTCACGGGATTTTTCATATCGAAATAAAGCGTATAGGTTGTAGTTCTGGCCTTTTCCTTATTTGTGAATGCATGTTCTACCTTTTAAGCAAGCATCTGATTTCTAGACCGAATAAAATCTACTGCTCATAAAGGCAATAGCCTTAAAAGTTTAGTGACCGATGATGTTATAAATGCTTGGCCAAATATTAAAAGTATGATAATATCGTAGTCCGCCAAAGATGCTCATTGCCTTCAGAAAATTTGAGTTTGCTTTTCTACCGCCAGGGTTGATTGAGATTAAAGGGCTAGAAGATTCCTCACAAGTTTTTGCACATTTAGGCTTCGAACTCTAATTCTGATGCTGATGCACGTTTAAACCAAGAATTGATTGGCAGCTACTTAATATCAGTATGTACTTCCGTGGCTCAACAGTTAATTTTAAAGCAAAATCTTGTCTCTGACTTCATATATTTTATCCGTACTTTGATTGGAACATAAAAGAAATAAATAAAGAGAAAAGAGGGAATACCGCTTCGCCATTTATCAGTAGTACAAGAGAATCATTACCAACCGGTTTTCCCCCAATATTACCCAAAATAAATTGGAGACTAGAGACTACTACTTACCATCTACCTCTTCAAACTTTTATGCAAAAGTTTTAAACAATCTTTAACTCAAATTTCAATAACTGAGAAACAACAATGCCTTCACTTGCACACCTCATTCAATTCACAATTATATTTCTGGATAGGTGTAATTGTAACAAAAGACGACATTCTTGCACTAGGCTTTTTGTCTATTTCCTGCAACCAGAAGGCTGAACTAATTATCGCAAAAAAAAAATTGCGATTCTTTGTTTCAGTCGGTTTTGCTTCTCATATAACTCCGGAGACTCGAGAGTACACGTTAGCATTTGCCATTTAGTTGGGAAAATCTATTAGCGAGCAGAAGTGATGAGATTTTCTGTTCAACAGTTGCATCTGCAAAGGTTATATACGTTTAGCCTGAATCTGAAATGGAATTTAGATTCTACAAATCATAATGCCACCTTTCCACATTAATGGTAAACTTCATCAAAGAAGATTGGATCCAAATTATAAATTTAGTATTATAAATCAAAAAATATCATTTATCTTCAGCCCACGTGACAATCTCCGTTCTATTTCCACTGCACCTTTGTAATTCAACCATTCTCAAAAAAATCATATACCGATTCACAGCCCATGTCAGCATGAACGTAAACTGTAGTCAAGATCTATTTAAAAAAAATTAACACAAGTAAACCATGATTATAAGGTGTTATCACATGTTTGCCATGACAAACCTTCAATGTTTTATCTTTCAACTTAATTGAGATATGGCAACAGCAACACAGTACTAAAAAAATGGATGGTCCAGCTAAAGGCATCAATATCAGCCGCAAATTGCCCTTACATATGTTTCTCAAGAGCATTATAAACTTCTCAGTTCCTTATCTTTCAATTTGCATAAACCATTCTTCAGTACAACATCAGAGACCCACTTACCAGCCAGCTACTATGCCATCCAGGTTCACCATATTACTTGTCCCTGCAAACTGGAATAGAAACAAGCTATTTGATATATATATCATACACATGTTTTAGTTACCTCCAAGGCACCCTTAAATATGCAAGTTACAGGTTTTGCAATGCAGCATAATCTTGCTTCCCAGTAACTGAAGTAGATTTTCAAGCAAGTGTAAAGAACAGCAGCAAAGCAATCGGGCTTTAAACAGACAGCTAAATAAGCTAAGAGAATCACTCTGCAAAGAGAAGTAGACTAGTCACCTAGAATCGTCCGACCTGTGTTTTGAAATTTGACTCCAAAAATATCCTATTCTGTGAAAGAAGAAATCCATTTCTGCATGAAGAAGGGATTATAAACCTTCTACACTAACTGGGCTCAAAGGAAAAGCTCATTGGTCTTAAGCCTACTCAGTATCAGTATTCATGGGCACAACATGTGTACCATCCAAATGATTCAAGTTCCACCCAACGAACAAGCAGCATCCTTACCTTGTAGGTTGTCAACATGATAGAGTGATACATTCTGAAGATCAAGCATGGTAGCTCCAAATAGTTTTTGGACATGGTTAATCCTAATAGATTTTGGAATTTTAGACTTTCTTCACTGTTTAGTGGAGGAAGCAGCAGTTGCAAACAAAATGACATGAACTTGGATCAACAAAAATTGAATCTATGATAAGCAGCTCAAAGGCCATGATAAAAATAAGATTTTTGTGTTACCTTGAAACTGAGATATAAAATCATCGTCCCTATCAGCAGCAGTGTCATTCAAGCATACAATTTGAGTCTGTCCTCTTAAATACATGAGAACAGGATAGCCATCAATGACCCCAATACAAGGAGAAGGACACTAGACTCTGAAAACAATGTTCTAGAGACAATTGTGTAAAAGGAATTCAATTCAGCAGCCAAAGCCCAAGAAGAACATAAAAGACTTACAAAAATATCAAGTCATACCTACCTCACCCTTTTCTCCTCTATTAATATTGATGAAAGGGAGGTATAGTCTCAACAAAGCTGTGAGATAGCAAGAAGAGATTTTACCCATAATGTTGATTGAACTCAAGACTCCAAAAACACATGCTCATAAAACTTCAAGATTGAAAAAGTCTACCTCATTCAATTTAAAAGCTTGGATTATCTATCTACACAATCCATTTAATATGGGTGAACTGGACTTCTAGGGGATCTCCTGTGACCATGCCTAACAGGGGAGCGTGACCTACTCCGCTCATGGTGCCTATCTCTGCCAGTATCTCTTCCATTCCTGGACCTCCAATCTGTGCCCTTTCCTCCATCCCCACTACTTCTGCCATTCCACTCTCGCGACCTCTCATGATCTCGTTCACGTTCTTGATTGTGGTCCCTCTCCCTGTCTCGATCTCTATCGTGATACCGATCTCTATCATTGGAATCACTCCTCCTCCTCTCATGTTCCTTCTCCCTCTGTTTCCTCCTCTCTTCAGCTTCTTTCTCTCTAGCAAGCCTCTCTTCTTCCTTTGCCTTCTCCTTAGCTTCCTACAAAGTGTATTCTTTGTAAAGAGAGAAGAACAATGAAAATCCTGAATTCTAATTCATTCTTGGATATGTCACTCACCCTGTACTCTGTGATGAAATCTCGGACCATGCCATAACCTATGTGTTGCTTGCCTATGACGTGAGACTAAGTCCTCTCAGCAGCATCATTTGCTACTAGAAAAGAACCACATATCTCACACAAGGCCATCTTTTTCTCCTGTGGAGCCAACAGTACTTTGTCACTCTGGGATTGAATCAAGGCCTTCTCAATATTGAGCTCGTCCACCTGTTGAAAAACTCCAAAATATGTAATTTAGTAAAAAATATTAATGTCACAAGTAAAGAACAAGTAAGAAATCAAGCATCTTAAATTAAATAAATTTGGCCTCTTTTTTTTTTTTGTACGTGTGTAACAATGTCCTAATTTTCCAGTTGAAGGAGGGTATTGATGCTGGTAAAAGCCAGGTAAACTAACAACACCTTTTTCATAAGAGCTTGAGCTTCATCCACCTTTCCTGCTTCACCAAGGGATTCCACTTGCACCAGCAGGTTCTTTATTTTCTCCTCCACAACTGATAACTGTTCAAACTTTTCAGCTGACAATGGAGGAGGCGGCATAGGTTCCTCCCCTTGAGCTAGGCGTTCTCGTCCACGCCTAACTCTTCTATCCAAATCCATCACCTTCAATAAAAAACAAGGGAATTATGAAAGAGAATATGTATGAAAGGCCAACCATAAAAAGTGACCAACACATAATGAAGTATAGAACCTACCAATTTCTCACAACGTTGAGCTAGTTCAGCTTCAAATTTGGGCAGATACCTATCATGTCTTGGGGACTTCTCAAAGCTAAAGTAAGAATTAATAAATCACCCAATAGATTAGGATTGAAGTGTGTAATCAGAAAATTACCATACAAACCAAACTGATACAAATACAAAACATGCACAAACAGAAGAAAATTCTTGTCAAAACTCTGAGACCAAACAAACTAGTTACAATTACCCCATCAGACTTATTATCCACCACAAACAATCATCACCTTGAAATACACTCAAAAAAATTTAAAAGTAAGAAAAGGCCAAGACTTTTAAAAATTTGGACTCAGCAAATGATTCACCTGTTTTCTAAGTGACTTATCAGCACCTTTAAATAATTTACCTGGAGAAGATAAATCAGTAACATCTTTGTATAAAAGGGTATGCATAAAAGTATATCTTTCACTACACATATTAAAGGACTAGTCCTACAAAACAGTTATTTCAATAACTATCCAATGAATATGAAGAGATAACATAATGTTCCTCGATAGATAGTTAAGCAAAAACCCAAACAATTGCAAAAGAATTGCTCGCACCTTTCTTTCAACTTTGGATCATGGATTCTATCGCAGGGACCTGGCAAATAAAAAGTAAGTATAAAATCTTGAATTCTCCAGGAACAGGAATATAAATCAGTGAATCTAAAAGAAAGAAAATATATAACTCACCAAGATCACTTTTAGTGTTGACAAATAGGTCATGAGGACAAAACCGAGCCATATAATATGGACACACCTCCTTAGAATCCCAAGTTATTTCTTTATACTCTTTTTTCTCATCCTCCGTCAAATTACGATCTGATGAAAATTCACCGTTCCAGAATTATAAGCAATCAACGTGTTAAATAACAGAGAATGAAATGATCACGAGTTCCAAATCAGGTAATTTTGAGCAGCTCACAATCTCAACGTCTAAAAAAATTAAATTAAAATACCTGCGCCCATGAGTTCGTCAAGCATAGCTCGCTGCAGGTCCATGGTTGGCAATGGAAGCTTTGAAACAAATATTTTCTAGGCTTTAGTATCCAAGCCTTTGATAGGGAGGAACTTAGGGTTTCGAAGATTGAGGAATCAGTGGGATTTTCGTGCTTGTTATGGGGTTAGGGTTTATATGGGGAGTATTTGTGTATGCGGTGTTACCTCGGGTGCATGGTAAGAGACGGTAGGCTGAGCTAGAGCGGTGCTATGTTGTGCATTCGACGGACTTGGTTTATATTGAAACGACCTCGAGTTGTCGTTTGGTAGCCAAACGACCAGTCGAATGTTTTAGTGATTTGTCATTTACTATTAGTGTAAAAGAAGCCATCAGTATCCTGTTAGGAACGATCTGTCGTTTGGGTGGGTAAAAACCTGATCTGAAATTTTTTAAAGATATAATCATAAATTTACAATTAAATTAAAAATGATTAGTGTAAATTCACATATTTCATATTTGTTATAAATGAAAATTTATTTGAAACGTTCTCTTTCTGTGTTTTTTACAATGTGGTTTATTAATTTTAAAGAAATTTGATTCAATTTGATTTTAATTTTTGTATTAAATCCTTCCAAAATTTAATAAAAATTTATATTTAATAAGAGCATAAAAATCGTGGCATAGAGAATAGTTCTAGGTAGAGGTCACTTCTGCTAGAGAAAGACAAATAAAAGAGACCCTTTACAATTAAAAAACACATACACCCAGAAAAAAGAAAAATAATTACTGGCACTGAGCTCTCCACATATTCAATGGTAAGGAATTATCCAAAAGGAGTGCCTGTGGCTCTCCTCTAGTTGTAGTTTGTTTACAAGCTCTCCACAAAGCCAAAATGAACACTCCTTCAAACTCATTCTCAATTATACCAAATTAACATCAACCATTAATCCCAAAAATGAATGACACACTAGACAAGCTGGTCATCTTCTTGGCAAAGAGAGATGGCATAGACAAGCTTGTCAAGACTTTCCAGTATGTGTCAAAGCTTGTTCATTGGCATTTAGAAGCCACTCAACCTGATATTGCACAAAGATTCAAGCAATGGGAGGCTGCTTCAGGGCTTAGTAGAAAAGCCTTTAGAACTGGGAGGTTTCTCACTGGCTTCAATGCTCTACGAAGAAATCCCGGTTCAAGCCCAAGTTTTAGGTTCCTAGCTGGTCTTGCTAATGCAGGGGAAATGGTTTATTTCTTTTTTGACCATTTTCTTTGGTTATCCAGAATTGGAACTTTGGATGCAAAATTGGCAAGAGAGATGAGCTTTATTTCAGCATTTGGTGAGTCTTTTGGCTATATATTTTTTATTATAGCTGATTTGATTATCATCAAAGATGGATTGAGAGCAGAGAGAAAGCTTGTTTCTTCCAAAGAAGATTCGAAGGAAGTAATTGAAAATATCAGAAAGATTAGAGCAGATAGAGTGATGAGGTTTATGGCAATAGCAGCTAATATTGCAGACTTGATTATTGCTTTGGCAGATATTGAGCCCAACCCATTTTGTAACCATGCTGTTACTCTTGGGATTAGTGGTTTGGTCTCTGCTTGGGCTGGTTGGTATAGAAATTGGCCTTCATAGATACAAAATAATTTTTAAAAAAGAGAGAAAAAAAAAAATCAAATGGGTGATGTGAGCTCGAAAATGGAAATTAATGAAAGTATTTCATTGACCTTTTTTCTATGGAAACTGCAGTCCATTTAGCCTGTGCTTCAAAGTTGAAGTC
Source organism: Garcia nutans (assembly GCA_947685225.1). Classification (NCBI taxonomy): domain Eukaryota; kingdom Viridiplantae; phylum Streptophyta; class Magnoliopsida; order Malpighiales; family Euphorbiaceae; genus Garcia; species Garcia nutans. The sequence goes on along the minus strand of CANTUV010000029.1, from coordinate 8,397,953 downwards.
ATTCATTGTCACATTGATGTATTATTTTGAATCAAATGCACGGTTGAGTAATTTTCGTCTTAGTATAGCATTAGTTTTCTCTCTATCTTTTTTCTTTAATCCGCCGGTGATAATATACTTCTTTATATATATATATATATATATATATGTCTGACGAAATATTATTATTTATGAAATTTGAAATCTTATAGCATTTTAATTGTATTAGAAATATGTGTTACTAAAATTATTTAAAATATATTATTAGTTATTCACCATAGGTTTAATATTGAAATATTCATAAAATAACCAAATTCAGTAAAAATTTATGTTAACATCGAGAAATATAATTATCTGAAATATCTGTTTGATGGTTCTTAATAAAAAAATATATTTTTAAAGTGATGTTATACTTCAATAAAAAAAACCTTAACGCATTAGATTTGGGTTTTTATTTATTTATTTATATACTATTAATATGTTCTTTTTTATTTTTTTTAATGTGAAAATTTTCTCATATTTAGGTTTCTCAAAATATCGCTAATACATATGAAATATATTACATACACACTGTAGTAAGCACAAGGGAAATCTGTATCCCATTTATTTGTAATATTTTTTTATTTTATAAATTATGAGGCTTTTATGAACTATTCACACTGATTATATATTAAATGTCTATTATCAAAAAGCGTGGAAATAATACAAATATAATAATGAAATTCACAAACATATGAGATATAAAATTAATTTATTTGTTAATTTTCATATGTTGCCTTTTCATATATTAGCCAAATATATATAAATGTGAGGAGGAAGTATATATTTAAATAAATAAGTTTTTATTTATTTTTTAATTAGGATAATCTCACCATTATTTTAATAAATGAGGGAGATTTCAACTCAATTGAGATATATATCGATATAATGGAATTTTCTCTTTTCTGAGCATGCAGCTATTCAGTTTCTAATGGTGGATGGAAAATGAAAATCGATGACCTAATGCCAGATGATTTATTTTAATCAAATGGTTAAGTAATTAACTAGGAATTCAACATTAGAATCGTGAAAATATTCAATGGTTGTTTTAAAGATAGAATTGACATGGCAATCATTCATTGGTCCAATGTGAATATAAAACAAATTCTTAACCCAACAGCTCCGGGCCCATACTTGCTCAATTCCTTGTGAACTGAGGGACCGATGATCCATTGTTCCCGGGCTTAAAAGCCTTGAACCCAATACGACGGCGTTTAATTCCCGCACTTGAAGAAGAGGCCGTCTAGACTACAACTACACAAGTTGTTGAAGTTGACCTCGTAATTTCTCGTTTCCTTACAACTTTCAAGCCTCTTAATATTCAAGGACTCTGACGGTCCTCTTCCTTAATTTATAGACAGCTAGTTTTTGCAGATTTGCAAGATTTACAGTGTTAGCACACAGAATTGAAGTCCAAGATTTGGGTTTTCTCGCATTTTCTCAGCGACCCCAAAAAGAAGGAGCTCAGTTGTTTCGGGTGGAGACTTGATATTGGTTGGTGAGATCAGATGGCAGAGGGTAACTCACGATATGTGAAGCTTACAAAAGAACAAACGGCTGTAGAGGAGGACATTAAGCCTGGTGAGCTCAATCAGCCAATCGAGGTTCCTCAGGTTTCAGTCTCTCTCTCTCTCTCTCTGTTTATACGCTTTTATTTCAACTCTCGAGGACCTGATTTCTTACGAGCCCAGTTTATTTGAGTCAAATTATGTTTTTTTCTGTATGGGATTTCAAATTTGAGGCCAAAACTTTTTAAAAATCGAAACTTTAATATGTGAATATCCTTTCGCAGTTGGCTGTTCGCAAGTGCAATGAATGTGGACAGCCTTTGCCTGAAAATTATGAGCCTCCTGCTGATGAGCCTTGGACTACTGGAATTTTTGGCTGTACTGAAGATCCCGAAAGTTGTAAGTTAATTTACGACTATATACTTGTAGATATGTCACATTCTGAGCTAAAGCTAATATTTTTTCCATGATTGTGTCTTTTCTTGATTTTCATGTCTATTAATGCTTTGTTTGATTTTCATGTCTATTAATGCTTTGTTTGATTTTCATGTCTATAATGCTTTGTTTAATAAATATTTCTCAGCATTGTTTAAGTTTGGCATTGACTATGTAGTATAATCATAATGCAATTCGTTCCATCATTTAATGCCACATGTGATGGCACTGCTTAATTTGGGTTTATAATTGTAAATGAGTAAACGTATAAATGTATATAGTAGTTCGGAATGAAGTAATTGGATTATTTATCTTTTATAGATTGAGCAAGAAAGTATATTGTGGGTTTACCTCTCTTTGGCTGCTCCTACAAAACAACAAAAGAAAAAGAAAAATTCATTTTTAATTTGCAATTTTCTTATTTCAAAACTCAATAGGCTGGACAGGATTATTTTGTCCCTGTGTTCTATTTGGCCGGAATGTTGAGAGCCTCAGAGATGATACCCCTTGGACTACACCATGTGTTTGTCATGCCATTTGTATTGAAGGTGGAATAGCACTGGCAACAACAACAGCAATCCTCCATGGATTTATTGACCCAAGAACATCATTTCTGATCTGTGAGGGTCTACTTTTTGCTTGGTGGATCTGTGGCATTTACACTGGTCTTGCTCGGCAATCCTTGCAGAAGAGATATCACCTCAAGGTAACCTGAATTTCTCTATATTTACACATTTTTGTGCTAACAAGGCCAGGTGTCTTTAAAATGTTTCTGGGGATATATAAGATTTGTAGGTGCATACAAGATGAGTGTTTTACCTAACCTTGCATTTTTTTTATGTAACTTATTAAGGTTGGGAGAGGGGGAGGATTGTTTAGCTAGAACTGGCCAGTTTGAAGAATTTCAATGCATATCCATCTATCCACTTGCCGAGACCATCCAAGCATGGGGCAGATAGAGGTGGGAAGTGCTAACTATGAGTTGTCTTCAGGCAAGGACAAAATTTGGGAGCATTTTTAATAAATTGCTAACTCCAGTTGAAATATGCGTACGTGATTTAGTTCCTGCTGAGATTCTTAGTTTGCTAGCTGATTTTTAGTCACTTTCCCAGTGCATCCTGGCTGTGTAATCAGCCAGTTTGAATTCGATAAGAAAACATCAGTCTGGTATACTCACTGGCCATTCTTCAGATTACTTTCTGATAAGTTCTGTGTTTCATTGCATTTTTTAACTAGGTGGTTGGTAGAGCTAACTTTTTTAAACACTGACATTTATTTTAGAATGAAAATGCATTATGTGCTCACTGGAAATCAGATCATAATTGTATCAACTAGATTTTTTTTTCTTCTTTTTCTCAAGGTCCAACACAAAAGTATGGTCTTTTGAAACATAGCACTGCTGCGCTTGCAAATTACTAGCTTATTTTCTTGTGAACCGCAGAACTCGCCCTGTGATCCATGCTTGGTGCACTGCTGCTTGCACTGTTGTGCTTTGTGCCAGGAGCACAGGGAGATGAAGGGACGCCTATCAGAAAACTTTGTAATGCCAATGACTATCGTCAATCCACCCCCTGTTCAAGAGATGAGCTCTGCCAACGAGAACCAGGATTCTGAACCGTCCTCTGAAAAGGGCACCAGCTTAGAGATGCAGGCTTTGTGAATCGACAGTTACACAGAAGTCTTTTTTTTTTTTGAGCTCAAGACAGAAGTCTATTAATAATCAAATTTCATGTGAAAAAAAAAATGATATTTCTTTAGCTGCAGAACAATGTCTTTATATCATAACTTCTTTGCCTGTGTGCGTTAGATGACGAGTCTTTGCTGGTGTTGATACTTTTTAGATAGAGAGAAGTTCACTTTTGTCTGTTATTAATGCCTTCTTATATTACCCATATCCTGTATCTGCTTTATGGATTCATTTATATACAAACACAAGATGCCATTTTGTATCCAATATCAGCCTCAGTCTCCCTGTTTTATGTTGTTAAATTCATGGACTTTTTTCCTTTTTTGGGTCTACAGTTTACGCTATACATTAGCTCGGATCCGCACAGTTGCTCTCTGGACTGACCGAGGTAGATTTCCCAATTTGTGAAAATGGAAGTGGAGATGATAATGATTAGGGTTGGCTGGCCAATACTTTCATTTATCAAATGCGGGCAGTGCCAAATAATGGAGAATTAGGCCCACAAATGATAGATAAATCGATCAAATTATGGTAATTTCAGTTCCCAAGTTAAAAAGCTGAACCAAAAGGACTGTTTGTTCCATTATTTATTATTATGAGTATGACTAGACTTGTAGTGGCTTTACTTAACCTATGCCTGACTCTGGTCGTATCTTTTACCCCCTTTATCTTGCTCTGTTACTTTGCGTCCAAAAAAAGATATCTTTCTGGTTTGTCTCATTCAGAATCAGAATCAAGAAATGCATATAAAAAGCCTAACTAGTCAAATTCAAAGTAGAAACATTTTCAATAATATCTGCTCCCCACCAAAATCAAATACATATCTTCAATTTCTCCGTTAAAAAGCACCTGTCTTTTCTCTCGCACTCTCTCTGAAAGCTTTGGACTTGTTTCCGTTCATGGAGAGACCGCAGCCAGAGAATGGAATTAGGATGAGAAGGAGACTGGCAAAGAACAGAGATAAGGAGCAGCAGATGTTGCAGTATTCAGCTGGGCGATTGTTACCAGTGCCACCTATGGTGAGAGCACAACATAATCAGGCGAAACTAGCAGCAATAGCCGTTGCTTTGAATATAAGGCTGAGATCGGCTGATATGCCTAGTGAAATGCAGAAGCGTGCGTTTCTGCGCACCAGAACAAATCTTGTTGCAAACCTCGAGAAAAGGCCCAATTCTACACGTATTGCCATGTGTCTCAAGAAGGTAACCAAAATTGTTCGTGAAAATTATGAATTTTCTGTCACAGTAACTGGGTCTTTCTGTTTGTGAAAATGTCTGAGACTGAAAAACCTTGCTCTTCTAATAATTCGTGCAACCGTATAATTTCTTTTTCAGACCTTACATGTTTTCTGTGGTTAGACTCTTTTTTCAAGAATAATTATCAGAAAATAGTTGAAAAGCATATAGTTCTTAACTTGAAATTGACTGTCAATAAATTTGCTGGCACCGGCACATTTGTTTGAATTTTTGAAATTAGGTGCAATACATTTTCAAACATGGTTGAAATAATGAAACTTTGACTGCAAATAGACTTGGCCCTTTGTTCCAGGAGTTTGATGCAGTGTATGGGCCAGCATGGCATTGCATTGTGGGTGAGAGTTTTGGATCATTTGTTACTCACTCAGGTGGTGGATTTGTGTATTTCTCTGTGGACAAACTCTCTTTTTTTCTCTTCAAGACGGAGGTCCGACCAGTCAGGAGGCCACCTCCTCTACCTCCTCCTTTGATGAAGCTTAATATTAATGCTTAACTTCAAGTTTTCACTTTTCACTAATGTAATGTGTATTTGATTTACGCTTGACAATATTAAGGATCTAAGGTCTGAGAAATTTCTGTTTTATTAGAAGATTTTATTAAGCCACCAGGCTTGGAAGAGGCTAGCCTAGGCATTTTGACCATGCTTGCCTTAATTCCATGGTAAATTGAATTGAAATTACCCCATAATTTCCTCTATTAATTGCCTTCTCATTGTCCCCTCCTCAATCTAACAAGATAAAGGCAATTTTGCCTGATCGACAAGGAAATAATAGTAAATATCCAGTAATGGGTTAATAAGTCTATGAGGATGCAATGTTTGTTTCTATTTATTTTTTGTGATTCCCAAGGAGCCCTGAGTGCAATTACAAGCTGTGAAATGAAGTATTCTCTTCTATAATTCTTATGTTATTCATGAAATTTTTGTACCATTATTCAAATCAAAATTTCTAAGTTTCTAATATTTCAGTGGGCAAAAATATTTAAATATGAAATTGCTTATCCTCAATTTTAGAGGGAAAGGTACCAAAAAAAAAATCGTAGATTGTGAGTTATGACTGCGCATGTCATCTTACTTTTCTATCATATTTAGGCATATTTGAGACCAACTCTTCACGACTTGCAATAGTGAGGAGACAGCGAAATGAAGATAATCTTCAACAAAAAAACTACAGCCTCTCATACCAACTAATTAGCATTATCATACCAACTTTATTATCTCGTAGTTAATATCATCATGCCTCGAAGAAGAGATGTTTGGGCTGATAGCATGGTTTCAATACCTCCATTGCAATCCTACTGCAGTTCTGAACTAAGTTTAATTTCTCCTTCTTGTCCTTTCCTTTTCCTCTGAAGATTTTGATGAAGTTGATTGGGGAGAAACTATTACAAGAAAGGAAGGAGACGAGGATTTCGAAGATGTTGATGCGGGAAAAACAACTACAAGAAGGGAAGGAGACGTGAAGGAGAAACGTTGCTGTTATGATAAAAACCAGAAACAGGGGAAGTGGTGCCTCCCAGTCCCAACTTGGGGTTGTTTTGAGTTTTTGCGTCTTCTGTTTTGACTACTTACTCTTCTGTGCTTATAAAGTAATAAGTTCAACAGCCATGTTTTTTTTTAAATTTCTTTTTGACAGTTTTGTTTCATAAGCCATGTAGTTGATACGATCTCGTATGTTAACTCTGCCATTAGTGTTTGCAATTCTTTATTTGCGATTTTTTATGGTATTTCTTTCGGCAATTATAATTTATAATTTTTTTGAGTAAATTTAAGTATGTTGTCCACGAATAATTGACTAACTTATCTTATAATTTTTTAAAATTTAAATTTTATGTTGATCGTCTCTGAAGTTGAGAATTTCATAATAAAGTCATTCTCAATCAAAACTATTTTGTTCTCTGTTAACGTCGCCATATCAGTAGGACTGTAATCGAGCCGAGCCGAGCCGAGCTTTGAAAAGCTCAAACTCGGCTCATTATAAAATAGTTGAGTTCGAACTCGAACTTGAATCGAGCTCGAGTCGAGCCCGAACTTATAGCGAGCCAGCTCATATATCATGTATCTCAAGCTTGAACTCGAACTTGATTTAAATAAGTTTAACGAGCTCAATAAACTTATTTTAATTTTTATTTTTATTCACTTTTTCTAAATTTTCATAAAAAATATACTAAAATTTATGTTTGTATGAAAGATGAATAATATAATTATATATTAATAAAAATAAAATATTATATTACTATAATTTTATATTTTACTATAAATTACTAAGCTATTTTATATTGCATATTATTTAATTTATTTAATTTATTTATCACGTATACTATATATTAATAAATTATATAAATTAAGTTAGTAAAAAAATTAATATATTCACATACATAGTTTAATATATATAAATTAAATTATATATATTTTAATCCAATACATTAAACGAGCTTAACTCACGAGTTAACGAGCCGAGTATTTCATAGTTTAATCTTGACTCATTTAACAAATGAGCAGTTCGAGCTAGAACCTGAACGAGCTTTTACCGAACCGAGATCCAAGCCGAGCTCGAGTAGCTTGGCTTATTTACAGCCCTACATATCAGCTCTTAAAATAAATTTATTATAAATCAAAGCAAATTTATTCATCGTTTCTGAAGCTCTTAATTTTACTAGTCGTTTCTAAAAAATCTCTTAATTTCATCTGTTATCCTTAAATAATCTCTTAATTTCACATGTCATCCTTAAATAATTAATTTAAAATTATATATAATCTATGTTAGTGCAATGATTCTATCATTGGAGTTTCACTTTAAAAATAAATGCCTAACCATATAAGCAAATCACACATTAATTAATTTAAGAAATCTTAAATAATTTTAAAAATTCAACTTCTTTTTTATATTTAAATGATAATTTTAAATAATTTTTTTATATTTAAATAATAATAATAATTATTCTATTTTTATTTTTTGTAAAATAATATTTAATAATAATTATTATAATTCAACTGTAAAAAATTAAAATTTTTTAATTTTTTTAATTTTTAAAATAACATAATTATTATTGTAATATTTTTTTATTTTTTAAATTATTTGTAATAATAATTATTATTAATTACAAAGTAATTTTATTTAATAATTAAATAAAACTTATTAATCAGTTTAACAAATCTATTAGTAATGCTTTTAAAAAATTTAAAATTTTTAAAATTATTCAATTTTAAATAATTTTAAAAATTTAATTTTTCTACATTTGAATAAAAATAACAATTATTATTAAAATAATTTTAAAAAAATAAAAAATATTACATTAATAATTATACTATTTTTAAAATTAAAAAGTTTTTAAAATTTAATTTTTTTACAGTTGAGTTATGATAATAATTATTAAATATTATTTTATAAAAATAAAAATATAATAATTATTATTATTATTCAAATGTACAAAAATATTTAAAATTATTATACAAATGTAAAAAAAATAAATTTTTAAAAATTATTTAAGATTTGTTAAACTAATTAATATATGATTTGCTTGGATAGTTAGACATTTTGTTTTTAAAGTGAGAAGTCCAATGATATAATTATTGCATCAACATAGATTATATGTAATTTTAAATTAATTATTTAAGAATGACAGGTGAAATTAAGAAATTATTTAAAGATAACGGGTGAAATTAAGAGATTATTTAAGGATGATGGGTGAAAGTAAGAGATTCTTTAGGGACGACTGGTAAAATTAAGAAAATTTTTCAGAGACGATGGATGAAATTTGTTTTGATTTATAATAGATTTATTTTAAGAGTTGATATGAAGCCGTTAACAAATATGATGGTAGTTTGGGTCGAGGACGACTTTATTACAAAACTCTTAATTTTAGGGACGATAGATGTAAAATTTAAATTTCAAGAATGATAAAGTGAGTTAATCAATTTTTTAGGAACGACAGATGTAAATTACTCAATTTGTCATAAAATTATTTTACAATAAGATTATCACTCCTAAATTATTTATTCAATATTCTTCGAGTACACACATTAGTATCATCTAATAGATACTAACATTCTTAAATATATCTTATTTATTGTCCAACATGTAAATATAAATATTCCTTAAACAGATCAAATGATAATCGTGTTGGCTCGATTTTATCTATGCACTAAACTAATTAAAATTAGAGGTGTTCTACTTTTTATATACATATAGAGAGAGAGAGAGAATTTAACTTCTGCTTTTTTTTTTCTACTAATCAGTGTCACTTCTCTTAGCTTGAGATGTGCTGAATTGTTTTGACGCACGGCAAGTGTAGTTTTTTCTGTGATAGCGATGGACCTCATTGTAGAAACCGATGTTAGATTATAGAAAAAATAATATATAGAAGAAAAAAAGCCAATCAAATACTAAAAACTCAAATCTTCGAGCGTATTACATACTAATGAGGAATATCGAAGTGTTGATTAAATATGACATTATCAACTAATATATAATTACAAAATTACTTGCTTTCAGAGAGTAAAAACAATGTCATATCGTCGAGAAGGTCTGTCAGGGATAGTTTCTGGCTTGAATTTTGAAGCCTCATGTTTAGTCAGTTTAAGAGGCACAGGAATATTACTCTGAATAAGCATTCGCTTAAAATGATAAAATATACCAGTATTCTAGACATTTGAAAGGGTCAGGAATATGTGAAGAAGTCAAGGGATTGCATGGTTTTTTCAGGCTGTTGGCTAAAGCGTCTACCTTATTTCTAGTGTTAATCAACACAATTGGTTTTTTATCACCAAGTTCATCTAACAATCTCTGTAACTTGGGAAATTTCTCTGCTTCCTTCACATTGATCATTTGCTGTGATATTAAATCTGTTGCCTTACCAGCAGTACCAATAGTCACTGCAACATAATTTATCAAGTGCTTCTTTACAAGGTGCTCAATAAACAGGTGGCATGGTAGCACTCAGCATATATGTAGTGCGGTAAATTCTTTTCTCATCAAGCTCTTCACTTTCATTTTGTGGTTTCATATTGCTTGAAGGCATTGCATCCAATACTTTCATAATTTGGGGTTCAAACCTTGAATCAATCAAAAGATCAGCCTCGTCAAGGATAACATAATTACACTGGTTCAATACAACATAACAACTTTCTGAGCAATCAAGTAAACCTCCTGGAGGAGCGATCATAACCTCTTTCCCTTGGCTAATCCTAAATCCCTCCTCAATGGATAAAAACCAGAAACAAGGGAAGTGGTGCCTCCCAGTCCCAGCTTGGGGTTGTTTTGAGTTTTTGCGTCTTCTGTTTTGACTATTTACTCTTATGTGCTTATAGAGTAATAAGTTCAATAGCCATGTTTTTTTTCTCTTTTTGACAGTTTTGTTTCATAAGCCATGTAGTTGATTCGATCTCATCTGTTAACTCTGCCATTAGTGTTTGCAATTCTTCATTTGCGACGTTTATTTTCTTTTTATGGTATTTCTTTCAGAAATTATAATTTATAAATTGTTTGCTACTTATTAAATTGGAAAGATAAAACAATTAGTATGGATTGTGAAAACTGATATAACAATTATGTGAATGTACAACTCAACTCAGCAAGGCCTTTATGGCTATATGAATTATCTCTTTCCACTCGGAGCGAAAAATTATTTGAATATATATATATATATATATATATATATATATGTAATTGTTTAATTTTATTCATTCTCCTTTTTTCCCAAATAAAATTAAGGATATGAAATTGTGAATTTCTTTTATATATACATAAAGTTTAACTCATTCTGCTTTTTTCTACTAATCAGTGTCAATTGTCTTAGATTGAGATGTGCTGAATTGTTTTTTCTGTGATAGAAACCAGTGTTAGATTTTAGGAAAAATAATATATAGAAGACAAAAAGCCAATTAAATAGTAAAAACTCAAAACCTCGAGCATACTACATATTCATAAGGAAAATCAAAGTGTGATTAAATAATAGAATATATTTGGAGCAGACATGATTATTCGTGATCACAGTGGCTCTCTAGTAGTTGCAAAATCTCAATCCTTCGAGGGGAATTTGGATGTTATCATGGTAGAAGCTTTGACAATTTATCGGACTTGTGTTTGGGCACAAGATCTTGGTCTTTCTAATTTGATTATTGAATTTGATAATGCCCTTGTTGTAGCTGCCATCAACTCGGTTTGAACTGAAAATAGATCTTCTTGTAATGGTATTTTTTAAGACTGTAGATCCATCTTGCAAAGTTTGCAGTCTAAGCTGCTATGGATTTGTAGAAATGCTAACATTATAGCACATATCTTAGCTAGGTCTTTTTTTAATTATGTTATTGAGATGAGTTGGAATTCTGTCCCAGAGTTTCTTCATGATGTCCTTGTTAATGCTTTCAGTTAATAATACTCTTCCTTTCAAAAAAAAAAAATGACATTATCAACTATTGTATAATTATGAAATAACTTACTTCAGAGAGTAAAAACAGTGTCACATCGTCTAGAAAGTCTGCCAGGAATAGTTTTTGGCTTGAGTTTTGAAGCCTCATGTTTAGCCGGGAGGCACATGAATATTGCTCTGAATAAGCATTTGCTTGAGATGATAAAATATACCTGTATTCTGGACATTAGAAAGGGTCAGGAATATTTGAGAAAGTCGCGAGATTGCATGCCTTTTTCAGGCTATTGGCTAGAGCGTCTACCTTATTTCTAGTGTTAACAAACACAATTGCCTTTTCATTAGCAGGTTCATTTAACAATCTCTGCAACTTGGAAATATTTCTCTGATTCCTTCATATTGAATATTTGCTGTGATATTAAATCTGTCCCCTTACCAGCAGTACCAATAGTCACTGCAACAGGGTTTCTCAAGTACTTCTTTGCAAGGCGCTCGATGACAGGTGGCATGGTAGCACTCAACATATATGTAGTGCGGTAAATTCTTTTCTCATCAAGCTCTTCATTTTCATTTCGTGGTTTCAAATTGCTCGAAGGCATTGCATCCAATACTTCCATAATTTGGGGCTCAAACCTTGAATCAATCAAACGGTCAGCCTCGTCAAGGACAACATAATTGCACTGGTTCAATACAACATAAAGACTTTACGAGCAATCACGCAAACGACCAGGAGTAGCAATCACACAATCTCACTCCCTTGGCTAATCCTAAATCCTTGCTCCTCAATAGACAACCTACCAACAAAGGAGACTACTCTAGGATTGCAGAGACTCTGGTAAAACTGCTGCAATCCCAATCACATCGCCTTGCTCCAATCCCAATGGAATAGCTGCCATTTGGATGGGGGATGGCTTCTTAATTCTTATAACCAGCCCTTCTCATTGTGTGCGTGATTGATAAAGGTGATTGGTAATGACTTACAAGAGATGGCAAAAGGAAGATGAGAGAGTGTTCAATAAATTAAATTACGGGGGCAAAAGATGGTGATGGTATAAACGGCCAACACTCACAGACCCACAATGTAATGCTACCACGTGGCATTTAGCGGTTACTTTTATTTTTGAAATTTCAAGCCTTTTCACGAATGGTTGCATTTCTTTGCACTTATATATGTGACATGTTAACAGACTTTGATTCCTCTGCAGATGCTTAAAATTGAAAACCAGCCATATTTTTGTATAATAATTATCTTCGTCCATCAAAAATCCAATTCTCGTTTCTGATTGTAATTTGATTGGTAAAAATGGCACCAACATCACTAATTGCACGTTTCGAGCAATCTGTTACTCCAGACGCCCTAAGATCATATCTTGCAGAGTTCATCTCCACTTTCTTTTATGTGTTTGCAGTTATAGGATCTTCCATGTCTTCACGTGTGTCTTCCATTATACAGTTTTGCCTTTTCAGGCTTTTCTACTTCATCCATCTGTCTCAAATTAAGACAAAAAGTTTGACGTATAATTTGATATTGAATTTTTCCATAATGCAGGGAAATTAATGGCGGCAGCAGATCCATCGAGTCTAGTAATAGTTGCAATTGCAAATGCATTTGCACTTTCATCGGCTGTTTACATCGCCGCCACCATCTCCGGTGGGCATTTGAGAAGAATCCTTACCGGGATATCTGAAAGAAGAAAGCAATATCAAATCATCCTTACCGGGAGCCTTGAGAGGACCCATTTGAAACACAGCCCCCCGAACCTCATCCATAGACACAGGGGCGGCAATACTAACAAGATCCATATCAGCAAGACAAGGAAAAGCATTTGGAAATTCAAGAGCAGGAAAAACGGTCCTATCTTCCAAATAAAGCGAGCCAAAAAACTCACCCGCCAAAGGTTTTAAGACCTCTTCATCATCCTGCCACCTGCCGTCACTATCCTTTAAGCGCACGCACATATTCCTGCGCCTCCTATTATTCACAATAGCATGATAATATGCCGTATTACGGTCTCCAAACTTAGCCCACTGAACTTTGGCCTTCTGACACCAAATGGCTTCCTCATCATCAAGAGTTCTTTCAAGTTCCATTTTCAAATCAGTCTCCAAAGATAGAAGATTCTGAGAAGGAGCCAACTCAATATCTCTCTGAACACCCGCAATCCTATCCAGCAACCAATTCTTCTTATAGCTCAGATTCCCAATAACCGACTTATGCCACGAAGAAAGAGCCGTAGAAAGACTATAAAGATTGTCACAAATATGCTTATTAACATCCCAATTATTAGCAACAAGCGCCCGAAATCCCTCCTTCTCCTGCCACACATTAAGAAATTTAAAACAAAATGGCCGAGGGACACTACTTCTGAAAATAGAAGTGAACAAAAGAGGGCAATAATCAGAGTTAACACGAGGAAGATGAATAATAGATGAAGTAGACCAAAACTCCATCCATGCCAAGTTACACAAAGCCCTATATAACCGTGCAAAAGACAAACCACCGCGCCTAGTGAAGGACTGACCCGAAAAGCCCAGATCAAGAAGTCCCAAACTCTCATAAAAATTTCGAAAGAGTTTACAAAAAGCAGAATCATTGGCCGAGTTCTTCCTTTCCAAAGGAAATAAAATTGCATTGAAGTCCCCAACCAAACACCAAGGCTTAGTCATATCATTGATCACAGACGGCAACAAGTTCCAGAGAGTTACGAATAAGAGGATTAGGCGAGCCATAGATAGCAGTAATCCAAATAACCTTAGAGTTAGCAAGAGTAACTTCCATATAAACAAATTGCCTGTCTGTATGCAAGACCCGAAGACATAAGTCACTATTTCACAAGACCCAGATGCCCCTAGAAAAACCACGAGCTTCCATTCTATGTGAATTATTGAAACCCAGACCCCGAATAATAGCATCTGCCGAAATCCCACTAGTACGAGGTTCAAGAATAACAACTAAATTCAGTCTATAGCGCTTAACATGCAACTTCAAACTCCTGACAGTAGTAGAATTAGCCATACCACGGCAATTCCAGACCATACTACGAATGTCCATTAATCCTGCAAATAGAGATTGAACGGTTCATGCTCAGAGTCCGAAAACTCTCCTATAGATTCATTATCCTCCATCATTTGATTCGCCACACCATGCATCATCGAATCAATAGCATCATTCACAGGAATAGTCTCCTGGAAACAACTCTCCTGGATCTTAATATTCTTCTTTTTATTAGTTCTATTATTCCGCAACTTAACACCTAACCCATGACCAGATTTTGAAGCAGATTGCTTAGATCTACGATCTGGAGGTTTAGGCTGGCTCAAGTGCTCATTAGTGACAATAACAGTATGCTCTCCTTCCAACGTCGATGGAACTTGATGGTAAGTTATTGGGTTGGCCATTGACTAATTATGTTGAGAATCCATAGCATTGAAATCCTTAGATGCGAACCCAGGAGGAACTACCTGCTGTTGCATAATTGCAGCAGAAATATCCACATCAGTACTTCGGTCAGGAGTCTTGTCAACCGGTTCAGCCCTTTGAATCGAACCATTAGGTTTAACCACTGTAGAAGAACCCGCCTTGTCCAACCTCACATTAGCCGAACAATTAGGCAGAACAGTCCCATGCAAATCCATACATTCCTTATTAGACACATTAGGTTCTCGAGTCTTTATCGAGCCTTGTTTATGTGAATTATTCACAATTACCTTATTCAAAGAATGGGGTCTACCACCCCCTTAGTCAAATTGCCAATTCCTACAGGATTCTTCCCTTTATCAGCTTCCTCAATTAACTCCGATAAAACCTCATAGCGAGATTTCTGGTGAGAATCCTTCTGCTTGCCAACTTTTTCCATTTTTTTTACACCTTCCTTAGGCAACACCGGTCGACGACGGCGGGCCGGAACTAGCATCCATTCGCCATATTGCTCTGTAAGAACATTCACATCCCGATTATCCCTAGGAACATTTCGATTATCAGGAAATCTAGCCTCATTAACCATATTCAAATTCATATCCATAGTATAATTCTTGGGACAATTCTCCTTGTTATGGCCAAAACAGCCACAACCAAAACAAATATTAAAGAGTCCTTTATACTCGATATGATGAAGATGTCCATCAAGTTCAAATTTTGAGATTAATGGTTTAGTCAAATCAAGCTTCACAGCAACCCTAGCAAACTTACCCCTGGAAGCTCCTGCAGTATTATAATCAATCGGAACGGCTTCACCAATGGTATCGGCAATAATACATAAGATATGCTTCCTATACAAATGAATTTTCATACCAGGAAACCGTACCCAAGCAACTATAGATGTTAACGAAGCCTCAGTTGGACAAAAAGAAGAACTCCATGGTTGCACCACTAGATAATGCCTGAAAATGACCCAAGGATCATTAAGCAAAGCAATCAACTGATCATTCTTTTTCTCAAACTTGACGAGAAAGAAATTGTTAGCAAGATCAATAACCTTATACTGTCCTTTAGGCTTCCACATTGTATGCAATCTATCGCAAAGCACCTTATAGCCAATATTCCGCCCTAAAAGACGAACAATAACCGCGTTCTGCCAAGGATGATCCAGGGCTGCTTTAACCTTAGCACTAAGTGCAATCTTGGGATACTCTCCCGATTTATCAACAATCACGTTAGAGACATCCAGTTGCATGGAATCAATATCTTCATGCAATACCGGAAGATCATTAATATTCTGAGAACAACCATCAGTCTCCATGTCCTCACTATCTTTCTGAATACTACGTTGATCTCTAAGCAAACAATCTCAAAATGACAGACTTCGTGAACCCTCATTAGAGGACTCCCAGATCTTAACCTTCTTGGTGGAACGGTCATCCGGTGGAGACGGCGCTGGATCTTTCTCCAGAGAACTCATTCGAAAGTTGGAAAAATTATTTTTTTTAAACGATATGAAAACTCAGTGTTCTATTCTTACCGTTTTGGTTCGCCTAAAAACACCCTACGTAATTCTCCTATTTGAGAATCACTTTAATTTTTCTCGTCTCAAGAAATAAAATTTCTGGAGTCAAGTCAAATATTTTAATTTGGTCAAATTTACAATTAGCTGTTTGAAATGTTAATATTAAATATAAAATATTAAATAAATAAAATTAATCATAATAAAATAAATAACTACAAAGTCATAAAATTTCTTTTTAATTAATTAAATTTTAATGCCAAAAATTATTAAATAAATTAAATAAAAATTATTTATTTTTAGTTTAAAAATTAAAGCTAAATATTCATTTATTTTTTATTATTTAAAATAATTAAAAAGTTAAATACAACAATTATAATATTTATAAAAAATATTATGAACAATATATCAAATGTATTAATAATAAAAATAATATAAATTTATTTATAATTTTTTGCATCTATTCCAATTTATAGGTATAAAAAGTTATAGAGTTTTATAAGGGATTGATTAATTCTTTTTTTTATTAATTATATATAAATAAAAGAAATATTTGAATTTAAATTGCACTACGAGTAAAAATAAAAAGACTCAATGACGTAGCAGAAGCGAGGAAAAAGTAAAGTAAGCAAATAATTTCTATAATCTTGTTTAGACTAAGAATATCAAAAAATATAGAAAAACAAATAATCATTAATTCAATAAATTTTGAAAATTTGGAGAAAAAAAGAGAAAATTTTCTACAAATATTTTATTGATTTAAAAGCTATTGTTTAGTATGAAAATCATACATTATATATTTTTTAGAATTATAGAAACCCTTACTACAGCAAAAAAAAAAAAGAAATATTTTAAAAAGGTCAATAGGCTGCCAACAATGATTTTGGACCAAATATATATGTAGAAATAAATATTATTAAGACAAATAAAATATCACAACCAGAGCTTCGTTCCATATTTCTACAAAAAATAAATAAGAAAATAAAAATTTATCAAAAGTTGCCATAAAAGTAAAAAAGGTTTTCCAATGTTTAAACATTGGAATATCACTGCAAAGTAGAAAGTTTGACTCGTTAACCTATTTCTCATTTAGTTAGATTCAAAGAATGCTCAAAATTGTATTTTTGCCTCTAGGACTGTCCGTGCAAGTTGCAACACCATTAAAAAATTTATTATTACTAATACAAAAATAAACACCTTTGTGCTTCGCCAATTTGTAGATATCACAATGAAATCATTCAATATTTACTTCTTCAAATAGAGAAGGAAACATAAGTTTCATATCATTGAAATATGAGTATCCCAACCCGTGATGATACAGCCAAATCTTATTTTTCCTGAAGTTTAATTAAAGAAAAATAATATATAATGAACTATGAATTCTATTTTCGTTCGATCGACTCCTCAAGGTATTAAAGACCAAGTCTTTTAGCTTGCCCAGTCACCCCCTTTGTGCTCTTTTCCTGAAACACACCGTAAAATGGATGAAAGTACATTGCATTTAGAATTATTAGTCAAATTATGGATTGAAATAAGATTTATGTAAAATTTTGGGACATAAGGAAGATTCTTTGAAGTAAAATATTTATTTAAACATATATCTCTTAGAATAGTGCCATGAACATTGAAAGAATGGCACTTTTAAAAACTAGCGTAAGAGGTTGAAGAGCACAAAAGTCCATATAAACCCATATTGAAATCTTCATACTTGTGCTCAATGTGCAATTTACTAAGTTTCATACGTTGGCCGAGAATCTTAACAAATAACTACATTTATAGCTGATTCATCAGTTCTAATTAGACAAAGGTTATGCTCCTTATATCCCGCAAAAGTCATTATATTTCTTTTTTTTTATAAATTTTAAAAAAATATAATTAATGCATTGATAATTAATGCATTTTTTATCTATCATTATTCATATAATAAATAATATAAATTATTATTGTTAATTTTTTTATTTAAAGTGTGAATTTATTGTAGGATAAAATAAAAAATTAAATATATACTATAAATAAAAATAAATAATTATTTTAAGACATTTCAAAATAGAATAATGCAAAACTTACCATGCAAAGAAGGTGGTATGAAATAAATTTATACGGGGAATTTGCTATTTGCTTAGTAGGTAGTCAATGGTCACAGAGTCGGGAAAGACAATTCTTAAAAGTATTAGATGAATTAGAAGAGAAAGCAGGAGTACAATGACTAAAAATATATGAGAATACCAAAGGCACTAGTGCCCGTCACAGAAAGTGATTAGTGCTTCCATTATGTCCCTGACAAGTTCCTTAGCTTTTTTATCTCTTGCTATTTACTAGTAGTTTTCTGATTAGGAGATCACGATGCAAAGCTATATCAATAATTAATGTTTTTCCATACGTAATAACAGTTTGAATGGGACAACCCAGCAGCTTTATTTAAGTTTTACGAGATTTGAGCTATAATTTGCTTGCTGGGAAAATACCTTCTCAACTTTGGGACAAGTTTAGAACAACTTAATCAATGACAATTATCTCCATGGTTCATTTTCTGTTTCTTTTAGCAACATATTGAGCTTGATTGCTTTTTATGGTCCATGATTAATATACATTACAATTGCTCTTTCTTTATAGTATTATTGCCTTGATTATAGCTTGCTGTAGTGGCGGAATCAGAGAGTTGTTGAGAGGGGGCAAAATCACCGGTCGCCGTCGCCGTCTCCATCGCCGTCTGTTCACTGTCTCTCTCGCCTGCTCTCTGGTCGTCTGCAACTCAACTCTCTTTGTCTCTGTCTCTCTCGCTCGAGCCAGCAGCCTGCTGCTGCTGGCTTTAAATTTTTTTTTTAATCATTTTCACGTGAAACGGCGTCGTTTCACTTGATAGAGTTAAAAAAAAATTTTAAAGTCCCTAGGGGCATTTCAGTAAATTCACATGAGAGGTTGTCTTCAACCTCTCACATAAACAGGTCTCTGCTGACTGCGTGAGAGGGGGGCGGAGCAAGGCAGCAGCAACGACGAAGGGGGGGCGGAGCTCTCCCCTTCTCTCTGCAGCACTCACGGCCGGCGGCAATGATTCCTATATATGTGTTCATTGCTGCCGGCGAGGGGGTCGTCCGCCCCCACACGACACCTCCCAGCTCCGCGCTGGCTTGCTGGTATTAATCAGTATTTCTAGGCTCTGCAGCTCTAATACAAAGTGACAAGCATCTAAACTAATATCTTGATTCGAGTGTTATGGCTGTGGAGAATGGCATGAATTTAGTAACAAGTACTACACCGAAAAAACATGAAGAAGAGGAGAAAGGCTCTAAAGTAAATGTGCACTCTCAAGCGACAGAGAAGAGCAAAGGAGATGAGAAAACTGACTCTGTTCCATTTCACAGGCTCTTTTCTTTTGCTGATCCTGCAGATATTATGTTGATGATCATGGGCACAATTGGTGCTGTTGGAAATGGGTTAAGTCTGCCCTTGATGACAGTAATATTTGGGGACATGATTGACGGTTTTGGCAAAAACCAGAATAAAAATGCGGTGCATGTTATTTCCAAGGTATGTATCCCTATTCTTTAGTATAAACTCTTATTCTTTAGCATACGATCATTATGCATGTCTCTAACAGGAAGATCCAGAATTGAGTTTTGGCTTTAAATTTTTTCAAGTTAGAATGTTATTGATCAAAATTAGGAGTTGAAGTTCAACTTTTGGCTGAAACTGATTTTCTTTCCTATTCAAAGGGTGAGATACTGATTTTTTGCCTGGAAAAAACTTAGGTGTTGCTGAAAATAGTCTGCGTGGCGGTGTTTTTTACTGCAGCCTCATTTCTGCGTAAGTATATATTCAATAATGTAACCTCTTATACAAATATATATCTAATTTGGAAAGCATATGAACTGAAACATCTGCATATATTTGTCTGTCAGAGGTGGCATGCTGGATGTTACAGGAGAGAGACAGGCTGCACGGATAAGAGGTTTATATTTAAAAAATATTCTGAGACAAGATGTCGCTTTCTTTGATATGGAAACAAGCACTAGAGAGATCATTGGTAGAATGTCCGGTGATACTGTTCTTATTCAAGATGCTATGGGAGAAAAGGTATTATATTTAAAATTCTGGCCTATGCAATGCATTCCTGTGGTTCAAATTTGTCCACTTTCATGCAGGTAGGGAAATTTCTTCAGTTTGTATAAATATTTGTTGGAGGATTCGTAATAGCATTTGTCAAGGGATGGCTTCCTACCCTTGTCATGTTATCCACTCTTCCCCTGCTTGTGCTGGCTGCTGCAGCCATATCTATCTTGATAGATAGGATGGCATCTCGGGGACAAAATGCTTATGCAAAAGCAGCAACTGTGGTTGAGCAGACTATTGGCTTTATTAGAACTGTATGTTTACAACAGCCAGTATTAGACATCAAATATGCCAGGAAAATAATCATATATAATTAAATATACTCATTGTTTATTTGTAATCCAGGTCGCATCATTTAATGGGGAAAATCAAGCTATAAGTAACTACAAAAGGCTTCTTGTGACAGCTTACAATTCAGGTGTTCATGAGGGCCTCGTTATTGGATCAGCTCTTGGCATATTTTCATTGATCATGTTCTGTAGTTATGGTTTTGCAATATGGTTTGGGGGAAAGATGATCCTGGAAAAAGGATACACGGGTGGTGAAGTGCTTAATGTGATGACTGGTTCCACGTGAGTTTACTTGTGAAGTAACATAAGTCCAGAAAGAAAATACACAAACTAAATGATAATAAAATGCAAGATGAACAGATATAAACGCTATTTCCTTTGATGATTCATTATTTATTGACCTTTTGCGTTTACATATGGACAGGGGAGGAGGGAGAGGGGGGGAGCTGGGGGGCACCCCTCCTCCCCTCCCCTCCCCCACATATGTATATATATATATACATGTAAACTATATAAATTATATAATAAATTAAAATATTGAATATAAAATAAAATTTTAATATAAATTGTGATTAGCTTGATGAAATTTAAACTATAAATTATAATTAGTTTAATAATATTAGAATTATAAATTTATAATTACTCGTCGGTATTTTTTTTGTGTAAATTTTGCCCCTCGATGAATTTTTGGTTCTGCCACTGCATATGGATGCTTCAGGTCCCCAGGTCAGACATCTCCTTCTCTGAGTGCAATCGTTGCTGGACAAGCTGCAGATTAATAAGATGTTTGAGACTATCAACAGAAAGCCAGAGATTGATGCTGATGACACAAAAGGAAAGATATTGGATGAAATCCATGGAGAGATAGAGTTGAGACAAGTATATTTCAGTTATCCAACTAGACCAGATGAGCAGATACTGAATGGGTTCTCTCTTTGCATCCCAAGTGGCATGACTGCAGCTTTGGTCGGACAAAGTGGAAGCGGGAAGTCAATGGTGATCAGTCTAATAGAGAGATTTTATGATCCACAAGCTGGTGAAGTTCTAATAGATGGGATTAACCTCAAAGAGTTCCAGCTTAAGTGGATTAGGAAGCAAATTGGCCTCGTAAGCCAAGAACCTGTGTTGTTTACAACCAGTATTAGAGACAATATTGCATATGGAAAAGCAGGAGCAACCAGAGAAGCGATAAGAGCTGCAGCTGAACTTGCCATTGCTGCTAAATTTATTGAAAAACTGCCTCAGGTTTTTACTAGTTACCATTAATTAATTCAGCATGCAATCTTCCTTTGTTAGTATCGCATTGATTTGTAATTCCTTTTGGATGATGGAATTTTAAATCCAGGAATTAGATACCATGGTTGGTGAGCATGGAACTCAACTTTCTGGTGGACAGAAGCAGAGAATTGCAATAGCAAGAGCAATCCTACAAGATCCTCAAATTTTACTCTTCGATGAAGCTACCAGTGCACTTGATGCAGAATCTGAAAGAATTGTTCAGGATGCATTAGACAAGATTATGGTCAAGAGAACAACTGTTATTGTTGCCCATCGTCTGAGTACAGTTAGGAATGCTGATATGATTGCAGTCATCCAACATGGAAAAATGGTTGAAAAAGGTAATTACATCAATAGACCAAATCTCAATGCTAACAAGCACAAGTAGAAACGCTGACTTAAAATTCACTGAAATTGGAGCTTCAAAAGTCTCAAGAATTTCATTAGATTAGGCTGCTTATATAGCAGAAAAAACAATACAAAAGGTGAAGGTAAGGAGAGAGATATTTACAACTAAAAAGGATATCATACCAGAATTTTAGGATTATAAAAAAAAGAAAATCTTATTTTTTAGTCTCTAAAAAATTTCACCCCTCCAACAAGCTGTTTATCATTGTTTGATATTGCCTGTTTGCCTACAGCTTCAAAATCAAAATGTTTTTCACATATTCTCAATCTTTTTATGAGTTCTCGATTCCTATATATAACTGCTCTTGTACAAGATGCTTTGTTTGATATTGGAAAACTTAATATTAACAAATATATCCCGTTTCATCGCAAGTCTTGATTAAGTGTGAAATTTAAGAAATTTCATCGCCCTCACAAATTTGTCAGATTTCTGTTTAGTTTTATAATGCCTTGATCAAGTGTAGCATTTATTATTTTTCCTGCCTGCATAAATGGCAGAACATTTTTGTGATTCTGATCCATAATATTATAAGGGAACATAATTTATTTCTACTAATTTATCAGGTTAACATTCAGAACTACTTGCGAACCATGATGGAGCATACTCTCAGCTTATAAGGTTACAAGAAGTAAACAAAGATTCAAAATGTGCTGCAAGTGAGCATATACGACCAAACATTTCTTCAGAGTCTTACAGACAGTCGAGTCAAAGAAATTCCTTGCGAAGGTCCATTAGTCAAGGGTCACCTGGAGTTGGAAATAACAAACGCCCCTCATTTGGTTTACTTACAGGACTTGACATCTCTGAAAATTCCCAAGAAAAACCAAAAGTTTTTTCAAGAACAAAAGCGAACTCCAGAGGTCCCAATCCGCCGCCTAGCAAACCTGAACAAACCTGAGATTCCAGCGCTTATAGTTGGATCTATAGTTGCAAGTATTAATGGCGTAATATTACCTTTTTTTTTGGTATACTATTTTCTAGACTGATTAAAGCATTTTATGAACCACCTCATGCATTGAGAAAGGATACGAATTTCTGGACAATAATCTTTGTCATGATTGGCCTTATATCATTTTTGGCATATCCAACACAATCATACTTCTTTACTGTGGCTGGGTCTAAGTTAATACAACGAGTCCTATCAATGTGTTTTGAGAAGGTGGTCCATATGAAGGTTGGTTGGTTCGATGAGCCTGGGCAATCAAGTGGCACGATTGGTGCTAGGTTTTCAGCTGATGCAGCAATAATGCGTACTCTGGTTGGAGACAGACTAGCTCAGATGGTTCAAAGCATTGCATCAGCAGCAGCAGGTCTGGTCATTGCTTGCATTGCTAGTTGGCAATTGGCCTTGATTATTCTTGGACTAATTCCTCTCGTAGGAATCAAAGGATATGTTGAAGTAAAGTTCATGAAAGGGCTCAGTGCAGTTGCAAAGGTATGCCTTTTTATCTTGCGATGTTGTATTACATTGGTTTTTTAGATTCAAGGAAAAAAAAGAAATCAGGGAATAAATATAGATTATTGCAGATAATGTATGAGGAAGCAAGCCGAGTTGCGAATGATGCAATAGGAAATATAAGAACTGTGGCGTCTTTCTGCACAGAAGAGAAGGTTAAGGAAATGTACAAAAAGAAATGCGAAGGCCCTGCTAACACAGGAATAAGACAAGGGCTTATCAGTGGAATAGGATTTGGAATGTCAACCTTCTTGCTGTTTTCTGTCTGTGCAGCTATTTTTTATGCAGGAGCTCAACTTGTCAAGCATGGGAAAGCAACATTCTCTGATGCTTTTCAAGTGGGTATATCTAAGTTAATTCTTAAAAAACTACTGATTTTTTTGTAAATATATTGATATTTTTTGCATGCCTGTTTTTCAGGTTTTCTTTGCTTTAATAATGGCAGCTGTGGGAATTTCTCAATCAAGTAACTTTGCTACTGATTCCTCCAAGGCCAAGAGTGCTGCTGCTTCCATATTTTCAATTTTAGATAAAAAATCAAAGATAGATTCAAGTGACGAGACAGGAATGACATTAGAGAATGTAAGAGGAGAAATTGAATTCCGTCATGTAAGCTTTAGATATCCTTCTAGGCCAGAAATTCAAATCTTCCAAGATCTCAATTTGGCTATTCATTCTGGCAAGGTAAAATATATATTCCATTTCTTCCAAGCAATGACAAGAAATAAATGAACTTTCTAATTACAAAATCTATAGTAATGTCAAGTTTTTCTTCCAGACTGTGGCACTAGTTGGAGAAAGTGGAAGTGGGAAATCCACTGTCATTTCATTGTTACAAAGATTTTATGATCTAGATTCTGGTCATATAACTCTGGATAGTGTCAAAATTCAAAATCTGCAACTTAAGTGGATGAGACAGTAGATGGGGCTTGTGAGCCAACAACCAGTCTTGTTTAATGACACAATCCGTGCTAACATTGCCTATGGGAAGGACGGAAATGCAACAGAAGCAGAAATTTTAGCAGTATCAGAGCTGGCCAATGCACACAAGTTCATTAGTGGCTTACAACAGGTTAGAACAAATTATATCTATATTTATAGATCCTTTCAGAGGCCAAATAATATTTAACTTATCCTGTTTGCTGACACTGCAAAATACAGGGGTATGATACTGTTGTAGGGGAGCGAGGAGTTGCAATTGTCCGGAGGGCAGAAACAAAGAGTAGCCATAGCTCGTGCTATAGTGAAAAGTCCTAACATACTGCTGTTAGATGAAGCTACTAGTGCTCTTGATACTGAATCTGAAAAAGTGGTTCAAGATGCATTAGACCGAGTAATGGTGAACAGAACCACAGTTATTGTTGCTCATCGATTATCTACAATTAAGAATGCAGATGTTATTGCAGTGATTAAAAATGGGGTTATTCTAGAGAAAGGAAAGCATGAGACTTTGATCAATATTGAAGATGGTTTCTATGCTTCCTTAGTAGCCCTACAGACTGCCTCCACAGCATAAGCTGCTAAACATTTTCGAATCTAATTGCAAACATATTTTTGCATTTAGAAAAACATTTTCTTTCATAAATGCTTGGCAGCATAACTAGATCTCTAGTCCAGAGATATTTTCTTTCATCGTGCAAGCAATCTTATTCATGGGTTGGGCTTGTGTTCTCTATTTGCACAGACAAGGAAGGCATGCTAAAATTTTTTCAAACTTGAGCAAACCTGTCAACAGGTATAATTGGAACTGACATTTCCGCATAAATGATCGCGTCAGAGCCAATATTGTTATTATAACGGCAAGTCCATAAAAATCAACGGACAACCGGTAAAATAATTTCTCTTTAATGAATTACGAGTGGCAATTTGATGCTTTGTGCTGCTTTAAGAGATAATATTTTTCTTAAATGTAAATATTAATTTTAATACTTTTAAATATTAATATAAAAAATATATGAATAAATTAAAAATATTAATTTGTATAAATTTCTAATTAAATCCTGCAAAAATATAATAACACGAAAATTTTGTTTTTGATAAAGTATCTTTTTATATAAATTTTTCATGTGGAAGACTGAAAAATAGAAAACCAATATTGCATTCTATTTCAATTAGCCTATGTTTTGTTCCTTAGAGGTGCAATGGAAAAGAAAAGAAATAAAGAGGGAAAAAAAAAAGAAAGAAATGAAGGAAAATTAATTTTTACTTCTTTTCTTTTGTTTGGTTATCAAATTAACATAGAAAAGAAAGAAAAATTTATAAAGTTGATTTTTTCAATTAACTTCCCATTATTTTAAATTAATGAAGGATAAATTAATAATTTTATTATTTTTATCTTTTTATTTTTTATTTATCTCTATTTTTCTTCAAATTAACGAGAAACGATTTTATTGAATTTAATGAAAATGAGAGAAATTAATTTTTATTCTTTTTCCTTATTTTCTTTCTCTTATTTTAATCTAAACAAACAAAATATGAGAAATATAATTTTTATTCTCCTCTTTTTCATCCATTTGTCTCGATACAAAACAAAGGCTTAGGCTAATATTTTTAACATACTTAAAGCATATGGGTCCAATAATTTAAAAATATTAAAAGAAAATAAAAGGTACCAAATTAAGGGGAAAACCTACCTAATAAGTCAATTTATAAATCTATAAATGATAAAAAATAAATAAATTATAATCTAAAAATAAATAAAATAACATATTATATTATTATATTATAACATCATTGTTTTTCAATAAATGTAGCATCAGCTTAATTGCTAGATTTTAATTTAAATTAAATTAAATTAAATGATTTAAGGGATAAATAATTAATTAAAAGTGAGAAATAGATAATATATATGTGAAATATAAGAGAAATACACATTACATATAAAGTCAAATATGAATTAGAAAAGTCAATAGATGAATAGTAAAATAAAGGGTAAAATGATAATTTCACTTAAAAAATAAATTAATTAAAAAAATTCAAAAATAATTTTATTTTTTAGTGGAAGAATTAATTTAAAGAATTAAACATAAATAAATAAACAATAAAAATTAATTAAATATATATAAATAATTTTTAAAAAAGAAAAAAGAAAATAAAAGTCAAAATTAAAACTTACCTTCCTCTTCTTCTTCCTCTACCATGGTTGAAATCTACCTAGCTTAAGGGAAGAGATTTTTGCTCCATCCAACATTAAATTCTTCAAGTTTTAAAGAATTAAAGTGGTTTTAGGCAAGTTTCCAACAAGTAAAGTTAATTTTAAGTTTTTTTTAGTTTTTATGAATTTATGAAATATGTGAAATTATGATATTTGAAGGGGCTATTTTTAATTGGCTAAATGGTGTTGGATGATGTTAGTTTGATGTATATATAATAATTTTAAGCTTGAACTTAAGAAAAATTTGGATTTAGTTAGGGTTTGGAAGGGGAAGAGAGAAAGTAAGGGTTTCAGGAATATTAAACTTAAAGAATTTGTGTTTATTTAATTTTATGATTTGAATTGTATTATTTAAATATTGTTAATGATAAAAATGAATTTAAATTACCATTTGGAATTACTTAGATGGAAAAATTAAAATTAATGAGGTTTATGGCAAAATTTTTGAAATTGTGATGGAAAAGTGATACATTATATTTTAATGCTTGAAATGTGTTAAAATATGATGTATTAGGTATATTTAATCTAAAAACTCAATTTAAAATATATTAGAATAATTTTCTAGAGTTAAAGTATGTTATGATAAAAATTTAAAAAATTGTAAAATTAAGCCTTAATTCTTGTTTTAGATTTTAAACATCTAGAAATGTGATATTAATTGATTATATTTATTCACATTGGATATATGTGTTGAGCATATATGATTTCCATCAACTTAGTCGTGAAAGACTTTTGAGCATTTTGAAAGTGAAGTGGAGTTTTAACTCCATTTATCGCTTTAAAGAGATTAGTACATACTTTTGCATTGAGTGTGGTTGATTTAATTAATTTTGAACATAATACATTTCATTATGTGAATGTGTATGTATAACATTATTTGAAATAACAATGTTTAATTTATGTTGATTGCGGCATGATAAGCCATTAGAGAATGGCTAAATAAAATATTTATATAAAATGTGTAAAGTATAATTCATACACTAACATGAGAAAGTAAACCACATTTGCATTATTTATGATAATTATTTATGAAAACTATGGTGTGAGCCGAAATGTGAAATTACATTGAAAGAAATGTGTATTGTTTGTATCTTATATATTATCTAGTTGCCAGAAGATTGTGCTTGAATATTGGTATACCATACACCAAAATGAATGAGACACTGAGTGACACAGAAATGTACTTACTCCCGAGTGAGACACCAATAATAGACAAAACAACGAGCCTAGGATTAGATAATTATATAAGATGTTTGGACCCATGTTTAGAGTGTTATTTAATGTGTATAATAAAAATATTTGACATTTTTAACATGATGCTTATATGTCATTATATATGTATGACGTCATTTTTATATTTAATTTAAGTATGTACTACTAGATAATATACTTAACACGATTAAATTTCAATCGCACAAGTGACAGGGTAGATCCGGATGATTCGACGAGTGTTGCTAGACCACCCCAAGTCTAGATTTTTGTGTGTAAAGTCCTTTGCGCTACTAAGAATCAGTGCCACTTACATATCATATATACACTTTTAAACTTTTTAAAATACTTTTGAGTTTGCACATTATACATATATAATCATGTATATGGTATAAAATATATATTTTTTCTTTGGTGTAATATATTAAATAACAATGAGATATATATATATATATGAATGTGTTTTTTATAAAATATTGGTAAATTGAGCCGTTGGCTATTTTGAAGAAATGCATGCATTAAATAAATAATTAAAAGTATATTTTAATTGAGGTTGTGTTATTTAAATTTTAAAATCATAAATAAAACTCTGACAAATTTTTTTTAAATATTTTTCATTTAATACTTTTTTACTTTTTAATTTACTAGCGGTTAAATTTATTTATTTATTAAAATATATTTTAAGTATTCTTAAATGGTTACCATAAAATTAAGGAATTTTTTTTTAAAAGAAATTGTAATATAATAAATTATATTTAGTATATGCATTTTATATATACCAAGTTTATATATTATATGTATACAAGATATAAGGATATTACAGTAAATTTTTTTATAATTTTTTTAATTAAATATACTATGATTGATAATTTGATAATTTCAGCGGACTTGCCAAAAACTGATAGTGCTCTCACGGTCTTATAATACTCAATACCATTCAACATAACTATTAATTTATCGTTATTATTTTGATAAAAATAAAATTATCATTATTATTATTATTATTATTATTATTATTTTATTTAATCAACCTAAGAGTAAATTCAAAACTCCAGTTAAACACTACCTTTCAAAAATTTTCATTTATTTTTTATAACTCCCCATTGATGGTTAGCTATTCTTAATTAACTAAATATGTAAATATACTGCTTATACCAATATTTTAAACTGATTATGAATCAATTAGCGGCGAGTTATAACGAGACTATTTAATTAGTGTAAAATGATAAAACATATTAATAAAATAAAATTTTTTTTTTGACTCAGTTTATTGATTAACATAACTAGGATTTCAATGAAGTTTATCTTGCAGTTCCAAAAAAAGATTGACTAGCAAATCGAAACAACTGCATTATATATATTCTATTTAGGTAGGGTTCAGATATCCATTAAAATTGTTCATTCTGAATATAAACTCGTTTAAAATTTAAATTATTCAAATTTATTTAAATCTGATTATAGTTATATTCATATTCATTTTAAATTTATTTAATAATACTTTTTTACTATTTAAACTCGCTTAATTACATATTTAAATATAAAAATTTAAAAAAATATAAATTATAGATTATAATTTTTAAATTAAATAATTATAAATAAATATTTAATATTAATATAATTTTATTAAAAATAATTTCATATTATATCATTTTATAATTAAAATATAATATAATAAATACTTAATTAAAATTTTAATAAAATATAATTAATATATTACTATATTCGAATAATGAATATTCAAAAATTTAAATTTAAATTCGATTTGAATCTATCATAAATAATAAAGTTATTATTATATTCATCTAAATTTATTTATAAATAATTTATTTTTTATATAAACAGATTTAATATCTGAAAATATATGATATGCTGTGGTTCTTATATGTCGGGCAAGATTTTCCTGCAAGGTTGCAACCAAGTGATACGGGAATTCCGGCTGCCTGCAGCGTCCGCATAACAGGCAGCTCAAGCCCAAAATCCGGCTTAGTTTTAAATATTGCTTTTTTTTTTTTAATTTTAATTTTTTTACTTAGCCTTCTTTTATTTCCTTTTCTTTTCTATGTTATTTTTTTAACTATTAGATTTATTCTTATTTCTCAGCCACTGTAACAAAAAAAAATAAAATCCCGGTCCTGCATAAAATGCAGCCCAAAAATTTGATTTAAAATTAGCTAATTATGGTGAGGTGGAATTTTCAAACAGATAATAGTTTGCAATATTTACATATCTATTTTAAAAAATAATTTTTATTAAAAAATACTATAAAAATTAAAAATATTTATATTTTTTAAAAAAATGATATAAATTTTTAAAAATATCTCATTTCTCAATAAAATAATTTTTTTTAAATATATACCTCCTCCCTCAATACTATCAATATTTTACTTCAAATTTTTATTTTTTTAAAATTTACTATTAAATAAAAAATTATAATAAAATAATAAAAATTAATATTTTAAATTATTTTTTATCATAAAAAATTCATAATAAAAAATTTAATTTTAATTATAAAAATAAATAACACTAAAAAAATAAAAATAAAATAAAATATACAAAAAGACATCAATAAAAATCATTAAATTTATTTTTAAAATTTTTTTATATATTATACATATGAAAAAAATTTAAAAAAAATATAATTTCGTTATGTAAATGTTGTGTATATATTATATTTTTATTATTTAAGTTGTATGTATTTTATATAAAAATTGTTGAATATTGTGTGAATATTGTATAAATGTTAAGTGAATATTTTGAGAATAAAAAATTTTAAAAAATAAAATAAATATTAAAAATATTATGTAGATGTGTTTTATATTTATTGTATATATATATTGTTGATATGTTGTAGATATTATATATATAGTTTGTATTGTTGAGTATATATTTTATATATATTATATATTTATTTATTTTTTATATGTATATTATTAATATGACCTTAAAAAAATTTTAAATAAAAAATATAAATAAAATTAAACCGTAAAAAAATGAAAAAAAGAAAAAAGAAAAACGACGATGAGGTAAAATTGTTAATAAGTTGGGCGGCCCGGTATATTTGATAAGTGATTGGGTTTTAGGCGTAAACAGTATAAATTTCTCTAATTGTTTTGGTAGGGAAAAATAAAGCAACTGATTACTCCATATACATTCGCGTTGCATCACTATCCACTAATGCTTCTATACCAACCTCAGAAATTTCTTCTTGATGGTGCATTACTGCATTTTATATCCACGGAATCCACCAACAAATGGAATTAAACATTAAACTAATATCGCACTGGATCTAGGCAGTATTGCATCATTATGTATCCATATTTGGTGCTCCTGTCAATTCTGGCTAAACAGTAAAACAAACTTTTCATCCCAAAAATAAATAAATAAAAAGCAGCCTTTAACACAATTGGACGGACTGAGTCGCTCTTGTAATGAGCACTAACCGCACGCTGGTGATACTGTCAACTAAGAGAATGTTTGCCTTTGCATATATGAACCAAGACATGATTGGTTCCAGACCATTTTTTCTTTTCCCGGATACTGATATAAACCTCCAAGATTAGATGCTAGTACATGCTTGAGGTAAGTCCAAATGAATCAAAACATAAACAATGGATTGATATGAGATAAATGTCTAGCAAACAGCAGAAAGAGAACTTTCTCAAAAACGAGGAATTCTGTCTCTTTGTTGCTTTTAGTAACTGTCTTTCTGCAAAGCTAGCTTTTCTTCATCCGCGGAAACTTTGGCTCTCCTCAAATGGAAAGCAAGTCTTGGAAACCAATCAAATCTCCAGTCATGGGTAATATCCCCAGAAACTACCAATTCCAGTGACTTAAGTCATTGTAAATGGCGCGGAATAACCTGTGACCATGCAGGAAGTGTTACTGAAATAAATCTTGCATACACAGGCATCACAGGTACCCTCCAAAGCTTAGATTTCTCTTCCTTTCCAAACCTTCTTTGTCTCGATCTAAAAGTAAACCAGCTTACTGGCCCCATTCCGTCCAACATAGCCATACTTTCCAAACTTCAATTCCTTGACCTCTCCACAAACTCTCTTAGTGGCACTCTGCCTCTTTCTCTTGCCAATCTCACTCGTGTTTATGAGCTAGACATTTCTGGAAACAATATCATCGGCGCTCTGGACCCACACTTGTTTCCTGATGGAACAGGAGCTACCAAAACTGGCCTTATCAGCCTAAGAAATTTTCTCCTTCAAACTACCGGACTCGGTGGTAGAATTCCTGAAGAAATAGGAAACCTGAAAAATCTCTCTCTTCTAGCTCTAGATGATAACGGTTTTTATGGTCCAATCCCTTCCTCTTTATGAAATTTGAAGGAGTTAACCATTCTACGCCTTTCCAGCAATCGATTATCAGGAAACATTCCACCAAATTTAGGCAACTTGAGCAAGTTAAATGATTTGCGCTTGTTCAAAAACCAAGTATCTGGTTTAGTGCCTCCAGAATTTGGCAATCTTTCATCTTTAACGGTTCTGCACCTTTCTGAAAATAACTTCACAGGCGATTTGCCACAACAGGTATGTCAAGGAGGAAAGTTGGTGAACTTCACAGCTGCTTTCAACAAATTTTCTGGTCCAATCCCAACAAGCCTAAAGAACTGTCCTACCTTGTATAGAGTTAGGCTTGAACATAACCAACTCACAGGAGTTATAGACCAAAGTGTATCCAAATCTCACTTACATTGACATAAGTTTCAACAAGTTGGGAGGCAATCTCTCAGCGAAATGGGGGCAATGACTAAACCTGACACTTATGAATTTTTCTGGGAATATGATAGGGGGTAAAATCCCTGTTGAAATCAGTCAGCTGAACCAGCTTGTAGTGCTTGACCTTTCTTCCTATGAAATTTCTCAAGAGATACCACCACAACTTGGAAAGTTATCCAAGCTGAGCCTCAAAGATAATAGGCTTTCAGGTCAGGTACCTACAGAAATTGGAGAACTATCCAATCTGCAGTTTCTAGATTTCTCTATGAACATGCTAAGTGGACAAATTCCATATCAAATTAGAGATTGTTCTAGACTTCAAATGTTAAGCTTGGGCAAGAATAACTTGACTGGGATAATCCCATATCAAATTGGTAATCTTGCAGCTTTACAAGATTTACTAGATTTGAGTTAAAATTTTCTTGTTGGAGAAATACCTTCTCAGCTTGGGAAGCTTACAAGTTTAGAACAACTGAACCTATCACACAATAATCTCAGTGGTCCAATTCCTGCTTCTCTTAGCAACATGTTGAGCTTAACTGCTTTCAACCTCTCTTACAACGACTTAGAGGGTCCCCTTCCTGATAACAAAATCTTTGCTTCGGCCCAGCCAAGTGCTTATAGCAACAATGAAGACTTGTGCAGTGAGGAAGTACAAGGTTTGAGACCCTGCAATGCTGCTTCTGCTGGAGAGACTGGTGGAGATAATAGAAACAGAATTATTATTTTAGCTGCTGCAATTGGTAGGTGGACTGTTCCTTTCACTTGCATCTGTTGGTTTCCTTGCATTTTTCTGCAGACGGAGCTCAAGAAATATGTCAAGAGTTGGAAGCAAATCAAGCAGCACGGAAGATCTATTCTCAGTATGCCATTTTAATGGCAGGATTGTGTATTAAGACATCATTGAAGCCACAAAAAACTTCAATGACATATAGGAGAGGGAGGAACTGGAAAGGTTTATAAAGTGGAAATGTCGGGTTCTCAGGTTTTAGCAGTGAAGAAGCTGAATCATTTAGGCAAAGATGGAGAGGTTTCAAGGATTAAAAATTTTAGCCACGAGGTAGCAGCTTTAGCAGAATTACGCCACCGTAACATTGTGAAACTCCACGGATTCTGTTCTCGAGGAAAGCACACATTTTTTTGGCTTATGAATTCATAGAAAATGGAAGCTTGGCAAATATGCTAAGCAGCGAAAAAGGAGTCAGCGAGTTAAATTGGGAGAAGAGGATTAAAATAGTTAAAGGAGTTGCTCATGCTTTATCTTATATGCATCATGATTGTAATCCACCTATAATTCATCGAGACATATCGAGCAACATCATCCTTCTGAATTCTGAACTTGAGGCTTACGTTTCAGATTTTGGCACCACCAGGTTTTTGAAGCCTGATTTATTTAACTGGACAACAATTGCAGGCACATATGGCTATGTTGCTCCAGGTACAATTAAGCAAAAATTCTACAGTCATTGGTGCTATATCAATTTGATTCCAGCAAAATTCATTACTTTATAACACATTTATTTAACTTATTGCAGAGCTTGCTTACGCAGCAGCGGTGACGGAGAAATGTGATGTTTATAGTTTTGGTGTATTGACATTAGAGGTTCTGAGTGGAAAGCATCCAGGGGAACTCATATTCTATCTACACTCATTAAAGATGGACGTCTCCCACTTCCCTCAGATCAACAACTTGCTGATAAATTGTCTTGTCTGTTAAATATAGCTTTAACATGTTTACGACCTAATCCACAAGCTCGACCGTCCATGAGAAATGCATCTCAGCTCCTTGACATGATGGCCAGTTCTGATCAGTAAATTTCAATCAATTCTGGCCTCTTGATGCAAAGAATTTGTAAATATTGGACTAGTTCCAAAGTTTCTGGGTGCCTAAAATTATTTATGTACTGCTAATTTATCCATAAATCACTCTCTATAATTAAATGTATCTATTTCCCTTGCATTATATTATTCAGTTCTCTAAGAATGTATGTCGTTCGGTAGTTAAATGTGAATGTTCTCCTCGGATTGCCATCCTCAATTTGAGGTAAACGACAGGCTCAAAACAACTAAGAGAAAGACACAAACGGCAAGAGAAATAAATTAAACGATAAATATGACAAAACGAGAAACAAAAATTACGAAAAATAAAAAAGACGAGCATGCTTTCACATTTCATAGAAAAAGACTACAAATAGGTTTTCGGTTCACGTATCTTCTTAGCGCCGGCGGCCTTGACAATGGCCAGAACCTTCTAATGCTATTTTGTTACCTCTCTGAAACGCACCCTTGAAAACTCTTTTCCTTTCTGCTGATTTCAATTCAATTATTTCCCCTAATTTCAATTTTTTACTGTTGTCTATGCCTTTCATTTCACAAGTCGTATATTACATGGTGAAATACTGATGTAATTTTGTTGTTTCAACTTTCCACACCAATGCCTAACGGGTGTTGATAAATAAATTTCATTTTATATGAGAAATACTACTAGCAACTAATGTAATAAAAGTATTTTTAATTCAAGAAAAACAATGCCTTGTAATATCTAAAAATACAACATTTCCAACTATGGTAAATAATTTCAAAATAGATGCTACAGCCTTTTGTTTTTTTAAAATTTTTTATTTAAACTAGCTGTATATATATTCAGCCAATAAAAAATCACCAAGACAGTTATGATAAAAATATTAAGTAATTTTTTTTGGCAAAAAATATATATATCCGATCTAGATAAATCGTTTTTTTTATTTTTATATATATGTAAACATGCAATATAAATGTTTTAAATTATAAAATTTCCAATTTTAATTTTGTTTAACTGAACTTTGATTTTTTAAAATCTTAAATTTATTCAATCCAATTCTTAGAATAATTAAAAGAAATAAAACAATCATAAATATGTGAAGTTGAATCAGAAATTCATTTAAACTTAAAAAATATATGTTAAATTTTAAGAATTAAAATATTTTATACAAAAAATATGTCAGTACAAATATTATTATATAATTAAAATAAAATATTTTAAATTTATTGAAATAAAATGCAACTAAATTTTAATAAAAAAAATTATAATTTTATATGGAAAGAATAAAATATTATTTATTAATAAATGTTAAGAAAGGGCTTATTAAAATAAATATATTAAGAGAATTTTTTCTTTCAAATTAATTGCATGAAAAATATAATTTGCACTGCACATTTTAAAGAAAGTCATGACTAAGTCCGCATCTGTAACTTCCTTTTAAAAAAAAGTCCACAATTGTAATGATTTGAGCACATTAATCTTAGCTTTCTGCGCATGCCTGTGATAATTACATTGTTTTAACAGAATTAAATGCATCAAAAATAATTTCAAATTAAAAATTATACTAATCCTACCCGCCTGTATATACGTGTACTCCCCATATATAATAATATGTATACTGTTAATCAACGCGTCCAGCCGAAAATTTTGCCATGGACTTTGACGTTTGAAAAACAAAGAACTTATGCGTTTATGTATATATATATATATATTTATCAATGGCAGCTTACATATATCTGCTTTGTGAATTAGCTTGCGAAGATTATATATTTAATAACAAGAATAAGAATGGTTTGTAATAAGAAGTTCTATTTTTGGCTGGTTTTCTTCATCATCACCGTGCAAGTTTTATCTCCTACAGGGGCTTCAAGAAATCTGCTAAAGCTTCTAGTGACTGGTATATGAAATTTTAATACATGTTGTCGCACAAAAATTAAATATGTATTAGATAATCATTTTAGTTCGTATATAACCTTTACATTAATCTTTGTTACAGAGAAGAACAGGATGTTATTGGATTACGAAACTCAAGATGATCCTCATGGAGGCAATTATGGTAAACTTGACTAATTGCACAGCGGACGATAATTAGGTAGATCTGTGGACTTTCTCTGCTTCAGCAGCCTATACAATTAATGTGCAAATTTTTGCCAAGGACTCAAGCTATCGTCATTATATTATATACCAATTGTGATAGATAAATAGTTCTACAAGTAATGAGTAATTAAGGATTCGATGGTAATCATCCATTTATATATGTTGTTATGATATATAGTATATTCTGATATATAGAATTTTGGCTTAATTTTAGCAGTTTAATATGCTACTATATATTTCCATCAATGTGGCCTCCGATCACACAATAATTTTATTCTTAGAACAATAATTTATTTTGAAGATTTTATAGGTACTATTGAAATGTAATTTTAACATTAATATTGTTCAATTAATGTACTCTTCATCAAAGGACACACAATATTATTTGAATTTCATTATTTTGCATAATTATCATCCTCCTGTTCAGAGCATCTTGTAATTTTGAAAATCTAGTGTACATTTTCCTAAAATTAAAATCATGTATGGTTTTGGGGTGAAGTTTTCTCAAGACTAGCCATAGTAGATATTAAGACTACTCTGCAAACAAATAAATAAAATAAATGAATGAATTAAATGTGGAAAATCCTACATCTAATAAAAATAAGCAAACTATCAAACTAATATGAAAATAGACTCTTCAATATTAACATCTAGCTTTTAAGATTGACATTTTTAAATTTTATATTAAAAGGAATTAACTCAAAGTCAATATTGAAATGAAAATTAATTTGACACATGCTATCATAGCAAATGAGCTGTGTATCTAAAAATGTAGAATACTCTTTTTAAGTGGCCAAATTAATATAAAAATGTAAAAACAATCCTAATCCGGTAAATTACTAAGGTATAGTTTAGTAGCTAAGATTGTATATTGGTATTTATTCTTATCACGTGTAATCAATCTAAAATAAAAATAAAAATAATTGGAATGAAAATTTGACAGTGGCTTCCCATAAACCATTCACACAATATGTAATTTATGCAATAAGAAATTCAATTTTTACAAGAATTTATTAATTTGATTGAATTTTATTTTATTAATTTTTATGATAAAAATACAATTAATAAAAATTAATTTTTCTTAATTTAAAAAAAAAGAGTATTAAATTAACAAAATCATGCCAAAATGGAAGTAAAAACTTAAAAAAATTCTCATTTAAATCAAATTCAAAAAAATTCTCATTTAAATCAAACATAACTCTTTATATAAGAGTAAAATAGAAATAGTTTATTTTTTTTACTTTTTCAATTATTTCAAATCATAAAATATAAATGAATTCAGTCATTTTAAAATTAATATTCAATATATAAGTTTTATTATTAATTAAATTAAAAATTCTCCCATAGGGATACATTATAATAATTGTATTTTCAATTAGCCAGTTAGATTAATTAAATAAACTGAGTCGAGACCAATTTAGTTAAATTGAATTTATTTTTTTAATTTCCTATGCATCAAAATATCAAACATAATTATAAGAATTTTTTAAAATAAATCTAAGTTATATTAATTGGCTTTTATCAATCTGGACCAATTGAATAGTCCCATAACCATTGAATAAATTAATTCATAGGCTAAATCAATAAGTTTAATTAAGATATTGGAACAATCATTATGAGATTTTCCTACATTTTTAGTTACGAATGATGAACAATCCATACGAAATTGTGAAAAAGAAAAAAAAATGTTAAGAATTAATATTTGACTGAAAGTTTTCGAGTTGAAATTCAAGTGGATGGCTAATCAATAAAAAAACATCAAGAATTTGACGAGTACGAATTATTTTTATATATGTCCATTATTAATTTATCAGAAAAATAAAATCATCCTTTCTAAAAAATAATAAAATAAAATCATAATGTAAGCATGTTATAAAAAATAATATTTTCTCTATCCTAAATAAACATATTTACCTTAAATTTTAACTGTCTTACTATTTTAATAAATCAGTTAATTATATTCATATTTAATCTTAGCTATTAAGAATATTTAATAGTTATAATTAAAAAATATATGTAAATTTGTTTTTAATAAAAAAATTATCATGTAAATTTGTTTTTAATAAAAAAAATTATCTTTTTTTTAATTTTTATAAAATATATATGTGTGTGTTTATCAATTCTGAAAGTAATAAATATTTTTTGTCCAATGGCATTGAATATGATAATAAGTAGAAATAGGATTCACAGGAGCAATGCCAGCATTTGGCAAGTCGGGCGGTGGAGAAGGAACTGAACAACACGTTCGTGACCTTTAGCAGCCGACAAATCAAAACAATTTGAATTTCTCATAAACACAATGAGATAAATAAATATTGCGTGTATTAGAATTTATATCATGCGATTTGTCCGATTATATATTCTGTATATGATAAATATGAAAAGAAAGAAATAATGGATGAATTCGGATTCTATGATCAATAAATGAAATTATTTTTCTTAGTCGAACTGAGTGTGATGATTAGAGCTGAAAAATGAAATTATTTTTACAATAATGCGATTTTTTTTAAAGAAAAAAAATCTAGTAATTAATCTTATGACCCGGTCTCATTCACTTTCTTTTGAATTGTTGTAGATGTAGACTCTCCATGGAGAGTCTATTAGTGAGTCTCATTATTATATTTGTGCAATTTTGTTTTTTAATTTTTTAAATATGAAACACCTCAAACTTACCATAAAGAATTCTTCCATTGAGATTTAATTATAAAACCAAAGCAACAGCAACAGATCTTGATTTCATGATATGCATTTCATCTATTTTCTTTTTATTTTTTAATTCATGCAAGTTTTGTTTTTATACTCATTTTTTAATTATTTAAAATTTTGATTTTTTAATTTTAATATTTTTTATTTAAAAAAACACTTTTTCACTTTTTAATCTTTTTTCACTTTATCAGATTCATTTAACAGGATTAATTAATATAATCAATCAGATTCAAATCGACTAAAATTAAAAATTTAAGAATGAAATAGTCGGACACAAATCAACTCAAATTAGAGATCTAAAGGTGGGATTGCACCAAAACTTAATAATTGAGAATTGCGGAAAGACTGTAACCCTGCACGGCATTTTCTTATTTTTATTTTTATTTTTAATTTCTTTTGAACTATATTTTATTTTTGAATTGAATACTATAATACTAACAAAAACGTGCTACCATTATCGATGAGAAAGGAGACAAGAACATGCCATACTATAATACTGACAACTCTGTAACTATCAAAAAACTCTGTTGTCATTTAGCTACCATATTCTAATAATCGTTGGCTACTTTAATATCCATTATTCATCAATATCCATGAATAAAGCTTTGAGCTACTTACTTGTGAGTATTATCCCCTTCATTAATTTCTGGCTTATTACTTCAAAAGGTTGCAAGATTCCCTTTGGTCTTCCACCACTTGATTCAATTACTTTCTTGATTGATTTCTTTGACCATGGAGGATGCTACTGGTGAGTTCAATCTATTGATTTTCGCTTGTTTTAAGCCAATTGCATTTCATTGTTTTCTTTCTTGGACTCTTTCTTTTTAGTTTTTATTGATATGTATTTATCTTTGATTTTCAATTTTGATTATTTAATTTACTATAATGAAGAATTTATCTTTTTTTCTCAACCGGGCCCTCTTTTTTCTTTTTTTTTTTTCGAATTGTTAGATCTATCCATGAACAAAGATAAGAGATGAACCAATAATTCTTTATTATTATTACTTTGATTTTCAAAATTTTAAAAATTAATTGTCTCTTTCAGATCTTTAGTAAATGCGGAGATGTATCTTTCTCTGTTTTATATCCATTAATTTTTGCGCCTAAGGATTTGTTTTTTCTTACCTTGTTATGTTGAGGTTTAACTGCTCTCTTGTACACATCCAATTTTAAACACATCCAATTCCAGATTGTAGATCTAACGCAACATGGAAAATTTTAATTAAAAATATTTTAAAAGATTATAATAAATGTTCGTATAATTTGACAATAAATGAAATTTTAATTAAATTATTTTTTTTACAAAATATATGATTTGTTTCTTTCATCAATATGTTTAAATCAATGGTTTACATATCTACAATTACTGGTCATCAAGAAAGTAATACCAAACTTGCATCCTATATCTTATTTTAATTTTTCCCCCTTTGTACTTCTAAATGAGAAAGAATTGATTGTTTTTAGCAGAAAGTGGTTGGTCTCGACAATTTTTATCGTCAGATAATTAGAAAATGCTATATTTAATACACTATGCCTGTTTTAATTAACCCATTTCCATATTTTTTTTTATTTTATTCAACGAAAATTTGATCAAATAAAATTATTACTGCGGAAGTCAATTATCAGCCAAGGTTACCTGGATTTGCTCTCTTATTAAGCTGTGAAATTTCGGATCTTTAACGTTGTGAGGTCAATCTTCGATTGAGCAGATGTTCAAGAAAGAGATGACAAATACATGGCAATAGCAGTTGAAGAAGCATACAGAGGTGCTGAAAGTGGAAATGGGTACCCATTCGGTGCTGCTGTTGTTCTTAATGATGAAATAGTTGCCAGCTGCCACAACTTGGTCAAGAAAGACACTGACCCGACTGCTCATGCTGAAGTTACAGCTATCAGAGAGGTTATTATTAGACTTGGAAATCATAATATTCATTTCTTGATTATCTCCTTACTAATTGGTCTATGGAATTGGGTTGAAGTGTTATGAGTTATAGCCAACATGGCATTAATCTTAAAAGATGCACTTGTCTCAGGCATGCAAGAAGCTCAACAAAACTCAGCTCTCAGATTGTGAAATTTATGCTTCCTGTGAGCCTTGTCCAATGTGCTTTGGGGCCATTTATTTTTCAAAAATCAAGGTCCAATGCTTAAACTCTCACTTTCTCTCATTTTCTTGGGATATTTAATTAATTTATTTAGATTTCTTTTTCAGTTTCTGATAATTTTTTATGTTCTTTATATGTTGCAACAGAAGCTGGTTTATGGAGCCAAAGCTGAATTAGCTATATCTAGATATGGATTTGATTCCTACATTGGTGATGCCTTAAAAGGAATTGATCACTGCCAGAAGAATCACTTGGAGATCAGAAAAGCTCATGGTAGAGCTGCAGTTATTGCAGAACAAGTATTCCAAAACATAAAATAATACTGTATCATGTACTGGTTGATCGTTTATTGTTGTTGTTGATGTATTTCACATGAACTGGAGCTTAAAAACAGAGAAGGCAAAATGGGTTAATTTTATTTATTTTGTGATCAAACTATTGATAAATTTTTAAGATTTTATAACAATTTGGCTTTATTTTGAACTTTGACGTTAGATTTGACTTGATATATGACTTGATTATATGTTTTGATTCCCGTGGCTAGGCTTGAAATTGGGCTGGACTTGGCTCCCGAACTGGGGTTAAGCCCAGGTAGGCCCGGCCCAGTTTTACTGTCCTACCTGCAGCCACGTTCAATTGAAAGGGATTATTACAAAAACAACTAATAAAAAAAACTTACAAAAATACATATCGTATTAAAAAATATTACAAAACTACGAAAGTAAGCCATATAATTATAAAAATACAGACAACTTAACGATGTCGTTAGAAACATGAACTTTCTAATCTACAAAAGTGAAAACGAGATTTTGCTCCATCAAATCCCGACAAATCATATCAAATTAGAATAGGAAAAAGCAAAACGGAGCAGATTGACAAGAAAAAAAATCATTCTAAAAAAAAATTTAAACTATAAATGCATTATGGATAAATGGTAGACGTTATATAAATGTATTACAAATATAATTTAAAAAAGATAAATATATTATAGATATTACGGAGATATTAGATATAAAATATTAATGCTTGACTAATAAAAAAATCATTCTAAAAAAATAAAACTATAAATGTATTGTAGATTAATGATAGATATTATATAGATGAATTACAAATATAATCTAAACAAAGATAAATATATTGTAGATATTTTGTATATGTTAAATATAAAATATTGATACTTGACTCATATAAAAAATAGATTATTTTAAAAATAATTTAAAACTATAGATTATTGTGAATAAATTATAGATATTATGCAAATAGATTACAAATATAATTTTAAAAAAATGAATACATTATAGATGTCTTATAGATGTTGTACATAAAAATATTGATGTTTGACTCACACAAAAAACTAATCATTTTGAAAAAAATTAAAAATATAAATATGTTAGGTGAATGATAAATGTTATATAGAGATATTACAAATACAATTTAAAAAGAGGCGAATGCATTATAAATGTTGGTAAATATTACGTAGATATTTTATGAATATTAAGTTATAACATAGATGTTGCATAGATATTATATTCTAGAAGGGGTAGGCATTTGTCGATTCAGTTAATTAATCAACTAAACCGATTGGTTAACCGAATTGAAATACAAAAAAATCATTAATCGAATCGATCAAATTTATATTTCAGTCGATTCGGTTAATTAACTGCACTAAATAGGTTGGTTTGGTTAATTAACCGAACCGATCAATTTTTTAAAAATTTTAAAATAAAATTATGTTTATAAAAAATTAATATAATTAAATAACTAAATAAAATT
Organism: Garcia nutans; assembly: GCA_947685225.1. Taxonomy (NCBI): domain Eukaryota; kingdom Viridiplantae; phylum Streptophyta; class Magnoliopsida; order Malpighiales; family Euphorbiaceae; genus Garcia; species Garcia nutans. Next base: position 8,354,628 of record CANTUV010000029.1, on the reverse strand, counting down.
TATTATAAAAATAAATAAAATATAATTTTATTTTGTAATAAAAATGTATATTTATAATAAAAATTTATATAACTAAAAAATTAAACAAAAAAATTGATAAATAACTAATTTTTAACAAAATATAATTTGATTAATCGGTTAATCGACCAAACCGAATCGATTAACCATAAACCAAACTGAAAATTGAAATATTTTAAATCTTCAGCCGAGCCGACTGATTTATATTATTGATCGGTTAACCGAATTTTTTCCACCCCTATATTTTAGCCTTTAATTAATCTATAGATGTATATATTATGCAAATATTGCTTAAATATTAATTAAATTAGTAGTAAAAAGTATAGACATTATGTAGAAGTTATAAATATTGCATAGATATTGTACAAATATTACATAGATATTTAGTAGTTATTGTATTATAGCTTTTAACATACACAATACTCATACATCATCAACAAAACAATAAAAAAACAAGTAAATAAAATTCAAAAGGAAGAGAAAGTATACTTTTAAAAATATAAAATTGAGAAAGAAAAAATAAAAAAAAATCACAAACATAAGAAATTAAAATAAAAAAAATCACAAACATAAGAAAAAAAATTTTTTTGAGCATTTTATCAAACATCTAACTTGCATTACAATTAACAAACAAAAAAAAGTAAGATTACAATTGAACATACAAAAATCAAAATACATAAATGATGCTAATTGAAATCTACTCAAAAATTTTATCCACTCTCAGTTAGAATCTTCATGCAACATCTTCACAATAAATTCAATAAAAAAATAGAGGGGAAAAACTGAAATAAAGAAATAGAAAAGAGAAAATTTTGCTAAAAAACTTTACCCATTATTATTGCAATTTTCATGCAACATCTTTATAATCATCTTCAACAGAAAAAACAGAGGTATATTGTATAATTTTTTTAAAGAGAAATATTAAATACAGTCACTTTAAAAAGTTATTGTTCAATAATTTTTCTTTCATTGGCTAGAAAATATTTATTATACCTTTATTTATTAAAGTTAGTATTCGTATTTTCTCAAATTTAAATATATGCTTCATTTCTTCTTTGTTTGTCTCCACAACGTAACACTCTTATACTTTATATACATACAGTATATATATTTATATATATATAGTACATATATAGAAAACAAGGATGTCACCACCATGTTTCTTAGAAAAAAAAGTTCTCCATAACTTAAATAACATATGTATGCATTAAAAGATAATTAATTTAACCAATAAGTAGATTTATATTAGATATTATATGAAAAAAATTATAAATTTATAAGAAAAATTTTAAAAAAATTTTGTCAAAATTTTGTCTATAATTTTAATAATTTTTAAATCATCAAAAACATAACCTGCATAGAAATAGACACTCCCAAAATATAGTTTTGACACATTCTCCAAATTACCAATTTATAAACGCACATTCAAGTTCATAACTTAAAATATTATTTATCATAATTAAATACTTTTATAAGTATATATATATATAACAATTCTTTATATTTTATCACATATGTTAAATATTAATATACATAAATCAAAATACTCAAAAACATATTTATAGATGAATACAAATGGCACAGTTAGTTTTGCGTCATCCTAAGTCACTAAATATCATCCGTGTTCAGGCTCTGTCTAAACAGTAACTTCTTTACATGCGCGATATATATTACTGCGCTAAGCCCGAAGCATAGTTGTATATATATAATACAGCTTTGATATAACAACATTATAAGTAAAACGTGCACTATATTTAAATAATACAACAATTAATTTTATTTTTTAAAAACATAAACAATCACGTACTATGAGCCTAATCTTTTTATACAATTATCTAGTCTTAGGCTCGCTGCATTGGTTTATGGCATAGTGTATATTTCTGACACCATTAGTGTCTGACTCGGGAATAGGCATATCTTTGTGACAATCAGTGTCTCATCTCTTTTGGTATATGATATGCTAACATCCAAGCGCAAATTTCTAATAACTAGATAATGTATAATATACACACAATACACATTCATTTTTTAACACATTTTCACATCTCAACTTATATCATGGTTTCCACAAATCATCATCATAGATAATACAAATGTGGATCACTTCTAAATTTTAGTGCATAACTTTATTTTATTTTTATAATTTACACATATTAAACATAAAACCATAATTCAATAACTTAACATCATATTCATCATATCACAACATACACATATTCTTTATTTCACCATTTTTATTCTTATCATATTTCCACATTTTCACCAATTTTCACACATTTTCAAATTATGCACATTATTTGAATATTCTCCACAAATTTTAATTATTCAAGTATATTTTCTTGCCATGTTTTTAGTGTCATATTTTCTATTCCAAGTGCACAAAAATATATTTTTACTAATTATATTTTAAAAAAAATATTAGTCATTCTACAATGGCTTAATATCTCACAATGTGATATGAAATTCCACATCGCTTCATACTTATCATTCTTTCTAAACATCACATTAACACGCATACAAGTATGAGCCCAAACAAGCTAATATATTATTCAAATCATAGAGTTATAATTTTGATCTAAATTGACGCCAAGTGTTTAGTCCCGAAGGCAAATCATATATTAGTAACGCATAGCGTCTAGCCCCGAACGTAAAATCATGTATCAGTGACGCATAGCGTCTAGCCCTGAAAGCAAAGTCATGTATCAGTGAAGTATAACGGCTAACTCCGAAGGCAAATATTGAGAATAACCTCATATGCATGCAACTAAACATATAACTCTAGAAAGTGAATAATATACTGGGTACATAAATAATTTATATTTTCCATAATCACTTTTCTTATCGCATTGCCTCAATTCCTCATTTCTCATCACATTGCTTCATTTTCATATTTTTCTCTTTCATATCAATGTCAATTCACTTTAATTCATCATATCTTATCATATCATCACAATTTATGACATTTCACATCAAAATCATATTACCCAAATATTTTAGGTATTTTCACATAATTCACATATTTTACACTTTATTCAATTTAATCATTAATAATAGTTTTTCATAATGCATATAAAACATACATAACAATACACATATCATAGCACATTGTACATGAATATTCAATATATCAAGAAACTTAACACATTTTTCATTTAAAATGTGTTAAGTCCAAATATAAGGTAAATATATCTCATTTATCAAAAGTTTGTACATACAATTCTACAAATAATAATGCACTTTTACTATGACTTCCAATATCAAATTAACTTAGCACATTTTCACAATTCATAATGTGCTAAGCAAATTCAAATGCAATCAATGCAAGACTATCAAAATATATAATAACTTTAAATATGATATTATCCAAGCTCAAATCACATTCCAACTTCAACTTCATCAATTGTCATTTTTCACTTTGATTTTACAAATCCATTTTAATCAATCCTAAACCACATTATAAATTTCAACATAGCATTAGCAATTCATTTTAATACATTTTAATCATTCTAATACCATTTATTTCATTTCCACCAATAATTTCACCAAAAAACTATTCTCACCATTATTACCTTATTCAAATTGCATTTTATCAAACTTATTTTCAACATTTAACTATAAAAACATCACTTATATATCAATATAACATTAAAATAATTCGCTTCCATAATTATGAAAATTTCTTTTAAAAATTTAAATTTCACATAATATAACTATTAATATTAACTTCACCAAAACATACTCATGTCACATTTTCAACCTTAAAATCATAACGTTTACATTAAAACAACACTAATTCATCTCATTAAAAATAATTATCAACATCCATATTAGAAATCCTAATTTCACATTATAAGTCCATAACCATAAACTTAATCAAACTCTCTCATAATCAATTTCTAATCATAAAATCATTACCTATATATCAAAACAACATTAAATTATTCTATTTCAATAATTATAACCATTCACACCAAAACTCTAATTTACACGTATTCATCAGTAACCCTAAATTCATCATTTAAGCTCATTTTCAACAAATATTTCATCATATACTCATCATTTTAACATCATTTCTATCATTTTAGCAATTTTTAATCAACTTTTTCTCTCTAGATATTCAAAACATAATCTTAAATTAAAGAAAAACTAAACTTAGAAAATGTTTACTTATTTCCTTGATTTTCTTTCAAAATTGAACTTGACCCTTTAAAAATTTTGGTAAAATTTGATGTGCTTGGAAGAAACTCTCCCTCTCCTTCTCTTTCTATTCATTCACGTTTTAGACATGGAAGAAAAAGAAGAAGACCATTTTTTTTCATTTCTTTATTTACTAACCTTATATATTAATATAATTATTTATTTAATTATTTAATTATTTTCTTTTTATTTTCACCAAGTATTTCTTTCCTCTTTTTAACTTTCTTTTTTTAATTTATTATCATTCTTATCACTTTTCATCCATAAATATATAATAATTAATTTTTTAATTCCCACCAATCATATCTCTTCCTTCTTTGACTTTTATCTTTTCTCTTTTCTTCTTCTTAACATCATCATCATCATCATCACCATCACCACCTTTTCCACTACAAATGCATACTTTATATATATATATATATATATATATATATATATATGTGTGTGTGTGTGTGTGTATGTGTAATATATTTTATGTATATGTACATGTGATGTATATTTTACTTATATATTGCATATATCTTTATGTACATATTTATGTAATGTATATATTAGATATATGTAATATATATTTAAAGTATATTTTACTCGTATATATATATAATATATCTCATATATACATCAAATATACTTTATATATACTTTATATATATATTAAATATAATATATATATCCAACATATATGATAATTATTATATAATATATATATACTATGATACACTTGGTATACATTAAATATATATAACACCTTATACCTCCAAATACTTATTTAATTTCTCTAAAATTACGGATATGACATATAAAAATTTTTAATTTTTTTTTGTGGTGTATAAGAAGTTTATTTTTATTTTAACTCTTTTTTTTACTCCCTTCATTTTATTTCAAGTATCGTGTAAAAAAAATTTTTTTGTTTCATTTCAAATATTACTTTTAAAAATGCAAAGGAGTATTAATTAAAAAGTTTTAATATTGTCCTCATTAATTAATAAAAGAAAATAAATGAAGTGAGAAAGATGGAAAAATGTTATGATGAAAAAATATTATTTAGACAAATTACAATAAAATTTTTATAAAATTTATAATGAATAATTATTTTTTTATCTGTGCACATCATTTTTACATGACATTTGAAATAAAATGAAGGGAGTAATAAATATTTAATATGAAAATAACACTGAATTAAATCAAGAATTTCCCTTTAATCCTTAGGCTACTGAATGAATAATGCCTTTACTTCCTCTGAAATTTGGGAAAAAAGGTGTTTTAACCACATTCATTTATTCAAATTAATTAAGTTTATTATCGTACCTTTAACTTTTTAACTTTTTAACTTTCTACATTATATATATATTCTTTAAAAGATTCTAAGTAAAAAAAAATAATATATAAAAAAGAATTGAGCAAATGGGTAAAAATCTTACGATTTAGTTATTTAGTTATCCAATAAACAAAGTAAATTAATCAGATTTATAGATGAATTGGATTTAGCAATTGGCATGGGTATGGATGCCAAAGGGATTTGCATTAATCTTAGGAATCCATTCGAAGATAGATTTAAATCCCATGCAGATTTATGGTTGGTAATTAACTAATTACAGATAGGTGAATTAGAAATTAATTGATTTTGTTGACTGATCTCTACTCTTAGCTAATCATATGTATCATTTTAATTTAAGATTTAAGGCATAAAATAAATTTTACACCCAAGCATTGACTTGTTTCGTAAAAATTATAAAGACATAATAAGAGAAATATAAGAGAAAAGTGGACCACTTTAAATTAAAATAAAAATAAAATGAAAATCATTTAAGAAAGGGTGGGATATCTTAAGATTAGAGGAACACAACACAATCCATCTTCACATGGCTCCATTTTTCAGATTCCTAGCTGTATATATATTTCTACACTATATATATATTTTTTCACCACATGTGTTCTTACCTCTATCCGTCTAACAATCTAGATATAGGCCTAATCCTGTTCAGAGCATAAATCACAGGTTAATACTCTTTGTTTCTCCTCCGATGAGATATTTAGTAGAATTTAAACCCGCGCCCTCACTCACTTACTTGGTCCTGTTTAACCAACGAAGCTACCCATCTTGAGTTTTTATACTATATTTTAATTAGATAATCAAATTCAAATATTATATTTATTTATTTATTTAATTTAATTTTATGCTTCTTAATTTGAAATAAAAAAAAATAATTTTATTAACAACTATTTACAGACGTAAACATATATATCAAAGCAATACCAAAATTGAATGTCATCAATTTTGCTTCAAATTGAATGTCATCTCTTGACTATGCTGATTTTTGCTTATTTTATTAGTGTCAAGCTATTAAATAATCAATTTTTATATTTTTATTTGCATTTTCGCTGGCCAAATAAATAAAAAAAATGCCGACCAAATCATCCGACAAAATTCATGCAATGCATTAGTAGCAAGAAAAGACAGGTATTCGATGCCTACAAATTGACCAATTTTAGTAAAGTCAACCCTAGACACCTTATTAATATTTGGTGATAGATTAATGCTAATAATTTATAATTTATTAAGAATAATTTGACTTTTTTTTCTCTAAAAAATTCATAAAAATTTTGCTAGACTTCTTAGGATGTAAACTTTCAATTATTTCGATTCCTTATTAAATATACATAACGTCAACCAACAAATAATATTACAATTTAATTTTTTTTATATTATATAAATTTTATTTTATAATATATTTACTTCAATATTAATATTAAATTAAATTAAAAATTTATAATTAAATAAAAATTTATATTTATAGTTTAATATTTCAAATATCATCAATAAAATTAAGAAATAGATCAGCAATCTTTTGGTGTTTGAAAGAGGCTCATATATCCTTAAGCGGTGATATAAGATGGTAAGGGTGTATTCTTCCTTAATCAGAGATTTTAAAACTTAAGAGTAAATTTTTTTTTTAATAGATCTATTTAATGCGAATTTAAATTAGTCTATAATATTTAGATTATAGAATATTGGATGGTTGAAAGAGGCTCATATATATATATATATATTCATTAATTGATTAGATTAAATTCCCATAAAAATTGGCAATGCATTGAGAGAAGGCTTAATTTTAAGGTGGCACCACCGCCACCCCCCGGCCCCTGACCCAGCTAATAAAATCCCAAGAGACAGGGAGGATCCCATTTTTTGATACGTGTACCTCATATCATAATTTTGAAAATAATTTAATTAATTTAACATAAGACATAAACTCATATAATTAATTAACTATACCGCAAACCATAAATATTATAACAATTATATGCACGATAGTGATATGTCTTAATTAAGAAAACCGTTGAGGAAGTTGACTTGAGGTTATATATATATATATATATATATATAACCATAGCCATATGCAAATAGAAGAAGAAAGATAAAGAAAATTAAAGAGATCAGAGAATGAGAAGTAACCAAGTTCGTTTGAATTGTGGGATTACAATGCCAGTCATTGGACTTGGCACTTTTTCCTTCCAAAATGAACCCGACACTATCCAACTTGCTATCCTTATGTCCCTTAAGGTTCACTTCTTACACTTTCTTGTATTTGGCTTTATCTTTTATATTAGAATATCAGTAGAATTAATGAATAGAGAAAGTTATATTACAAATGCAGATGGGTTACAGACACTTGGATACAACAAAGGTATATGGTTCAGAACCAGCAGTAGGGAGTGCTTTAACAGAAGCTGTTAACAAGTGTATCAGAACATGATTGTCATTTATGTTCTGCAGAGGTCGTAGTCTTTTAGTTTGTTCTAGTTTTTAACTTATTTTCAGCAAGTTAGTTTATGTCTCTGTTAAGCAAAGTAGTGGTAGTAGTTGTCACGGTTTATTAGCTATGATTAGCAGATTTTGAGGTATTTTTTAGTTCTACTATACTTCTATATATTTGCAGTTGAAGTTCAATAAAAGTACAAACTTTCTAATACATTCTTCTTATTTTTAATCTAGAGCAACAGTGGTATCAGAGCTCTTTTTTTAAGGGACTTGTGAGATATTTGTGAGGATTATTTGACTGAGTGTTCACCTAAAATAGCAACCAAACTTGCTTCTGCAAAAGACCATTAAAACAATGGAAGGTGAGATTTTTTTTTCAGCCATGGCTCCACCAGTGTTTGATAGAGAAAACTACCAAGTCTAGGCAGTGAAAATGGAAGCTTATTTGGATACGTATGATTTGTGGGAGGTTGTAGAGGAAGATTACGAAGTACCTCCTCTACTAGGAAATCCAACCATGACTCAAATCAAAACTCACAAGGAGAAGAAGACAAGAAAATCCAAAGCTAAGGTCTGCCTCTTTGCTGCGGTTTCTCCAACCATTTTCAGCAGAATCATGACATTTAACTCAGCTAAAGCCATCTGAGATTTTCTCAACAATGAGTATTAAGGAGATGAAAGAATCAAAGGAATGAAAGTGTTGAATCTAGTCAGAGAATTTGAAATGCAGCATATGAAGGAATCAGAATCCATAAAGGCATATGTAGAAAGGTTGTCTGGCATTGCAAATAAGGTAAGGATACTTGGTATTGAACTTACTGATAATAGAATAGTTCAAAAAAATGGTTGTATCCTTTCCTAAACAATATGAGGCAACCATTGCTTCTTTGGAAAATACTAAAGATCTATCAAAGATCAGTGTGGTAGAATTATTAAGTGCACTGCAGGCACATGAACAAAGAAGAATGATGAGGTAAGAAGGAACTACTGAGGGAGCCTTGCAAGCCAAGTGGCAACAGAATTTTGAAGACAAAAATAAGAAGTGGAAAGGGAAAAAAAAAGGAGCAGCAAGCAGTTCAGACCATGCGGCTGCTGAAAAAAACACCAATACTAGCAATAAAGGGGAAAAACATCCTCCTTGTCAGCATTTTGGCAAGAGAAATCATCCTCACTACAAGTGTTAGAGAAAGCCTGATATGAGATGCCAAGAGACTTGGGCGTGCAAAGATCATTTGCAAGGAAAAGGAGACACAGCAACAGGGTGAAGCTCAAGTTGCAACTGAATAGGAGCCAGAACAACTCTTTGCTGCTTCATGTTTTACATCAAAAACATCAAGTGAAAGCTGGCTTATTGATAGAAGTTGTACAAACCACATGACCAATAATGAGAAGATATTCAGGGTGCTTGACAGATCAACAAGTTCATGGGTCAGAATTAGAAAAGGAGACTACATCACAATGAAAGGGAAAGGGACAGTAGCCATTGAAAGACTTACAGGTACAAAATTTATTTCTGAGATTTTGTATGTTCCTGAAATAGATCAGAATTTGCTAAGTGTTGGACAATTGTTGGAGAAAGGGTTCAAACTTTTGTTTGAAGATAAAATGTGTCTGATCATTGATCAAAGTGGTTAGGAACTATTCAAAATTAAGATGTAGGATAAAAGCTTTTCTTTGAATCCTTTGGAGGTGGAGCAAGTAGCATTTCCATGCCAACTCACTATTGCAGAAACTTGGCACAAAAGGATGGGGCATTTTCATCATCAATCTTTGTTATTCATACAAAGAAATGAAATGGGAAGAGGTCTGCCAAACCCGAAGGAGCATCTCATAAGCTGCAAGGCTTGTATGCTTGGGAAGCAAATCAAACTTCCATTCAAAACATCTATATAGAGAGTTACAGAGAAATTGCAGCTGATCCATAATGATTTATGTGATCCACAGTCAATTCCTTCACTAGATGGCAGCATGTATTACATAATCTTCATAGATGATCTAACAAGAATGTGTTGGATTTATTTTATGAATTTTAAGTCAGAAGTTGCTGAAATTTTCTTAAAGTTCAAAAAATGGATTGAAAACCAAAGTAGCTGCAAGATTTAGATCATTAGATCAAATAATGGCACTGAATACACATCAGAGAGATTCAATTCCTTTTGCGAGGAGGCAGGAATTGAGCACCAACTTATTGTCCCTTACTCTCTGCAGTAAAATGGGGTCAGTGAGAGGAAGAACAGAACCATTATGGAGATGACTAGGTGCTTGCTGCATGAGAAAAGTCTACCAAAGAAGTTCTAGGCAGAAGCAATAAATATTGTTGTTTTCCTGTTGAATAGGCTGCCTACAAGAGTAGTGAAAAAGAAGACCCCATTTGAGGCTTGGCATGGTGTCAAACCTACTCTAAACAACCTTAAAATATTTGGTTGTCTATATTTTTCACATGTTCCACAGGTTAAGAGAGATAAGCTTGATGAGAAGGCTAAATCAGGAATCTTTGTTGGCTATAGCTTGGTTTCTAAAGCTTATAGAATCTTTCAACCTCAGACAGGAAAGATAGTGACCAACAGAGATGTTGAATTTCTTGAACATGGGCAGTGGGATGGAATGAGGATTCTTTAACTAAAAATCAAATTGTGTCTCTAATTCCTGATGAATTAGTAGATGATCAGCCTGTCAGGGGAACGAGGACACTCTCAGACATTTATCAAAGGTGCAATGTTGCTATTTTTGAACCTGCAGGATATGAGGAAGCAAAAACAGACCAAAAATGGACAGAATCAATGAAGGAGGAGCTGGCCATGATTGAAAAGAACCAAACATGGGAGCTGGTGGAGAGGCCTCAAGACAGAAAAATAATTAGGGTGAAATGGGTTTTCAGAACAAAACTAAATCCTGATGGCTCAATGAGCAAGCACAAAGCAAAATTGGTGGTAAAAGGCTATGCACAAGTTTGGGGAGTCGATTTCTCTAAAACATTTGCTCTAGTATCAAGGCTGGACACAATCAGAATGCTTTTGGCATTGGGAACACAACAAGGATGGAATATTTTTTAACTAGACGTGAAATCTGCCTTCTTGAATGGTTTATTGCAGGAAGAAATTTATGTTGAGCAGCCAGAAGGTTTCAGTGTACCAGGCCATGAAGAGAAGGTTTATTTGCTAAAGAAAGCCCTCTATGGACTGAGGCAAGTCTCAAGAGTTTGGTATAGCAGGTGGATGATAATTTGCTGAAGTTAGGCTTTTAAAAAAAGCTGAAGTGAACCAACTCTTTATGTCAAGAAAGCTAGTTCTAACATTGTGATTATCTCTCTTTATGTAGATTATTTACTTGTTACAGGAAATAATGCTACAAAGATTAAAGAATTCAAGAAGGAGATGATGAAGGTCTTTGAAATGACAGACCTTGGTGAAATGAATTACTTTCTGGGAATGGAGGTCAAGCAAGCTGAAAATGAAGTTTTCATATGTCAAAAGAACTACTTGAAGGAAATTCTGAAAAGATTCAAAATGGACGAATGCAAGAGTGTGAGCACTCCAGTGAATCAAAAGGAGAAATTGCAGAAAGAAGATGGAGTCGAACGAGTTGATGAAGGAGTAAATAGAAGCTTAATTGGATGTTTAATGTATCTCACAGCAATAAGGCCTGACATCTTGTATCCTGTGAGTGTTCTGTCCAGGTTTCGAAATTGTGCTAGCGAATTGCACATGATGGCTGCTAAACGAGTGGTTAGATATCTCAGAGGATCTCTAACTTATGGCATCAAGCTTAACAAAAGTTAGAACTTCAAGCTTCATGGATATTCTGACAGTAATTGGGCAGGATCCATTGATGATATGAAAAGCACATCTGGCTACTGTTTTACTTTTGGATCAGGGTGTTTTTCATGGTGCTCGAAGAAACAAGAAATGGTGGCACAAACAACAGCTGAAGCAAAATTTGTAGCAGCAACGGCTGCTGCTAATTAAGCACTATGGCTCAGAAAAATTTTAATGGATTTGGACCTGAAGTAAGATGACAGCACTGAGATATTTGTAGATAATCAAGCTACCATAGCTATATTTCAAAATTCAGTGTTCCATGGAAGAACTAAGCATTTCAATATCAAGTTTTATTACTTGAGGAAAGTGCAGAAGAATGGTGAAGTGATGTTAGTGTACTGCAAAACAAAAAATCAAATTACAGACATCTTTACTAAGTCATTTCATGGTGGCAGATTTGAATTTCTCAAGGAGAAACTAGGAGTTTGCAATTCCTGATCCAGGAGGAGAATGTTGATAAGTGTATCAGGACCTGATTGTCATTTTTTCTCTGTAGAGATCGTGGTCTTTTAGTTTGTCCTAGTTTTTAGCTTATTTTCAGCAAGTTAGTTTATGTTTGTGTTAAGCAAAGTAGTTGCAGTAGTTGTCATTGTTTATTACGGTTGAAGTTCAATAAAAGTGCAAACTTTTAAATACATTCTTCTTATTTTTAATTTAGAGCAACAGAAGCACTTCATTACCAAACAGTGAAGAGAGAAGACATTTTTGTTACCTCTAAGTTATGGGGGTCTGATCACCATGATCCTGTTTCTGCTCTCAGACAATCTCTCAGGTAACTTTCCTTTTTTTTTTTTTTAATATTATATACATATGCATGTGCTTGGACACTACTTTTTACAAGTACACTCTCGTACTCAAGGAAAAACTATATAAGGAGCAAATTTTCATAAGATTTTTTGGTTATGTATATATATACACAACCAAATCTTTTTCGGCATGTGGGCATGTCACTTTTGACATTTAAACTATGCTGTCTATTTGTTTCGATTTTTTTTATAGAACGGTTTTGGAAGTTTTTTATTTTCAACAAAATAAATTGTATTGGATCTCAAAGATATAATAAAAATGGTTTTAGTCTCATCAAATCAAGAGTTTACTGAGTTTTCAAGAAATTGTAAATATATATTTTTAAAAAAATATTAAAATATTATAATAAAAATTCTAATATTATTAAATCAAAATCATTAATTAAATTATGTCTATTCGTGTTATAAATTTCAAATTTTACATCAAATTAAAAATGATAAAAATATATATGAAGATGTAAATATACAAAAACTAGTGAGTACATAAATTAATATTAATTACCATCTCATATGTATGAGTGAATATAAAAACAAAATCTATTTCTATATTAAAAATGAAATCATATATATCATACTTATTGTTTCCCAAGTTATGGTGCATAGTGAACAGAAGAGAATCTTCAGAAATATTCCAACACAATAATTTTTTTTTTAATAAAAAATTTGGCATATAGGAACTTGGAAATGGAGTATCTGGACATGTATTTGGTGCATTGGCCACTGAAGCTGAAGCCATGGGCATGTTATCCAGTGCCAAGGAAGAAGATTTTGACAAGTTAGAGATTGAAAGCACATGGGCTGCAATGGAGAGATGCTTGGATTTGGATCTGTGTTGGTGTATTGGTGTCAGCAATTTTTCCAGCAATAAGATCCTACAGCTCATTTCTTTGCTCTCTATGGTCGTCTCAATAACGTCAATTGTAAATTTATTAGTTTTGAATCTGTCTCATTTTTTGAAAGGGGTTATCCTTTCCGATAGCTTTTGTCCTTATATTAGATATAGTTGATGACCGCCCATTTTATAAGGGCTTTGTAAAAGGACTTTTTCATGCTTTTTATTAATAAAATTTCCGGTGGTGCCACCCACTTCAGAAAAAAAAAAAAAAAAGATCCTACAGCTCTTGGATTTTGCTTCAGTGCCTCCAGCTGTTAATCAGGTACCTATTTACTGTATACTATTATCAACTTAATAAAATAATTAGGTCTCATATCTCATTTGATTTTTAAATCATCTATACTGGATTACTTGAGAGATTATACTTCGATTTTATACAATAAAATTTTAATATAAAATTGGAGATACGATATTTTTGGAGATTTTTTACTAGATTAATTTTCAAAAACGATTTCTTTGTTCATGAATTTGAAAAATGAGTTGAATGGTGTAGGTGGAAATGCATCCACTGTGGAGGCAAACAAAGCTAAGAGAAGTTTGTGGAGATAATAAGATCCATGTAAGTGCTTATTCACCACTTGGGGGGCCTGGAAATTCATGGGGCACAACAGCAGTGGTTGATCATCCAGTCATAAAATCCATTGCTCTCAAACATAAAGCAACTCCAGCTCAGGTAAAAAGATAATCACCTGTTAATTCTCTTGTATTATCTACTAATCACAAGTTAAATTTAGTCAGTTTAAACCTTTTTGTAGGTTGCTTTAAAATGGGGATTATCAAAAGGGTCTAGCATGATTGTAAAAAGCTTTAATCAGAACAGACTGAAGGAGAACTTTGAGGCCTTGTTTCTCAAATTGGACAGTCAAGATCTCTTTGAGATTGACAAGTTGGAGGAGCGGAAAGTCCTGAGAGGAGAGGTTTATGTTAACCAGACAACAAGTCCATACAAGACAATTGAAGAACTTTGGGACAATGAGATTTGAATACTGGATGTACCTATATGTAATCTTCTATTTTATTATGTATCTTTTACCCTTCTCTTGTTCAGCATATCAGAATTGGCAAATTAGGCATATTCCTAAAGCATGGAACTGAAAGAAAACACTTGCCAAGTGTGAATGAATGATAATACTGTAAAAACGCATGTCTTTCTAAAATTTCTATACCAGTATTCTTTTACCCAAACTATAATTGTGAAGATAGAGTACATTATAACATTCTTGTTCTGCTAGGTAACCTCTGTATTTCACACATAGTATACAAGATTTTAGTCCTGAAGAAAGTTTCATTTTTCTCCCAGTCAAGTAAAAGAAAAGAAGAAAAGAATACAGCTAAAGATAACGTGACAGCATGTCAGCATCATATCATAATCACACCTATAAAAATTATAAATGCAAAATTCTGTAGACTATAAACAGTAAAGACATAAAAATCATTTCAAGATTTTCTGACATTTTATTGCGGCAATCAACCATAGTTACAATTGCGTGATGAATAAAAAGTATACATCGGTAGAGAAACAAGCAGCATATCACTGCCATCCCATCCTATCCTCGAGAGTTAGCACCATCAGTAATATAAATTACCTAAGTAATTTGGTAGGCAACTGGATTGCGGGTAAATGCAAATATTGTCAATTGCAGGAACAGAAATTTCACAGAGCTTGATTTC
The DNA here is from genome assembly GCA_947685225.1 of Garcia nutans. NCBI lineage: Eukaryota > Viridiplantae > Streptophyta > Magnoliopsida > Malpighiales > Euphorbiaceae > Garcia > Garcia nutans. The sequence continues at coordinate 8,339,460 of CANTUV010000029.1, read as the reverse complement.
ATTTTTCAGGAGGCCGATCCGATGTCCTTGCAAGGAACTTGATTTTCATTTACTTTCAGACAGCCCATCTAATTGCTTTTGACTCCGGCAGTAAACCATTCTTTCTCCAAATTCTGCATCAAGTGCTGGAGAGTTAGCATATATTTTAGCAAAGGACAAAAATTATGAAAGTGAAATGCCCAAAAGCCAATCAATTTTGTGATGGATCGGAGCCATTCATGTAAAACCACATCTTGTTAAATTGGTAACGCAGACTAGCAATGAACAAGAGAGGGAGACAGGGCTGTAAGGGTAAGAAGAAGCACTTAAAACACATTTAGGTCACATTTTATACAATCATATAAATATAGAAGGTAACAGATTTGCAATTATATGAATTGCTGAAGGTTCAGTATGTACCTGCACTGTGAAGCTAACATCTCGAATCTAATCTATTTTTCAGCTGGCTGCTTACCATTGCCGCTGGACGCTGATGAAATGCCTTGTTCAATGCACTGGGATAGTGAAGCAATGGAGAGTATTTAGAAAAACAAGATGAGATGGTCAAGGCAGAGCCATGAGAATAAATGGCAGTCGATGCTTGCATTTTGTAAGTAAAACTAAAGAATAAATTGACTAGAGTTAGAGAAGCAAAGAAAAGAGAGAACAAAACTGAAATTGGCATGGGAAGAAATAAAGAATAGAGAGAAGAAAAATAAGAAAGGCAAAAAAAATTATATCAGAAAGGGAAAAGAGGCAAGGAATCATTTGTAGGCAGCTTCAAAAATTCTTGCTGCTTGGGAGTGCAGCAGCAATAACATAACACGGAGTGCAACGGCAACAAGTTAATATGATGTGGAACCACCCATGGGACTCCAAAATCCAAATCTTCCAGGGAGGCGGGCGGAACAACATAGTCTATGGCCAGCACAATTCAGAAATCAACAATAATGATTAGAAAGTCCACGATTTACCTGAAGAAGATAACCGTGCAGAAAATCAAGTGTTTGAGGGAATGTTGTTGCTGATATATTGGCAACAGTTAGACCCTATTCAAGCAAAAATTAAATAATTGTTTAAGGGAAAAATCAAATAATGGGTTCAAAGTACCTTATTTCTTTCAAACAACTAGTTAAAAAAAGTTGGATAGCAGAAACAAACAGCGCTAGAGTAAACTTTTTAGATTGGTTTCTTTTCTTTAAAATGTAAATAGCTCCAGTGATGACAGCATATTTTGACCTAATTATAATTATAGCCCCAGTAATGACAGCATATTTTGACCTAATTATCATTAGGACTCCACTTACAGTTTCCAATAGGAAAATCCAACCAATACATGTATGTTCAGATCCATGAGAAATATTGATGCCTTCTTTCCTCAATTAATATCATTCATCTTAAATGCCGAAAGCCCAAATCAAATGCTCAGACCCAAAGTATGATAAGAAAGCCAGAAACTCTAAACATAAATTTTTCTTCCAAAGACTAACCATAAATTTTCTCTTTCCTTTCATTGTCTAACCTTTTCCTATCTCCTTTTCTTCCTTTTATTACACAAATTTCAGCTAAATGAAATATCTATGGGTTATTTAACAATAATCATCATAATTTGAGCTAATGAAGGAGGTAACTTTGATTTCAAGCTATTCAATAGAAACATGAATGAGCAAACCTGTGACTTAAAAGAGCAAAGATAGTCCTGAATGGTTTTCAGATTGGAAATTTGCCTATCTTTATCCTGAAAGGAGAAAAGAAAAATGATGTTAAAGATAAAAAAATAAACGGCAAATTATATATGAAAAATCATAAAAGAACAAGAAAATCTATAGATTGTTTGTTTATGTTAGCAAATAATCAAGACCTGGATCTGGGAAAAAACTAAATAACATCAAGAACAAGCTCATATCAGGGCATCAATCATGCCTCACAGTTGACTGGAACCGACATAAATGCAGCATAGATACACAATGGATTTCCTTCATTTGATTCTTGAACTTCTAATGCAAAATTGTGTTTCTTTACCATTAACCATTTACTACATCTTTGCTGATGAAAACTTGGTGAACAAATGTTCGTTCAACTTTGACATTGATAAATTATAACAAAATCTTAGCAATCTTCAGTACCTGGACCGGGATTTTATCACTATATGTACGAGTCACAATCCATTCCTCAAGTAATGCCTGCACATGAAAGGTCAAGATTGACAAAAATATGAAAAATTCATAGAACAGATGAATAATGGGAGGGTAGCATAGAATTAATAAAGGAACTACCCTGAATTTGCATCAAAACCATCACAAGATCCCAAGAAATTTTAGACTGAACAGCAGTAGAAATACAAACCTTATGATCAAATTCAGCCATCTTTAGAACTATGGGTATAATTATTGGTTCAAGACCCAATTTTGCTTTCTTAACTGAAGTATTTGTCTCTGTCCCAGTATCTGTAACAGTTTCACCTGTGTGACCAAAGTAGCAGTTGCACAACTGTCAACACAAAGGCACACTCTGTGTAATTCATACAAAATTGATATAACAGACACCTGTCCTAGGAAGAAACTACACAAAACAATGGGCATATCATCAAAGTCCAAGACAAGAGTTACCTTTATTATCACAGATGTCTCCTGCAATGTTAACAGATCCCAGAGAATCTGGAACCTTATTCAGCTGGTCATCACATTTTGCCTCTTCTAAACCCAAATTTCCAGGAGTGGATTTGCTAGTTTCAGTATGACTTCCGCTAGCATCTGTAGGATTAATTTCTATCTCTCTTGCAGGATCATTATCTGTCACAGATGCAGGACTTGCATCCTTAGTTTTTTCTGACATGTTAGCTGGTGACTTATTTTCTTCATCCATTAAATAAATGCTTGGATCCAAATGTATCCCCTGTCATCATTGTTTGAAAAAGAAATATCAATTAAAAAAAAAGACTGCAGAAATATACCATGCTCATCATGGTGTTAATGAGAACAAGATAAAGCAAATGAAGTACAGCCAACAAAAGAATGTTTCCGCTCTCACATGGCCCAACAGCAGATGCAATGGCAAAGTTTGCATATAGAAGAAACATAATATTCACTATTCTCAGTTTGTTTGCAATATAGCTTATTCTTTCCACTGGTAATAAAATCTTGCTTCTTGGGTGACATAATTTATATGATTGCATTATCAAGACGGTTCTAATGTCAATTTCAGCTATGGATATCACAGCATAACTGAACTAGATCATAAGACAAAAATCTTGTTGGTACATTTCCCTACCTTTTGCTGAATAGTAAACACCCCAATACACTGTCCTATGCTTATAATCACCCCAACAGACTTGTGCTAGTATTGATCAGTTACCAAATCCAATTTCAGAAGAACAAAAATTTTAAAAGCAATATCACAGTGACTTGTCATATTTTGTCATCTTATCTCATATATTTCTGTGTCCTGCCCATTTAAGAAAAAATGCCACAAAAATGTCCAATGCATGGGTCGATAATTCCTACTGACACCATGCACATCATCAACGTTACTCATGTTCCGTCCAATATAACTAATTATTGTGTTAGGCATTTGTCATAAAAATTCAAACATATATGCATGGGCATCTCTCTCTATCTCATGAATATATAATACAAAAGATATCAGCAAACAAATAAATAGGATGTTAGGCAGTCTAATATTGACAACCTACATTAACACAAAAGTTGGTCATACCTCAATTATAATTGGCTTTCCATCTTTCATTGCTTTTTTCAAATCACCAGCCAAACCTAGGTAGAAAGCATTAATATTAACAAGTCAAAGATCAATATGTTTACAAAGGACAATGACAATAATGCACCAGCAACTGAGAAATTTAAATTTTTTACAATCTCTGAAAATGCTACGTGCCGTGAACATCTAATGTTTAAGAAGGAAAAAAAAAAAATATATATATATATATATATATTCCAATATGGAGGAAAACTGCAAACAAGTATCATGTAAAAAAAAAGACACCTTTACGAACAATTCTGCATTCTCTACAAAATTCAGTAATTAGTTCCTCAGAAAAGTTGAACTCTCGTGCCCATACAGGAGTAGATGCCAATGGTGCACTATATTATAGAAAAGAAGAAAATAAGCATTTAAATGTAATCCACCAAAGCAAATGGCTAAACATTAGCTAAAATGAATAATCATTTTACGCAGAGGGTACATATTGTGATGTGTAACAAGATATTGAAGATATGCAGCAATATGATTTAAAAAATACACGTCAAATGGAGAATGCTATAGACAATTGAGAGACAACAAATGTAATTTAGCCAATAGTGCTTCTTTTGTCATGGTTTTCCAATCTATATAATTCTTGCCAACACATGAAAACATCTTTATCATTCGATTTACTTGTGTCACTATTTTACATTCTAAGTATCTCTTGGCAATATATTTATATCTTAAATGCTCCATATGGATTTCCAGCATTGGAATAGAAAAAGGCATAGATTTTAGATATAGAAAAACGTACTCTGTTGATGTCCGTAGCAATTCATACACCATATCTGTCTGCAACATAGAAACATCTGTCAGAGGTGTCACCATGCATAATTATTACAATAGACACAGTAAGTTCTTCAGGTCTATATAGAAGCAAACCTGCAAGACATTAGGCAAGTTCAGCCTTTGTGCAAGTTGGGTAGCTATAGTAGACTTCCCAACACAAGCAGTTCCGCAAACAAGAATTACCAAAGGCACTCTTTGATGGTGAAATCTAAAAGATATTGAGAGAAATAATTATTTCAGCAATCTAATCAGGATATTGAATCATTTCCTTCTCTAGAAGGAATGAATTTGTCTTTTAACAACAAGGAAAAACAGAGAGAGAGTTGTTCCTCTAGAAAGCTTATCCACCTTGTCATCATCTTGTAACGATTTATGTACTCCTCACCAAATCCCCGCCGCTCCATAAGCTGCACATAAAATCTTATAAAAGGGATTCACAAAACAAACCCTTCTTTTTCTGAAAAGTGCTTAGCTTTTGTTATGATCAAGCCATTACAACCATAAAACGAAAATAGAAATATCATGCATGCCTTCCATATACAAGGACTTCCCCAATTGTTTTCTATAGACAGTTGAGAATTCTAGCATTGAGGAACGAAAAGCCATACCTTAAATAGGTTAGCTTCCAGATCAGATTGAGAGCTGCAAAAGTAATATGAAAAATCATACATTACGTGTTAACTTTTAAACAAATAAAAGAAAAGAAAAGATATCTGAGAAAAAGCTTCCAACTCTTAAAAAATCAGGGTAAGAAAAAAAAATAAAGGAATGAAGATGAGGAAATGGCATACACATCTAGAAGGCTGTTATCTATGAGCAGCTTCTTGAGTTCAAGAGCAATTTTAATAGCTACATGATTTGGGATCTGAAATCATCAAGCAAACACACCAAAAATCCAGTTCAGAATTACTGGCCCAAACTCACATTTCAAATAATAAACAGAAATAACTGTATTCAAAGAGATGCATATATATGATATTAAGATACAGCTTTTACAACAATGGCAATTTAATAACACCAAATAAAACAGACTGGAAGCAACTGTAATGCCACTAACTAAAACTTTCAGCTTATTAAGAATGATATGAAGCAAAAAGGAGACCAATTATCATAACAATATGAAGTGCAATGTACCTTAGTGACAGTCAACATTCTGCTGAGCAAAAATCTGGACAAAACATAGTAATGATCAGCATGATCGCCTAGCCACACTTTCACCTTTAAAATCAGATATTGACACAGAGAATCAATAAAGGCTCTGTTTGGGTTTTGGAGCGAAGGGATAAAAAAACACTAATAGTATAGCAGAAAAGAGGGAAGAGATGGATGACCTTGACAAAGTCGTATTTGGAGGAATTGTTGCGAGTAGAGAAATTGACAGCAGAAAAAGGAGGATTCTTTGAGCGATCGAAATCTTCTTCACCGCTGTAAATTTTAGGGCTTGACGAAGACGCAGCTGCATAATTGTCCTTCCCCATCTTCTTCTTCTTCAACTCCTCTCAATCTCTTCTTCTATGCATTCTCAATTTCGAAATGGCAGTGCGTGTGAATGAGGTGTTTGGTCAGGAGAGGAACCGGATGAGTCTGCGTCTTCGTAGCCGCACTAGCAGCCCATGCTTTATTGAGAAATTGGCTTGTTGGACGACATCCAACTCAAATATGTCGTTTTATTACAAAAAATTAAATTTTACACCTTCCCTTGCATAAGGACTCACTGCTTATTTGACAATAATTAAAAAATATTAATTATTTTTATTAAAAATTTAAATTTAAATATATTTTTTATTATATCTTTATTTTAATATAAAATATATTTAATAAATAATATTAAATAATAAAAGGTATCAATGAGAATTTATTTGATAACTCTTTTCTCCCTTTATAAATAATTATTATTTTAGAATAAAAAATTTTATTTACAAATATTTTATTCTTTTCAAAAATTAAAGTTATTTCAAATTTATTCTTATACAATTATCAAAAACAGTTATTACTAATGGAATATGTAACAAATTAAAGAGGAGAAGTTTAATAAAATAATTATATAAAATAAATTATTAAATAATTTTTTTAATTTTGATGAAAATCTTTAAAATAATAATTATTTATGAGCAGAATAAGTAATTTATTAAAATAATAAGTGAATTATAATTTAAAATAGCTAAAAAAACTGAAACTATCTTTATAATATAGAGAAAGTGTATGTTTTTATATTTAATAATAGATGAATAATTAAAACTAAGTCCGGCCAGAGAGTTAAGGACCGACCCTGCCACAGCATTGCATTAGGACATGGCGTTTTCCCGAAATAATTTAAGATCTTGGGCGAGCATCCAGGCAAAATTCTTCGGGCCAGATTAGATTAAATCACATATACATATAGATTTAGCAAAATCAATGGGTAAACCACCAAAATATAACTTGGAGGTTAGAAGTGCGTTACTCCCACCTTGGAGACAAATTTAATTGTCCAATATACACTTGCAGTCATGTCTAATAGTTTTTATTGCTTTCCAACACAAAATAATATTACATCCAGCGTACTTGTTGATCAACAAAGTGAATGACAAAAGAAAATGTTATGTAGATCTAATGCATGTATACTTGCGTAGGAATAATCTGATCTATTATGTATGCTGAAACCAAATTCTTTGCCTGAACAACTTGTCACTCTGTTAGACAGCAACTTGTCACTCTGTTAGAAAGGGCACCTGATGTGCACTGAAGTGGCTGCTGCATTGTTTCTGAAACTTCCCAATCCTGTATCACATAGCTTGATCCTCTTTGCAAATGAAAATAAAGAACAATCCCTGTAAGGCCTATTCTAGCACAGAATGGACCATAAATGTAAGGTCAGGATTTTCAGCAGCCATCACGATCTTGCAGATATGGCCAAATTGCAGGTGCTAATTATCTGATAGCAACTTCAGGGTTTGTGACTTCTTGAAAAATTTACCCCCTTTCTTTCCCATACCAGTTCCCACGAGACTGGACGCAAGAAAAGATTTGGTATCTGGCATCCATTTCAAGTCTTTCAGATCAGAGAACAAGGCTGAAAGTGCAGGAGAGACTTCACTATCCTTTATATGCTTACAGGAGTGTACTCTAAGATGCTGAAGCTCATTAAAGCTAGGAAGTACAGACTCCAGGCCTTGTGTCGTCAGCAAGGAGCATCCTTCTAGAGATAGTAACTTTAGCCTCCTGTAAAGAAAGTAAAACTCATTATCTCATCTCCCAATTACTTACACAAGCTAAAAGTTTGTTGAATGTCACATGTAAAACTTACTAAAAAGAAATTGCCAAAATGTAGTCAATCAGCTATAGAACAATGTTCCCGCAATGGCCCAAGAATTATAGGCTTTTCTTTCCTTTCTAGGCGAACCACCCCATCAGGTCTGTGCCATTGGAACTAATGAACATTGATTTTATATAGTCAAGTTGACCAACCAATGAAAATGACAGCATTGTAAGTATAATTAATATTGGTAGAATCTATCCTGCAGATGGCTTCAAAGGCTACAATGTCGATTAACTAATTTGAAACCAATCAGGCAAAAGTTAAAAGAGTGCAAGTTCCAGCCATGTTAAATAACAACAATTCACTATCATTTCCACTGCATTTTCTCAAGCATAACAATAATAAAAAGTATATCAGTGGCAAATAACTGGATATAAAAAATGATTTGAAGTTTGAATATTAGATATTTCAACTGCCATAATTCAATAACTTTAAAACATTACTAAAAAGCAATCAAAGAGAGTAATATATTACCTGCAAAAACTTGCCGAGTTGAATATATCATTGTCCAAACCCCAGCAGTCCTGAACAACAATTTCCCTAACAGCTTCACACACCTTAAACATAGCTCTAATGCTCTTTTTATCCCTCAATTGACATTGCTGCAAGCGCAACCTCTCAAGGGCTGGACAGGAACCCAAATACTCATCTGATCCTGGAGTAAGATCAATCTTCTTGCATGACAGAAACCTCAAAGTTTTCAAATTCTCACAATATGAGAGTGCAGCTAACCACCCATTATCCATCCTATGATCACAAAGTGTCAATTCCTCAAGCATTTGGCAACACTGTCCAATTGCCTTAATCCCATCAAAGCTACCCTCACAGCCACTAAGCTCAAGCTTCACTAGTCTCTTGCACCCTTGAGCCAAAATGGTTAACCCAATATCCGAAACCAAAGATCTATAAAGGCCATCCACATTTCCTACAAGTTTCAAGATCTGCAAGTTCTCGCACGCTGCTATCCCGCGCAAGAGGTTATCATTGCACTTGTGCAATTCCAGATCTTGCAAAGTCAGACACTCCTCAGCTACACTCAATAAACCTAACTCACTAGCACCAACCACTACAAGCTTGCGCAAATTGGGGCAAGCGCTGGCTAATGCTTTAAGCCCTCTATCAACTATCTCAACAGATAATAAATTCTCTTCACAAATACGCCAATTTGGAACAAACCCAGAAATCTCAGAATTGATATGCATGGAAAGAACCCTGTGGTTTAACCAAATACTGGAGTTATGAGGCGTAATAATACAACCATTAATCAAATCCACATGTGTCAGGTTTGGGAATCTTACAAGTAAGCGACCGGATTCAATAAACTCCCAATCTAACACCTTCAAGGACCGGACAAGGCGGCCTTGGAGATTCAGCCACCGCTTGCAAACGAGAAAGTTAGGGTTTCTCTGCGAATCGGGCACTTTGGAGAGGATTTTGAGAAGAAGCTCATCGCTTAAGAGAAGGGTGCGGTCAATTTTGGAGAAACTGGAGATTGGGATTTGGGTTTTGGTTTTGGAGTCTTGGGTGGGAGAAGGAGGATCAGATAGAGACTGGAGTTGCATAGCGAAGACTACATGTTTTAAAGGTTTAGTATTTTTGAGCCAGATGTTTGACCATTTTGATGACCTCTTCTTCGATGGTGGGTTATGGTCTGTAGTTGGTTTCTCTGATGAAAACGACATCGTACACTTCAGGCGACGGTGGTGGAAGTGCTTCTCTGGTTTAGTTCTGCTTCCGATACACAAGAACAGATTTTCATCCTCTGTTTCTCAATCTAAATATTTTTCTCAGCAAACCCTTCGCTTCTCTCTCAGAGACACAGCCATGACTCCAAACTGGCATTAAATAATTCACATTTCTATCTAAAGATTCAATCTTTGGGAGGTTCTTCCTTTCCTTTCACTCTCTAGATTTTCTGCTTCAAACCCACATACTAGATCCTCTCAACCCTTAATGAGAAATAATGGGTTCTCTGATGCTCTCTGTATTCGTATAATTGTAAGAAATAATAATGGTTCTCTTCCTCTTTTTCTCCCTTTTACTCACTGTGAAGAGTGAAGACTATCTGGTCAAGGGATGCGAATGGTGACCGGCGAGATGTGAAATTTTGAACAAATAATGGTAATAGAAGTAGTATAACGAATATATATTTTTGAGAATGGCACTTTTTTTTTATCTGAAAAATTTGAAATTTGGAGATTGTACTACTGTGCTTGTTTTCTTGCCGTGCTATCTGCTCTGCACACTAATTTTTGAGTTTTTACATGGTTTCATCCGCAAAATGCCACTGTAAAAAAAGAGGAAGAAAAAGTGTTCTGTTTCTAATTTGTTCAGAGGCTCTCATCTGCAATATTACATATTAAATTTAATATTTAGAAAGGACAGAGAAGAAACAAAAATAATTTCTTTAAATGAAAAATATATAAATATATAGGAGAGAGAGAGAGAGAGCTTCCTTCCATAAATTCATTTGCCAATCAAGAAATAAAATAGAAATAAGATTTGCATTATATTTTATTCTTTTATATTTTAGGTAAATGTTTAGAATATCCTGGCAAGGATAAAATATCTTACCGTGTAAAACTAATTGAAAACTAACGATGATATTTGGAATTTAACCAAAAAAAATACTCACGTATCAGGTATTAATATATTTTAAACCATACTCAATATAAATAAATTTTTTTAAATAAAATTACTCTTTAATATAAAAAAAATCAGATTTATCTCTCTTTTTCTTACTTAAAATTTTTATCAATTTTTCTCTCGCTATATATATTTTTACTATGAATTAAAATTTCTTTTCTATTAACAATCAATATTGAAATAGGTAAGTTTAATTTTTTTTTTATTTTTTATTTTTATCTCTTTTGAAGTATTTATGGTTGTGTCTCAAAGTATCTCTCAAATTAATTTAAGTTCGACATTTTCATAATGGGCTTTCTGTATATTTTATTTTGTTAAAGAGAATGATAAAAAAATATTATTTTATTTTCGATATTCTTCAATTATCAATTTTTTTGAAGTGATATGGTTGAGTAATATTATATAAATAGTTAGTTATTGTTCCCATAATTTTTTTTATTTTTAGCATTATTATTATTATTATTATTATTATTATTATTATTATTATTATATTGATTTGTATTGATGTTTAAGGATTGTCATTGGGTGTTAGGTTAGAAAATATTAATTTTCAGTTTATATATTTTAGTAAATGTTATGCAATATTACAAACGGTTATGATATGAGTTATTTTGAAGTTTATATAAATTGATATAAAGTTTATATAAGTTAGTATGAGTTTGATATGAGCTTGATATGAGTTGGTATGAGTTTGACATGAGTTAGGTATGCGTTTATATGAGTTTGATATAAGTTTGGTATGAGTTAATATTAGTGATATGAGTTGATATGAATTTGATATGAATTAGTATGAGTTTGATATTAATTAATATTAGTGATATGAGTTTGATATGAGCTTGATATGAGTTAGTATTGTTGATATGAGTTTAATATGAGTTAGTATGAGTTTGATATGAGTTGGTATGAGTTTATATTAGTGATATGAGTTGATATGAGTTGATTTATATTTAATATGAGTTAGTATTAGTGACATGAGTTAATATGAGATAGTATTAGTGATATGAGTTTGATATGAGTTTGTTATAAGTTTGATATCAGTTAGTATTAGTAATATGAGTTGATTTGAGTTTGATATCAGTTAGTATTAGTGATATGAGTTGATTTTTGTTTGATACGAGTTTAATATAAGTTGATATGAGTTAGTATGAGTTTGATATGAATTAATATTAATGATATGAGTTTGATATAAATTAGTAGTAATGATATGAGTTTGATATGAGTTAGTATGAGTTTGATATGAGTCAATATTATTGATATGAGTTAGTATGAGTTAATATTATTGATATAAGTTGATATCGGTTTGATATGAATTAGTATTAGTGATATGAGTTGATCGAAGTTTGATATGAGTTAATTTGTGTTTAATATGTGTTTGTTATAAGTTAGTATTAGTGATATGAATTTCATATGAGCTGATATGAGTTTAATATGAGTTAGTATTAGTGATATATATTTGATATAAGTTAATATTATTGATATGCGTTTTAAATGAGTTGATATGAGTTTGATATGAGTTAGTATAAATTTGATATAAGTTAGTATTGGTAATATGAGTTGATATGATTTTATTTGTATTTAATATAAGTTAGTATTAGTGATATGAATTTGATATGAATTAATATTAGTTTGATGTGAGTTGATATGATTTTGATATAAGTTAGTATTAATGATATGAGTTGATATGAATATATATGAATTGATATGAGTTTATTTGTGTTTTTATAATTAAGTGATATATTTTAATATGAATTGTCATGGAATTATATGTTAACTTTATTCTTTAAAAATTGCAGAAATGAAAAAAAGATCAAGAAAATTGAATTGAAAAAAAAAAGAAAAATGAAGAAAAGGAAAAAGGAAGAGGAAGGGGAAGAAAATGAAAATGAAAAAGAAGCATAGGAAACAAGGTTCAATATTTAGGAGTGCAATGAGCAAAATATTTAATCTTTTAGATACTATACATCAATTCATTTATGGGTGTAGCTAAAACAAGAGAAATAACATTTATGATAGCGATGAATATTGAATATTGTGTATGAATATTTAGCAATTGAATTATGAATATCTTAAGTTGTAAATATAATATAATATTTTCAATTATTCATTTCTTAATTTATAAGAAATAATTATTTATTTCACCACATTGGCCTGTATAGTTGTTGATATTGTTGTTAGATGCTTTGTTGATGTCGGATATTATATATTGATATGCATGTGATATGAGTTGTGAAAGTTTATTGATGTAGGATGTATAGTAATTCATAGCTTGATTGTGGATGTTTGAAGGGTTGATTTGCTAGTTTCTGGTTTGGAATGTTGTGGAGTAAGTATGTTTAGTTTTCATATATATTTGGAAATATGCAATGTTTGAGTTGAGTATAGCCTAGTCGTAGTATATCAAAAGCTAATTATTTTGAGTGAGAGTCATATGAACATGAAAAGTGATGATTTGTATGTAATGGAGGGTCTGCATTTTTGCTTGCTGCATATTGAGTTTGCAATTTCTAATGGTTGCTTATTGAATTAGCATATCAACTCAAATCAACATCAAAATAGTTTATATCAACTTCAAAATAACTCATATCAGTATTAAAACAACTCATATAAACTAACATTAACATCAAAATAATTCCTTCTTCAATGCTAACAATCTATAGATGTTTAAGTCTATCGTTCATAGCAATGTCTATGAATATCGGAAGTGACTTATCATCTATCACATCATAAAAAGGATGTGCATCATAACCATCATTAAATTTTAATTCAATCTTTAATGTGTTGCCAATATGAAGTGCTTCAGATAGTGATTTCTTAAATTATTGAAATCGGCTATTATATTCAAAAAAACATATTCAGAACCCCCGCCAATATATTTACCGATACTCATATCAAATTTTCTATAATATTAGATGAAAATTATTATTTCGTCCATTAAATAAATTCGTCCTCTAATAAGTTTCAAGTCTGCCATCAATACTCTACAATTACAAATAATTAAGAAATAAATAATTGAAATAATATTGTATTTACAACTTAAGATATTCATAATTCAATTGTCTAATATTTATATACAATATTCAATCTTCATCACTATCTTTCTTGTTATTAACATGCACTCATATATGAAATGTTGTGTAATATCTAAAAGATTACATATTTTGCTCATTGCACTCTTAGATATTGAGCCCTATTTTCATGTGCTTTTTTTCATTTTCTTTTCTTCCTTTTTCTTTTCTTTCGATTCAATTTCCTTGATCTTTCGTTAATTTATGCAATTTTTAAATAATAAAGTCAACATATAATTCCATAACAACTCATATTAAAATATATCACTCAATTACAAAATACAAATAAACTCATATCACTAATATTAACTCATATCAAACTAATAATAACTCATATAAACTCATATCATTAATACTAACTCATATCAAACTCATATTACTAATATCAACCTATATCAAACTCATACCAAACTCATATCACTAATACTAACTCATATCAATAACCATACTACCTCATATCAAATTTATATCAACAATATCAACTCATATCAAACTTAAATCGACTCATATCAAACTCATATTACTAATACTAACTCATATCAAAACTTAAATAAACTAATATCAAATTCATATCAACTCATATCACTAATGCTAACTCATATCAAACTCAAATCAACTCATATCACTAATACTAACTTATATCAAACTCATATTAACTTATATCAAACTCATATTAACTTATGTCATTAATGCTAACTCATATCAAAACTTAAATCAACTAATATATCAACTTCATATCAACTCATATCGCTAATATTAATTTATATCAAACTAAAATCAACTCATATCACTAACACTGACTCATATCAAACTCATATCAAGCTCATATCAACTCATATTAACTCATGACACTAATACTAACTCGTATCAAAACTTAAATTAACTAATATCAAATTCATATCAACTCATATCACTAATACTAACTCATTTCAAACTTATATCAATTAATACTAACTCATATCAAGCTCATATCAACTCACATCAAACTCATATCACTAATACTAACTCATATTAACTCATATCACTAATGCTAACCCATATCAAATGCAAATAAGCTCATATCACTAATATTAACTCATATCAAATACATACTAACTTATATCAAACTCATATCAACTCATTTCAAACTCATATCAATAATACTAACTCATATCAAGCTCATATCAAACTCATACTAACTCATATCACTAATACTAATTCATATCAAACTTTTACTACCTCATATCAATTTCATATCAACTCATATCAAGCTCATATCACTAATACTAACTCAAAATAACTCATGTCACTAATGCTGACTCAAATTAAATACAGATTAATACATATCAAACTTATATCAAACTCATATTAACTTATATCAAACTCATATTAACTCATTTCAAACTCATATCAACAATACTAACTCATATCAAGCTCATATCAACTCATATCAAACTCATACTAACTCATATCACTAATACTAATTCAAACTCTTATCAAATTTATATCAACTCATATCACTCATATTAACTCATATCAAACTCATACCAAACTCATATTAAACTCATATCAACTCATACCTAACTCATATCAAAACTCATACTAACTCACATCACTAATACTAACTCATATCAATCTCATATCAAACTCATACCAACTCATATCCACTTCCTATCAATTCATATCAACTTCAAAATAATTCATATCATAACTGTTTACAATTCTCCATATCATTTACTAAAACATATAAACTGAAAATTCATATTTTTTAACTTAACACCCAATGACAATTCTTAAACATCAATACAAATCAATATAATAATAACAGCGTTAAAAAAAACCTCCATGGGAATAATAATTAATTATTTATACAATATTACTCAACCATAGCACTTCAAAAAAATTGATAATTAAAGAATATAAAAAATAAAACAATATTTTTTCATCATTCTTTAAAAAAATAAAATATACAAAAAACCTATTAGACTCAATATTTAAGTAAAGGAGAATGTCAAATTTGAATTAATTTGAGAGATACTTCGACAAACAACCACAAATGCTTCAAAAGAGATGAAAAATAAAATATAAAACATAAATCAAACTTATAAAATATAAAACATAAATCAAACTTACCTATTTCAATCTTGATCTCCAATAAAAGAGAAGCTTCAATTCATAGTGATATATATATATATATATATATATAGAGAGAGAGAGAGAGAGAGAGAGAGAGAGAGAGAGAGAGAGAGAGAGAGAGAAAATGAGTAGAGGAAAAGAAAAATGCAGTATGCGACGGCTAGGAAACAAGAAATGGAGAGATAAATCTATTTTTTTTAGGTTAAAAGTACTTTTATCTAAAAGAGTCTATTTATGATGAGTATGGCCTAAAATATATTAATGTTTAGTGTGGGGGTATTTTTTTTTATTAAATCCCATGATATTTTTATTTATTTAACTCTTATTTTTATTTGGTTTATCATTTAATTTTTTATTTCAATAAAAAAACTTAATTTGTGAGTAACTAGTGAGTATAGGCTTACAAATTTTTAAGCATATTAAAATTAGCTTATTTAATAGGGGAATAACATAGATCTTACTATATGACCAACAATTAATTTTAAAAAAAATTAAATATCAAATCTAGAATAAAAATATATATAAAGAAAATCACGGTGAATATACATTCGATCAATTAAAATTAAATAAAATTAATATTTTTCTATTAAAATTATTTTATTTAATCTTAATTGACTTGGATATATATACTATCGGATCCATGTAAAATTTTTTCATATATACAATATTTTAGAGAAATAAGATGTATAGTAAAAAAATCAACTTTTAAATTGTTGGAAGATTTCTACTTGAATTAATGGAAGAATTAAGTAGTAGTAGTTGTGTGCATTTGAGCACAGTGGATAACTACTGAACATGATAAATGATTTTTGGTATTACTGAGTATTATAATAGTTTTTGGAAAAAATTAAAATAGAGTGGAGTATCTTATCTAAATAGCCGTTACAGATAGCCGTTTGATGATTTAAAACTTCGTTTGCCAGTGGGGACAGAAACCATAAGCAAATCTTCTTTTTTTGTTTTTGCAATGATTTTTTTGAAAACTCCCCGTGAAAAAGTCAACACATTGACAAATTCACGGCAGCCTTATCAATTTCATGCTTTTTGTGAGACGAGTAGTTCACATCATTCTTATTTATAAAAAGCAATTATCCACTGTGTTTTTATCATTTTAGGTATTAGAGATTACAACTTTAAAATATATTATATTAATTTATGAACTAACACTTAAAAATCTCATAAAAATAAATTAGAAGTATATAATAATTTAAGAAATGAACATAATAATTTGACTAAATAGTTACAATATTATTAATATAACTAGTTCTTTTTTTTTCATAATTCTTCCGGATGATTCTGTGAAATAATTTAGGATGTGAGAGTAAAGTACGAATGAAAGCAACATTCAACACAATTTATAATTGTATAAAATATTATAAATAAAAACCAAACTCATAATGAAACATCTGAAGATCTTAATTTTGACCTTAAATGGATCAAGATCTCACTGTCTACTTGTATTATAATTACAATATACCCCACAAATTTTGGTCTTGTAGCCCTCAATTAAAGCAATAACTCGTGGTTCTCCGAGGCATGAAATTCTAAATCAGGGATGGCAAAACAAAAGTTAACAAATGAGGTGTCGTCCATCACCATAAGTTGCCTGATGCTGATTAGAGCCATGAGGTGGCTTTTGGACATGCGTACCCGCCAAGCTTGTCTTGAAATGATATGTCTCAATTATTAAAAATTGAAACATCTTGTATTTGGACTTAAAGTCCATTCTTCTACACAACATAATTAAGGGAATAGCATACTAAAAAACTTCGTCCAAAAATACGTCCATTAAGAAACATTTAGATCAAAATTAAATTCCTATCAAATCATTGGAGTAAATGAATATATAAATAATAATTTTGAACTATTTCCACCTGTATAATCGTATCAAATATGTACATAATAAAGGTACGGTTGACATGTAATGGATCTAATAAATGCTCCATAGTTTCAACCTCATTTTTGCACATGTAGCATCTGTCGTCATTTATCAACCCCCATTTCTTCAATCTACATCTAGTAGTCAGCTTATTATACATAGCCGGGCAATAAAGCTCGGTCTAGGAATAAACCCCTTACCCCAGATTAAACTTCTCCAATTAACTACCTCCTTTTTGTGGCCTTAATGCATTCCAAGCAGTCTTAACAGTATAAACACCATTAGTAGTTAACATCCATCTCACCACATCAGCAGCACCGTCCTGAATAGAAAACTTTCTAACTTCCTGCCAAGCCAAAACAGTCAACTCATTTAAAGGGTCTGCCAGCGTCGAATCCCCATTTCTCTAAACATCTTTTACCTTGGCATTCCTAGGAACATCAGTATCAATTATATCAATATTAGGGAATTTCTCAATCAAACTCTCCCCCTCTACCCACGGATCAAACCAGAAAGCTAACTCACCTTGGCCAAGTTTATATTCAAACAAAGGCTTCATTTTCTCCCTCAACTTCAAGAAACTCCTCCACACCCAACTAGCCTCTAGTGGCTTATTAATGCCCCAAAAGCTCAATTTTCTCAACTTAATAGCAATAATTCACTTAGCCCAGATAGAAGCCTTCTCACAAATAAGTTCATTGATATGCTTCCCAACCGCAGCTAGATTCCAAGAAAAAAACTCTCTTACCCCCATACCCCCTTCACTCCTAGGCCTGCGAACAATATCCCAAGCCACCAAACCTCTCTTACTCCCCTCAGATTTTCCAGCCCATAAAAAAACTCTGCATCTTCTATCCACTTCTTTAATCACCTCTTAGGAAGAATGAATACACTGCACCAATAAGTGGGCATGCTCCTGAGCACAGCATTGATAAGTTGCAATCTCCCAGCATAAGACAAGAGATTTGGCAATCCAGCAATCAATCTTACCCGTGATCTTTCCTATTAACTCATCACGGTGCCTTTTTTTTTAATCCAGTCAAAATTAGGAGAAACTAAATAATTTACTGGCAGGACAACCTCCCTAAACTGCACTTCATTCAATATACTGTTTTTCTCTTCATCAGAAAAGCCAAAGAAGAAAAATTGACTCTTACCTTCGTTTATGTGTAACCCTGAGACATCAGAAAATTCTCTCAGCACCTCCATAAGCCACATAACAGAACTTCTATTCCCATTACAAAAACAGAAATAGATCATCTGCAAAGCAAAGATGATTTATTTCCCAAGTTCTACAACCTTCATGGAAAGAGAAATCAATAGGGATACTAAACTTCAATCTTCTGGTCAGATGTTCCATACCCAGCACAAAGAGTAGAGGGGACATTGGGTCCCCTTACCTTAACCCTTTCTTATCAAGAAAATAACCTTCTAAAGACCCATTTACCAATACAGAAAATGTAGGATTCCTAATGCATTCCATGATCCAGCTCACTAGCTTTTGAGGGAAATTCAAACCAATCAATACTTCTTCAATAAAATCCCAACGAATAGAGTCATAAGCCTTCCTTAAATCTATTTTTATTGCACATTTAGGCTTTCCCCTAGTTTTGTGGTAATTCCACATCAATTCATGAGCTAACATGATATTATCCGCAATTTCTCCCTGGAACAAAAGCAAATTGTGCTGGATTAACGATTCTTCCCAAAACCCTTCCTAATCTCTTAGTAATTACTTTAGTAATCACCTTGTGGATTACTGTACAGCAAGCTATTGGTCTATAATCTACTGAGCTAGAAGGATTTGAGATTTTAGGCAAAATGGTAATAAAGTTAGAATTCCCCTGTTTTACAGTTTGATATTGCTCTTCAGTAGGCAAATCTTTTTAATGAATTTGACTTAGACCCATAAATCAAGGAAAGTAAATCTACAACAGAACACTGATCGAAGAAACAATAATTACGAGTAAGGCATCATGTAATTGGTAGCGAGAATAATGCTTTGTGATCAGGGAACATTTAACAGCAAAAAAAAGACCAAACACTTGCCAAGCAATTGAGACTTAGCATTCTTAATTCTAAGGTTTAACAGTCTGCACAACAAGTAGACACTGGCATGAGTGAGTGACAAACAAGTAGATTCAGATTTCCATGGCACCATAAATTTAATCAACTCCCGTACATCCATGCCTCAAAAACTATATATTTTATATCCATTAAAAATGTGGCATCATTTCTATACAAGGGCTTTCAACAAACTAGAATTTCAATTAAAAAGCATCTCCAAAATGCTCGCATGAGTTGTTCATTGCCAGGGTAAAAGTAGATATTACTACAGTATGCAAACTTTCAGATGACGAGCAACAAAACCCAAAAACAGCAATAAAGAAATCAAGAGCAGATCCTGATTTTTAATACACTTTGGACATATGAATACGTTAGCAGGTTACCATTTTTAGCACAACGAGAACATAGCATTCCAAGTCGTACAAATGGAAGTACAACTTGCATGGGAATAATCAAGATCGAGGAGCTGCCAGTTGTTGCTTCTTTATCCTTTCTCCTTGTTTCACCATACTGTATAAAAACCAAACAAATAGCACTTATCATCTCAATTGTTGAAATAGATTTTTTTTTCCCAAGTCCTGGCATGAGATAGTAATAAAAAGGTCCCAAAAGATTGTTTTACTAGCAAAGAACTGCAATATTAAACACAATTAAATGCCTGCTGCTTCCAATATTCATTTCTCGGTTAGAGTTGAAACCAAAGACAAAACTAAAAAAAAAAAAAAGTGGATATAAACTTGCAGCCGTGATACAAAAAACCTCCAATTGCAAATAATGCCATAAACTTCCCTGTTTATTTGCAGCTAACAACATGGTGCTACTGGGAAATACAAAAATTGCAACACAACTAAAGCATGAAGCCCAGAAGCATATATTACCTAATATAGGCCTCGTTTGGTTTATGGAATAGGATGGGAATAGAATAGCTATTCTTGATTTTGATTCAAATTTAGATATGTAACAAGACCTTTGCAGCCTCAAGTCTGGCTGAAATTCTAAAAGTATACTTTCAAATTTATGAATATAAATTTATATAGAGTGAAAAATAGTTATTCTACTCTTTAAAATAACTAGTCTATTTTTACTCTATTCCACACCATGAATTAAATGAGCTCATAATCACACAGAAGACAATCTCGCATAATGAATTACCTAGTGAACCCCATACGTTATGCTTTTCACAAGCCTCCAAATTTTGAATTAGTATAAGAAGCCATTAGGAGTCCAAAGTTAAGTCCAAGTAAATTAAAGAATCTAAGTTTCATCATCTTGACTATGGAGTAGTTAGGGAATGAATATTTAAAGCTTTTACATATATACATGCAAACATCCATCACGCACTAATGCAATAATGCATGAAATATCTGCACACAAACTAAGCTGTCTAGCTAATGCATTTTCAAGCCATATTGCATTTCTCATCAATTCCTTAGACCTCGCACCTGTTCATAACAATAATTTTAATGGATATTGAAGAAATTTACTTGCATCAGATTCCCATATTTGACTTTTGTTTGACAGTACAACACAACTCTAGTGTGTAAAAAAGTTTTATATTAAACCATAACTAAAAATTTTAACACCTTTGAGCATAATCCCCATAAGAGAGAAGATATAAGTTTTTAAAAATAGGAAGTTCATGCAAGTTATAAAATACGCAAAACAACAGAAAGACAAATGCTTCTACTATTTGTCATGGATGCTAAAATTGCATCAATTTTATACAATTCCTTAATCCTAATTCCATGGAAGTTCCAATTAAAGAACCATTCTTTAATTTATAAACATAAAAAAGGTATAATTATATTGTTGGTGTATGAATTTTTTAAAATTTAACAATTGAGTTATTCAACTTTTCAAAATATCAATTGAGTGCTAGAACTAAAAAATCATGTACAATTTAGTTGTTTTAGCCGGTTGCAAACCAAAAGCTGCTATGTTGGATAACACGTGTCAATAAAAGGTGATATTTTAAATAACTCAATTATTAAATTTTAAAAAGTTCAGACACCAATAATGTAATTATACCTATGACATTTACTTGTAACTTGTTTGCAACCTGCTAAAACAACTAAATTGTATATAATTTTTTTATTCCAACACTCAATTGATATTTTAAAAAGTTGAACAACTCAATAGTTAAATTTTAAAAAATTCTGATACCAACAATATAATTATACCAAAAAAAAAAGGACAAGCACTAGATAATCTCCCTCAAACCACAGGAAAAAAAAAAGAATTTTTAAAATTATGCAGCTAGCACCAGCCAAGATTCCGGAGCAAATTTGATAACTACATTCAAGAATAAGTTAAAACCTGATATCATGAGGGGTGATAAATATCCATTGGGACCCTTGAGCAAATGCAAAGTCCACTAAGGCATCTAAGCTGATTTTCTGGCTAACTGCATCCTGAGCATTCACACAAGCAAGAAATACAGAGTTATTAGAGACTGCATCCTGAAAGATCTCAAAAAGGAACATAAAACTCAGTGATCTGAATATTGTCTCAGCATGTTACTTGAGAACTTTGCACAAAGCTCAAATAATTCAGATAGCTACAATTTAGCAACCCCACAATCCACATTCAAAGATACGCAGCACTCACCATAAATACATCAAACTCATCCATTGCTTGGAATGGGGCTTCTGTCATCTCATGAAGAGCTAATGCAAAGCACAATGTTGAAAAAGAACGTTCACCACCTAAATAACAGGCAATTATAAAAACAACATAAAGTTAACAATGTTTAACAGAACCAAGCCAAAGTAAGTGGTCCCCAATTACACAATAAGATTTTAAGTTACTCCTTTATTAGGCCAGTCAAATGTAAATTATTTCTAAAATACATAATCAGCAAGTATATCTAATGAAATATATCCATATAGCTATTATTTTAAACTTCTAAAGCATAAACAGACAAGATAATCCACAAGTATATAAAAGGAGAGTGAACCTGAAAGCCCTCTAATGTCACGAACAACATCGCTTGATGCATCTTGAGGCATCTTTACCTAACAGAGAAAAAAGATATAGCACAAACTAAAACTCAAAAGATTAACATAAGCACGCACCTATGTCCAGAATAAATAGCTTACCTCTACTCTAAGGGTTTTTTGTTCGTAACTGACTTTGATATTACCACTGATCCCTTTCTTTCCTAAATGACCGTTAAAACTAGTTGCAGAAAAATTGCATAGTTATGAAACAAATATAAAAATAAAAAACAGATTTTTTTGGAAAAAAAAAACAAAAAAAACAGAGTTCAAAAGAAATGCAGCATTTTGCTTTGGGAAAAAAAACAGCAATTCATACTTCCAAGTTAACTGGCACTTCAGAAGAGTACTGTTCCTCTGAAACTTATTCCATCGCAAATCTAGGGCTTCCTGACAAGCCTACAGTTCAAAAAAGAAAGGAAAACAAAAGACAGGAGAAAAGGCACAAAGAAATAAGAAATAGTATTTAAGTTAATATTGTTCACAATATTATTTTGAGTGAAAAAGTAAAAAGGAAGGAGGAAAAACACAAAGATGTAAAACAAAGTTAAACATATCATGAGATATAATTGATAGAACATTATTGTTCGTGAGGTATAAAAGGCAAAACCCAAAGTAGAAATTTTTTCACACAGTTAATTGTTATGGGCTAATAAGCAGGTAATCCATTCTCCAAAACCATTCCAATGCAAAAGTTGGTTCCCCACTTCCAATTTGATCATCAAAAATATTAAATTGATGATGATGGTGGAGGAAAAAAATCATTATTATACACTCTGTTGAGCAAAAAGCAGTGCCACAGCACCTGACCTTAAGGCAAATATGAAAATAAGCGTGTTATCTGACTATAGAACCATGTATATTTTTTTTCAAAGATTTATACCCATACAACTAACTTAGAATAACTTCAAAATTTTCCCATGGATTTTGAACATAAAGGAACAATGACCACAAAATTCTCATTCTTTTTCAAATGCATTGGATAGAACTTTAAAAAGGGGCATTGCCTTTAATAAAAAAGACAAGAAATAGAGCTAAGATCTAAAGTATAGATCCAAACATAGGACTTAAAAAAGACAACAAGATATGCAAAACTAAGCTCTGAAATATAAATCCAAACATTCGGTTTAAAGTAAACAACAAGATACACAGAGTTTAGTTCTGAAGTACAGATCCAAACAAGATACCAAATATTTACAAGAAGAAAGACATTTAGGCAACAGAGTAAAGTACCCAAGGGGTTGTATGTCACAGGAGAGCTATTGCCCATCAGAATAAATCAAACTCTTTCAACAAAGATTTGAGAAATTAGTGGTCTAGCCCAGACAGAAGAGCGTCCAAATGTAAATAAAAGTGAATTAGTTAAGCATATAACTTACCTTCAACTTTTCTCGAAACCCTTGGCATGTTTGTTGTTTTCTAAATATTTTACGCTGTTTTTTATTATACAACATTCTAAGATCATCAATAGAGTCAGAATACCTGCACAACAAATTTAAAAAAAAAAAAGGAACTTGTAAATCAGAACAAACTGTTGACTGCTACTGGAGTGATGCATGAAGACAGATCATGACTTTACCGTTGACTCTCGCGCTGAAGTCTCTGATTCAATCTATTTAGTTGGGCACTGAGTTGCTCTGGGGTGCTCCCATCCCAACCTCCTAAAGCTTCAATATCACTTTCAGGACATATAATAGAAGCCTTTCTGCAACTCTCCTAAAATAATTATAAAAAAATGGGTCCAGCTTGGTGCTACGGCAATGACTTTATTTAAATGTTTTAGCAGTACTATGGGAAAAACAGGAAATCAAAGAATATAAGCAAAGCCAACTTTAGTGTTAACACAAAAATTAACCAAAATGGAGATAGCATGCAAGTAATTCAAGTGCAATGCTCCATAAACAGATAACACATAATGTACCTTTCGGTTCTCTTCAAGATCTTGATAATGTGCCTCTGCTGTTTTGATATCAGGAAGAACCTTGTTATTCATTATTCTTTCATAATGGGCCTTCTCCTGAGATGAAGATTTGATTTGTGAGCAAGCTTGTAGTAATAGTTTAGAAAGAATTGAAGTGAACCATTAAGGACAGGAATGAGGATAAGGATAGGTGACCTCCTCTGCAGAGTGTAGATCTTTCTCAATCTTCATTAGCTCAGGCTCTGCTTCTTCAAAGGCATCAAGTTCTTCTTTCGCTGATTCTACATTATGAATAAAGAAGAATGCATAAGTGGAGCTACATTTGAGTGAAACATAAACAGTTAGCAGCATGCCACACAAGTTCTCAAATGATAATCTAAGTTCCCTAGCCTTAGCTTCAGCTTCATCCTTTCTGACCCTGAGCATTTCCAGACCAATTTCTTTTTTTTTGTATGTCCTCTTGGAGTTTCTGGAGAACATTCATGGAGAAATTATATGGAGAATGAAAACAAGTATCTTATAGAATGAACAAAATTGCAATCTAGTTAACTGCAGCCTCATATGTCCCCAAATAAACCCCCAAATAAAAACAGTAACAATGGTAACAAGGAACAAACTGATATTTCTTGATGAAGCTCATCAACAGTTGATGCAGCAGGCGTACTACTTTCAGCAGCATATGACTTCTTCAGATCCTGAAGTTCTAGTTTCTTAGATGCCAGATCCCGTTCAGCACTCACGCATCTCCTCTACAACAAACAACAGACGTGGTATTTATATGCACATGCATATCATGTATGACATCAAAATGAATCCTATATAACTCAGCTGTTTTAGAGTAGGGGTGGGGTGTTGATGGTCAATTCAACATAATCAAGACCAGTATTTTTCACATAAACACATAAATTCAAGTCAGTTCATATATCACCAGAAAATGAAGAAACTTGGGATTCTAAAACAAAGCAATATAATGCACAGAATGTCCTGCAATTTGATCTGCGATCAACTGAGGCCTGTAAAGTTGGATTAGCCTGGTAAGAAGACTGCTGATTGGCAAAAGGCAACAAGAAGTAAATTACAGGTTTAAGCATGATTTTTAAATATCAGGTTGTTATGTAGCTTATTGTTCAAGTCATATGATAGTGAAGCACTGCAACCATGACACATTAACTAAGCAAACAATCCTGCAATCATAACAGGATAACATTAACCGTGACCATTTAACTTCAGCGGCGACAGAGTGAGGCAAAAATGCAATTTAGAACCTTGAGTTCAAGTAAACTGAAAATATTAAGCAGATTAAAATTTTAAAAAATAAAAATTTGCAAATGAAAAATTATAAAACCCAAAACCTTCGCATTATTAGGATCACTTTGAAGATCCCGAAGATTTGCATCAGTATCCCGGTTCCTTTTCCTGCATTCTTCAGCTTCCACTTGGCAATTTGATGCACGCTGTTCAAGATCCTTGATGTGATTTTCATAAGAGCTACAAAGTCGTCCCCTGAGCTTCTTGACTGGAGGAAGCACTGTTTGGACTGACCCACGATAAAACCTAAGAAGCAAACCATAATAAGTACTTACAAAAGCTGCCAATGTTCCTAACTCAGAGAGACAGAGAGATTCCACAGTGCACAGAAACTGGATCATAGAATTACAATCTACAAAAGTGGAAGAATACCCATGCTGAAGCAATATAACGATAAGAGCTCTTAGGGTGCCTTAAAAATTCTTAGTGATCTCTAGACACTATCCGATATTAACATAGGGGTGAAAGTACCATTGTTTAATTAAGTACTTCACTTAATCATTTAGTGCATCTTTGGTGAAACCTCAAGTATAATGAGCTGTGATGCTATAAATTCCAATTCATTGTTCTATTGAGTTTTTGTCCCACCATGCAATAAACCTCAATACTCTCGGGAGCTTGTTTGGTGGAATATAATGAAAAAACATGCTCTTCTAGCAAATTTAATAGAACGTAATGACATTAAATTCAGTAACAGCTTACATTTTATATCCATCTAAGGTGTAAACCTCCTTCAGATTTTGGATCTTTCTGTCAAAAGCAACAACCTTTCCCACATCATAATCTTCTACAAGCACTTGCCTCTCAGCATTCCCCTGGAAGCATAAATCAGGCACCAAAAAAGAAGAGCACACATCATAACAAGTAAAAACAAAGCTAAACAAAGTTAACAATACAAGGGAACCAATGACGAATCCTATCAATTACCAAATCCACCAAGACATTCAATACAATATGATTTTCAGAATGTAGAACAGAAAGTGTAGTTGGATTATTTGTTTGGGGAAGCATGTTAGGTGGCATGTGCAACCTACAGAGAAAAGTAATAACAAGATAAGAAGAGGGTGGCCAAACAAAAAAAGCATGATAACTAACTATCCCCATGAAGAGACTGGTAAGCAAACAAGATAAATAGTGAACCATCTACCTTGGTCGTGAGAAGTCATATATGATAATCTGAAGGTTATTATATTTTGCTTCTCTTGCACAAGTTCTCAGAAGATGAGAATCTTTATGATTTGTCAAGATAAAAGCATTGAGCAACTTTCCAATGGCATGTTCAACAGCAGGAGTCCATCTATCACCATTGACTCTCTGCAGTGCATAATCATCAACCAAGATGCATTAGTAAATGATAGCAAGAATGCCATAGTACTTAATAACTGAAACTGAAACATAGTTATTAACAGTGGCCAATAACAGATCTTCAACCCAGAATATAAGCTGCATCTTATCCAAAGAGCAAATAAAAAATTCAGTCGCCATGAAAAGGGTATCAATTAAAGTAAACAGCTGGAATCAACTCAACTAAATCCAAATACCAAACTAGTTTGGACCATTAACATTGATCCTTTTCCTACTCCTAACTATGAGCTTGAAACCATTCCTAAACTAGCATATTAATACATTTGTTGTTATTGCTCACCAGATGGACACCAATTGGACCTATAGGCGGTCTGTTAAACTGTTTGTGACATCTTTCAATAATACGTAGAAGATTAATTAACTTCTCTCCTCCAAAGGCCGTAACCTGTCAAAGAACCTTTTATAAAGCTGACCAATAATGTCATAATCAACTTCATTTTATAAACAGAATTTGCATTAGCATATAGATCCAGACACTTAACAAGAAACAAGCATTAATTTTTTAATTTAGAAAAAGGACTTGCATATGCCTAGAAGAAACACACATGCATTGTTATGAGCAGGAATTACATGCAAGATCAAAAGAGTTGCACAAACTTTGTTGGCCTGGTGTTGCTGGAGCTGGTGAAGGTTCGCTTGGATCTCACGTTGCTTTCTTTCATAATTTTCAACCTGAAAAACCAAAAATTTAGATCCATTGATTATGTTTATAGTAGTCCAGGAAGCGAAACTATTTTAACTTTTAACAGATAAATAGAATATGTACACATTAGAAGCCATTACTAGGCACAAAGTCTCCCATTAGAAAAATAAACTGTCACAGCATGAGCATTAGCCTCACACTGAACCCTCACAACAACCAAGTCAAACATAAGTCTAAAACCACCACCATATAAGTCTTCAATTCAGATCTCCTGCAATCTTTGTTTACACAAATCACAAACAGGAGTAAATCAAATTTTCATGACATCCTGCGGTGGCAAAAAGTTTCATTGCACAATGCATCAGCAATTATTATACAGACAACCATAAAAAATAACAAAGATGACAACTAAATGGAAAGCTTCTAAAGGGAAATCTAATACAGGAGTAATTTTTTTCCACCACCACTCCTAATATTTGAGTCACTTTTACCAAGAATTAGAGCCATATTAAAGAACAAATGTAATGCATGTGACTGTTAACCACAGAACTTGAGGCAGTTATCTTAATCCCATTAAGGGATTGTCACATATAGAAATTCTGGAAAAAATAAATAATAATAATCCTTCAATATAAACAAAAATAAATGGAAACAAAACCATATAGCATAAATCAGTGAATATTCCACATGATAAAGTCATTTGATTATGTCAAGCATCTCTATACCTCTTCACTTACTTTTATTATTTCATTTATTCCCCTGGACACTCTTTCTGACAATTCACTTTCATCTTCTTTTAACCTGAATTATAATTTGATTTATCGGTCAAGTACAATACAGCATGAAATGAAGGTGAAAAATAAGCACATCACACAAAAAGGAATACAAAAGAGTGACCTTAGCAGTGTAACACTAGCAGCATCAACCACGCATTGTTGTTCCTTCATCCTTTCCTGTACTTCAGATTCTTCAGCCTGTGGGAAACCAAAAATTAGTGGCATAAAACTATTACAGTCATTGCATACCATCACAAGGCACTAAGCCTCTTCTGGGTACGTTGTTTAAGACAATCATCTCCAACTAATTGGGATTGAACAGGACAGATAATTTCGCTGCCCAAGAGATTAATTGCTGATTAGCTGGTAGATCCATTACCAATTGCAAATAATGGATGTTGTAGGGAATTTTACCTTTGGATTTGGCAAGGTTCGCTAACATGCACCTAATTTACTTCTCTGCGTGGGTTTTTAAATGAGAATTGTGTATTCTCAATGTTTACCATCATTATATATACAGTTAGCATCACAATATCGAACAGATGTGTTCCCTTTCCTCCTACATAGTTATATACCACATCACCTCCCACTGAACTCCTAACAGATCTCATCACGCCTGTCAGAATTTCTTATAGTGCTACTTCATGAGCTATCATCTCTCTTACAACAGATCATGCATCTATGAACTCTTCTTAGTTGTCTAATGCCATCCCCCTCAATAACGTCCACTCATTTGAAATAATTGCATTGCTCATTTATCATCTAGGATCATTCCAACATCCTAACATGAGCACACCTTCCCCACACTATGATTCCCCTCAGATTCATCCACTCTCCAATTCTCTCCCTAGATTATCTTTACTCCCATATTAATCTTCTCTCATTCGTCACCATAGTCATTTGGTATCAGTATTCACATCATCTCCTTGATGTAAGCAACCTACTGCACTTTAATCATCCTAGTGTACCATCTGGTATTTGAACTACCAAAAGATTGCATGTTCCTCCTTGCACCAGTTGTTTGTTATCCACAATTGTATATCATTTGCATGTGATAGTACACATCTCCCTTGCAATTTGAAGAACCCCCAACTACAATAACTAATCTATCCATATCCTTTCACATACCACCATAAATTGACAGACATCAGTAGCATAAATAGTAACCAATGGCAAGTTAATATACAGAAGTATGAACACTCTAAAGCATAATGCAGAAGAAGGAATGAAGAACTGGCATTTTAGAAATTGCGAAAGTCACTAGGATAACCCCTGATAGCATAATGATTCTTTACAGGCATTTCACCTTCCACTTCTCGTTCGTAAATGTTGCAATTACAGCATGAGCCTAATAAAATTATAGAAATTGAATTTGGAATTTTGGCACATTGTACTTGCACCGAAAAGCACTCTTTTGGAGATTATCATGTCAAACAGTGAGTTAGTAACAACACAAGCTTACTTGTTATGGCAAATTACATTTGAAGAAAAGGCCATTATTATTTAAAAACATGGTTTTAAATATCAGTTACAAATCATATCAGCCAAATCACATCCGTGAATCACCAAGAGGGTGATATTTTCAATTTTTTCTAACCTTTCTGCGACAGAGCCAACCATGACCATTACACTTGAGCCACAATGCATTGACACAAACATATTACAACTGCAGATTAAAATCTTGTCTAAATTGTTTAATTTTAACAGAACAGAAGATGGGAAATTTCATTTCCTAATCTTAACAAGGCAATGAAGAACATGGGACATGCATAGGGATTAAATAAAGCAATCATTTCTACTGAAAGCAAACTGTAAAACCTGTGTATGTTTAAAATGTTGGTCCTGAATATCCTGGACTTCACATTGAAGAGATTGTGCACGCTTCAGCATTTTCTGAATGCTGTTAGCTACACAGCCAAACTCCTGTTCTAACTCGAGCTTTTCTTTGGTTGCCTAGAAAATAGTCTTAGCATCAATAAGGTATATGAAATAATTGAAACACAAAACCATTAGAGCATATATGCAATGGTACAAGGCTTAAAAAATAATCACATCAGATATGCAAGGTCTAAAGAACAAAAAACCCAAACTTTTTTAAAAGATTGCAAGTACACCAAAACTGTAACACCCTTATACCCAATATACGTACACTACATATACCCAACATATGTAATGTACATAGAGGATACAAGAATGTCACAACTATTTTAAACAATCAAATCATCATTTATAAAATCTGTATAATCTTAAAATATTTTACCGATACCATATAAATAATAGATGAAATATTAGTTGCTAAAACACATATGTATACTTCATTATCAAAGATTTATCCAAAATATTTTCGATAGTTAGCGAAATATACATATTTATATACATCAAAATCAATATGTATAAAAATACAAAATATATACATGCTGACAACTTGTCTTTGATCTTGATGTCCAACAATCAACTCTGCCCTCAAAGTTTCAAGCCTAGACTAGACTCGGTTTAGACGAACTCTCCGGCTCAACCGGATCTACCCTGTCACCTGTGCGATGAACCACAATCACGCTAAGCCAAAAGCTTAGTGGTACAAACTTTGATAACAAAATAGTTCAAATGCAATGTCAATGCACAACACATAAGGATATCATATCTCATAACATTATATCTCATTATATTGCCCAATTGTTCCACAATTCATAATTCACATTAAAGCAAAGACAAGCATTGGCCCAAAAAAATCTAATATAATATTCAAATTCCAGAATTACTGTTTTGGCTTAAGATAAAAACATTTATCTAGCCCGAAGGCGAATCATAATCACAATGAGGATTACCGCATATGTAACATTCCAACTAGACTTCAAGGACTAGGCTCAACCCAGCTTCAAGGGTCTACTACATCATGTAACACCCAACTAGGCTTCAAGGACCAAGCTCAACCCAGCTTTAAGAGACTTTTACTTCTTAGGTATGCCACAAAACACAAAACTCTGAAAATTGAATAACATACTAGGCACACAATTCTTTTATAATTCCATTTTCAAATCCTTTCTCATTTTCTCATGATCAAACTCAGCACAATGCTTCAGATATCTCATTTATATCAATATAGCCATCACCAATGGCTTTACAAACCATCTTTAATTTATACAAATCAATTTGCAATACCCGTACATTTTGGGTCATTATCATATTTTTGCACAAAGTTCACATTACATATAATGCATTTGTAACATTATATAAATCATAGCATATTTCTCATGCTCCAATAATGTAGTAGGTAACTTAATACATTTTCCAACCAAATGTGTTAAGTCCCAATGTCATGTAAATGTAAACAATTATTCAAAGTTTGTACTTACCTCTAAAAGCAACAAACACCACTTTCAACCTCCTCTTCCAAGATATCTTTCAACACTTGGATTGGGTCACTCAAGTCTCTTCAAAGCCTAAACCAAATGTTATTATAAATAATTACTAAGTAATACACTTAGGTATAAACAAAACCTCTCAACACAAGGATAAGATACACAAAGGAAATTGAGGGAAAGAACTATTTAGGGCAAACTCTACACATGACACGCTCAACAACACGGACGTGTCTATGACCGTACCCTAAACCCACAACACAGAAGCTTTGACACGCTCAGTGACATGAGCGTGTCACTGCACGTGTAAAAGCTACAACACAGTAACTATGACACACTCAGTGACATAGGCGTGTCACTGTACGTGTAAATACTACAACAACACAGAAGCTATGATACGCTCAGTGACATGGGTGTGTCACTGCAGGTGTAAATACTACAACACAATAGCTATGACAAGCTCAATGACATGGACATGTCACTGTTCGTGTCACCGACACTGAAAACATAACCATCGATATTCCCAAAGGCATGGTCGTGTCACCAAACGTATCAGGCCAAAAATCCTGATATCCATACATAATTGCTACATCCAACTACTATCTATTATTAACCTTTTCAACTCCATACAAACTCAACCAAATCCATCATTATACCATATAATACTTGTGTAAACATCAAAACAACTCAATTACAGGCAAAAATACACAATTACAACCATGACTTCTCAACTCAAAAGTCACACAATCCAAAACTCTTATTCTTTTCACCAAACTTAACCATTTTCTTCAATCCAACCCCAAACTCCATAGTTAACTAGACAAAAAAAATTCAAACACCCAAAATCAACCATTAAAACATACTACATCAAAAATCCAATTCACACATACAAACTTTCATGGAAATTCAAGGAAACAAGTTGAAAACTTACCAAATATGAAGAAAATCCTCAAACTCCAACTTGATCACTTGAAATCCTTCAATTACTTGAGTTAGCAAGAAGCAAAATTTCTCTTTCCTTTGATGATAGTGGCCGGCTACCATGGAGGAAGAAGAAGATAATAATGGTCAACAACTCCACTACCAACAAATCTCTTTTAAACCATACAATTTCCCTCTTTTAATCTCCACTAAGCATATATATATTATTATAATATAATTAACATCAAATATCATCTTCCACTATCCATTAATTAATATTTATTTAAATAATTAAAATATCATTTGACCTTATTAAAATGTTGACTTGTATATGGTATATATATCTTCATATATACATCATATAGACACTTTCCTTTTTCTTTCCTTTTCACTTAATTATATATATTCATATACTTTAAATCATTTAATTAATTTTCAAAAATCAGTATTTCAAAAATTTTTGGGATATTACAAAAACCTTAGAAAATACCTTATTTTACCCTAACCACATACATTTGGTCACATTGAAATTGAAATAGCCTAACACACCTATTAATTTTTCTAGACATTCATCATCAAGATCAACTCTACCATAACTCTCCATCGATCTCTTCTCAATTGCAAAAAATAATGGGTGTAATTTTGACCAAATAGGTGAAATTACCATCACTTTTTTAAAAAAAAGGTAAAATAGTTTATTTTGAAAGGTCTGGATACAATTGAGAGTTTTCAAAAAGGTTTGGGTTTCCTTTAGGGGATTAAGCCGATTGCAACTAGAGTTTACCCTTTCTTTCAACACAAGAATGACTGCAATTCACTATGCATTAACCAAATAATCTAGTTTGTTGTAACTGACATATATTAATTTATTTCTTTGCATTATCTTTTTATGCATCGACTGCAATTTCATGTTATCAGCTAGTTACTTCCAAGTTCCAACATACCAAGGAAATAGAATGCCGGAATTCATCCTGGTTTTTCCTCACTTCCGATGTCTTTTGCATCATCTGTGCAATTTGGGCCTTCTTCTTTGTGAGGCAGTCCCTCAGTGATTCCACCTTACCCTACACAATAAATAAATGGTGTGCCTTAGCCATAGCTCATAAAATGTAATTTAAAATGTGATCTTGATATGAAATAAAAGAATGATCAACGAAGACACCATACACACAGCCTGCATACAAAAGGAGAGAAAATCAGATGTGCATTGGACTTGACCATATTTTGAGGAAAAGGATGCCAAATGTTAAAAAGTGAGGATAAAGAGAAACAAATCAGTGTCAAGAATAAAGTAGGACCCTCAGTGTAACTTTTAAATACAGACTGTCACAGCTAAAAAATGGGAACTTGGAGAAATTTCACATTGAACAAACAAAGAACTTCAGAAAGAGAGAGGGGTGTGGAGCTGAACAGGCGGGCAATTTCTACTTAATAGAAGAAAATCTACAAATTTTTTTACCAGGAATCTCATTCACCATTGAAAAAAGTAAACAAAACTGTGGAATCATGGCATTTTCATTTAATTGGTTGAATCACAAGTAAAAGAAGTAAAAGTTCTTTATAATTTGGGAATGCCATAGTTACAAGGGTATTTCTGAAAGTACAATGGAACCGGAATTGCTGCAATTCCAGTAAATCTTTTAGGGATTTATAAGCCTCCAAAATCAATAATCTTTTAGAGACATAGACAAGTGCAATGATTCAAACCAACCTACTCCTGAAAAATTTTTGCCTCAAATCAAGACCCAAAATGTTAGCCCGGGTTATTCAAGTAGTTTCAACTCGAATTATACTGTTTCTAACTTGTGTGGGAACTTAATCTCCCAACCGCAAGCTTCTTAAGCATATCGAGCACACAGTGTACTAGATGTGAATTCAAAAAAAAATAAAAAGAAAGAAAAATAGTCCACCCTACCCCTCTCACTGTGGTTGGAATCAAGGGCTTATAAGTTAGAATTTAAAAATTCAATCATAGAGGTTTCCTTTGGAAAAAATTAGAAGTAAAATATCAACCATCAAATTATTCTCTTCAGTTCCTTCCAGTGTAGCTAAAAGTGCACAAGGCGCTTGCTTAGGTGCAAAAGTCAGGCTCAAAATTTTTTTAGCACTTTTAGATGTCCAAAGCCAGCAGCCTTTAGCGAGGCGATGGCTTTTTGCACCTAAGCGGCGCTTTTTAGAAAAAACAAGAAGCGCAAAAGCGCAAAATGTTTTTTTTAAATAAATGTACTAGATATTTTTTTCCTTATTAATAGCCTATGTTTTAATAATTAAATTATTTTAAGTTAAAAGTTTAAAATCTTCTAGAAAATCTAAAAGTCTTTAGGTTTTTTAATTTCATTCAAAATCAAAAAGCTTATCAAAATAGAAAACTAATGCAAAAAACAAAATTCAAAAATCAAAATCAAATTGATAGAAAACTAATACGTAAATACATACATCAAACAAAATTTTTAATCATGAGTAGTTCCAAAACCATGAACAAGGAAAATAAAGACAAGTAAGTATTTTCATACCAATTAATCTCTTTTTTTCATGTTACGGTTTTATTTTTTTATTTGTTTTTCTTTTCCTTTTTTTTTTTTTCACAATGGTCTTAACTTATTTAAAACTTGTTTTTATTTGATATTAGCTTTGTTGCTTGTTTAATTTTAGGTATCTTTCACTTTTTAGTAGTTCTTTTAATGTTAAATTAATATAGCTTCCAAGATATTTTCTTTTAAAAATGTACCATATGCTATTACCATTAATTAGTCTTTTACAAGAACTTTGAGCGTCACTTCACTCAGGCCATTGTCTGTTTTGCGCCTTACACTTAAGGCAATACATCTTACTTGCGCCTAGCGCTTTTAACAACCTTGGTTCCTTCTTTAAGAGGTGCTGATACCATGCCTCGGAATTCAGATAGTTATCACATCAGCCAATTAGTCTGCTAATTTCTTCTTTTTTCTTGTTTTCTTCAACCCTAAATATCCCACCTAAACACCAGCACAATTTTCCTATCATTTCTATTGAACAATCTTACATAGAGCCTAAACTATTAATAAATCACTGCTGTTGTTAGAATCCCTATCTCATAATTAAATGTAACGTTACAGAAATTGAAGGCCACCATTAGTCAGTAAATCCCTGCATTGACACTTCTCATCTGACTCACCAACTGGTTTTTCTAAGGTATCAAAACATAAGTTTCAAATTTTACTCAGCATTAAGCCTACTGCAAAGAAATATAGGTTCGTCAACTCTGTCTCACTTTAAAAAAAAAATAAACAAAATAAGAGGAAAAATATAACTAGATGGAAATATATACAATTTAAAACAGGAACTTTAATAAAAACATCCCCAAGGAAAATTTCCAAGCTTCCTCTTTGACCTATGGCAGTATGGCCCCTATGCAAGTATCACTATTTAACATAGAAGGGATGAATAAAATAAAATAGATCATGAATTTAATAACGCAAGTAACACAACTGCGCATGCAGCAGAAATTTTTAGTACTGCCAAGAATTACTCACTAGTTCCCAATCAATTTTAGCTTGACAGATGGGTACACGATCTTTAAGCTTTCCAATCATCACACTTTGATCTTCAAGTTGCTTGTCAACATGATAAACCCATGACCACGCAAGCTTCTTCTTTAATTGCTGTACCTGCTGAGATATTTCTTCTATATGCTCCATGTTTTTTATTTTCACTTGCAATTCAACGAGTTACTTCTCTATGGGTTTTATCATAGCCTCCAATTCATCAACAAGTGCATTTGCAGACCTCAAATGTTCATAAATACTTTGCAAAAGATCACTAACTTGCTGAAGGAGAGTCGCCTTCAAAAAAAACTGAGAAACAATGTGTCAATCCAGAACATACATGGTTTCTCTTCAGATCAGATGTGCACAAAACAAGAAGTTACCTTGAATTTATCTTTGTCATTCCCAGAATGTAAGAACTCTCTGCTTTTGTCTTGACTTATTATTACACAGGGATTCTCAACATCAATCTGATAAATATCTAGTAGAAGGAATTCAAGACCCAAGATGAAGAATAGCTTCTATTTTTTTAAAAAAAGAACCAAAGGGAAAATTGATTTTAAAATAGCGAATGATGGAAAAAAAAAATCAGTTCATTGAACAGCATATTGGAAAAAAAAAAATACAAGCATCTTCACCTCAATGCCAATCAAAATGACAGTAAAATGGGAAGCAAGGAAAGCTAGAAGGAAAAATAATAATAATTGTCTTAGCAAGTTCCGTTTGGGGTATTTTTAGCTGAAACAAAAAGAGCAATAAAGCATAAGACGGCAACACATAAGCTTAACCTCGCTTTTCTTCAACTAGGATCCAATTAGGGTTTGGATGAACATTCAAGGGAATTAAAAATGAAAGGACTAAAAAAATTCCTAGGAAAGCACTGTGTGATATTTAGCCAAACCTTCATGGGACATTTTTCCTTTCCATTTTCAATGAAAATCAATATGCATTGCAAGTAGACTCACATTAAAAAGTTCAGTGAGCTCCCAAAGTTCCTCTTTTCGACTAGCAACCTTTCTTCCTGTCAAATAATGCAAGAGAGAAAAGAACACGTGAATACAGCAGCTTTCATCAATCATGAGGCACTACAGCACAACAGAAGCAACAAAAGCATATGGCTAAATATGGTGAGATTTGAACTTTTGTTCATCCTCATGTCCTTGGGTTAAATTCAGTGGAGAACTCACACCAAATTGACTACATGGATTTGAAATCATCCATCAATATTAGTCAGAGCAAGATTCATGAAGAGTATCATGTCCTGATGTTTCAAAATTGTGATAGTGTTTTTCAAGGTGGATATAGAATCGAAGTGAAACTTTTCTGTTTTAGACGGTTTTCGGATTTTTTTTAAATGACTAATGAAATTCAGGCACCAAGGGGTGTTCAACTTGAAAACTTATAAGCATATACCCCAAAATATGTTTCCATACTAGATCATGACACCTTCAATAAGTAACTTCTGAGCCTTTTTACATGCTTAACCATCCATTAATTCACTGGCCAGGCAAAATTTAATTGTCCAGAAGTTGCAAAAAATGGATAAAAAATGGACACATATTTCCAGTATAAGTAATGAATCCAGTGGTCAATGGGTCTTCACAGCATAACAGTTCTCTGTCTAGTACCATCTAAAACCAATTGTGAATTTTATTTTCATTTACATGTTTCACAAGGATCTCAAAGACCTTGGAAGGTTTTAAAATGAATTAAAAATATTTAACGACATAAAATTATTTAGACCTCGGGAATCCTTTAACATTGTGGAGCTTTTAGATTGATTAATTCTGCGTTCTATAATTATGGCATCACCATAGATTTTTGGTTTAAAAGCATCCTCTCCTTGATTTTTCACTACCACTTCAACAACAGCATAAATGCAAAGAAAAAAAAAAGGAAAAAGCCTATCAAGAACTCAAGGAAAAATAAAGGAACAAGTGACAATGCCTCAATGGAAAATATGGTCACATCCAATTAGAAACCTCGACAGCTCTCACAGTGCAATAATGTAATGTAACTTAAAAGACATAAAGCAGTCACATCATAAACATTCAGATAACAGTTGGACAAAAAAAAAACCCACGATTCCATTCTCTAAAGCAAAAACAAAAAAAAATCAGAGATCACAAACCTGCAACCAGTTTTGATAAAATCGTTCAACGTAGATGCCCTCTGAGTCCCTTTGGCACGGCATCCAAATGCAACACATAAAGCAGTCAATATTGCACTCATGCCACCTACAAACAAACACCAAAACCACAAATCAATTTAATCAAACTTTTCAAGTTCTATGAAAAAACAACCAAAACATAATCTCAACAGTGAGATGATGGAGCACGTACTCCCATTTTGACCGGTGATGAAATTGACCCAAGGGCAGAGCTCGATTTGGAGGTTGCTATGGCACATGACTAATCGGATCCTCGTAACGGTACCCGCTCCAGACTGTGATGTGCTAGGGTTGTAATCGGCGTAAACCCTAGAATCGTCCATGGGCGGGCCTACATAATCTTTGTTCCCTTGCTAACCCTGGAAATTTGTAGAGAGGATAAGAAGAGATTTTTTCACCAAATGAGGCGAAATCAGACGGAGCCTGGAACTAGAAGCAGAATAAGTTGCTCTCTGCCTGCATCCATGCGTGTGTGTTTATGGCGGGAAATCACACGAGTGTTCGAGTGGGCTGTTTCGATTATGGTGGGTCGTAAAAATGGGCAGTGGAGCCGAAAATCGCTTGGGGCCTTTATAAGAATACCAAACAAATAAAAAAAATCAAATTAATTATGTTTTTAAAAATATTTTCATATTTATAAAAAATTATAATTTTTTATAAAAATACTAAATTTAGATAATTTATTATAAATTTATCATAAATTTATAATAAAATGATTAAAATATTCCTAATAAAAATTAAAAAAATTTATAAAAGGCAGGTGGAGAATGTAATTTTTCAAATCGCATTTATTGGGTTGTCGTTGTTTTTCCTCTTCTCTTAATGTTGAGTAATAAAAAATATATAAAATATATTTTTTTCAAAATTTCATTCTTACTGTGCTTAAGAGTTTATAAAAATAATTTTTTTTATTTTTATTATATATATGAAAAACATGCTTAAACATATATTTAACATATATAAAAAATATATATAATGTTTTTGTAAATATGATTTCAATTATTTAATTTGAAAAAATATGTTGTATAATTTTTTTATTACTCAACATATGTTTCAATATAATTTCAACATATGTTTTTTTAAAACCTATAAAAAAAATTCAATTTAATTTGATTTTATGACTATTTTGAATGTTCAACAAACAACAAGATTAACTTTTAATATAATTTTGGGTGTTCTGGGAAGGTCTATTGGTCGTGGTTAGTTTGGTTTTCTTCTCACTTTGCTCTTATTGTCCTTCTTCTCTTTCGTTTTCTTTTATATTATTATTGATGTTTCTCAAAAAAAAAAAAACTTTTAATTTTGATTTATTCGATTAATGAAAATCTTTTATTGAATCCAATCAAACCGATTAATTGTACATCCTTAATTGATGGAAGGAATATTTAAACTGTTGCTTAATTGGGAGGTTTTTTTTTTTTTTTGACTAATAAGAAACATACTAGACTATTTGATAGTGATTTTCTTTGTTTTTTCATTGGGATGGAAATTTTAACATATTAGCTTAGAGAGACTGTGAAGCAATACAATGTCAATTTCTATCAGTGTAAATATTTTGAGCACTTAATTTCACTTTTTTTTTTCATATAGCATATACTATTTAAAAAAAGTAATATTGTACTGTTCAAAAATTGATGTGGTTAATTATTTATTAAGATAAATATAAATAAATGACCAAGTTATGACTTAATAGTTAATGACGTGTATTGCTCATATTTAATATATTTTATAGATTACTACAAAATTTAATTATTAAAAATATATATTTTTAAAAAATTATATTATTAAAATTATATTTTTTTTATAAAATATTATATTATTATATTTAAAAAATTATAATAAAATATTAAAATATTAATTTATTCTATTATAATCTAACTTTATTAAAAAAGTGCAAGTAATATCTAAACTATACATATAATATATTTTTTTATTTTGTCATATCTCAAAATATATATATGATTGTCTTTTAATATATAGGATTCATTAATCATCTTTTT
Organism: Garcia nutans; assembly: GCA_947685225.1. Taxonomy (NCBI): domain Eukaryota; kingdom Viridiplantae; phylum Streptophyta; class Magnoliopsida; order Malpighiales; family Euphorbiaceae; genus Garcia; species Garcia nutans. The sequence goes on along the minus strand of CANTUV010000029.1, from coordinate 8,298,883 downwards.
TTAATAAAATATTATTTTATTCTTTCTATATAAACTATTTTACTAATTAATTGATAAATTTTAATAAGTTTAATATTTATATTTTTATGAATTATTTAAAAATAAATGTGGTAATATTAATTAAAGAAGATTATATAGTTAACTTAGGATTATGGTGCAACCAAACCTACTATTAAATTATGAGTCCGAGTTTTAAGTATTTTTTTTTCATATAATTAATAAAAAAATTTGATAATTTGATATCATAAATTCACATATAATTTTAACTTTAATAATGTTAAATTAAAGATGTTGTTAATTTTGATAATTTTATACGTGTTTAATATATTAATATTTAATAAAATTATTGATTTCTTAAATTTAAACTTAAAAATGCAATATGTTTTAAATTATTTTGTGATGCTGGTCCTAATGCATCAACATCTTTGAAATTATTGTTTCAAACCACAAATTTTAACCCATATATAGACTTTTAGGAAACTATTTAATTATGGAGGCAAATTTGACGTGGATTAATTTGGGATGTGAAATGTGTTTTAAAGAAAATTATTTTCAATTAATCTGCCATTGTCTGTGTAGATTTCAGACTGAAAAGTACTTATAGGCAAAAATGCAATTCTGTTTTTAATTATATTTAATTATATCCAATTAAAGCAAGTTAAGGCATAACCTAATGACGATTGTATCATTTCGAGACATATTCAGATTCAATTCTCTTTTTCTGTGTTCAAAAAAAAATTACAACCAAATAAATCATTAGACGTGTGAAAAAATTAATAATTAAAATCTAATTTATGGCTTTGGAAATCCAGTCACCCTCGTTGGACAAAAAAGTTGAGAAATTTACATTAGATAACATCGTTTTTAATTTTTTTTAAGTATTCTATTATTATGATATACCTTTAATAAATTAAATATATATTAAATATATATCTTTAAAATATTAAATATATACTAAAAGTATACCATTGAGAAAGGATTTTTTTTAACTGAAAATTAAAAAAGGTATTTTTAAAAGGAAAAAAAAAAGAGAAAAGTATATATTTTTAAAAATATTTTTTTATTTTTTGAAGTATATTTGAAAATTTTCCAATTTTGACAGTGGATTTTGTTTTTGAAATTCAAAACAAATTTATCACCAACTTGTGGTCTAAAGGCTAAACTTGATTTAATAAAAACTCAATTGGAATTGGGATTTTTACCAAATAATTATATTTATTTTTTTATTAAAGAATATTCATTAAAATAAGGACCACATAATAAAAGAAATCAAAATAATACACTGAGTTTACATCTTAAACAGCAGGCTAATTCTATACATTTGGTTCCAAAATTCTTATGGATCAACATCAAATAATAAATATATATATATAATAAAAGATAAAAAATAACTTTAGAAATAAAAAATAACATATTTAATTGTAGTTGTCTAGATTATGCACAACTCTATTTACTTATCTATAATGAGATACTTATCTTCTTAATATATATATATATATATATATATATATATAATAAGAAAAAAGAACAAATTGAATCCATCAATTTGGTGGTGTATTAAACATGTGCTTTTGGATGTTAACAAAAATAAAATGAAAGTTTGAGCAAAGAAAGCAAGTAATTCTCCATTTGAGGAATGTTGTACGTGTACATTCAGTTGCGACCTGCCAGCCAATCTCATATAACTTGTCTACTCAGGAGCACCAATGGTCGAATAGAATTTATTTTTAGTTCCAATAATTAATAACATTATATTTTTTTTTTGAAAAATATAAAAGCTGGTGTTGTTAATAAGAATTGTGAAGAATTTCATCTAAAAGAATTTCATCAGTTTATTCATTACGACCAAAATATAAAATTAGCGGCTCTAACTAAGATTTTAGTTATTGAATTTACTGATCGCTTGATAAAACGAACATCGTAATTTCTAACAATAATAACTTATTTTATTATAAAGTTGAAAAATATATAAATTATTATGCGAAAATTAACGTTTATTTTTTTTTATCTTATATGTATGTTCAAATTTCAATATATATATATATATATATATATGTATGCAAGTAGTATTATAATACCATTTTTAGAACGGGTATAGTGTGTAATTTTCATATAATATTCACCTGCGAAGAAGTGTATTTTGGAAGAGAACATTTTACACTACAATAAAATAAAATAGATTTAACTATGAAAACATAATAGAAAATTGATTCATCTTATAAATTATTAATTTCAAATAATGAATTTGTGAATAATAAACAAGTATAGAGTGATTCCCTTTTATTGGTTTATAATTAATTAAAGAGGATCAAATTCTAAATTAATCTTTTTCTTTTTCTTTCTTTTTTTTGTGTATTGAATTTGTTAAAGAGCAATTGAAATGAGAATTTTATTGGGCGAGATTGAATATTATATATATGGTTTTGTTATACTTGTTAATCCCGGCTTTTCCAACTAATTCCAAGGAATACATATCATCACCTTTAACTAGTATTTGTTATTTTTATATATTTTTACTTAATTAAATAAAATTCGCAAATTTTTCCTATATATGTATAATAAACATTAATATATAATTATTTATAAAATTTTCACTATTTGTCAAATGACTTTCTCAAATCACCTCGTTATATTTTTTAAGACTATATTTTGTTTTGACATAAACTAATGTAAGTTTATGCAGATCAATACACATGATTTATTTTTATTATTTTTAATTTAGCCTACGTATTTCATATATGTCAATATTGAATCAAAATCATAAAAAAATATATTTAATGTCTAAATAATAATAATAATAATAATTTATAATGTGTAGTGTAGTATAGTATAATATAGTAGTAGTACTAGTAGTAATAATAATAATTTATATATATTAAAAAACATTGAAAATACAAATTAATTAAAACAAGGGTCAAAACCCACACAAAATACAAGTCCTTAAGCAGTGAATTATTAAATTTAGGTAATTTTTACAATATAATTTAGCACTTTAAATAAAAATATTTAACACTTAACTATTTTAAATTATATAATAATATTTATTTTGAAAATCTTAACTAAACTAAAACTTATTTAAAATTATAAACTAAAAAAATAAATTTAGGTTGACTGTATAATAAGTGACTGAAATATTAAATATTTCTATAATTTAAAAATGATAACATATTTACGTTATTTAGCTTTTAATTTTCGATTTATCGAAAACTTTAAAAAAAATTAACTTATTTTTTTTTAATTAAAGTTATTTATTTATCTACTATAGGTTATATGAAAGGTCTATTCATAGTCTAGAATCTAATAGGATTATCTCTTTATATTAATAACATTTAAAAAAGGTTATGAGAAATTTTCACTTATCCGATTTCTTTCATTCAACCAAACACGAAAGTATTAACCCAGAAAAGAAAAGAAAATCAAATTAAAAAGAAAAGTAAATTAAGGCGCGTTTGAAGTCAATTAATTTATAACAATAACAATAATAATAGTACTATACAAACATATAACCGTATATATTTTTATTCATTAGGATTTGATTTTTTAAGTTTTTTTTAGTCGCTCCAAAAAGAGATTTAATTGTTTGATTTTTTTATTTAAATAATAATAGAGTTCATATTTATTAGTTTTTATTTTTGGAATTATTAAAAAATATATATTTTTTTTGGCAAGGACCATAATCACACTGTACCTTCTCTCATTCTGTGCCTTATGGGACGGATTTTTTTTCTTTTTTTTTTATTGTCACCTACTCTATTTATATTTACATGTCCTTCAATTTCGCAATATATACTCCCTAACGCTTATGCCTTTTATTTGAGTTATAGATAGATAGAAAGCTAAAACAGATTGATTTGGTTTACATCAATGGAGAAAAAGCGAATCTGCAGGATCTGCAACAGACGTTTTGCAAATGGGAAAGCCATGGGAGGTCACATGAGATCTCACTTAGCCAAACTTCCACTTCCTCCAAAATCCATCATAATACCAGAAGACCAACCTCCTCCAAAATCACCATCTTCCTCTTCTTCTCTGAATTATTCTTCCAGTGATCGATATCAAAATCGCATGCAATCTTATCGATCTGTTAACCGTGATCTTCCTTTTATGTCAAAATCTAATCTAGCAATTGAACATGAAGAAGATGAAGAAATTAGTGAGACTGATGAGTCACGAAGGAACCCAACTCGCAGAAGATCAAAAAGGAGCCACAAATCGTCTGAATCGGTTGCAAAAGTGGCGGCCGAGTCCGAATCACCAGAACAGGTAAGTTCTTCCATATCTGATATCTTCAATGAAGAAGATGTTGCTCTATGCCTTCTTATGCTTTCAAGGGACAAACAAAGAAGGAAAAAGAAACAAGTAGTATACGAAAATATTGATTACTATATTGAAGATGAACAAGTTGAGGTTTCAGCTGATGCTGAAGAAGATGAGGATGAATCGTTTGGAGAGATACGTGTTCGATCTAAGTCTCAAGGTAGGTATAAGTGCGAAACATGCAATAAGTGGTTTCGATCTTACCAAGCCTTGGGTGGACACAGGGCTAGTCATAAAAAGATCAAAACAACAACAACTCGCATGAGAGATGATGAAGGTAGTAGTGGCACTGCTGCTGGTCATGGTGGCATGAGCATTGAACACAGAACTTTTAAGTGTCCATTCTGTGATAAAGTGTTTGAATCTGGCCAAGCACTCGGTGGGCATAAAAAAGTACATTTTTCCTACTTAGGCAATAATAATAATAATAATAATATTGCCAATGCCAATTATTCTAGGAATGCCAAGTTTAAATCTAGTAATCAACTGTTAGATTTGAATTTACCAGCTCCTGAAGATGATGGTGAAGTTAGTCAGGCTGATATTTCTAATCTTTCCAATACAAAGCCATATCATTTGAGGAATTGATGCATAATAAGGAGCTGCTGTTTTGCTCCAATTGTATTTCAGTTGGTAAAAAAACAGTCATTTTTTAATGGGGAGCTTTCTTTTTGTGAACACTTATTTTCTTACTTCTCTGATACAATATTGTGATTGGAATTTTGCCAACTTTCTTTTATCATTGTCATGTCAAGTTGAAAAACTTATAAATTTGCATAATTCAACTTTTCTAATTCTAAGTGAAATTCGATACTATTATTGATAGAGAAAAGAGTTTTATCCATTAAATTACAGTGTGGTGCCATGCCATTAATTCTATTAAATAGTAAAAAATTTTGTAATTCCATATAAAGAAGTTACAGTGAAGCTACCCTTTGTTTGTTAGTCAATCCGGCTGGTTTTAGCTAACTGTTTTGCCCTAATTTCACTCCCTAAAAAAATTCTAGAGAGAGAGAGAGTCCATCAGAGCCTCTCTGTTTTCTTTTGGATATTAGGAATAGCTTATACATGTCATCACTATTTTGCTTTTTATACAGTTGGTGAACAAGTCAAGAAACACATTTCCTTCTTATCTTGTCCATTTCACACTTAGGGCTTTTTGTCTTGTAAAGTGCAACATGTTGGTGCTATTTCACATTTTTCTTTTCCAAAAAATATACAGAGACAAAGTAATTAAAAATTAATATTAAGCTTCAAAGTAATTAAATTGTATAAATTAAAATTTTTAATTATTTACATAAAGAAAAAAAATGGATCTTGAATCTACTATCAGAAAAAAAATATGCGATGCACTATGGTCAAATCATTTAGGATTGAAAGGTAAAAAAATCTTTGTATATGGATAAACATAATGAATTGATATAATATAATTAATAATATTTCCAAATGCAGTTAATACAAAAAACCATTGACCATGTAAAAGTGAGTAGAGATATCAGGATAGTACAGAGCAAACTTGTTATTTTGTTCAATGCATATCAGGATTTTTTGATTTTTTTTTTATACATAGTCGGTCTCAAGCCCGAATAAAAGAGGAGGGTTGCTGTAGGTGACAGCGTAAAATTTTTATCATATCTCATAATATGGATTCTAATAGTAATATCACTGAATGAAAAAGAAAAATTTATATAGCTGACCCCAATTGATTTGAGATTTTATCGAATTGAGTTGAGATGTATGTTTAGAGTTAGTTTTTTTTATTCTATTTTAGAGATGCCTGCTTCTGTGTTTTGGTCCCGCTGGCTTTAGTGTTTATTCAATAATCAAATCATCTGTTAATTGATTCTAATTAATTAGGTTCATAAGTATTCAAGCCATTTAAAAAAATATATTTATTTTTCTTTCTTCTCCAAAATCTATTCTTAATTTTTTTTAATGGAAGGTCAATAAATAAAAAGTCTATTGAATTACATAATGAAAGTAATACCTTATTCTATTAATCTTGTTAATTAATGATGAATAGGGATAGTCAAATATAACAAACCACAATAATAAATCCACCTCATATTGGAAGCAATTTTTTTAAAATCGAATCGGATATCGAATCGGATCGATAATTAGTTTATATTTTAATTGGTTCAATCATATTTATTCGAGTTCAATAATATAACAATATTATGAATGTTTATATATAAATATTAATAAAAAATTTAAAATTTAAAAATAATAAAAATACACTTTATCAATTCAAATAAACCACATTAAAAACTAATAAATATGATAAATGAATCTAAAATTTTAAAATTCATCATAAATTTTAATAATCTAAATATTCATATTAGATTAGGAGTCATTTGACTTTTTCTTGTATTTTTATTAAAAATAACTTAATATTTAGGAAATTAACTGTCTGATTTATCAATTTTGATAATTTTGTTTGATTTCTATAAATCTAGTTATTTTTAATATTTTAAATCATATCAACTTTTTATTTTCAGCTCATCGGTTCAATCAACCGCTCATATCCGATTTAAAAACACTGGTGATAAGTGAAATTTCGGCGATTTTGATTCTGTGTAGGACTACTAGGGTGGGAGGGAGAGGTTGAATATCTGTTTTGAAGCATTGACTTTCCTTGGATCCCTAGAGCAGTTACCAATTGTAGAATGATTCTTTAGTTATTGAATTTCATTGCGATTAGTATAAAAATTTTCTAAAACAGTGATTTTTTTAAAAAAAAAATATTTAATTTTTTTTAATTTTTAATTTCTTAAAAATATTTAGTTGATGATACATTAGCATATCAGAAAAATATATACAATATATTTTTGTAGGATATTTTACAAAAAAATAATTTAAATAAATGTATTTCTTTTATTATATTTGATTAGTTAGGAAATACCTGGGCCAATTCTATGTTTAATAGCGTTAGGGACAGCAATATCAAATTATATCTTATATATTGGTAGGGTTGATAATGAATTGGGTATTTTTTGATATCCTACCTATTTATATAAGATATGATTAATTTATAAACGGATTTTTATAGATATAAGTAGTATTTTTACTATTATAATGAATTCGGTTGAGTTTAGATTTAGACCATTGAATACTCATTATTCGAATTTGACTATATATTAATTATATTTTATTAAAATTTTAAATATATATTTATTATGTTTTATTTTAATTATAAAATTATATGGTATAAAATTATTTTTAATAAAATTATTCCAATATAAATTTTTTTATTTATAATTATTTAATTAAAAAATTATAATTTATATTTTAAATTTTATAATATTTTTATATTTAAATGGATAATTAAACATGTTCGAATGGTAAATAAGTATTATTAAACGAATTTAGAATAAATATAAATATAACTAAAAATTATTTAAATGTCCTATGAGCACATTGGTCTATTTTTTAATATCAGTAGTAGTAGGAGTATAACCGGCTAAAAATTAATTCTGGATTTATTATTTATAAGAATATTTATATATATATATCTATTAATTCTAAGAATATTAAAAAGATAAATATATATATATATATTGTTAAATTATATTTTAATATGTAATTTATTTATTAATTTTAAGAATATTGAAAAGTGAAATTAATTTGGAATTTATTTCTCATTATTTATTAATTATAAAGTGAATTTTTTTGATTAATTTGATGAAAATTATTAAAATAAGGTGTTGGCATACTTACTAATACTATCCTAGATCCCTCATAATAATATTTTTAGTCTTTGTCAATTTTGCCTTTTTCTTCGACGAGTAATTAATACTGTATCATCCTAGCAACAATTGTTTATCCATTAAAAAAAAGGTTAAGATTCAAATAGATATATAATACTAAATCATTGCATTGAATTGGATGATAATATACATAAATTGATATATGAGATTAATTAATTTATATAATTATTGTATGAATCTTATAAAACACGTAACTATAATATAATACCAAATGTAAATATATAATTATTATAATAATTTAGTGCCTGCCAAGTCAATCAATAAGGAAATGTTTGATTTTTTTTATTTAATTTAGTTAGTTAGTTGAAGAATGAAAAGGATTAATTTAAAATAAAAATGAAACTACGTACATAAATTCAAACGCCAAGTCGTGGAAGCCTTGACGTGAATCCATGAAAGATTAGTGTTATATGTATATTCCTTCTATTGGTCTTTGTCCCCCCAAAAATGACAGTAATTTCATTATGTCGAAAAAATTATACAGATTTCCTTATAAATTATATGATTGAGAATTGAAATAATAATAAAAAATAATATACACACAAAATTAATAACGGAGTTTAACCAATTGTGTCTACGTCTCCGAACTTATTGTAAATTATTTTATTAAAGGGAGAAAATATTAATATTTTCAATACTCATAACTTACAACCCATACCCAAGAATTTTCTTCACAAGATTCTTTTACAAGCTTATTTTTTTAAGATTTTCTCTCAAATTTTCTAAAACTCTAAAACTCTCTAATTTGTGAAATGATCTTCCAAATGAGATATAAGGGGTTTATATAGATTTTAAAAATTGAATTGGTGAAATTTTAATAATGTTTAGACACCTTTATTTTTTTTATAAAATTAGACACCTTCATTTTTTACAAAAAATAAACCTCCATTTTTGACAAAAAAAAATATACCTCCATTTTGAATCTTCAAATAGTGTAATTTTCTTAATAATCTCCTACTTGAAGACTGATTTCAATCTGTCTTCACACCTCGATCTGTACGGTAAGTCTTTCTAGTTTGTTACTCTTGCAAGCCAACTAAAGTTGAATACAACTTCAGTTTCTCAATAGCCACCGTTTTTGTCAACATATCTGCTGGATTCTTGTTTCCTTGGATCTTCTCCAGTATTAGCACCCCATCCTCCAACAGAGTTCTGATGAAGTGATAACGCAGTACAATATGCTTGGTTCTAGAATGAAATGTTGAATTCTTTGTCAAGTGTATCGCACTCTGACTATCACTACATACGATATTCTTCTCATGTTTGAATCCCAACTCAGTTAACAAATCTTGAAGCCATATCATCTCTTTACTGGCTTCAGTCACTGCCACATACTCAGCCTCTATAGTGGATAGAGTGATAATCTTTTGTAACTTCGATATCCAACTAACAGTTATATTTTCAACAGTAAATATATAACCGGCGGTACTTTTTCGGCGATCGACTTTACCTTCAAAATCTTCATCTACATAGCATTGTACTTTTAACTCTCATTTACCAAAGTACAAATATTTTTCTATGGTGCTCCGTAGATATCTCAAAATTCATTTTGTAACTTCCCAACGAGTTTTCTCTGGATTTGACATAAACCTGCTCACAACTCCCACTACATAGCCAATGTCTGATCTTGTATAGACCATTGCGTACATCAAGTTTTCAATGGTTGTGGCGTAAGGAACCTTAGCCATGAGTTCTCTCTCTTCCTCCGTCTGAGGAAATTGATCCTTAGATAGACGAAAGTGACTAGCCAAGGGTGTGCTGACTGGTTTGGCATCACCCATGTTGAATCTTTGTAAAATACGGTTGATGTACTTTGTCTGAGATAACTGCAAAAATCCTTTTTGCTTATCTCTTGTGATTTGCATTTCAAGAATCTTCTTTGTTAGACCTAAGTCTTTCATGTCAAATTCCTTTGACAATTGCTGCTTCAACCTTCTGATATCCTCCATACCTAAACTTGCTACTAACATGTCATCGACATAAAGTAGTAAAATAATATAATTGGATATATCTCCTGACGTAGCAACAGTGGTCGGTGTTACACCTTTGGAATATTTCCTTGTGCATAAAGTAGTCAAACTTTTTGTACCACTATCTTGGAACTTATTTCAAACCATACAATCTCTTTTTAAGTTTGCATACCATATTTTCCTTCCCTTTTTCTTGAAAATCTTGGCTGTTGCATATATATCTCTTCATCTAAATCTCCATGAAGAAATGCAGTCTTCATGTCTAATTGTTCAAGATGAAGATCTTCAATGGCAACAATGCTCAACATTGATCTGATAGTATTGAGCTTCACAACAGAAGTAAAAATATCGGTGTAGTCAATTCCTTCATTCTACTGGAATTCTTTAACAACTAGTCGGGCTTTGTATCTCTTGGAACCATCATACTCCTCTTTCACCCGGTACACCCATTTGTTGTGAAGTGTCTTCTTACCAATAAGTTGCTCAGCTAGTTCCCATGTCTAATTAGAGATCAAAGACTTCATCTCATCTTTCATGGCAAGCTCCCACTTGCTAGCATCTCTAATCTGACAAGCTTCATCATAGTATTCAGGCTCTCCTTGATCAGTGAGCAATAAATAGTTCATATATCTCATATTAGGCATATGAGACCGAGAGGACCTTCACAATACAGGAGTTAAAGTAGGAGCTTGTGGTGTGTCAGACTGTTGTACACTACTTTGCTCAATAATTTTCTTTAGCTGAGGACTTGTTACAATCGGCTTCGTTACCGAACTATATGATACACCATCTATATCTGCAAATACTGGCTTACTCTGCTCTGTATCACTGGCATCGATTTTATACATATCCTTGTACATCACTTTTTTTTTATTGAAAATTACATCTCCGTTTCGAATCACCTTCTTGTTTTTATCATCCTAAATGTTATAGCAAAACTCATCCTCACCATAGCCGATGAAGATGTATTTTTTAGATTTGGGATCAAGCTTATTTCTACTTTGATCACTAATATACGCATATGCTCTACAACCAAAAACTTTCAGATGTGATAGTTTTATCTCTTTTCCGCTCCATACATTTTATGGTATTCTATACTCTAATAGAACCGATGGGCCTCAGTTGATCAAGTAAGCTGTTGTGTTGACTGCTTCTGCCCAAAACTGCTTTGGTAAACCTGATTGTATATGAATGCTTATGGCTCTTTCTGTCAATGTTCGGTTCATACCCTCTACTACACCATTGTGTTGATTCGTATCTGGCACAGTTCTCTTCATTCTGATCCTATGCTCATAGCAGAACTTTTTGAATATAGTGTCTTCAAATTTACCTCTATTGTCGGTTCTGCGCCTTTTAATCTTCAGACCAGTCTCATTTTCCACCATAGCTTTCCATCTTCTGAAAGTCTCAAACACTTCAGACTTATACTTTAGAAAGTAAACTCATACTTTTCTAGAGTGATCATTGATGAAAGACACGAAGTAGTATTTTTCACCAATGGATGAAGTTGTCATTGGTCTCCAAATATCAGAGTGAATGAGCTCTAGCTTTTTCTTCTTTGGAGTTCTATGACTTATCTGAAAGCTGACCCTCTTCTGCTTTCCAAGTATGCAATCTTCACAGATGTCTATCTCAACTGACTATAGACTTGGAAGTTTTTCATTTGAGTGTATAATTTTCATTCATTTCTCACTCATGTGGCTAAGTCTCTGGTACCACAAATTATAATTTTTGTTTTCTACTGCAACTGCAATTGAACAACATGCCCCTGTTGTCATATAAAAAGTACCATTCTTTTTGCCCCAAGCAACAGTCATTGCTCTCTTTGAAATCTTCCAGTCATCACCGTGAAAGATTATAGTAAAGCCTTCACTAGCCAACTACTCTACTAAGATTAAGTTATTTCTCAGGGCGGAAATATGCATGACATCCTTCAGCTCCCAAATTGATTCATTTAATTTAATCTTCACTACACCTTTACTAATAATATCGCAAGGTTACACCTTTACTACAAAAAAAAAACGCTATCTGCAACGGACAGAATCCGTCGCAGATCCGTTAATAAAAAGGGCGTCGCAATTTTCAATTTTGCGACGGGCCGTCGCAGATTGCGACCGATTTGCTACCACTAGGCGGTTGCAAATTTGCCACTCAAATTTTCGCGGGCAAAGGGCAGCAGTCGCGGATTCCGTCGCAGATTTTCGTCGCAAATTCATTTCCGTCGCAAATTCGTTGCAGATTCCGTCGCAGATTATCGTCGCAAATTCCGTCACAGATTATCATCGCAGTATCTGTCGCAGATTCCGTCATAAATTTCAAATATCCGTCGCAGATTCGTAGCAAATCCGTAGTAATTTAATATCGATTTTTATTGGAACTATTTATATTATCAATTAATTTTATGAGAACTTTATAAATACATTTGGAACATTTAAACACAATCTAAAAAAACACTAATTACATTGATAAAAATAATTCTTTTATTAATCTTCAATAGAATAAAATATTTTACAATTTAACTATACAAGTGTTAAGAACACTACTATAAATAATCTATCTTGAAAATAACAATATAGATCTTCAATTATCATTTTCCATTGAATCATAACCTGCATCATCATTATTAACCTGCAAATAATATTATAAAGAGTAAATGAAAAGAATAATATGATACACGTTAACAAAGTAAATATTAGATACAGTTCAATGTGTATATCATTAACAAATGAACTTTCTGTCCCCTCTACCTTGAAATGCTACTAGCAACTATAAAAGATCATGATAAAGAGAGTAGGAAGAGAAGTAAACAGAGCAGGGAGAGATGGAATAAAATGAAAAAGATCCTAGAGCATTGAAATTCCAAATGTTATCGTTTTAATATATTGCAAAGCAATTAATAGTGGGTTTTGCTGACTACGGATTAATAAGTCTACCAAAGTTCAAAAATAAAGCATTAATAAGTCTACCAAAAAAACTTCAACAGCCTCCAGCTCCACCCAAAGCATGAAAGCTGCTTGAGCCTTCTCCATTTTCACCTAATATTTGCACCTCAGACGTGGTTAGCATGCGCAAATATCAGGAAATAGAAAGCACAAATGCATGGAAGGAAACAAATGAGCAATATATGTGAACTTACTTTGTCAATGACCCCAAATTCTTTGGCTCTTCTAGAATCCATATAAAATGGTCTTTTTATTACATTACATTTACCTTGTTCCTTTCCACTTCTACTTCATCCTTGTTCTCTCTCTCTCTACTTTTGTTGCTGCATTATATGATGGCCATTATAAAGTTAATTGGTACAGAGTGAGAACAATTCCTATCTAGAATATGACATCTATCTACAAGAACCTTCAAATATATGTAAAAAATTTTATGGAAATTCAAACTTCCTTTTCATAAAATCTCATATATTGAACTATCCAACCCAACTAATTTTTTATCTCCTTCAAGCATATGTAATTAGTATTTTATAATTGATTATCTAAAAAGCAGATTACATCAATCCCAATCAAATGCTATGACAGCAAATGAACATACCTCATTGTTGTGTAGAACCATTCTCTACATTAGCTTCCAAATTCCAGCCTCTGGATTGATTGAAACCAGTTAGATATTTAACTTATAAAAATGCTTCTAATAAATAACCAACCAAATAGAAAAGATAGAAAACCTTTCTGCAGCTTCTTTCTTCAATTCTTCAATCTGCATTTCTATTTTAGTACATGCAGCTTGGATTTCTATATTTTTCAGACAGAGCTCCTTCCATTGCATAGATAAAGCATTCAACTCATATGCAGTATTTTGCTGCTCAATTGGATAAGTTAAATAATTATGAGACCACCAGTAATGCATTCAAATAGAATATAAGAAGCAAAGGAGAAATCTGCATCACCTGATGATATTTCCTTTCACGATTCACAGCTTCAATTTTTTCATTTTGTTCCTGGGCTAACTTTTGCATTCTGAAAAGGCAAAACAGGTATCTTGAGTAAAAATGCAAAGCAACATAAAAGTAAAACATAATTTGTTGATAACAGTGAGGAGAAGTTCACAAAGGCATATCTACATTGTTAAAGAAAGAACTAAAGCAAGACAAAAAAAAAAAAAAGCAGATGTGATAGGTTAGAGGATGGTCGGGATTCGATCATTTGTCATGTACTTTTAGAGCTATATAAATAATATGATTGTATCACATGAATCCTAAGTGTATCCTAGGAATTTATGAAACTAACAATATAGCATATCTGATAACGCAAGCAGGTAGATTTAGAGAAATATATTTTTTGCATTTTATGCACCAAGTATCCATGTTACATTCCAATGATGCAAAAGCCTAGATGGTGTAGTTTTTCCTATCAACTGAAACGCAAAACACTTGGTGAGGTACTAACATGACTATAGCTTTCCAATTTCCAAATTGTACAGACAATGACTGTTGAAGCAAATTTGTATAAATAAAGCGTTGTGCTCTCTGAAGAGCTTGTTTCCAAGCAGTTTCATCATTCATCTTATTAACCGCAGGCAAATCCAAGTGAGAATATCTCGAAAAATCAAGAGTAATTGGAGGCTTTCCAGCTCTAACACGCTCATATTCTTTAACAAGCATTGGATAATTCTAATAAAAATTTAAATTCAAACAAGTATTTAGTTTAGTTAGCTCCAAAAACCCTAAATATCATCAGAACAACAAAATAGCTAAAGAAATCGAAATCGTCGAAGCGAAGCTAAGCTAACCTCGAAATTGAACTTTGGAAGAGGAGGCAAGTCTTTCAAAAAATCAGATGGTTTCTTTTGGCTTCTCCGCATCTCTTCCTCGACAAGCAGATCAACCTCTGCCTTGACGGACGGGTGTCCATAATCGTCGTCGATGTAAGGCAACGCGTCGACGATTTCTGCGTTATAAGAGTTGGACCACGGCCGAGAAGAGTCCGGTGCTGTCTCCAGCATAAGGATTTCGCCGTTGCCGGTGGTTGCCATTGTTGACTGCTTTGATGGAATGAAAGAGAGAGCGCTAGCCAGACAAGTAGGGGGTGGAGATGTGGACAATAGCCACAGCCCGGCCCGGTAAAATCAAGGCGAAATCAATACCCCGAAAATTTAATTTTCTTTATTTATTTTAAAAATATCTTTTTTTCAAATATATATTTAATATATTAAAAATATACTTTATTTTGAAATAGACATAGATCATGTATTTAGTATATTAAGTACATATAAAAAATAATATTTTTTTTAAAAAAATAAAAATTATGTTATACAATATAGTTTCTTAAAAAAATCAGAATTATCTATATTTATATTTATTTTATTTTGAAGTTAAATTAAAAAATATTTTAATTATTTATATGATGATAAATATTAGACAGTAAATTTGCAACGAATCTTTGTGACGAATAAAAATTCGTCGCAGATTTATTACGGATTTGCAACCGATTTGCGACGGCTTTCTCCAAATTCCTTCAACTTGTTATTCTGTCGCAAATGCGTTGCAGATCCGTCCCACATTTGCGACGAAAATTTTTCGTTGCAGATTTCCGTCGCAAATGCCGAATATTTTTGTAGTTAAATTTGCGACGGCAATAGACGGTAGCAGATCTCCGTTGCAAATTGCTTTTTTTAGTATTTTCTACAACCAATCTGCGACGAAAAAATTTTTTGTGAAAAAATATACGCGTGTCTCTCTCCCGCCAAGTATCCGTGCCAACTTTTGCGACCATTATTTGCGACGGAATGATTTTCGTCGCAGATTTACTACGAATTTGCAACCGATTTGCTACCAATTTCTCAAAATTCCTCTAACTTGTCCTTCCGTCGCAAATCCATCGCAGATCCGTAGTAAATTTGCGACGAAAACAAGTCCGTCGCAGATATCCGTCGCAAATGCCGAATATTTTTGTAGTCCAAGATATACCTTTCAAAAATTTTCAAGGATATACCTTTTTGCGAAGTCGCATGGAATGATGCTCCAGAGTCTAACATCCAAGACTCCTCTTTGCTCTCTAAAGAGCATATCAACGCATCATCTTTTCCCATTGTGGAAGTAATATTTGCCTATGCCTTCACCTCTTGGTCCTTCGATGCACTCGTGCACTGATTTTTATAGTGCCCGGTCTTTCCACAGTTTTAATACTCGATGGTCTTTGAGTTATGGGAATTATTAGAATTCTTAGATTTGGACCTCCTGTCATTTGATCTACCTCGGATGTTAGATTTGTCATGCCCATTTTCTCTGGTTGAATTTTTTTCTCTTGACTCTGTATACAAAACTGAAGAGGTTGACGATTCACTAGACTCTCTCTGTCGGATATCTTCACTGAGAATCATATTATGAATATCATCAAATTTTAACTTTTTGCTTCCCGACGAGCTACTCACAGTTGTGACAGTAGCATTCCAACTTTCTGGTAAAGAAGCAAAAGTATTAATGTCCGTACTTCTTCATCAAATTCAATCCCAACTGAACTCAACTGGGTTGTGACTGTATTGAGTTCATTTAGACGTTGAGTTACCAATACACCTTCTGTTATCCGCAAATTGAATAACTGCATCATCAAATGAACTTTGTTAAAGGTCGATGGCTTCTCATACATATTGGAGAGAGCCTTTATAAGACCCGTCATGGTGTGTGTCTTTTGCTATGTTGAAAGCAACATTGAGGGATAACGTTAATCAGATAACTCTCAGAGCTTGTCTATCTGGGAGTTTTTAATCTTCTTCCTTCATATCATCTGGCTTTTTTTCAGAGAGAGATTGATAAAAAATTTTTTGATACAGATAATTTTCAATCTGCATCATCGAATTTTTCAATTTTTACTTTCCTTCGTCTATAGTCATCACTTCTATTCGAATCTGACTTCCTGTGGATCTTTTCTAGCAATTAGAAAATTGACAAAATTCTTGACCAGTAGCTCTGATACCAATTGTTGAAAAAATTATATAGATTTTTCTATAAATCAGATGAGTGATAATTGAAATAACAGCGAAAAATAATACACACATAAAATTAATAACGGAGTTCGACTAATTATGTCTACATCTCCTAACCTATTGCAGATTATTTTATTGAAGGGAGAAAATATTCAAAGTGTTTACAATATTCATAACTCACGACCCACATCCAAAATTTTACCAAAGAATTTTCAAAATTCTTTTACAAGCTTATTTTTTTAAGCTTTTCTCTCAAACTTTTTAAAACTCTCAAACTCTTCAATTTTTGGGATGATCTTTCAAATGAGATATAAGGTGTTTATATAGACTTCAAAAATTGGGTTGGTGAAATTTTAATAATGGTTAGACATCTCTATTTTTTATAAAATTAGACACCTTCATTTTTTATAAAAAAAAAATAAACCTCTATTTTTTATTAAAAAAAAAATATACCTCCATTTTTTACTCTTCAAATAATGTAATTTTCTTAAAACATTAGGCGTGCCATCAACTTCATTAATTATTATTTGTTATATTTAAGTTGCAGCATTTGAATTTCTATCATCAAACATTCTACGTATAATCAATACAAGAAAAAAAATATCAAGAAAATGGAACACTCTCCTCTCACGCGCCGCCACCCACCCACCTAGTGGCGGATCTAGAACTTCACTAAAGGGGTAAAATTTTTACAGACTGATGGTGGTCGGTGTTGTCGGTGGGTTGGCCGGTGGCTAGTGGGCTGAGCTGGTGGTGGCTGCTGGGAAGGGGAAGAGGGAAGAAGAGGGAGAGGGAGGAGGGGCTGCAATGCAACCCTTTATTAATTTTTTTTAAAATCTCTTCCCAGCGAAATGGCGTTATTTCACTGGGGAGGAGTTTTATTTTTTTTAAAATGACCCTTGGCGAAATGACTTTATTTTTTTTAAAATGACCCCTGGCGAAACGTCGTTTCGCCAGGGGTCAAATAAAAAAAATTTTAAAACGTTCATGGCGAAATGACGCCATTTCGCTAGAGACTATTTTATAAAAAAAATATAACTTATTTGCAATGAAGGGTTCTTTAACCCCTTGCTGCAAACAAGATAACTCAGCCTCTGTGAGGGATGAGTTATCCCTCACCAGTGTCCATCACTGCTACCCTTTTTCTGGGTGCCGGTGAGAGGGGGTCGTGTGATCACACATGACCCTATGATGATTTCGCTACTGCACCCACCCCAACTCCGCCATCACTTCGCCTTACTCATAGCAGAAGTAGAGCTGAAAATCATTCAACCCCAAAAAACACTAGCCAAAGATTCAATACTCGATTAAAATCAACCACCAGATCAAGAAATATCTTAAACGAAGTCAATGTAAATCCATCATCATCATCATTGCAAAAGAAGAAGCCTACTGCAACCAGTCATCAAAAAAGAGAGTTGCATCAGAACATCAGATGGGTTTGTCAGGTTCTTGCAACGGAGTAGTAGCCCACGTAATTCTTCGTCAACTAATTGTAAAAGGCCAAAGTCGTCTGCATCAAAGTGTCCATCAGCCTGGGCATTATCGTTGGGAAGGTCTAATTTGTTTAATATGTTTCCACCGGAGTTGCCAGCAGCTGTGGTTGGTGGAGAAATAGGCCGAAAAATCAAAGGTGGTGGTATGAGCGGTGTTTTAAAGTCTTTTAGGCAGAAGAAAGTGTCTCCGATACAAGAAGAGCAGTATCATAAATTTAGAATTTTGCATAATAGACTTTTGCAATGGAGATTTGCCAATGCTAGGGCTGAGGCTTCCATGGCCTCTGTCAAGATAATTGCTGAGGTAATTTCTTATATTACAAGGCAGTCACCGATTTATATAATAAATTATTAACTTCTTATTAATTATATATATATTTTTTAATTAGTATATGCTTTGTTTTTAATTTCAGGATGGATTATTTCATTTTTGGCTGCTAATAATCAGCGCAACGAAGATAATATTAGAAAAGAAAATTCAAATTCAAAAACTGAAGCACAAGATCAAATAATGTCAAATTCTGAACCCACAAATGAATGTGCTCAACGAGTGGGCAAAACTAGAGAAAAAAAATTGTGAAACAGTGGGCAGGATGACAAGAAAACTATCAGCATTTTCTCTCAAACTCCCCTTAATAGAAGAGGCTAAGGTATTGTATTTATTATTTCATTTTTTTTTGTCCTGAACTTATTAATTTCTTATCATATGGTAATTTGTCATTCTAAGAAATTAATTATAAAATTAATATTCGGTTCTCTTCGCAGGGAGATGTGGAATCTGTGTACAAAGCTATGAGCAAAGCAGTAGAAATCATGGGTAGTATAGAAGCCACCATAGCTACATTCCAGTCAGAGGTTAATTATAATTAATTTCACTATCTAAATTTTTTATATTTAACAGTGGACAATATTGAATCTATAATTAGTAAAATAATGTTTGACCAAATAACATAGTGTATTTAAGTCTTACTCATGTCTAGCAGGTTGAAAAAATACTTTATTTACTTGCGGAGCTTACAACTACAATAGAATATCAAAAAGCGAGTTCGGTGGAAATGGAAAGAGTAGTAAGCTCAGTTACTGAACCATTGGTCATGAGTCATAATTGATAATAAAATCTTTTCGCAAAAACTATCTAATCAAGAAATTTTAGGTCTGAAAATCTAGCAATTGGAAGGTGGCCTATATGTGAACCCAATCTCAAATTTTAATGTTTTTTTGGGCCAAAAAGGAATTCAAGTTCCTTTGTTTTAAAAGTATTTGCTAATATTGAGAATATATGAAAAATAAGACATCTATTATATATAAACACATGAAATGATTACTAGAAATGAGTTTTCAATCTTAATAGCTTGCATATGAGATTACCATCCCCAACTTTATATTAAAATTCGAAATAATATATGATACTAATGGATAATTAATTCTTATAAACCTTTTTATCTTATAAATTTAACCCTCGTAACTAAATTTTGAGATTGATATGTTAAAATTTCAGTAGTTAGTAACTCCGAATTGCATGAACTTTCTTATACATTTTCTTATTAATTTATCATTCAAATTTGAAATTTCAGAAAAATTACAGTACTATTAAATTAAAACTAGTTATTAGAATTGTATTATATTTTGGGATTCTTTTGGTTAAAATTAATTTGTGAATATTTTTGTTCACATGCATGAGAAAAAAAGTATTAGAGTGCAGCTCTTGCAAGTAGTCAAAGAATCTGGAAATGAAAAGGATCTCTAAAGTAAAGAATAAGGGCACTTTGTACAATAAAAATTAATTATAAACATAAAAAAAGGTGCAATTAGACCATTTTAGTATATAAGAATCCGAAGGGGATGGATTGGGTCCACTGAGGCAGCCAATCCAAAATGAATAATTATACTTTTTATCATGTTTTATAATTTTTTTATTTTTACCAGTAATATTTTAATAATTTTATAATAAATTCATAATAAAATAATAATAAATTATATAAATTTATAAATTTTTAATAAACATATAATAAACATATAATAAATTTAAAATAAATTCATAATAAGTTATCTAGATTTGATATTTTTATAAAAAAATTATAAATTTTGATAAATTTATAAATATTTTTAAAAATATAATAAATTTATTTTTTTTTATTTTTTTAAAAGTATTTTTGTAAAGACTCCATTCCAGAAAGAGCCTAATTTAGGAATGTATAATGTGAATCGGCCCTTTATGGGCCAGCCTTCCCCAAGAAGAGGTTCTCATACCTTTTCAAAGGGAATCTTTGGAATTTTTTCGATTCACCCCTCCCTAACATTTATATTACTATGGATTGACCTTTGCTCTGCCTCTGTTTTTAGATTACATGTCCTCCAAATGTTTAGGGATTGTAAGGGCTTCAGGTTTTGAGTTTGGAAGCAGTGCCAGTCAAATTTACTTTTTTAATTTTGTTTTTGTTATTCGAAACTGCATTAATTATTCATATAGCAATTAGATCCTTTCTTTTATTAAAAATATGGATTAATATATATATATATATATATTTTTATTAATTACACATGAGGAAAGGAGATATATGGAATTTTAATTATAGATCTAAACGAACCACACATGTTTTTTTTTTGTCAATAATGAAAGATTTATTGCCAAAAGAATCAACAAGTAACAAATAAAACATCAGCCTAGCAAACCCAGGCAGCAAACCAAAGAATCAACATAACAAACAAATCAAAACCTAACAGCTATTCCATCGGTTCCAACAATTGGCAAACTGTACACTATGCTTTGTGTTTAACAAACTATACTCAATATAAAACACAATCCTTGTATAAACTCTGTAATGATCTGCAGCAATTTGTTTAAAAATCAAATGATTTCTCTCAGTCCAAATCCAATAAACAGAAGCAAGGAAAGCAGTCTTTCTCACATTAGCAAGATAACTTTTAGATGGAGCTTTTCTAGTAAACCAACTTACCTCCCTTTGCCAAGATAAGCCAACTCTATTAAAGCCACAATTCACCAACACCTTCTCCTAAATTCTTCTGCAGAATAAGCACTAAAAAAAAGGTGATTTATTATTTTAGGGCAAGTCATACACAAAGGGTACTTATCATCCTCCATAATTTTCCATCTCTGCAACTTACTCTTTGTAGACAACCTATCTTTTATAGCCAACCAAACAATGAAGCTGTGCCTAGAAATATTATATTTTCCCCACCAACTTACACTAGGACTTGAGCTCCTTAAAATCTCCCAAGCACTTTTAATAGTATATATCCCTATTTTGGTCAGCTTCTAAGAAATCACATCATCACTTCCTTCATCTAAAGTAAAATTTTGAATCTCACCCTATACTCTCTCAGTCAGACTATTTAAAGGATCCGACAACCTTCAAGCACCATCCCTCCACAAATCTTTCAGCTTTGCATTATATACTGATATCTAGATCAGGAAACCTATCAACAATACTCATTCCATTCATCCACGGATCATACCATAAAGAAAACTCCCTTTGCCCCAATTTAACCAACACTTAATATTATATCTAATATTCAGAATCTGCCTCCATGCCTAGCTCGCCTCCATTGGTTTGGTTAAACCCCAAAAGCTTAGCCTTTTTAGTTTATTATTAATCACCCAAGTGGCCCATAAAGATTCTTTGTCAACTAACAACTTCCATATGTGCTTTCCAATAGCTGCAATATTCCAAGGAAAAATCTCCTTAACATTCAATTCCTTCTCTCCTAGGCTTACATACTAACTGCCATGCAACTAATCATCTACTACTTTGATCAACAACCCTAGCCTAGAGAAATTGTCTGCACCTCCTATCAATCTCTTTTACTATAGCTTTAAGGAGTAGAAAAATACTACAACAATAAACTTGTATACTTCTAAGAACAAAATTTATAAGCTGCACCCTTCCAGCATAAGACAAACACTTCACAGCCCAAGAATTAATGCGAGCTGTTATCCTATCAACCAACTTAACACAGTACAATTTAGAGATTCTAGTAGAAACCATAGGAAGGCCTAAATAAGTAACTGGCAATTCACCTTGAACTTTAAAAATTGAAGAATATGTGCCTCACATTACAAGTTGCACAACTGAAGAAAACATAACTCTTCTGCTCATTCACCTTTAAACCAAGATACCATCTCAAATTGTACCAAAGCTTCATGAAGAAATTTAATATAATCAAAATCCCCTCTGCTAAACAAGAACATATCATCAACAAAACACAAATGATTAATTCTCATCTCTCCACAGCCAACATGAAACTGAAAAGAAACTGGGACATTAGTAGCCAACAACCTAGAGAAGTATTACATAGAAAGCACAAACAATAAAGGAGACATATGATCCCCTTGTCTCAATCCTTTATTACCCGGAAAAAAGCCTTCTACTGACCCATTCACCATTACTGAGAAAAAATGAGTCTTAACACAACTCATTACCCATTTTACAAACTTCATAGGGAACTTTAAACCCAATAGAACTTCCTAAAAAAAATCTCATTTTACCGAGTCATATGCCTTCTTCAAATCAATCTTCATAGCACAATTAGGCTTTTCCTTCTCCCTATGATAATTTCTAACCAACTCATGAGCCATTAACACATTATCTATAATATTTCTACCCGGAACAAAAGCAGATTGTGCTTTATTAACAATCTTACCCAGGACAAGTCTCATTCTTCTAGTTAGAATCTTTGTAATTACCTTGTATAGCACATTACAACAAGCTATAGGTCTATAGTCAGTTAAACCAGAAGGATTAATCACTTTAGGAATAATTGTGAGCACTGTGGCATTAACTTGCTTCAGCAAAGAAGAAGTAGTAAAAAACTCTTGCACAACCAAAACTACATCTGTTCCTACAATTCCCCAAGTCTTCTTAAAAAACAAGCTGTTATAGCCATTAATTTTAGGAGTTTTATCCGACCCTATATACCACATAGCCTCCTTAACCTCAACCTCAACCTCAGTCATAAGAACACACAACTCAGCAGCATCAACTTCTGAAACCACCAGACCATTTTGAGCAACATCAGCAGATAAATGTTGCCTCCTACCTTGGTCATTACCTATAAGCTGAAAATAAAAATCAACTATAGCACCCTTAATTTCTTCAGCATTTTTAGTAATTCTTCAATTAGGAAGCTGTAAGCTAGTAATTTTATTCCTAGCTTTCCTAACCCTCAACTAAATGCGAAAGAACTTGGTATTAGAATCCCCTAGTTGAACCCAATTAACTCTAGCCTTTTGCTTATAAAAAGCTTCTTCTTGTCTAAGCAGTTGGTTCAATTGTGCACATACTGATCTCTCTTCATCCAGCAGAATAGGATTTAAAGGGTCATTTTAAAGAATAATCTAAAGTTGCTCTAACATTTCTCTACAGTCCTTTACCCTCTATGAAATATTTAAAAATTCAACCCTATTTAGGTTTCTCAACTCTCCTTTTAAAATCTTCAATTTAAACCACAAACTGTACATTGCAGACTCTGACACCTTAGCTTGCCAAACCCTTTGAACTATACTCATAAAATTAGGATATGAAACCCACATGTTAAAAATCTAAACGGACTCCTAATTACTTCAGAATTCAACCTCAAATTTACCACAATAGGTGAATGATCAGAAATACTAGCTGGCAACACATAATAGTCAACCAAAGGCCAAGCATCAAGCCAAAGACTATTCAATACACACCTATCCAATCGCCTTTAAATTCTAGAAGAACTTTCTTGATTATTAGTCCAAGTATACAAGCAACCCTTAAACTGCAAATTCAACAAACCAGCTATCTCCACACATTCCTTAAAATCATTATTAACAAGCACATCACTATCATCACCACCTATCTTAGCTTGATTAGAAAGGATAGCATTAAAGTCACCTTGAACCAACCAAGGTTGCCTCATTCCATGAGTAATACAATTTAACTCATTCCACAAATCTCTTCTCTCAATCTCACTATTACTAGCATACATAACAGTCCAAAAAAACTCAACACCGTCTATCTTTACTAAGCAATGAACAAATTGTTCTTTCACATCCATAACATCCAATTGAACCTTAGCTTCATTAACCAGAATCCAAATACACCCAAGCTGTGCCATCTAGTAATTATTAATAAACCTCCAGCCATAAAACTTCAAACCCTTCAGATCCTTATCAACATTACTCAATCTTACTCTAGTCTCTAAAATACCTAACGCAACCAATTTCTGCTTATCAATCAGAGAACTAACCTCCGATTTCTTATTAGGGTCATTAAGACCCCGAACATTCCATGTCGTAATCATAGCCCCTTATCTGGGGGTTTATTTTGCTTCTCAACCCTCTTCTTATCACCAATAACTCCCAAAACCACTTGTTTTCCTTTAGCCCCTGCTTGCTTACCTTGATTATCACGATCCCTAATCAAGGAAACAAACCCACCACTAGGATTATGAGCCACTATAATCCAATCATTAGAACCATCCCCAACATTCAAGACCCTACCATCATCCTTTGGAACAACCAAATTACTAACAAAATTCTCAACCTCTCCCTCAGCAGCTTCAAAGGATGGCACATTCATATCGCCTAACTTCTTAACATCACAATTAATAACACCAACATTCTTCCTTTCAACCCAAACCTTCTTGCCCTTTTTAGCACAATCTTTCTGATCAAGACCCAGCAACAAGCAATTCTGGCACTTCACAGGTCTCCACTCATACTCCACCAACTAGACCAACTGATCTCTATTTTTATCTTTCAGCATAACAAAATTAGGAAACTCCCCATTCAGGTCCATCTCTACAAGAATATGAGCATATCCTAACTTTGTTCTATGAAGCATACACTGATCAGAAAATAGAGGAAAACCTAAAATGGAACCCAACTTGCTTAACATTTCAGGAGACTAGAATTCCCATGGAAGACTTGGAAATTGAACCCAAATTGGTAATTTTTGAATTGTCGACCCATCTAAATTCATCCGAGGCCTCCAAGGACTAAGAATAAATGGCCTTTTATCAAACGTAAAAGGACCCTCTCTCAACACTTTAGCCCTACCCTCATCTGATTCAAAATTGAAAAGAAACAAATTCTCTTTCACTAAATGAATAGAGATAAGCCCAAACCGCTTTCACTTGCTAAACACAAAACTCTGAATCTGTGAAAATCTTGGAACAATCCCAAACACACTACCAACCAAGGCAAATTTCCAACGCTGAATTTCAGGTAAAATTTCAGACGAAGAAAACTTCATTACTTTTGTACCATTAGTTACCCTTGGAGGCATAAACCTCAATTCACATTCAGGACTACGAAGGTGATTGTTAGCAAACAAATCTGCCCAACTCTGCACTTTCTTCCCAGCAAACTCTATCTGACCCCTAGGTACAGTCCTCTGAATCTCCTCCTCACTCCCTTTCCCACACACATCACCTTCTAAAACATCTGAACCCTCCTCCTCGATCTGAATATCTGCCCAAGCTTGTTGCGAAATATCCACATCCTTCTTCGATTACTCATCCACCTCAAACACACTCTCTACCTCCTCAATCAACACATATGATGAAGCAACATTAGCCTTCGATTGATTGTTAAGGTTCTTTCGCGTTTTCTTCCTCATTTTAGGAAAAGATGTACGTTAGAGAAAACTAACTTGCGTAGAGAGAAAACGTAATTGTATTCTATGTCGAAGCACACATGTATATGACATATTTTTTATATATTTAATTTAACATTCAATTTTCGCTTTAATTTTGATATATTTGATCCATAACTCGATATTTTTATTGATTAAGAGTAATCGGATTTGAAAAGCTTGATGTAAAGCCTATTATCATGGACGTATTAAATTTATTACTTAATTTAGAAATGATGGCATACTACGATATGTTTAAATTAATCCATCAATATATATTCAGCTAGCCCTGGGGCATAGGTATTCTATAAAGCTATTGTGTTTTGATAAAATAAAGGGTAACATATAAATTATTTAATTTTAAAAAAAACTAATTAATTATTTGATACTACAATGGAACTTGAGCTCGAAATGCTTACACAACCGCTAGCGACCGACCTAGCCATATCGAGCTACTCTAGTGGCCATTTCTAAAGTTGCCACTCTAGTGGCCACTTCTAAAGTTAGACTTAATCACAATAGAATAAACCCTTAACGTAGTTGTCGTATAATACATTTGCAAGTAGAATCTTTGGGGCTCTCTTTTTACCCCTATAAATAAGAGATTAAACTTTTAGATAAATCATCTTTTACTCTCTTATTAGTCCTGTAAGTAAATAAGGTACTAATTTAGATATCGGAGTCTGTATACTGAAATTTGAGCCCTTTTCTGTTTGTCTTGCAAAAACCCAAACCTGAGCTTGAGATTAATCAACAGGGAACATATCCGAAATCCACTTGTTATTGTGTGAATATATATATATATATATATATATATACCCATTGAAATGCCAAATAGAAGCAAATGAAACTAAAGAGTTATTCTTTGACCCCCAAAAAAAAAAAACCTAAAGAATTCTTCAAATCAAGTTCTTAGATTTCATTAGATCCAAATGTTTAGATTTCTTTAAATCCAAATGTTTAGATTTCTTTTTTTTTTTTTTGAAATTAATGTTTAGATTTCTTTAAATCCAAGTGCCCTTTGATCCCTCACGGAAACCAAGTGTTATTTTATATTTCTTTAAATCCAAATTCACCGATGAATTCAATTTCCTCCTCTTGCTTGATCTTATTACAGCAAGTGAAATTTTTATCACATTATTTTTTATTTCAGTTATTTCATAAAAAAATTAATAAACAAATAAAAAAATGACGGACTAAGAGAAAAATCAAAGTAAAAGGATAAATTAGTTAATTTTTCAAAAATCAATTAAAATAAACTTGGGAGGTGAAATAATAATTTGAACCAATGAACTTTCACAAGTATATCTGCCATTTCTTTATTTTGAACATATAATTTGGGGAAAAAATTTATAGGAACAAAGATGCTGTTTGGGGCTCTGCTTGCAGCACTAGTCCTTAAATTTTCGAGATCAAGAAATTGTATGCATAAAAGAGTTATAGAAGCATACTTCAAAATAATGTATTTTCTTGTTTGGTGCATTGGAAATTTTCTTTTTTTTTTAAAAAAAATGATGTTATGATTTGAATTTTGAATTTTATGGTTTCTGCAATTCACGTAATGAAACACCCAAAACATTTGCTTGCTAAAAATGTATTCTTTTTTTTTATTTGAATATTCAATTCAACTTCAGAACAATTTGCATTGGAGCATCTACTAGTTTGGAACTAATTTTTGAGATCGTTATTATCAGCTGTTATTTGTTAATATATTTAAGTAGGCATTAGAAGGTGAAGTCTGGAAGAGCGGCAAAAGTATTCTACATAAAAATTAAAAGGCAAATGCATTCATGTATAAAATTAGTTTGATTAGTTTTCTTGCTGGTACATTATCTGCTACTTTTTTTAGGCAGTTTTTTTTGGGTCAATAGTAAAGGTAATATTCATTAAGAAGCTTCAGCATACAAAAGAGTTTTCAAAGTATTTGGGTGATTAGACACCCAATCTTGACAAAGCCTCTTGTTAACAAGAGCAGAGGCAAGCCACTCTGCGATTTTGTTCTTCTCTCTGTTTACAAAAACAAAAATAAAATTTCTCAAGTTGCTAGTTAAACTTTTGATAGAAGACACCAAAGCTTCCACCTCTAGTGGACAGTGACAAACTCAATTAATTGCATCAATGAGAGCAAATTCGTAAATACATTTATCCAACTGAAATGTTACTGCTCTCTCTTTTTTCTAGGCAATTTTGGTCTAAGAAGGATTTTCCTTTTCATCATTGCAAATCTTCCCACTTTTGGCCCACTCACCATTTCATATTCCATACTAGCAATCATTAATATTCCAATTAATCTTGCCTTTTGAAAAAAAAAAACTCTAATTTATGTTCCAATATTTAACACCAAAGTAATTAGAGTAATTAGAACACTTGAAAATTTCATTAGAAATAAAGAAAAATCACTTCTATACCAATCCCCTCCCACCATTTGAAAAACAACAAAAAACAAAAAAGAAAATGAAGCCAGTAGAGGTCAAAAAAAAGGAAAATTAATCATATTAACATTCTACAGTAGGATTTTGCGCAATTGCACCACCAGCAGTAACTAAGTGATCATGATCACCACCACCCATAACACTAATAACTACACTTCCAGGCAATTTCCTCTTAGGCTTGGCTTCTTGCAGCATCAACACAACATCCCTCATTGATGGTCGGTCTGCCGGATTCCGGCTAGTGCATAGCAGTGCTATTCTAAGCATTTGCATCATTTCTTCCCTCACAGATGCTATTGATGCCCCTGCATTCTTGTCCATTGTGTCATTAATACCATCTTTAGTCTTGATCTTAGACCTTACCCAATCCACAATACTATTACCGTCCCCAAACTCAGCATCGACTGATCTTTTACCACTAATAATCTCCATTAACACCACTCCAAAGCTATAAATATCACTCTTCTCATCAACCTGTAAGGTATAAGCATATTCTGCAAAGAAAAACCAACAAGAAACAAGAACACATAAATAATACAAATCAATATAAAATTTAAGAAATTAAGTCAAAACGAACTAAAATGAACAGAACCCAAAACAACAAAAAAAAAAAAAGGGTATCCAAGAACACAAACGTGACCAACACTGGCCCATTTGTGTTTCCAAATAAGCCAAGATATGGACCGAAAGAAAAAGCAAATTAGACACACTGAAGAAATCCCCAAGTCAAGAAAATTATACAGTGACAATAAGTAGTAAATTTGTCAATTCCAACTTGAATTAATATTTAATATTTCATGACATATGCAACCGATGAAATTTAAAAGTTAGTTTCTTACTGTTTTCTTTGTTTTCTATGGTTTTTTGTGCCTTTTTTTTTTTTTTCTAAATATGGCCTTCGTGACCTTTTTGCCCTTTCAAAGTTTAAACTCTAATTATCCACAAATTAATTAACCAAAAGAGGGAAATATTATTGCAAAATGAACTTATCTGAGAATCTATACTCAAATTTTTCAAAGAGGAGTTACCAATTGAATTAAAAGAAGTGACTAACAAACAGAATATTTTGATATAATTAAAATGTACTATCAAATGCAAGTTACGGAAAGGCTTGTGATGGTACAAGAAATTAGAAATGAAACAAAAACAGAACTCACCTGGCGCAATGTAACCATAAGAACCGGCAATTACAGACATGGATTCGTTGCTTTGTATCAATTTGGCCACTCCAAAATCTGCAACTCTAGCCTCCATCTCACCGTCCAATAAAATATTACTAGGCTTCAGATCACGATGCACAATCACTGGATCACAGTCATGGTGAAGATAACATATCCCCTGAGCCACCCCTAGAGCTATTTTATATCTTGTGAACCAATCTGCCACTAAATTTTCTCCCTTATTTTTTCCATGTAATAAATCTTCTAAATTTCCATTTGGCATGAATTCATACAACAGCATTGTGCATTCCCTGTTGCTGCAGCACCCTAACAATCTCACTATATTTCTGTGCCTCACATTCCCCAACACATCCACCTCAGCTAGAACCCCTCTCCTCCGTCTGATGTTCTCCTTATGCTTACCCCATAGCTTTTTCACCGCTATGATTTCGCCACCTGGCATCTCTGCCTTGTACACCGTCCCAGTTGATCCCATCCCTAAGATCTTATCGCTCATGGACAGGCACTCGAGCACATCTTCAGCCGTGAAATTCAACCGTTGGAACGCGGTTAATTTCCAAGGTCCGATCTCACGGTCGCTGTTGAACTTACGGTTATAACTGGCATGGAAACACCTGGTCCCAGCAACCAGAACAAATATACCAATACCAAACGCTGCCGCCATGATCCACACGATAGCTCCGGCAGTCTTTGGTTGCTGCCTCCGACGGACTTCAACTTCGCCTGCTGCCAACGTGTCCGCAGCGCATGGCTTGGCTAAAATTCGACCGCAGAGACCCTCGTTGCCGGAAAACGACGACGGATGCAAATTCGGAAATATCGTTCCTGAACCTGGAATTGGGCCCGTTAAGCGATTATAGGACACATTGAAACTCTCTAAAGTGGTGCAGTTGTCGAAATTTGAAGGGATTGAGCCGGTGAGAAAGTTATGAGAAAGGTCGACATCAGTTATCGCCGAAAGTGTTGATATTTCCCAAGGGATTATGCCGCTGAGGGAATTGCGACTCAAATTCAAGCAAAGAAGCTTCTCGCAGTGGCCAATGTCCCAAGGAATGGCACCGTTTAACTTATTATCTTGCAATTCGATTTTGTACACGCTGCTGCACCCGATAAAATCCGGTATTTCGCCTGTAATTTTGCTTGACCTGGCTGAAAAGATTTGTAGATTTCGTGCACTCCATATGTTACTGGGCAATTTGCCGTAGAACGAGTTGTCGGAGATGTTCAAGTACTGTAACAGCTGTGCATTGCCAAGGTCATGAGGGATTTCGCCCGTGAAATTGTTCTTGCTTAGGTCCACAAAAGTTAGATTCTGCAAGAGGCCGAAGCCATATGGGATTGAACCATTCAGCTGATTGTCTTGAATTCGGAACCTGGACAAAGAGGTACAATTTGCTAGCGATTCTGGGAGACTTCCAAAAAAATTGTTGGAGAAGAGTATGAGCTTTAACAGATTATTTCCTTGACAAAGATTTGGCGGGATTGGACCACTGAAGGAGTTGGAGGATGCATCTAGCCACTGAAGCTTGCCATTAGAACCCAGCTTTTGAGGAAGAAATCCAGAAAAAGAATTGTTCCAGAGACATAAGGTGTCAAGATTTGGCAGCTCACCAATTCCTTCTGGTATTTCGCCAGTCAATTGATTTTTCATCAAGCTCAGCCTTGTTAGCTCTTTCAAAGAAGATAATTCCGCTGGAATTATGCCCGTAAGTTGATTATCAGACAAATCAAGAACCTTTAGAGCTTCTAAATTTGAAAAACTCATCGGAATTTCACCAGCAAACTGATTTTTGAAAAGTAACAGCATTTCAAGTTTCGTCAAATTTCCAAGTTCTTGGGTGAGATTACCGGAGAGAGAACAATATGAGATATCGAGATACCGGAGATTAGTCAATAATGCAAACTCCTCTGGTATTCTCCCTGTTAACATATTGTATCCAATTTCCATTCGCTCAAGCTGGCTCAAGAATCCTAATTGTGGAGGCACGGACCCTTCTAGTGAATTTCCAGCTAAACCCAGAAACTTCAATCTCGGAAAATTACCATATTCCAACGGAATCTCTCCTTCAAAATAGCTTCCGGTGAGATTGAGCCGCTCCAAGAAGGGTAGAGAGACGAACTCTTTAGGCAGTGGACCGGTGAAATTATTGCTGTATGCATGGAAGACTCTTAAGAACTTGAGCTTAGAAATCCCAGGCGGAAATGTTGAATTGAAGCTGTTGTGGCTAATATCAATAGTCCTGAGCTCAGAGAGTTGAAAAATAACTGGTGGAAGAGGCCCGTCAAAAGCATTTATACTCAAATTCAAGTGAATTAAACTATTCAAGTGATGGATTTCATCTGGAATCAAACCAGAAAGGCTGCGGCGAGAGAGATCAAGCGTGACAATTTGAGCTGTTCTGGGGTCACATTTTATGCCCGACCATGAACACCAAATTGGGCCTTTGAAACTAGGCTTGGAAGATGGTTTGGTAGGATCCCAGTCATTGAAAGTATCCAAAGGGTCTAGAAGAGAGGATTTAAGGGAAATTAGAGCACGGAGTTGAAGAGGCAGAGTAGAAGAAGCAGGAAGCAGTAGCAGAAAATAGAAGAAGGAGAATGTCAAAGAAAAAAGGAAAGGAGTTTTCATGGTTATGGGAAAGTGGGGATTTTGGTTGAGAGATATGTGTGATGTTAAGAGAGGTAAATTTATGGGAAGAGAGGTTTTGATGGAGAGAGATGATACTTTTTGAGAGTGCTGGGTGCAGAGGGTGTTTCATGATGATTGTTTGGTTCAGTGGGTTTTCTTGGTGGGCATATGAAGAAAGAAAGAAAGAATTATAAGAAATAAGAATGAGAAAGAGAGAGAGAAAAATCTAAAAAATTACTTGTCTCCTCTAAATTTCTAATTTCTAATTTCCTACAGCTACAGCTACAGCTGCTGCTGCTGCTGCTGCTGGAACTACTAATTTCTAATATCTTTGAGTCTAGCCGCTATAATAATCTCTTCTCTTTAATTTGCAATTTTTTTTTAAAATTTCTTTTTCTTTTCTTTAGTTTTTATCACTTGGCAAATTTACCAGTCTTTTTTCCTTTGTCTCATCATTCCTTGTTTCCTTTGGCTTTGGCTAACAAGTTGGTAAAATATGTGTACCAGCGACAATGGACCCTCGCAGGATCCAAGAAAGTCATTTCCATCTCCCACCATATTCCTAATTAAATTTCCTACTTCTTCATTGCTTCTTTTTTTTTTTTTTTTGTAGTTTAAGATGCTCATTAAAAAAATTAAGAAAATTATTAAATAAATTTAATTGCAAAAAATAAATCATTCCTTTTATATTTTTTTTTCAAATTATTAATATTTAATATAAATAATAAAAATAAGAGCAAATTAAAAAATATATCTCAATTAGTTAAAGTGATAAATAAAATAAAATAGAATATATTTTTAAAACAATATATAAATTTAAAAATAAAAATAACATAATTAATCAATCAAACTAATATGAGTATTATTCCGTAATTCTTAAATGAATATTGAGTTATTATGAGGTTATTTAATTGTGTAAACTATTTTTTATTTTTTTATTTTCTAATTTTTAAAATTTTTATTCTCTAATTTTTAACTAAATAAAAAAATAAAATTAAAATTAAAAAAAATAATAAAAGAGTTTATAAAAATTAAAGTGGAAAAAAATTAATTAGCTAAAAATATCAAAAATTATTTTTAAATTTTTAAATCAAAAATAATTTTAAGTAAATTACAAATTCTATTTTTATTTTTCTTTAATTTTTGTTTAAAAACTGAATTTTGCTTTCTATAATTAAACAATCCTTGTATATTTATAAATTTTTATTATATATTTTTACTTTCTTTAATTATTATTTATTTAGGAATCATCTAATTATATAATGTTGAATTGAAGTAAGAAAAATATTTCTTTCAAATAATATTTAGGCTAAATAATTATAAAATCTCTGATATTTTATATATTATACTAGTCAGTTCCTGTATTTTCAATATTTAATTTTTACATCCTCCAATTTTTAAAAATTAAACTATTTAATATTTCTGTTAATATTTTCATCTTAAAAATATTAGTTAATTACATTAATATTATAAAATAATTTATTTATTTTTTCTTTATATATATTTTTTGTTATTTGTTAAGTCATGCTTATTTTTAATTTTATTTATATTTCTTACACATAATTTATTTTAATTTTATAAATATTTTAATAAGTTATTTTAATTTATATATATTTTTATAAAGATAAATATATTATTAATTTATATATATTCTTACAAAGATAAATATATTATAAAATAACTTATTTGCTCTTCATTTATATACATTTATCTTTGTTATTTATTAAATTTATTTTATTTTATATATAGATCGTCTGTAAAATAATAAAAAGACATTATTTATATTATTTGAAATTATTTTTAGTAACACCTGTAAAATTAAAATAAATGATATATATAAATTATTTGAAAAATAATAAAAGATATTATTCGTATTATTTAAAATTATTTTTTAATAATATTTATAAAATTAAAATAAATTATGTGTAAAAAATATAAATAAAATTAAAAATAAACATTGACTTAACAAATAACAAAAAAATAAATATAAAGAAAAAATAAATAAATAATTTTATAATATCAAAGTAATTGATTAATATTTTTAAGATGAAAATATTAATATAAAGATTAAACAATTTAATTTTTAAAAACTGTAAGGTATAAAAATTAAATATTAAAAATATAAAAATTAATTAGTATAATATGTAAAATTTTAGAGACTTTATAATTATTTAATATAATATTTAATAATAAGAGTAATCGTTTGATAGTTCCTTTTGGATTATTTCAAGCTACTAATTTTTTGTAAGTTGAAAAGTTTAAGTGAATTTTAAGCTGTTAAAAAAATATATCATGACTACTTTTTTTTTCGAATGCAAAAAATACTCATGACTACTAATTTAGGAAAAAATAAATAATAATAATAATAAAATTAATATTTTTTGAATACTATAATATGAAAAGAGAAATGAAACCTGAATGTATTAAAAAAAAAAAAAAGAATGTAATCACCGTTACACTATGACTTAATATGCAATAAAATTAATATTTTGAAAAAATAAAAATGTTTATGATAATAATTATTATATTGAAAAAACGAAAGTGACACGTGGACGAGGCAATGATTAGTGGATTTGTCAGAATATATGTGGGAAGAACAAAGCTGATTCCATGATCAGACGTCTTGGGATCCTGAGTTTCTATTTCTTAGTATTTTTTAACAAATTGGCGCGGGTGTTTCAAAATTCTTATTATATTGCCCAAAATGTCCCTTATTAATTTAAAAAAATAAATAATACTAGCAGTACAAAAATATTAATTACATAATAATATATTTTCCCAACCCAACCAAAATTCTTATACTATAGAATATTATATATAAATACAATGAGGGTTTGGCATTTGGAGTGATCACTGAGTTTGACTTATGCAAAAGCTTTACCATCATTACCATTTACTTTGTATAATTAATATGTTGCCATTTTTTTTAAAGTAGCATTTCATAAGATAAGGACAAACCTTCATCACCAATTATCCTTCCTCTCACACCTTTTCTTTTTTTTCTTTTCTTTTTTCATGTTAATTCTGGAATTTGGCATGCCTCCATTTGACATCTTTTTTCTCCATTGTTATCTGTGATAATATATATATATTTAAATTTAAATTATTATCATTAATTATGATTGTATTTGCAAACAGATTAATCAAATGGGTCACAGTAAATTATTTTAATACAATTCAAATTAAATAAAAAAAATCATGATTTTACTATTTTAGGGCCTTTTTTATTGTTATTTTACTATAGTAACTGTTTGAGACTTCTTAAATTTTTTAATGTGGTCTTTGCTACATAAACAATGTGGCATTTTTTTCATGTATTTTCATATAAATATAGTGATATAATTATTTTAATATTTAAATTTACTTGATTTAATTTTTATTTATTTAAATACATATTTTCACTTTAAAATCTAAATCCATTATAACTATTTATAAATAATATTTGGTTTCGTTAAAATTTAATTTTTGTCTTAGAGGAGTAATTCATTATTTACTTTTTAAGTAAAAAAATTGAGCTTAACCCATAAGCATGAAATGATATATACTGTGGGGATGGTTGGCGATATCCAAATTTCCAATGATGTATAATTATACTGAATTAGGAGCACAACCGCAAGTTGTTCAGGATTGTTAGTGATAATGACAAGTGTGATTTAGAGGATTAGTTTCTAGCTATAAATATGTATCAAACTTTCAACTTTACAATCGATCCTTTATCTCTAATTCTTTATGATCTCATAAAATTATAATTAATATCATTAGGATGGCTTAATCATTTAGAATCAAATTTAAATATATATGAAATTTATTTTAAAATATGCTGAAATATATTTTACTCGTTTTTTTTTTATTAAAACTTATAATTTTGAATACTCGAATCCCCTCTAAATATCATATGAAATATATTATTATTTATATAAATATGATATATCTTTTTATAATTTCGAACGATCAATTTTATAAATTTAATTTGTATTATATTTTAATACATATGCTCATTTGATAGTTTTGCTATATTTTTTTTCTATAGGATAAAAAAGTGACTTAATTTGTATAACATGTAGGCAACTAATAATCTCACTACTCAAAATTCAAATGTAAATATGACACTACAAATCTATCATTATGATATCAATAAACATTTATTTTCCTAATCACATGATGAAATTATAATATTATATTATTTAAACTTGTGCTTTAAATTTAAATAATTATTTTAAACTATTTAAAAATATTTTCCTGATAAGCATACTAAAATTATTATTATTATATTAGATTAAGATTCCACACAATGCTGCTGTATTTTTATTTAATATATATACTAATTTTAAAACTTAAATAATTTAAAAAAATAAAACAAAAATTAAATTGCAAAGATTACAAAATTAAATATAAATAGAATTTAAATAATAGCAATTAAAAAAATAAGTATAACAAAAAAAATTAAACAAGCATAACATAAAATTAAATAGTATAAATTAAAAAATAAAATATAGTCAAATAATAAACTTAAACAAAAATTAAAATAAAATAATTAACTGAAATTAAAATAAAATCTTAAAAAATTAAATTATAGAAATTAAAAAATTCTAATATAAATTAAAATAAAATTACAATTTACCTAAAATCAAATAAAAATAATTTATTTTAAAAAAGCTCAAAAAGAAGCTAAAAATATAAAAAAAATCAACCAAAAATATTATAAAGAACACAAAATAATTATACAATAACCAAATAATACAAAGCAAAAAAAATACCTAACAAATAAATAAAAAAATCAATAACAAAAAATTAAAATCAAACAATATAATAAATTATTCAATAAATAATAATACAACCATAAAATACTAAAATAAACTGTATTAAATAACAATTGATAGTGGAGAAAAGGTAAGAAAAAAATGAAGAACAGCTATGAGAGAAAAAATGATAATATTATCCATTATAATTATAAATATGATAATTAAACAAAAAAAAATAAAAGACTAAATGAAAAATAAGAAAAAATATCAAAAATAAAAATAAATTACTAAAAAATATGATATATTATCTACACGTTAATTAAATAATAGTGTAGTAATTAAATAATAGTGTTGTAGTTAATAATGTAGTAGTTATGGCTTTTATTTTTTTTTATGTTTATATAGTTATATATAGATAACTGATTATTATCAATATTAAATTAGATACTATAATATATTATTTAAATTCTCAAAATATTTATAATTATTATCAATATCAAATATAATATAATAGTTTTATTTAAACTTTTTAAATATAAATCAGTATTAAATATAATATTTTAATTTTATTTGAATTCTCTAAATAAATATCAAATAAATATTTATTATATAATAAATAATAAATCTAATATAAAATATTAAAAGATTAGGACAATAATAAAAATAAAACAGCTATATATAGTATAATATTATATTAACATTAGTTGTTTTAGTAAAATACATATAGATAATGGCAAACTTATTCATATCTTTAATTGGAAAAAAATATTTTTAATACAGAAAAAAAATACTTATTTTGTTAGCGTAGAAAAATTAATGGTCTGTTCAAATTCGTTAAAGCAAGTGATGAAAGTGAGGCATTAAGGTAACAGTAGACCTGCCAAAAGAATAAAATGAAAACGAACCATCTGATCATATATTCTAACGGTCTTTGACATTTGCTAAAGAAAAAAACAAAACTAACAAATAGAGAATCCAAGTTTGAAGAAGCGCCGTATGTCATGAGATTTCTTTTTTCACAAGCTCAAATTCATACAACACTAGCAAATTTTACCCAACGTTTAAAAGAATATTAGTCAATCTTCCCTCAAAATGATTGCTTAGCTTAGACAAATTAAATGCGAAAACTAAGTAATAAAGAAAGCAACTCAATCACAAGATAAGAAGAGAGAATCGGGAGAATACTTGAAAACTCTTATTACTCAAAGAATTTGAATTTCTTGGATGGTTACAATAAATGAATCTTACCCCTATTTATACTACTTCATCCTCTCAACGGACGGTGGTGATCAATTTGATCCAACGGCCCATATTAAAGTTCTACACAATTTCTAAAATATTTCTTTGAATATTCTATGGTATTTTCTTAAGACATTATCTATCATATTCTAGAAAAATCTACACATACACAATTCTAGAACTCTATGGAATGCTATATAATATTCTAGAGAATATTTATATACAACATTCTAGAGAATTTCTAGCCAAACCTCTCATTTTGAATAGTCACATGCAAGTCTTGTGACATTCTCCCACACCTAATCTGGCGACGTTCTCATCGCCTTCAAGTCTTCATAGACTTGAATTTGATCTTTGAATTACCATAAATGTTGGATAGCTTTCCAACTGGCTTCACTTTCGGGCAATCCCTTCCATTTGACAAGGAGTTCATGTCTGGGCGGTTGATTGGAGTGACATTTCACCCTATCGGCCAAAATTTCTTCCACTTTCTTGTCATGTTGGATGCGCACACCCATTGGCTCCCTTTGCGATATTCTATGGCTTGGATCTTCCGCATCTTCCTTGTATGGCTTCAACAAGCTTACATAGAATACGGGATGGAACTTGATTCTAGGAGGTAACTCCACCTTGTAGGCTTGCTTTCCCACTTTCTTGTTAATGAAAAATGGTCCCTCATACCTCCTAATGAGTCCACGATGTAGCCCCGTCAACCTTGCATGATTATGCATTTTGAAAAGCACAAGGTCTCCTACTTGGAACTCTCTTGGTTGTCTCTTCTTGTCAGCCCATTTCTTCATCCTCTTGGATGTTTTCTCTAAGTAGGTTCTAGTGACATCGACATTGTCATTCAACCTTTGGCAAATTTATAGGCTGAAGGACTAACACCAGTATAGCCTGTGGCAATAGAATTTGAAGTCAAGGGTTATTGGCCTATGACTATCTTGAATGACCTATGCCCCATGGATTCACTCCTTTGAAGATTATAGGAGAATTGGGCAACATCAATCAACTTAGTCCAATCTCGTTGGTTGACACTCATATAGTGCATCAAGTATAACTCTAACAAGGCGTTCACCCTCTCCGTTTGAGGGTGAAAATTAGTTAAGAACTTGAGGTCAGTACCCAATGGCTTGAACAGCTCGGTCCAAAATTTTTCCGTGAACCGAGTATCCCTATCGCTCACAATAGTCTTGGGTACACCCCAATACTTCACAACATGCTTTTAAGAACAAGTGTGCAACTTGTTCGGCGGTGCATTCTTTCGCTGTTGGGATGAAAGTAGCATATTTGGAGAATCGATCTACTACTACTAACACCCAATTGCATCCTTCGGATGTGGGTAACCTCATGATGAAATCTATAGAAATACTTTCCCAAGGCCTTTCAGGGATGGGAAGTGGCTCGAGTAGACCTGCGGGTAATTGTTGCTCCACCTTGTCTTATTGACACACAAGACAAGTCTTCACATATACCTCAATATCATCCTTCAAGTGAGGCCAATAATAAGCATCTTTTACCAACCCATTTATTGGCCTCACTTGAAGGATGATATTGAGGTATATGTTGTATATAAATATTCTCTAGATAGTAAACGGTTTCCCTTCTTAAGTTACCATGTGATAGAACATAGAGTCTTCTTCCTTTGGTATATACCAAGTCATCTTCTACCCAAAAGCATCTTGTCTTCTCCTCTTTGACAAGAGAAATGATGGTTTGGGCTATGAAATCATGCTCTAACCCCTATTTGATTTGTGCCTTCAAGGTGCTTTGAGGACTGCTAATGTCGGCGAGCTCTCCTTTTCGACTCAAAGCATCCACAACTAAGTTAGCTTTACCGAGCTTGTACTCTAATACGTAATCAAACACCGCTAGGAAGTCTTGTCATCTAGCTTACTTTTTTAGAGAAAGCTTCTTTTGTGTTTGAAAATAGCTAGTGGCAACATTATTTGTCTTGACCACAAACTTTCTCCCAAGCAAGCAGTGTCGCCGTATGCGCAAACAATGTACTACCGTGGTCATCTCTTTTTCTTGCATCATGTACCGCCTCTCGATATCATTGAGCTTCCTACTCTCAAAGGCAATAGGATGCTCATCTGCATCAACACACCATCTATTGCAAAATCAAAAGCATCGGTGTGTATCTCGAATGGTTGGAGATAGTTGGAGAGCGCTAACACCGGCTCCTCCACAATTGCATTCTTCAACTCATGAAAGACATGTTGACATCACGAAGTCCACTTCCAACTTTAGCTCTTCTTTAGCAAATCCGTCAATGAATCTTCTATAGTAATTCACCAAGCCAAGGAATGATCTTAACTCGGTGACTTTGGTTGGTGGTTCCCAATGTTGGATGGCTTGCACCTTAGACTTGTCCATTCTTAGCTTGCCTCTACTGATGACATGACCCAAAAATGTAACTTTTTCTTGGGCAAAGGAATATTTCTCCTTCTTCACATAGAGCTCATTTTCTTTCAAAGTGCGGAACACTTGCCTCAAATGCTCCACATACTCCTCAAATGTCTTGCTATAGATCACAATATAATCAAGGTACACAACTATAAACCGATTAAGAAAAGGAGCAAGTACCTTGCTCCTGAGTGTGCAAAATGTGGCCTGCGCATTGGTGAGGCCAAAGGGCATCATAAGGAATTCATATGACACATACCGTGTGACACATGTCGTCTTTAGCTCATCTCCTTCATCTATACGAACTTGATAGTACTCTGATCGCAAATCCAACTTGGTAAAGTACCTTACATAGCCAAGTTGATCAAATAAATTTGCAATGAGTGGGATGAGATACTTATTCTTGATGGTGATCTTATTGAGTGCTCGGTAGTCAATGCAAAGCCGAAGTGATCCATCATGCTTCTTTTAGAATAAAATAGGCGCACCATAAGGAGCTTTTGAGGGACGGATGTAACCGACCCAAAGAAAGTTATCAATTTTTCTTGCATTCCTCGCCCCACTATAGGCTTATGGGCAGGGAATATCCATCTTGTTTGTAGGAGTGGCATGCGTAGCTCCACCTTCATTGACTACGGCAGCCATGCACACACTAAGTTAAGTTTGAAGTTTCTCCACAACTTCTTCAAGGTTGGTAATCCTTACTTTGTAAGCATTCAACTCATCATCCTTTGTAATAACAGTGGCCTCCAAGGTTTGCATCTTCTTGGATACTATGTCTAAGGCCGTGTTTAAGGCACTTTGCATCTCCTCGTGGAGCTTGTCCATCCCAATAGACTCTTGCCCCTCCATGTGTTAGTCCATATCCTCGACTTTTGTGACATTAAACCTCACTAACCTTTCC
This sequence comes from Garcia nutans, assembly GCA_947685225.1. Classification (NCBI taxonomy): domain Eukaryota; kingdom Viridiplantae; phylum Streptophyta; class Magnoliopsida; order Malpighiales; family Euphorbiaceae; genus Garcia; species Garcia nutans. The sequence continues at coordinate 8,257,242 of CANTUV010000029.1, read as the reverse complement.
TCCATGGCAGCGATGATGTCCCTCGACTTATCTTTGCGGCCCTTCCCTCCTTGGGTGGTGCTAGTAGCAGCAGAAAAATTGGTAGCTTCTGTCATTCTCTTGCGTTGAAGTTTTTTCAACCGAGTCTCTGATATCAACTGTCACGGGATTTCTTTCTCACAAGCTTAAACTCGTGCGGCACTAGCAAACTTTGCCCAACACTTGAAATAATGTTAGTCAGCCTTCACTCGAAATGCTTGCCTAGCTTAGACAAGTTAAATGCGAAAGCTAAGTAATAAAGAAAATAACTCAATCGCAAGAGAAGAAGAGTGAATTGAGAGAATGCTTGAAAACTCTTATTACTCAAAGAACTTGAATTTTTTGGATGGATTCAACAAATGAATCCTACCCTTAGTTATATTACTCCACTCCCTCAATGGACAATGATGATCAATTTGATTCAACGACCTGTATTAAAACTCTACACAATTCCTAAAATATTCTTTTGAATAATCTATGATATTTTTTAAGACATTATCTTTCATATTCTAGAGAAATCTATACACATATAACTCTAAAATTCTATAAAATACTATAGAATATTTTAAAAAATATTTACGTATAATATTCTAAAAAATTTCTAGCTAAATCTCTTATTTTAGTTAGTCACATGTAAATTTTGTGATACATAGCAAAGACGGGGTGAAGGGCAGTTCGGTTATCCACGGTTGGACAATTACAATTTACTACAAGCAAACCTTGCTATCGTCACTCGGCCGCCCGAAACCATTTCCAACCGAATGTATTTTTATACATTTTGTAAACAATTTTATGCCATCAATAAAAACATACTTATAATATTTAGAAAAGGAAAATTTTGGATGATAATATAATTAAAGTTTGTGGTTTTTTGCCGTGTTTTATTTATTTATTTATTAAATTTTGTTTTTATACGTTTAAAGAGTATATCTTGTAATTCTGTATGGTCGCCCTCGATGAGGGCATTACAGGAATTCGGATTTTGTAGGACTTCATTTCGCGCATGCTTCTTTAAAGCGCGTGCTTTTCACTCGTCCTGCCATTAAAGAAGCCGTATGCTTCTTGTCCGTTCTAGCTCCACTGCAAATTCTTTCAAAATAATAATAATACAAGTGCTTTATTTAGGAGTGGGATTTGTGATTAGTTCTGCGTGATAATGAATAATTAGTTTGATTTTTCAATTAGTTATTCTAAATTTTTAAGGAATCCTCCTAGAATTAAGTTGTTAAAAAGTAATTTTAATTGATAAAATTATTTAACACATACTCATTCTATATATACGAAAAATTAGTAAAAAATATTTAATTAGAAACATATTTTATAAAATATAAATAGTTATTATATTTTAAAATTTATAAAAAAATTTAAAAATAAAATTAACTTCTTTTTTTTTTACCTCAATTAATTTTGACACAGCAAAATTTATCGTTTTTCCAGTTATCCACTTGGAAGGGACGCCTTACGTTTAAAGGCGCGTGGTTTGTGATACCGTATGAAGAGATAGACTCAAAAAGCACTCATAAAGTACAAAAATACCCATTGGAAAACAGTGCAATTATACTAAAAACATTTGCAAATTACAAATAAAAAAAAACGGTGAAGCCGGGTCCACAAAGTGGGGCAGTTAAGAGCCCCCATGTGAGTCCTAGTCCCATAATATTTTTTTTACTCATATTGTTAACAAATAATTATCATTTTGAAATAATAAATTTTATACATAAATAATTATTATTTTATAAAAAATTAAAATTATTTTATATTTTTCTTTTAAATTTAATTTTATATAATTATTAAAAATTATTATAAATAAAATGAATAATTTTGATGATGATGGAGAAAAAGAAGAGGGGCTGACGGGGGCATGCCTCTTTTGCCACGCCTCCTCTCATTTTGTCTCAATTTCCTCTACGCTTTTGTCTTTTTTCTCTTCTTCTTAACATTATATTATATTACTTATGAAAATATATCTAACTTTATAAAAAAAAAATTTTTTTTGCCTTCACCACCCTACACATAATAATTTTAAGCGCCAAACTATATATAATTCACACAATAAAATAATGCATTTTTATTATTTGATATATTAATAATTCTTTACTATAGAATATAAGTTTAATTTTGAAATATATGACTTAAATTTAAGTTATTATATTTACAAAAAAATATCAATTTCAGTCTATATATATATATATAGTTGTAAATGAAAGTATATATAGGTGGAAGAGCTGGTCACTTTCATTTGAACACATTTATAGTGGCCCAAAATCAAATTATATGAAATATTTAATTATGAATTGCCTCCTCGATCGCCCTCTCACATTCAAACCTAAAGCGGTAGAGAATTTTGGACCATTTTCTATGTATTCCCCACGCCTATTTTTACACATACATTTGTTTACAAAAGCAATAAATTTTGTTACAACTTAGTTACCATTTTACAATATAGACATTATAAATTTCCGAATTTAGATGGTTCGATGGAGACTACACGTAAAAAATGAAGAAATTCAAAAACCCAATGCATAGAACTCATCATCTTTATCTGGTACGGTTGTGGCATGGGCTTGCCATGAAGGTTGCATTTACCTGTGTACCAAAAAAAAAAGGGTTGCATTTACCTATTACTTTTTGCCTTATATAGATGGATTATGTTTGTATTTACATTGTTGCCTTATCATGAATCAGAAAAAGGGATAAAGAGAAAATGAAAATAATAAAAATTAAAGAACTATATATGTGTTGCTTGATAACTAGCTATACATAATAGCTTATGCTGAATTATTTAAAAAGCTATATATATATATATATATATTTAGTTCGTGCATGCTACGTACCTAGTATTTGCATTCTCATTTCAAAAAAACTTTATAAAATCTTGAGAGATTCAAATGTCAATTTCAGCCTCTCATTGAATATTAATTAAGAATCTTAATTAACCCTTAATTAGCTAGATCTTTATCAAGATGCATGGGAGGTGATAGATATTATTATCGTATCAAGAGGTGGTCAATGAATTCGGTAAGTTATTTCGCTTTGGAGGAGCTATGAAATGCAGATGATCATAGTTACTCTTCAAATTGAGATTAGAAGGGAAAAAAAAAGACAGATTTAAATTTAGATAAATAATTCTTGATATATACATTGAAATTTCTTTAAAATATATATATTTTTAGTATTTCTATTATACTGAATAAAATAAAACAAGTTAAACTATACCAAATCAACCGTATATTAAATTAATTTAAAGATAAGTTAGTTAATTTATTATAATTAACTTAATTAAATTAATAATATTTTTGAATGAGCTTGCAAATATATCCAAATTTGCAATCATTAGTCTTATCTGTAAATGCATTGTGGCTATCTTATTCTATACAAACACAAATACAGACACCTAAAAGAATCCCAACAGCACTTATGATAGAGCCAAAGCCATAACTTATTAGAGTTACAATAGAATGCTATAGGAAATCAGAAATTAATTAAACTTCCATCCATTTGAAAATTTTGGAAGAAATTTCCTTTCGTATTAATTTCTTTCTTTGTTCCATAATAATAAAAAAAGAAGAGAACGTATATCTTGGTGAAGTGAATCGATGCGTTTAGCAATTACAAAAAAAAAAAAAATGATTCATATTCAAGAAAGGAAAATATATGGCATATGTATAGCCAACATTGAGTTAATTATTAATACAGTTTTTCGGATACACGAATGGTTTAATTTCCAAAAAAAGCATCACATCAGAAGTACCATAGAATAATTTCAATTTTTCATGGGTCGTTCTATAAAAGACACCAATATTTTTAAAATTGCCCATACACAAGCTAGGTAACCAGATGATCGTTTTTCATGGTTTTTTTTAAACAAATGTATTAATTTGATAAGTTTTGTACAATAAAGCATAAAACCAAGGGGAATTAATTAATTTGTAAATTGTAGATGTTAAAGTTAATTTTCTAGAGAAGTGAATTTCTGGTAAAAATCTTGTTAAGAACAGGGATTTATGAAAAAGGGGTAGAAAAGAAATTTTATAATCATTTCATCAACAAACTTAGAGGGGTGTATTAGATTAGGATTTTAATGGATTTTACAGGAGTTAGTGATTTTAATGAAATTCAAACATTTTAATGAAATTCTATGGAATTTGTTAGAATTATGTATGAAATTTAATAAAGTTTATTGGATTTTTATTATAGATTTTGATGGAATTCTAATTTTTTCATAAAATATTAAAAAATATGATATATTTTATTAAAAATACTACACTATAAATATAATCTTCTTGATATTAGGCAAATAAATAAATATTATAAAATTTTATAGCAAACAAATAAATACATAAATATCAAAATTTTCTAATATTATCATTGTAAGATAAAAAATATAAAATGAAAAAATTATAAAATAACATTAGATAAATATATCAAAGTATTGTATCATCTCCAATATTTATTATCATATGGAAAATAAATTATAAAAAAAAGTCATTGTTCATTATTTGGATTTCTATTATTTTGGACATCTCTTCACATTTTTGAAGATATTGTGTTTTTCCATACATTAGCATTCTCTCATTGTTGTTCTTTACTTTTAAGTACCTCTGAAAAAATCAATCTATTTAGTTTCTAGCATTAATAAAGACGATGTAGCTTCATCATTTGATTCTATAGGAAACTCATCCGAACGACATTCTTTGAGAAGAAAATTATGCAATCCTGCACAAGCTAAAATTAGCTCTGCTTGTGTGTTAAATGAAAATGGAGGTGCAAATTTAAAAATTATGAACTTAGATTTAAATATACCAAATATCCTCTTAATTACATTTCTTAAGGAAGAATGATGAATATTGAACAACTCGGCTGCATTTTCAGAATGATAACCTTGACCTAAAAAATCTTGCAAATGGTATTGAACCTCTCGAAATAGAGCGATAAATTATCGACGATTAGAAAATTCATAATTCACAAAAAAGTACTTACCTAAACGTGCAAGATAATAATAATTTATAAAAATATTATTTTTGAAAATATTAATGTACAAATATAAATATATATATATATAATATTTATAGATATACCTTGTGGCACTTTAAGTCCATTCCTCCTTGATAAAACATTATCTAATAATTTTGAATCATGAGCTGAACCTTTCCATCCACTTAGCACATACATAAATTTCAAATCAAAGTTACAAACTGCTAATATATTTTGTGATAATTTTTCACAACGATTGTGATAGCTGCTCACTTCATGACTCTTTACTATTGTAGGTATATGTGTGTCATCAATAGCACTAATGCAATTCTAAATAAATAATAGAGTTTATTATTACCATAAAATATAAAATATTAAAATAGTAATTCTAATATAATAACATATAATATATGATTATCATTTTTACTACCATAAAAATAATAAAAAATATAAAAAATTAAATAGTAAAATTATTTTCATTATTTACCTTAAAATAAGGGTGAAATCTTGTACTTTCTCTTATTTTACTTGGCACTATAGATTTTGGTTTAACCATCATATACGGTGCTATTGTGTTTAAATCTTACAAAATTTTGTTAAAATTTTGGTTCACCGTAAAAATGTGATCGACTGAATGTCTCTCGAGTCATACGATATCGAGAATTTTACCCGACGATAAGTAAAAATGTTGCAAGCATTTCTTTAATGCAGATGAATCTTGTATCTGCAAGTGTATTTTCTCTCTAATAATATTGCACAACTTAAGAAACACATTAAGATACATCCTATATAGTTGTCGAAAATGTTCAGGATCTTCTTCTAATACTTTAAGTATATAATTATATCCTTTAGCAGTGATTAGTCGCCGAGCCGTCCAATATATTCACCATGTATACTAATCCATAGGTTAATCATCAATGCATTTAAAATTTCAAGCACTGCTTGAATTGCCATCAACAGTAATTTAATAGTTTCATAAAATTCTTCATCTTCTAGCATATCTCTTTCTTCTACTTCTTCTTGTTCCATTATTTGTCTTCAGTAATTAAAACACAACATTTAATATTATTAGAAAAAATAAAATAAAAAAATATGAAAAAAACTATTTAATTAAAAATTTAGTATATAAAAACAATTAAATAAAATAACACAAGTGCAAACTAATAGAAACAAAATTTAAAAAAAAAGTTGGCCCAGCAAACTAGTAACAAAAATATAACCAAATAGTCAAATATATTTTAAAATATTTTAACAGTGATTCTAAATTAAAAGATATCCACTCAAAGCGTTCTTCAAGTGACATCTTCAAGAATGCATCTTTTATTCTCATTTTCTGAATCAATGCAAGAGCTTTGTAATTATCATGATTATCCAAATTTAGAGTCTCCTTAATTGCATTCCAAATATCATTTTTCATCTCTCTTTAACTATTTTTCATTTCTCTTTTCTCCATTAAGCTATAGATTTCTTGAATTTCATTTGCAATTTTTTCAATTGATTTCAAACTCTACGATAATTTTTCTAGAAGTTCAACTCGATTGACATTCTGATAAGATGAGCGAGTACTCCCTTCATTATCAACTCTACTTTGTTTCCTTCGAACAATGTTATCAACTTTGGCATTGGTGATTCATTATGATTAGGTAAAAGAGCTTCATATATGATGGATAAAGTTGAGTTTGCATGTATGCCTCATTATTCTCATCATATATAAAGTTATCAATACTAACATGTGTACTTTCTTCATGCCTATAACTTCTTGCATCAGTATCATCTACTCCTAATTTAATAGAGTACTTTCTAGTAGCAGATCCATTTCCAACAACAATTTTCAAATCTTCAAAGTTAGCAAAACTATCTGTGTGAAGGTATTTATGGTTTGTATGAGACTGAAAAAAATATAATATTTTGTTAACATATAAAATAAAAAAACATTCAACTTATAATATCAAATTTATTCTTAGAAAAATTAAATCTCACCTTCAAATAATTGTTCCATGTTTTCGCTATGACAGTGAATCTCTGTGTGGTTACATCCCATCAAAACCCAAGTTAAATCGAGTGAGTTCAGAAAATGTTTGAAAACAAGTTTTGAACCATTTCAATATGCTTTGATATTGACTATAAGTTTTATTACATCTAAGTGCTTCATTAAGTTTAGGAAGTATCTTAGTTTCAATGGTATTTTTAGTGAACCCACTATTACTATCCCGCCATCCACGACTCACAGCATCAACCAATAAATCTAACAATTTTTTACTCTCTTGCGTAGTCTATATATTATATGCACTTTTACTTTTTTGTTGTGAATCTCTCATTGTAAATAACATGTGTCTATATGCACAAAGGAATATGAACATCAATAATATGAAATTGATTTATTTAAATTATTATCCAATATATTCCCCACAACAAGAAATCAATTTCTAAAAATTCTAAAAATCCCTAGCTTTTGAAATCCTTAGAAATAATATCATATATCCAACCTAATATCTATAACAGAAGTACTATTTATCCATAAAGCATGTCAAATTAAGTTCCATCTAAGTACAAATAATTTCAAACATTTATAAGTTTGAAGCTTGATATGGGAAAGTTGGTCCACAATGTCAAGTTCTTTTTAAGTTCTCAAATAATGGGATAATTATAATTTATAAAACACATGTTATGTTTTGTCTTCTCCTTTTCAAAAATCGTAGAATTTAATAATTAATAATCACAAACAAATATATATATATATATATAAGATAATGGCTTGTAAATGACAAAAAAAGCTACTTAACCAACTAAAAGAGCTTCCTTAGTCTGATTAATTTTTTGATCTAATAAACCCAAAAAAGATAAAACAAAATCAAATCCTACATGTTGAAATTGGGTTGGAGGTAAGAGTAATTACTTGAGAAAGGATATTCTATACAAGACAAACAATTGGCTTCAGCTAACCCAATCTCTCTTATCTTGTTAAGGCCAACACAATGACCATATTATCAATTTGTCGTAGCTTTTCATGAGACTCCATATTTTGTGCACTTCATAATATTAATATATAATCTCACTGCAAGATCATGTTACTTAGCATATAGTCTCATATCAATGTCGTATTATCAATAATAATGGAAATAATGGCTTAAGAGAGATTCTATTATCAAAACCTCTAACTATTAAACATATTTGTACTATTGATCATTTTACTAATTAAATGTCAAATTTTTATACTAGATATAAACAAGTTATAATCCACTAATTAGCTAGCCCCAAGCCAAGCAATGCAATAGTTTAGAATATCAAGTAGGTTTTACAAAACTTCTGTTGAAATAATTTCTTTTAGCAAACACAAAAATTCATAAACCTCTAATAAATAAAGCAAACCCATAAACAAAAAATAAATTAGAGAATTTAACTAGGCAAATTCTCATTTTGTTAATAAAAATTGAATTTTTTCTTTGATCACATATATCACTATAATTCAAAATAAGTACTTCTCACTTTATTGAACTCCTTGATGCTTCAAAGAAAAAAATTATTAAAAGGAGAGCTAAATTTAAGAATTAAAAGTCAACCATAATTGCATAGTAAAAAATAGAAATCAAATAAAATCTCAAGGCACAAAACTGTATATATAAAAAAATATTATATTCTTTAGATCATATCGAAATTGTATATTCAGTATTACTTGCAACTCATGAATCATCTCTTTTAGTTCAACTGCCAATTTGAAATAATTTTCATATTTCAAAGTCCAAGCAATTGAATATTTAAAATCTGCACAATATTCAAGTTAATTTTATAGTCACTTGTAATCATAATTAAAGTTACAGTGGCTTATTAGTTTAACAGGAACACGTTTAACAAAGAAAGAGAATTGTTATGTTAGGGCAGCCCGGTACACGAATGCTCCATTAATGAGTGGGGTTCGAGGAAGGATCGGACCCATTAGATTTTTGTACGCAGCCTTTCCTTGCAATTAATTGCAAGAAGCCATTTTCACGACTCGAATCCGTAATCTGAAGTCACACGGCGACAACACTTACCGTTGCGTCAAAGCTCCCCTTCAGAATTATTATGTTAATAGAACAAAAATAATACAAAACAATGAAGGGTATAGAAAAATTATTATATTTATCTGAGTGGATGCCCAATTTTTTATTTTGCAGAAGAAAGCTATTGAGAGAAAAAGATGAAGCCTATTTTTCACTAGCGTAGAATCTCTGGGCTGAAAAATGAATTTGTAAAAGATTTATTTATTTATATATATCACCCTAAAATTTAATAAAATTCAATAATTTATAAAATTCATATAAATTATTAACTTTTTAAATACCATTAGATTTTAATAAATTTTTAAAAAGTTAATATTAAATACAATCATATTTTATAAGATTTTAAATAAATCTTAATTGAATATTATTAAAATTTTAAAATCCATTAAAATCTAGTGAAATTCTAATACAATACAACCCCTAAATTTCATTACCTTTAAATTAACAAGTCAAAGCATAATTAATGGTGTTAATTTATTGTTAGCACATCGCAAGGCGGTTGATAAGCTAGCGGTGCGAGTGCATGGTGAGAATGGGGACCGGGGGATGGGGGCTGCCTCTATAAATTTAGTAAACAGTCAACCTTAGAGGAAGCAGCGACCTACCAAAGTAACTGTTGTCCATGTCATTAGACATGTAAGCAGTGGGGTTTTGTATATTACTGAGACATATAGTTAATTATTGTTCCGTCCTTTTTGATAGTTACCTTTCATTCTACCAAACATCATCTCTCTCTGCTTAGCTCTTTTATTCGACTGCTTGTCTTATAACCAGTGGCTACTTCAAAAAAGTAAAAACAAAATTTATAAATAAAAAAAATTATAGATAAATTTATATTTAATTTAATTTTTATATTAATAAAATTAATATAAATAATTAATATTAATATTTTATTTTATTTTTATATTAAATAATTAAATGTTAAAATTTTTTATTATTTTTATTTTAATATTTAAATTTTACTTTAAAAAATTAAAAGTAAAATTATATAATATATATTATTTTTTAAATAATATTTATATATTTTGAGATATTTTAAAAAAAAGTATTTAAATTAATTATTTTTAAATAAATTTACATGATAAAATATATTTTATAAAATAATTAAATTAATCTCATAATTATAAATTTAATTTATAAAATCATTATTCTAGTCATAAAATTTTAAATTCTCAATTTATATTATAATTAAATTTTAAAATAATTTATCTGATCATAAAAATTTTAAATATCTAATAATTAAAATAATAAACTAAAATCTATAAATTAAACAGTAATTCTAAATAATTATAATACTCAATAAAATTATAAAAATTAAAAATTAAAACTAATTTTAAAATTTTAAAATAATTACTATTTAAACATTAATTTTTTAAAATATATATATATATACACTTATATACATATATGTATATATATGTATACATGTATTGGAACCGGGGAAGGGGGGAGGAAATGATCCCCCTGTCCTTCCTGTGGTTCCGCCAAAAAAATGTAAATTTAAATATTAATTGAAACATAACTTTTTATTAAAAAAAATTTATGAATTTAGATTAAGATAGAAAAATTATAAATTTTCATTTTTAAAAAATAAGCAAAAAAAAGCAACAATCATGCAAATGTTGGATTTGTAATGTGGGCTTGATTACTTCTTTATTGCCGGAGAGTTGGTCCACATGCAAATTGAATTTCATAGTAGTGTCAAGTTAATTATATGCTTTTCATTTTTGTTTTTCTAGAAATGAAATTAATTAATTTTCATGAAAACTTCTCGAGTTGTGAGAAATTATGAAGAATAATAGTAATAATAATCAATCAATCAAATTTGCATTTGGTGAAATATTTACTATAATCTAATTGTTTTTTAGTTTTGTGAATTAACTAAATTGGGGTTTAAGCAGTTGATATATAATAAGGACATTAAACTCATGGCTGGCTTTACTTATTAGTTAACGCGTAATTATATGATAAACAATCCAACTTTTCTAATTGTCAAGATTAATAATCATAACGTTGAGATGTTCTCTACTATTATAATTAATAAGGATTTTTTATACCGAGCACTTAGATTAATTAGTTGGCTTAATCAGTTAGCTAGCTTAAAACTCGGTATAGAGATCTCCGAAAAGATAATTTACAAAAAAGGAAAAAAAAAAGGGTTTCTTATTTGGTTATTAGTAATTAATTAGTTTAGCTCTTTGTAATTAGGTTGAATAATAACATTAATAAAAAAGAAATCAATAACATAAGGGGAAAAAATCATAACTTCCGGACTCATTAATTGTTAGGCATTCTTGCAACCTCAATTATTATTAGATAATGCTGTTGCTGAAACCTGCAATTAGCATATATTTATAATAATTAATCTAAAACACAAATCAGTCAGAATAAAAATTTAAAAATAAGAATATTTCTTATCAATTTTAAACTATAATTTTATATTTTCCAAGTAGCCAAGCCAAGCCAACCAAAATAAACCTTTTGGATATGCACATATATATAAATCTTAAGCATTTGAAATAAAATGGGTCCAAGTTAAATAGGAAAAGAAAATAAGAATATATAGAACTGACAATTAAAGTAAATTATAAAGAAATCAAAGAGAAAATGACAATCCAAGATGATGTAATACGAAGGTGAAAAAAGGAGAAGAACGGAGGCTCCACAGCCACAATGGAATGATGAAAGAATTGAAACATACTTGAGAGCACAGTTTTTTGGCCAACATAAAACAAAGAGAATTTTTTTTTCAAATGTGGTTTAATTTGCCTCCTCATTAGTCTTTGACTTGATACAGTCCAAACTCATAAATAGTTATTTGTAATGTTTTTCCACTAAAATTATAACATATATATATATATATATATTATTCTTTTTAAAGTGGAGAACAAAATTATTAGGGTTTGAAGGTGGGTGTTATGGGCATGTGAGAAACCTCTTATAAGTCAAGACTTTACTTAGAATCAAGTTCCCTCTTCTGTTAATTAATCTTACTATTTTTTTTATATCGGTTGTTGATCTTTGATTAAAGATTACATTATCCATTAATCACATGTCGTTTTGCTTCTATTTTATTTTATTTTTATTTTGTTTGGGACTATTAACGTTTTAATTCTCATTTATTATAAGCTATCTTATTTAACGAGACGAGATACATATATTTTGCAAGAATTAAATTTATTAGAAAAATTAGTTTAGTATATTTTTCACAGTATGTATAATTTTTTTTAAAATTTTTATATTAATATAATTCAGTTTTAATTGAAATTTAAAGATAATTAAGAGTTTTCTTTAAAAAAAAAAGATAATTGAAGTTATTCAAATGATTTTTTTTAAAGAATAGCTTATAATGTTTTATATGCTATACTTGAATAATTTTTTTTTGGCTATTTTTGAATAAGTCATTTTCTGAATGGATTCCCTAAATATTCCAAATTCTATATATTACCATTCAAAACGAAGCTTTCTAATGATATCTCTTATTTTAAAATAGAATCATATCATAAACTTTTTTCCGGAAGAGAGAAATTAATATACTCTGAACAATTTGTCTTATTTCAATTGTCTTTAATAAAATGAGATTGTGTATTGGGTTTATAAATTCTAATAATTTTTACTCATTAATAGTAATTTTTCCACTTCCAACACTAAACCAAAGTTAATTATCTTTTAGAAAAGAATTTAATTAATGAATCTTTTTGGTTAATTAAAAAGGTAAAAAGAAGTGATCACTGAACGATAACAATTAGTAAATAATTAATAATCACACATTTGAAGTAAAACTTTGATTTTAGTTTGGTGGATGTTAATTTAATGGGTAGAGAGATATTTTTAACAAAGAAAACAAGAAGATGATTTAAAAAAAAAAATTGGTCCCATTGTCATAAGTACATGTCATGCTCTATCATTTGGCGTTGGTTAAGAAAAAAAAAAGATGCTTTAATATGAAGAGGGCACCGCCACTTATTTTGAGAGTATGTGAGAAATTAGAATCATAGCTAATTAGACAACCAAATGATTTAGACCTTCTAAAGTAATTTTTTTTAAAAAAAAATTGAAAATAAAGGTTTGAGGAAATAAATTGAGAAAAGGGTTTTTGGGAACTTGCCCTAATAAAAATTAATTTTTGCTAATTACATCCTTTATCTTCCGTAATTATATTTTATTTTAAGGCAAAAAAGTGGTTTTCTAATCTAAAATTGTTAAAAAAAAAAGGGTATTATGTAAGAACTGGAGGGCATGCATGGCCCTTTTTTTTGCTTTTTCTTTTTTTTTTTTTCTTAACAAAAGTGTAATTTTATTGAAACTTGAAATAAACTTACGATGAACACAGACTTGTCATCAGCAGCTGTTAGAGAGAAATTCAAGTAGAATTTTGGATGGTCAAATTAGGGTTTCAATAGCATTGGCAAGTTTAATAAGTTTGTGTCTGGGATTTCGTGAATGAGAAACATGTTTCTGGAAAAATTTTCTTTTTAACACTTATATGTCTCTCTCGACAATTTCATATAAGTGATAAAAAGTAAGATTTTCCTTTCAGAGAGGAATTTATTCCATTCCATCCCCCCTTCTTTGTAAAGCCTTGCATCTGCAGAACGATAATTGCAAAACTAATAATAATAATAATACTTTGTTGCCAACCTGATGAAACATTCTACTTCTACTTCTACTTTGTTAGAAAGTTCCTAAACCCATGCTTCAAATAATTCAAGTAATTATTATTATTATTTTTTATCACGACACTAGTAAACAAGGTTAAAACCAAAATTTTAAGGGGGATAAAATTTTTCTTAAAAATTTTTGGCTTTGTCTCCAGTTATCCCTCTCTGTTTTTATTTTAGTGCTCGTAATATTTTTCACATAGTTTCCACTTTATAAATTTATTAATAAATTATTTTTATTATTTGTAAAAAAAATTAAATTAATGAAAGAAAATATTAATATATATGTGTATAAATTTCAAATTTTAAGTGATAATTCATAAAAAATAAATATTCAACGTGGCTTCGCCGCTCCTAATAAATATTTTCATATTAATTTGTATTGATGATGCTATCGGTTTAGATATTTAAGAATTATCTCTTAGTCTTAGGCGATAATTATTAAATTCGATACGAATTTATAAATTTGCAGTCCTATTTGAATTCTGATACCGCTCTTAAATAGTTAATTATGTTATTATTTTATAATTTTAATTTAGGCAAATGCCTGTTCTGTTGAATTGGCTTTGTAAGCTTGAAACTTTTGTGAGTGGGATGCAAGAGGTAAACCGTAAATGTATCATTCAAAAGTTCCAATTTTTTTTATTGTTATTTTTATTTTTAACAAAGTAGTCTTGGTTGGGTTTTTATTTTTGCCTTTTGGGTCTAAAATTTATGCATCTCCACAAAATTGTTTACAACTCGGAACGGCGTCAATCACTAACCAAATTCAAAACAATTTGCATATTTTCTTAAATGATTGAATTTTATAAATTTAACTCCGATTAAAATTTATGTTCGAGATTTTCCTCAGTTTTAGAGATGATTATATTGTAATTGAACTAATTAAAGACAAGTTAGATTGGCTGATTGATCTTTTTTCTTAGGCTCCTTTTAAAATTGTTTGTTCTTATTACACTCAAAATTCTAAAAATAAAAGCAAAAAAGCATTACATATATGTCATAAAATCCACTAAGGATCCCAACCTACTAAAAACGCAATCCACTTTCCACTAGGAATCCAACCTCTTAAGCAAAACTCAAACTATAAACATTTTGTTTTAGAAGATAGAAACCAACTTTATGTTAATGTTTCAAAGTGTCTGTTAGTTGGATGCTTGTCGCAACTCTAAAAGCACCCGTCCACCTCTTTAATCATAAGTTTTTTCGTCCTTTTTTTTCTCTCTCAACCTCCTTTCAAACCTTATAATTACTGATCAGTGCTACTCTTGGGAGCAACAATGGAGGACAACTAACACACCCGTGGAAGTCCTATGAATCATCACTTTCTTCTTTGTGGCCCTCAGCCTCCTGTTTCTCATCGCTGATTTTTTTTTGCGCTTCGAGCCTAATTTCTCACTTACCCTTTGTTACACTTATATTCTTCTTCTCATAAGACATTCCATCCATTTTATTAATCCTCTGTTAAAATAATTATCTTTCTATTTGTAACGAACAAAGTCTCTTTAGTATATAACAAGTGGACCCATTATAATGGCTATTATGGCTGTTTAAATGCTTACTACTTTTTCTAATACAATAATATGATATTTGCATAACTTTATATTTTTTTATGCAAGTTAGAAAAAAAAAGAAGACAATTATCATTTAGAAAAATAGTAAACTTCGTGATGGAATATTTTGATAGTAATCAAGTGGTTGTCTCTAGCATACCAACGTTACTAAGCTAGTCTATATGTTGCAATAAGTACTAAGTTTCTAGAAGCATATTATTCACTAATTTCTAAAATTGAAATTAAAAAAAATAATTATTAGCTAGCCTGTTAATTTTCTAGGTAAATTGAGGAATAAACATATTCCATTACAAGGACAGGAGTTAGCACGCAGATAAAAACGCATGATATGTTGTCGTTTTAGAGCTTGAACGACGGGAAAGCTGCAAAAACCGTAAAAGGGGTTTCAGAGTTCAGAATCTATTATCATCCACAACTATAAAGCCCTTTACCATTAAAAGGAAAAGCGAAACAAGCTGCAATAGCAGGTTCATATATGCTCAAATGCAGATTTCAGAATAAATTTCAAATTTTCCTCCTGCTTTCCCGCTTTCTTATTATTGAATTGTGAAGCAATGTTGAAAAATTTTGATAAATGCACAACTAAACTGAGTTTTTACAAATAATCTCCAATAAACTACAGATTTCTGGTACTTCACACCACAAACCAAGTTCCTCGTACACAGTAACAATTATGGCAAGCAAGTGCTACAAGTAGATTATTATTATTTTTTTTAAAAAAAAGGAATTAGAAAAAAAATATTAATTATTCACCAAAAATACAGAATTCTAGTTAGATTCCTTGCGAGAGAGAAAATCAAGTGGGAGAAAGGTCAGGTTAATAATAAAGCTAGCTTGTAAAGGTTTCTGGTGGCAACATTATAACTCAGTTATATTGTCAACAATCTTGCTACTAATCCTAACACTTGTAATGAATTGTATTTCTATTATAATATATCTATTGTCATGTACCTCCCTTTTCTTGAATAAATAAAACGGCTCGACTTTCACTCTTTAATCTTCATCTGTTAGGGCTGCACAACATGCCTTACCATGTTATTCATATAAACAAATGACAGGGAGCACCCTGAAAACCAAATATCCAAATGACAGAAGTACATGGCCAATGATTAGAATAATACCAATAGAACAATCACATCTCTGAAGCTCTTGAGGCAGTTAACCATTCTTCAGTCCACATGATCACGAAAACGGATAGTTTTGTTGATGAAAGGTCTTTCCCGTCGATAACTATAAGAAAATTGATAAGAATAAATCTCAAACAAAAAAAGCATCCGATGAAAAGAAGTCGCAACAAATGTAACACAATAAGATACTCACATGACAGCAGAGGATATGCAGAAGCAAGTAAACCCAACGGAGAAGTGAACTAAAAATGTAGGCCAGAAATTTTTGTGGTCTAGAAATATTTTCTCTGAAATGAAAGTAGTTACACCTGAAAACAGCAGAATTGTCCAGCCTGATGGCAAACAGTTGCGAAAAGAAAATGCAGAAGAATCCTGTGGAGATAGAAGAAAAAATCTAGTGTAAGATCAATATTTATAATCAAGAGTGAAAGAGCTACTGCATCAAAGTCATACCTGGAAATAATGCTTGATGAATATTGCGGAGTATGAGATCCTCAAAATCATATCTTCAGAGAAGTTAAGAAATCAGAAACCACTAACCACAACGCAGAAACCAATTTAAAGAACTTATTCCCATCGAGAATGACTTCTTGAATTCCAAAATCAAGAACATAAACTAGAAGCCAAACAAGAAAATTTTCTAACATCGGCAAAACTTTGCCCAAAAAGATTCTGACATTCATTTTTCTTGGTCAAAGTTATTTCTGCTTGGATGCATATGCCTAAGCAGGCATGTGTGGGTTTAAAATTGGCATGATCCAACCTATAAGACACTAGCACAACTAAATTGCTAAAGCAATATCAAATCTCAATACTGAAAGTAACACAATAATATTAATGGAGTCTTTCATCCATGGTAACCCATAGCTGCAAAACCCTTTTCTCCCCTTCCACTTGGGAACAAAAATAATGGTTTAGATGACCAATTCCTTTGCATTTGATATATTGCCCAGTGCAATAATGTCCCTCTCCACATTCCCAATGTGAAGCACTTCATGTTTCCATTTTAGACCTCTATCTAATGAACTACAGAATCATTTTGTATTGTGTCTAATGGAGTGGGGCTCTTGGAAAATAACAAATGATAAGAAAATACAATACAAAAGGATACTCAATGAATTTGCCAGAATCAATCCGTTTGCACCAGCTAATCGTATCAGCAAGACATTTAGTACCACATATACCAGTGAGAAAACAAGCAATGAATCATTTGAGCGTTTGAGCTGGTTCTCTGTTGCAACAGCATGCAGAAATGCTTCAGAAGTTCCTGAAATAGAGTAAAAGAAAGATCAAATTCTCTACAATATCATTCAAAGATAGCTGTATTAAGCTTATACAATCTCAGAAGTTTTATGTTGTTGAACTTGCTGTTCTATGTTCTGGATCCATAGAATCTATGAGCAATGAACTTCTATCAGGCTAAAACTATAATAATAACCAGAAGATACTGACTCAGTTCCCAGACAACAAATAGTAAGATGAAACTTTTATTTCTCAGGTTGAAACTCAATACACCATTTACGTTATGTATTCCCCATACCCCAATATGAGGTAATTGATACAACAAAAGAAGTAAGCAGATAATGTTAGTGCATTTGTATAAAAGCAATACTCAAAGTCAAAAATGGACTACAGGTTTCAACAAATGAAGTAGCTAGTTCAACACATCTATAATTTTTTAATATGTATATGATAATAATTAGTGCTAGCAAAGCTTAAAATGGAAGACTTCCAAAATGTAGAGCAGCATCGTCATCAATACATGGTAAGGGAGAAAAAAAAATCAAAATGAAAAATGATGGAAGATTAATGTCATGAAGTGCAGCGTGATACATAATGGCTGTATTAAATTAAATATATCTGGGAATGACAATGACAAGTTACTGACCATTCATAGCCAAAACAATTATGTAAAGGCAATAATATCGAAGAGCAGTTGATGCTTCTCCATCACTCCATTTACGGCCATACAATAATCTGATGAGAGAGTAAGAGTAGCTTGGACCAAATGCCATGAATACAAGACCTGAAAAATATTGAGAACAGAACTCTTGAAACAAATCAACGATATGGGAAAGATCAAGTAAAATCAGAAAGTTGACACAAAGACTCCCAATCTTTCAACAACCCTTTGGCATACAAATCAGCATATATCTGATGTCAAGGCAATTTTCAATACAGAATACTATAACGGTCAGAGGTACATTTGAAAAGTAAAATGATTATATGGACAAAAAGAATAATTAATCAAATGCAAGAACTGAACAACCAAAGTACCAATTAACAAAACAAGCTTCAGGGCCTCCGTAAGATAACCTCCCAACTTCTTCCTTTTGTGTGGATATTCTCCTGTCAACAGAAGGTAAATGCTTAGGTACTTCTGAAGAGAAAGAAGAAATTGTGATTTCACATTAAAATGAAAGAGCACGTCTCTAAATTTTTAAGTGTTTCATGCCAAAATATGGGGAAACGAACTGGGGAAATTTGAGAATTCAGAATTGTGAAGAAATATAAAAGATACTCAAAACAAACATAATAAGCCTATAGCATTAGCTGTGAGTACCAAGGCACAAAAACAAGTACTAGAACAAATAAGTTATGAACTATCAAAGAATATAAGGAGAGGGCATAGGGCTTACATCCATTCCCAGGATAAGGTCTTGATTAACACCTAATCATCAGAGCTAGTTCAAACAGTAAACAAAATGAAAAACTGTCTTTGTTGGTTACACTAAAAAACAAAAACAGGCAGGATATGATAATCATGATCCATTAAATCATCCTAACATTACTAGGTCAGTTTCCAATCCTTCCTCATGGGAAATAAAACAGTGGATAACTTACAACATATACTAAATTCAAACAGAAAGCCAAAAGAAAAAAAGCAGAACAATGTGCACAAAGACGTGTGTAATCCAGATGAAATATGAGGCTTTATTAAAAATAGAACAGCATTATGAAAAGCAAATGAGAAGAGAGGTGAACCTGATGCAGACCTTGCAAATGTAGAATAGGAACTTTCCTCGAATGGCAGAAACACTAATCTCACCACTAAGCTTCCTAAAATAAATAATATAACAATTATCATAAGCTCTGAAACTCAAATTATCCAAAACAAATTGTATCTTTTTAAAATTCTGATCTATTACTTGAGATAAAACTTGACAGTGATCAGAAAATTATAACTGTGACTAAGGCACAGATATCTAGGCAAACACATACCCAATTTGTCAACAAGTCCATATACAGCCTGATTATAAGGGGTATCCAGCCATACAAGGACCATCTTTTCCCCTTCCTGAAGGATTAGCTTTCGAAAGGATTGAAGAGTGAACAAAACACACATGTTTGATAGCTGCTTATCATAATCCATTATGGTTCCTAGTCTGGGAAAGAACATGGATTAACTAAAAACATTTGGATAAAAACAGGAAAATGCTCAACTTTGGGCAACTTTAGCATAAAATTGATAATAAAATAATAGTCATGTTGAAGTGACTGTCAGTGAAAATGGTTTAAAAGAATGAAAACTGTCAATTGGAATAGGTCGAGTCCTTCCCAAAGAAACTTGGAAATTGAGAAGGCTGTTCAAAGAGGCATTATCCATAAAGGCTACCGATATTCACTACGGCTGTTAAAACGAATTGACAGGTCATGTTCGTGTCGGATTAACCCACTCTGATAACATGATTAAGGTCAACAAGAACACGACTTATTTAATCATGTTAATACGAATACGACACAAAAATTAAACGAGTTACACGGATATGATACATATAACAAGTTTACTTAAATGAGTTATATATGGATCACAAACCCGACACAATCCGCTTAACCCATATAATATTTTTAATTTAAAATATTTTATATTTTTAAATAATCTATTATTATTCATATAATAAAATTATAGTTAAAAATAATTTTAAAATGTAAATGTATTAAAAATTTTCTAAAAATACACAAAAATAAAATATATAACACAATTAATATGAAATAAATGATGAATGTGTATTATATTTTAGCATTAGAACTTAGTAAAAAAAAAGTTAAAGAGATACTATATAGTTGTTAAAACAAATTTTGTAATAATTTTTTTTGAAAATTTTATTTTATTTTCTCTTTATTTTTTCTATTATATATATATATATATATAAAATATAAATTCTATTCTAAATTAAAAAAAGTTACTTGATATAAAATATAAAATATTAGATTATTTAATCATAAAATTATTTAATTTTTAACATTTGATTTAGGAAAATGATTTCTAAAATTCATAAAGAATTAAATTTAAATTAATAAAATAATTAAAAAAGAACTTAGTAATTAGATGAAATTAATAATTTTTTAATAAGAATAATTAAAAATTAAATAAACTATTTCTAAGTAAATAATATACATCATATAATAATAAAATTTTAATAATATAATAAATATATAATACTTATTTTCTTAAAGCAAATAATAATAAAATGATGTAGTTTTGAGTTATATATAAACTAAGTCATTTTAGTTAAACTGGTTGTAGCGGGTTCACGTATCAACTTGTTACATGACCCTTTTAAAGTCGTATCATAAACGGGTTGATCCGTTTATGACAGTAACTCGTTTAAAGTCAATATTAACTCACTAATTTTACATATTTTGCGTGCCGTGTTCGCGTATCATAACCCATTTTGACATTTTATTATCAATCTCAACAACTTGCTAAGTCTATTTTCCTTTTCTTTGGGAGCAAGAGGACATGAAGTGACAATGAAAACAAATTGAAGAAAAAAAAATGTACATGAAAAAAGAAGAATCTATACCTGAAAGGGAAAAGAACAGAACTTCTAAATGCACAAAAAAGAAGAAAATAACTCCAATATCCTACACACAAGCAAGCGCCATATGCAGTCTGTGACAATGCAAAAACAATCCCTTTCTCCTACAAGAATTGGGAAAAAATTTTATATTAGTAGCAGTCACTGGCCAATAACCATATAACAGATCAGCAAATATTACAGGAAAACAAGCAGGTCTTACTACATTACAAATTGAGAGTGAAAAGTTCTCTTAGATGAACGGACACAGACAGATCTTATGAAATACCTCATTCTCAGGGACATATTCCTACAGAATACCTTTTTTAAGAACTAGTTATCTTCTCCAAACATTTAACTCACATAAAAGAAAAGCTTTTTAAAGAACTGCAAACCATATGCTAAACATAAGGTAAAACAGACCTCTCACTCTAAGATCAGTCCATTTATAAGTATTCCAAGCTGCAGATACATATGTAAGCAGAATTGACAGGGATGCAATTGAGATTACATGTGCACAGTGCACTCCATAACATTTGAAATTGGATTTCATATCAAATTGATATAAATATCTTGAAATTAGCTGAAGAACAGATGACAACATCCAATCTAACACAGATGGCAGGTACACCACTATAACATGCCGTGATTAGAATGGCAACATGTGACAACCAAGATTAACCAACCATGACTTTACCATGCTGGGTAGTCTGGCGATGAGGATATATATAGTCAGACAACGCAAAAGTGTAGCAACTGTTTCAGCTGCCAGACGTAATCTTAGCAGAGCTAAATATTGAGAGAGGATATACAATGGTTCAGCTAAAAGTTCCAGTATACATGCACAGCCTGCAACATGAAGTGAACTGATATCATGTTTTTAATTGTTCGCAAAATCAATTTAATTTAATTTCCATGAAAGACAAAAGTTCATATAGAATAAAGATAATTTGCTAGTAGATGCAGCCAAGGCAGGTAATGATTGTACATAAGATGCCAAGGACAAGAGTGGAAAAAGAATAAGAACAACTCAAGAAAAGAAAAAAAAAAAAGGATAGACAAGACAATTTTTAACTACAATGAAAATAAAGATCATTCAGCTTTTATGAAGGACAATGAAAATTGACGAGTTGCTCCATGTATCATCTGATTATGAAGATACTGCTTCAGTATACAGGCATTAACATTTGGTTAACTGTCTTATCCTTGCTTGTTGAAACTTTACTTTTCCTCTACTCAATTTCATCCTCAATACTACTGTGTTCCCTGAAATAAGCTGTTACTTATGTAACTTTTGTCGTATACCATAAAATTCTCAAACATCAATAGACCAGTATTTAGCAGCTGATAACATAGAAACAGAAGTTGCAAGCCGGATATCATATAAAATTCTCAAACATCAATAGACCAGTATTTAGCAGCTGATAATATAGAAACAGAAGTTGCAAGTCCGGATATCATATCTAGAAACCAAGTAAATAAGAGCTAGCTTTTGTTTTAGCTTACTGCTGACAATCTCCACAAAAAGCAAAAACTCTTTGAGAAGGGTGAAAACCTACTGGGAAAAAGTAATTGAAAGGTAGAGAGCAACAGTAAAATATTACCATTAATCAAGATAGCTTGAGCATATGGGTCAGAATGGCTTAGTCCTTGCAACCAGAAGACAAAAATGCATGCTGCAACTGTGATAACTATCCCAAGAGGGAGAGTCATCCAAGCTACTTTTAATAGCTTCACCGCATATTCTTCTGTAGAATTAGCATCACTGCAGCACAAAACAAGTATGGAACACATGAAATCAGATGGAACTTCACCTCTAGATAAAAAGATGCTATTCTAAATATTCTAATAGTTAAAACGGTCAAAAGTTGTCTAGAACAGTACGTAACATCAAATTACAGACATTGAACTTCTCTCACTAGCCTACAGTTTTCACTATAACTTGTAATAGTACAGTTAAATTTAGGCAAAAATTTGCGTTACAGTGCATGATAGAAAATTACATTTATAGATGATGTAAGCAAAGGCAATAGCATAAAAACTTTATAGCTTACACAATGGTGCATATTTAGAACTCAATATAAAGCGAGTTTTATGCAGAACAATACACCCAATAAGCACTGAACAAATAGTGCCGTAACCTAACTTTCAAAATGAAAATAGCACAAACACAGGTGGATTAAGAGACGCAAAAGAGTAATACCATTTAATTTCAGCCCTCAAGCAAGCTCGCCGGAATCCCTCCCGGCTAAGAAACAAGACACAGGTGACAAACAGGTGAAATTGAACTGCGTATAGCTGAATTTAATGAAAAGAAAAGGCAATTGAAAGAAAAATTAAATTCAGCTCAGATCATAAGCAAAAGTTAAATAATTTAATAGGAAAATAAAAGGCTAGTAACAATTAAATAGAAATGATACCGCATAGTCTGCTTCTGTGAGGTGCCTGACGATCCATGAGTTGAAAATAAATGGGATTCCTCTTGACAAAAACTGTGTAGCTAAATATGGCCAACATCATCAAATACCTAGAAACTGTTAAGTCCCAAACTATAAAGATATACCTTGATTATGAAAATGAAGAAAAAAAAAATAGCAGTAATTAGGAGGGGAGAAACTGACCTAATAAGTACTTGAAAGTGCGAGAGAGATTTGCATCGCTGGCCATCTGATGCCTTAGACAAATGAAAAAGAAATCTGATAGTATCAATTTAAGCTGCCAGTTTTTTCAGAAATGAGAAAACGCCATCAAAATTAGGTGAAGCCTCCTGCGAACTTCCTAAAATTGAAAGTTGGAGCTATTTTTCCCAATCAGAAAAGATTTGGGATTCGAATGATTGTTCGTGATATATGCATATACATAAACATATATATATACATATATATATATATTTATATATTTTTTATAAAAAAATTATGTACATTTATATGTATATATATAATTAATATACTTATATTTTATAAAATTATAATTAATTTTATATTTATATAATTTATATAATTTATATATTGAAATAAAAATAATAAAAATTTTATTATTTAATTATTTAATATAAAAATAAAATTAAATATAAATTCATTATGTTTGAAAATTTTATCTCCATCTCTGTTCGATTTCATCACTGATTGAGTCTGATTGTGCACTTACTGTTGCTGGAATATTGAAAAATTCTGTTGAGGATCGTTCTTCAGTTGGAGGTTTTCTTCAAGATTGTACGGAGCTTTTGGATTCTTTATTTGCTCGGATTAGCAAGGATGCTAATGTGACTGTTCATATTTGAGTTAGGCAGGTGTTCTCTGCCCTTATACGAATGTAGCTACGTGCTCCTCCCCATTTCTGATCGAGAATTAGCCAATGATTTATGTTAATAAATTTGGTCTTTACTTTCCAAAAAAAAAAACCAACCGAATAGTTGCAGAATGTAGATGAGTTGCGAGAGAAGGAAGGTCTTTCCAGTTTCAATTAAAGCGTGCGAAATACTAAAACAAATACAAAGGGCTTCTTTAATGGCAGGGTCTTTAAAATAGACAAATGACCGGTTATTTGAGCACTTAGCTTACAGATGGAAACGACTTCCTTTAAAGCGGACTATTCGTTTTTTATTTTTTATTCAATTTTTTTTGGTGCTAGACTATTCGTTTTTTATTGATATAACATACTCTTTCAAATTAAATGGCAAATCAGGAGTAGTCGTTTGAACGACCCTTAATGAGGGAACGATTTTCGTTTCTATTACCCGGAATGTGCTTCAGAAAAACCGGATATGAATACCCACTGGACAAGTGGCTTTGGAAAGTTTTAAGAAATCATTACTGAACCTGTTATTGCCCATTAAGCCTTTAGTAAATACATATAATGAATTAATAATCAATAATCAATTTTTTTGGGTCAAGATGGGCCAAAAGATTGCTTGGTTTTAAACAACTTACAATCAAGCCCGCTCGTTTTTGACGGCAACCGTTTCGTTAATTACCACATACACGCGCAGGATTCACGGAGACAACATAAGATAATATGCGGGAAAAAACATGCTAAGGTATAAAGCAGGATCAACCCCTTGCCAAAACTTGCTCTGGTACTGAGTCATCAGAATGCAAACCTTTCCACCAACTTCATTTTTCATTTGCAAGATAAGAACACCTTGGAGATTGAGATGGGACTGCAGAATATCATATTCTAGTGAAATGACTAGCACACCCAAGTGGGAGAAACAATAATCTCAATGCCAATAGTTCATAACAAAGCTTGCGCACAGCGTTGAAGCTTGAATACCAGTAAGACATTTCAAAATATGAAAACAAACATCCAACGGGCTCATAAACATCTCAAAACATAAAATCAGAATCCCAACAAAAACTTCATAGCCTCCATACTGGCAGCTAAATAAAAAGCGTCCCAGAAATGTAGCCTGAAACACTTCTATCAGATAAGGAAGTCCTACAACAGAAAGTGAGAAAAGGATAATTGAAACAATAAAAAACATCACAAAGTTTAACGATATCGTCGAAGAGAGAGAGTGTTGTTTCTTTTCCAGGTTGCTCTTCTTGAAGGCCGTGCCTTGTGGTGTAAGTGCCCCTTGCCCCGAAGACCTCTGTACTTCTTCCCTGCAGAAGTGAGTCCACGAAGCTCCCTATGCTTGTGGACAGGATTGCAGATCCAATTGATTCTTGGATCATTGCGGATGGCATTGTGCGCAGCATCAACCAAAATGACCTCATAGTACTTGTATGTTGAATCCTGAATGACAGAAGTATACTAGTGAGCAACTATAAACAGAATCCCAGGCAAAAATCATGGGTCCCCAAAAATTTCTGCACTAGCAATTTGTCAGACCACAATGAAATTTCCCATTACATAATCTGCTAGGCCCCAAAAATGATCATCTCTATATTACTAGTGTAAACACCAAATACCAGCTAATTACCAAGTCAAATGTTTCAATTTTTCACATTCATATCTCCACAAACAAGTTTTAGCAAAAGTTGAACCAATGCACGCACCTCATTGATCCAGTATGAGTTGAGAACCTTAAGACCCCCAAGCTTCCTACCAGCACGCTCCTCTGCAACCGAGCGCTTGCTGCGTTGAAACTTCAGCTGGGTAACACCCTGATTTGTAGGTTTCCCATACACAATACCCTTAGGAACTGGTCTCTTCCTTCCGCCACGCCTTACACGCACGCGATATATCACATAACCCTGGCAAAAATATTATCACAATTAAGAGATTACACAAATAGTACCAGATAGCAGTGTAGTACAAATGCATATATATATATATATATATATCACCATTGTGGCAGCGAATAACATCCATTTGTACTTTTGAAATGAAAAGCAATTTGAAATTCAAAAATAACAATACTCAAATTGATTGAAATGATTTTATCACAATTAGTTAATTTAAGATTAAAACCGCGATTCAGCAAAATATACTAATCTAAAACAACAATGTGCATTCTTGTTCTTCAATGCAATTGTCACTTTCCAGTAAAGAATCCAAGTATTTCAATCTAACAACACAAATCAGCAAAAAAGTTGGAAAGAAATAAAAAGACCCAGTCTGTACCTGCTTAGCCTTATAACCCAAGCGGCGGGCCTTGTCAGGGCGGGTAGGGCGCGTGACACGCACAATAGAAGGATGCTGGCGGTACTCCCAGCACCTCACCCTCTGCAGGAACCTCATCACATCGGATTGCTTCTTCCTCCATAACTCAGATACGTATTTGTAAGCCCCTGATTTCACAAAATCAAACAAATTACCTCTAAATCTGAATCCAAACATGAAAATCCTACAGACTAGAAAATGGGTTATGCGGAGAAAAAAATCGACACTCTTTTTAGCTGAATCACAACATAGCATTAGACTGAATAAAGAGACTGGTTCTAATATTTGGCTTGACAATATATAAATTCATTTGATTCCAATAATTGAAAAACAGGGGATTACACAGAATCGATTAGAACATGATGTATCTCAGAGATTATTGAAATAGAAAGGAAAGACAAAACAAGAGAAATGAAAATGCATACCCATTGCCTGTTCGTTGAGGTCCCTTTGCGCTCTGGTTTCGGCTATGAGGGAAGCTGACTGGGGATATAAGTACCGACTAGGGTTTTAGATAGTAATTAAAATGACCAATTTACCCTTGAAATTGGAAATATAATATTTTATATGTACTGGCTGTGAATGGGGACCCTCTACGTTCTGTTGGCTCTGTCGATGTGGCCCAAAAGCCCAAAACTAAAGGCCATCTATACGATATCTCACCAACCTTGGAATAATTTTTTTTTCAAGTATCAATTTCTCCTGTTCATATGATATATTTTTTATTACTCTTATACACTCTAAACAGAATAAAATATTAATATCTAAAATTTCTTCGACATAAATATGCATTTGAAATGCGTTCGACACGTATAGATACATCTTTGTGATGCCCTTTTTTTATTATTTTTTATTTTTTAAATATGAAAAGAACACCAATTAAACATATGGAGAATACATCAAAGACACATTTAAAAAAATTTTTAAATAATAAAATATATTTTAATATAAAAATCTATTCACATGATATTAGTATATTACTAACTAAACAATCAGAATCAATCTTAATTACAAAATTTCTCTCTCTCTCTCTCTCTTTTTTTACAAAAAGAAGGTAAGAAGCCTTAGATGAATAAGGGCACTAGCCTGAGGTAGCCTACTCCTAGCTTGTTTTGCTCAACATAGCACTTTAAATCACTTGGCACGATGTGCAACTCATGGAATCCAATATAGTACTGAACTGCATGAGAGGCAAGCTAATCCACCGCTCAATTAGCTTCTCTATAGGCATGACATATAGTAACACTCTAATCATGGTTGATAAGTTGCAGAATATTAGAGACCAGAAGAGCATAACCGCTGCTGCTGGTCATCTTGTCTTCAAGCAGATTCACTACGTAGAAGCTATCTAATTCTAAGATAACCCTCCTAAACCCAAGCCTCCTTGCCAATGCTAATCCTTGATAAGCTCCATAGATTTCTGCTTTAGTTATAGAGCAAAGCTCAATATTCTTTACAAATCCCCCTCGCCATTGTCCATGGTGGTCCCTCAATAAACCATATGCATAGGAAAGACCCAGGCTACCTTTGTAAGCACCATATGTATTAACCTTAATCCACTGTTCAGGGAGGATGCCAGCAGATAAGGCGTTCACCTCTCTCTGAGCTACCACTCACAATGATATTCCCATTAAAGGCTATATTAAACTAAGAGACTGAGGATCTAATTTGATTATTAGATCAAGAAGTACTGCATCCTCCCCTCAAATAAGGCCTCATTACAAACTCTCTATAGATGCCAACATGTTACAACAAAAGAAGGCGCCACTAGGATCCATCATTTATTGTCTGAGTTATGGCAAGATTCGTATCTAACCATTGATGTAATTTTAGGGAGAAGAACTCCACGCCAAATTGGTCAGGTCCCAATCGGTGTCACACACTCTTAGCAAAATAACAGACCCTCAAAGTATGAATTCCATCTTCAACTCCAGTACCACAACGAGCATAACTTCCATCCATTATTAGGTGTCTTCTAACTCTTTCAGCGTTTCGTCAATTACTACCTTTGCAGGTTAGCCAGAGAAATGTACTTACTTGAAGAAGGCATTTTAACTTCCAAATTTTATCTCGCAAAGGGTTGTACTCTGGCCACTCCTCTTCCAGTAAGGACGCATAGACAGATTTGGTTGTGAAGTTGCCACTGCTAGACTTGTTCTAGCATACTTCATTTTCATTATCTGCGTGATCGAGTGGCAGAATCGAGGCTATCTGCAAAATAATCTAGGAAAGGAGCAGACGTGCAAAATCTGATCAATTCCATTCACCAGTAGGTTTGATATAATATTGCACACTATGATTTAAAATGCCAGGAGAAATAGTGGTGACAGCATGTTCAATAAGGACAATATCATTATCCAACCGTTTATGCAGCTAGCATTTGGTCAAATTCCCAGTATTAATAGCCCAACTGATCCTTCTTAGCATTTGCTCCCAAAACCTGCCCATTGCTTTCCGTGCGAGAAAGCGATATTTTGTAGGGAATTTTTTTTTTATAATTATATTAATATATAAATGAACAAATATATATTTATTTTCAATATATATTTGTCTCTTATTATGTTTTCATAACTTATTAATATATAAATGAACAAATATATATTTATTTTGTAGGGAACCAACAAATGAAGGTTTGAATATCTAATCTTTTTTTTCTTTCAGTAGCTTCAATCATTAAACTGTTTCTTTTGATTCTAAAAACCTTGGAGCCCTAATTTACTTCTTCTAAAGCTTAGAACCTTAAATCCTCTCTTTTATTTTCAAAAACTTTGAAATTACTTTCTATTGATTCTAAAACCTAAGAACCCTAATCTAATAGTTCAATAATTAATTTGTACTATTAGATTGACTACGACTAAAAGATGATAAGTGTATCATATGAGTATGCATTTTTTGAAAACGTTGCATAACAACTTCATTTTTAATTTTTTTTAAAAATATCTTTCTCCACATAACAAACCAAGTAGTCGGTCAAAAAATCATCTCTCATCTTGTTGCTCAAATCCGTCTTGATAATGTTCATTGCTGAAAAAGCTGTTTCGATAGTAGCAGTGGCAACAGGTAAGACTAAAGCTAACTTGATAAGCAGATATATTAAAGGAAACATAATGTAATAACCTGTCTCAACCATTTTCTGAGCAAGAACTCCAATATCATCAAGATCAGAGAAAGCTACATTTCTTCTTACATCAGCAATGTAGGTCTCAAGTTGATCTTCAAGTATCATCCGATCGGTGATAGAGAAATCATATGGATATAGTTTAGCGAGACGAAATAATTTGGATAACTAAAAGTTAAAAAATGAGTTCTTAGGAGAAAGACAAACAATGCATGAAAGCAATTTCGTACTTGATTCTGTAAAACGATTTTTTATTTCTTGAGCAATGAAATCAATAACCTATAATTGAATGAAAAATAATTAGAATATATCATAATAAATAGTTAAGTATATTATTAATTAAAAAATAGTATCTGACAAAATATCTCTACTCGAAAGTGGTGGTAATAAAAAATTGGAGTACCAACGCTTTTAGATTTTAGATAACCTGCATTATCTTACATACTAGGCACTATGACATCATGATCTATACAAAAGTCATTAATAACTTTCAATAATTTATCTCATTCATCCTCCCTGAAGCTTTGCAATGCTTGTTTAACAGTTGTAATCAAATGAATTGCATTAACAATATTTTAATCATTTATTTGTAAGGCTGGAGATAGATCATTTGTCATTTCTAAAAATTTTCTCAGCAATGAAAATAAATTCATAACTTTTCATTTTATCAAGCAAACCCACAACTGCCACTCAATTTTTAAAATCAGAACCATCCTCAAAAATATTTTCAAGAACCTCTTTCACAGGTGACCACATAGAGAGAAGACGCACAATTATTTTATAATGAGAACCCTAACGCGTGTCATTATGTATAGCTAAATTTGTTTCTTGATGCAACCCTCTTTCAGTTTGAATATCACCACTATTTAGACATTGAACTACTTCATCATGTTGTTTTTTATGGAAAACATTCCTCCTTTTACATGAAACTCCAATAATATTTGCAATTATTGCAACATAATCAAAAAAATTACTCACAAATTTATTGTTCCTTGCTACTGCAATAAGTACTAATTGGAGTTGATGAGCGAAGCAATAAATGTACCATGCCGAGGGATTTTCATTTAAAATTATGGTCTTTAACCCATTAAATTCACCTTTCATATTAGAAGTCCATCATAACCTTGACCTATAACTCTATTTAATGATAACTCATATTTCGCTAAGAAATCATCAAGTGTACTTTTCAAAGACAAAGTAGATGTGTCACTTATATGTACTATTCCAACTAATCGCTCCACCACTTTTTTCAACTTGTTAACATATCTCAACACAACAGCCATTTGTTTATTTACAGAATTGTCTCGAACCTCATCAATTAATATAGAGTAAAAATCATCTCAAATATCCTTAATAATAGTTAGTGTCGTCTCCATAGCACAAGCACTAACTATTTATTTTTGGATACGTGAAGAAGTGAGCTGATTATTTTCAGGAGCATTTAAATTAACTATATTTTCAATATCAACATTACGCTCACTGTACCAATTGAGAAGTTCAAAAAAATTACTCCGACTAAGTAACCTTTCTGACTCATCATGTCCTCGAAAAGCTTACCCATTAGCTAAAAGAAAACGTATACAATCAACAATTATTGTTAAACGTGTCCGGTAATGCATTTCTTGCTCTTGGCTGTGAGAAGATAATATATGAGACACACTTTATGATGTGAGCCTGCCTTGCTGGGATTTAATTCCTAAGGAAGCTCAAGCTACGGATCGTCTCCAAAACATAAGAACACCAACCAGTACCTTCAACCCAACACCAACTTGTGATGTAAAACTGAAGCTATATGGCTGGAAACCAAAGATTCAAGACCCAACCCCAACTTGTGAAGGAAAAACCTTGAATATAAGTTAAGACCTAGCAAACTTGGTTATTTTTGCAAGGAATTCGTGCAAGTTCTAACAAGAACTCAAAAGAAGGCTAAAAACCTCTCAAAGCTCTCAAAAATGGAGAGAAAACTCAGAATATTCATTAAGTTCAAAATCTGCCATTACATATGTTTTTAAAGACTTAAAGAAAGCATAAAACAAGTGAAATGATGGAAAAATACAAATATAATAATGTGGTTACATAAAACAAATTGGGCAGCCATATAGCTTGTCTCCCACTAGCTTTTAAAAGGCATGGGCAGCCATATAGCTTGTCTCCCACTAGCTTTTAAAAGGCATCTTTGACTCCCAATGTGAATTTCAGCCACTCTTAATATATGGACATCCAATGGAACGTGAATGGTATGTATTTAGCTCCCAAAGGTATAATGATGAATGCCAATATGTATTCTAACTCCTTTGGGTCAATTGGCCTCTTGGGTAGATTGCAATTTGGACACATGCAACCAAACAGCTTCTTTGCTCTTATTTTCTTCAAGTCTTAACGTTCCAATTGTATTGAGAACATATAGATGTTTGGAAACTAATCCTTGAAGTTTTCTTGCCATTGATCGAGTAACAGGTCCTTGGTGTTGTATGCTAGCAATCAGATCCTCATCATCCTCTCCCTCTTCAAAAGAATTCGTCCTCGAATCTTCATCATCTGCATAGTAAGGAGCAAGATCAGAAACATTAAAAGTTGCACTTACACCATACTCACCTGGTAGATTAATCTTGTAGGCATTATCATTAATCCTTTCGAGTACTTCAAATGGTCCATCACTTCTCGGCTGCAATTTTGATTTCCTTTGTGTAGGAAACCTTTCTTTTCGCAAATGAACCCATACCAGATCACCAGGCTGGAACACCATCTTTTTCCTTCCTTTGTTTACTTTGGTTGCTCTATTCTCATTAATCTTCTCCATTTGTTGCTTGGCCCTTTGATGCATTTGCTTCACCAATTCAGATTTCTTTTTACCATCAAAACTAGTAAGCTCATTAGTAGGAAGAGGCAACAAATCTAATGGAGTAAGTGGATTAAAACCATAGACAAGCTCAAAGGGTGAAAATCCAGTGGATGAATGCATTGATCTATTATATGCAAATTCAATAAATGGTATGCATTCCTCCCATGTCTTCAAATTTTGTTTAATCATGGTACGAAGAAGAGTGCCCACAGTCCTATTAACAACTTCCGTCTGCCCATCTGTTTGCGGATGGCATGTAGTAGAGAAACAAAGCTTTGTACCTAACTTTCCCCATAGGACTTTCCAAAAATGACTCAAAAATTTTACATCTCGATCACTTACTATGGTCCTAGGAATACCATGCAATCTCACTACTTCTCTAAAGAACAAATCAGATATATGGCATGCATCATCAGTTTTATGACATGGAATGAAATGTGCCATTTTAGAAAATCGATCAACCACAACAAATAAACTATCATGACCTTTTTTTGTCCTAGGTAGCCCCAAAATAAAATCCATAGATAAGTCTACCCAAGGTTCACTAGGTACACTTAAAGGCATATACAAACCATGTGGTCTTACTTTGGATTTTGCTTTCATACATGTCACGCATTTAGCACAAAATTTCTCTACATCTTTCCTCATATGTGGCCAATAAAAATGTTCATGCAGAATTTCTAATGTTTTAGCCACCCCAAAATGTCCCATTAAACCTCCCCCATGTGACTCTCTTACAAGCAATCCTCTTATAGAGCTATTTGGAACACAAAGTCGTTTCTCTCTAAATAAGAAACCATCATGCCTATAAAATTTTTCAAAGGCAGCATTTTCACAAGAGGCATATATTTGTGCAAATTCAGAGTCATGCTTATACAATTCTTTCATATGCTCAAATCCTAGAAGTCTAGCATCAAGCATAGAGATTAGGGCATACCTCCTAGATAAGGCATCAGCAACGACATTTTCTTTTCCTTGCTTATATTGAATCACATATGGAAATGCTTCAATAAATTCACTCCATTTGGCATGGCGTTTGTTCAGCTTGCTTTGTCCTTTCAAGTATTTTAGTGATTCATGATCACTATGAATAACAAACTCCTTTGGCCAAAGATAATGTTGCCACGTCTCCAACGCCCTCACTAATGCATACATCTCCTTGTCATAAGTAGAGTAATTCAAAGGAGCTCCACTTAGCTTCTCACTAAAGTATGCAATTGGTCTTCTTTCCTGCATCAAAACAGCACCTATACCCACTCCGGAAGCATCACATTCAACTTCAAAAGTCTTAGAAAAATCAGGTAATGCAAGTAATGGTGCAGAACATAATTTTTCTTTTAGTAATCTAAATGCATGCTCCTGTTCCTTATTCCATTTGAACCCTACATTTTTCTTCACAATTTCATTTAATGGGGCTGCAATTGTACTAAAGTCTCTAACAAATCTCCTATAAAAACTAGCAAGACCATGAAAACTCCTAACATCAGTCACGGATTTTGGTGTAGGCCACTCTTTGATGGCTTTTACCTTATCATCATCAACCTCAATTCCTTTCCCACTCACTACAAATCCTAAGAAAATGACTTTTTCCATACAGAATGTACATTTCTTTAAATTTGCATACAATTTCTCTTTCCTAAGAACTTCAAGCACACATCTTAAATGCATTAAATGATCATTTAAACTTTGACTATACACTAAAATATCATCAAAATACACAACAACAAACTTTCCAAGAAAAGCACGCAAGACATGATTCATTAATCTCATGAAAGTACTAGGTGCATTGCTTAGTCCAAAAGGCATGACTAACCATTCATACAAACCATATTGAGTCTTAAAAGCTGTTTTCCATTCATCTCCTAATCTCATTCTTATTTGATGATAACCACTTTTAAGATCAATTTTTGAAAATATACATGCACCATGCAATTCATCAAGCATATCATCAAGTCTAGGAATTGGATGTCTATACTTTACAGTGATTTTATTGATAGCACGACAATCCACACACATTCGCATTGATCCATCCTTTTTAGGTACTAGAAGTACCGGCACAGCACATGGACTCATGCTCTCCCTAACATGACCTTTCGCAAGCAGCTCATCCACTTGTTTTTGCAACTCCTTGACCTCTTGAGGATTTGTCCTATATGCTGGACGATTTGGAATTACAGCTCCAGGAATGAAATCAATTTGATGTTCTATTCCTCTAATGGGTGGCAATCCACTCGGTACCTCATTTGGAAAGACATCTTCAAATTCCTGCAACAAAGTCAAAGCAACACTAGGAATAGATGGATCAAGGTCAGTTACATTAAGAAAAACTCCCTTACATATCAGAAGGAGCATCATACTATCAGAAGAGTATGCTTGCCTCACATCTTTCCCCCTAGCAACTAAACTTACTTTCTTCTCTCCACTCTCATTTTTATTATGTAATTTCTTCTTTTTCTCTTTTTCTTTTTCTCTCTCAGCTTTTATTCTTTGTTTTTCCTCTTGATCTTTCTTTTCTCTCTCCCTCTTTTCAACCTCTCTTTGCATTTTCTCTTGCATGGCAGCTTGTACTCTCTTTTGGTCTTCAAAAGCCTCCATAGGTGTTAAAGGTGCAAGAGTCACCTTTCGGCCTTCAAAATCAAATGAATACCTATTCTTAAACCCGTCATGTGTTGCTTTTCTATCATATTGCCATGGCCTCCCAAGTAGGATATGACTAGCATGCATGGGAACTACATCACACAACACTTCATCCTTATACCTCCCAATGGTAAATGACAATAATACTTGCTTGGTCACCTTAACTTCTCCACTATCATTCAACCACTGCAATCTGTATGGATTAGGATGTTTTGTAGTAGGAAATGCAAGTTTCTCTACTAGTAGAGTGCTAGCCACATTAACACAACTCCCACCATCTATGATCATACTACAAACTTTTTCTTTGACTAAACATCTAGTATGAAAAATATTTTATCTTTGCAGTTCATCACCTTCATCTTCCTTCACCTGTATATTTAAAGCACGCATAACAACAAGAGCACTTCCATGCACAGCATGCTCTACATCACTATCTTCATCCAAAGGTAGAATGTTAACATCTGAATCTTCATCTACAACTTCATCATCTTCAGATTCAA
Source organism: Garcia nutans (assembly GCA_947685225.1). Lineage (NCBI taxonomy): Eukaryota > Viridiplantae > Streptophyta > Magnoliopsida > Malpighiales > Euphorbiaceae > Garcia > Garcia nutans. The sequence continues at coordinate 8,221,342 of CANTUV010000029.1, read as the reverse complement.
TATCACCACTCGGCCTCACCACCATCACCCTTTTATTTGGACATTCTCTAGCATAATGCCCTTTCCCTAAACATCGGAAACATTGGATGTCTCTTGTTCTTCCATTGGAGTTCATTGGGGCCTTACCCTTATCAATCACAATGGGTTTTTCTCCAGCCTTGTTCCCCTCTTTCTTCTCCTTTGAAACAAATTTATTCTCACTAGATTCCCCTTTCTTCCAATTTGGCTTCCAAGGAACATTATTGGCAGAATTCATTCCCATTCCAGATCTGGTTGTTTTCTTCTTCTTGAGTTGTTTTTCTACCTTGATTGCCATATTTAACATGTCATCAAGCTCCACATAATGATGCAGCTCCACTATGTCGGCAATTTCATCTTTCAGCCCATGTAGAAACCGTGCCATAGTTGCTTCCCTTTCTTCTTCTATATTAGCTCGTATCATAGCCATTTCCATCTCTTGAAAATATTCTTCCACACTTTTATTGCCTTGTACCAGCCCTTGTAATCGTTGATGTAACTCCCTATAGTAGTGTTGTGGTACAAATCTATCTCTCATGACTTGTTTCAGCTCATCCCAAGTCTGCACTCCTCTCATGCCATTTCTTCTTCGTTTAGTGAGTAATTGATCCCACCAAACTAATGCATAATCAGTAAACTCTACCACAGCAAGTGTCACCTTCTTTTGCTCACTATAGTTGTGGCAATCAAAGATGAGTTCAGTCTTTCTCTCCCATTCCAAGTATGCATCTGGATTTGCTTTGCCTTGGAATGATGGAATTTTCATTTTAATTCCATTAACATTGCTGTCTACTCTCCCTCTCCCTCTTGCATTTTCCACAGTTTCTTGCCTAATATTTCTGCCACCACCTCTACCACCCATATTACCTCTCATATATCTTGGTCTAATAACATCATCAAGTGCAACAGATTGCTGCCCATCATCATCATCAAGATTATCTTCATCTACATCCTCCAATTCATTGAAAACTGGCAAATCATTTAGTCCAGCACGCCTACCTCTATTCTGCCCCCTATTTGTGTTTTGCTCCCTATGAAAATTATCTCGTTCATCCCTTCCTAAATTCCTTTGATTTGTAGAGCTTGCTTGCTGCAATTCTTCAATTTGTTTTGAGTGTTTTTCCATCTGTTCTCTAATATCAACAAACAACACATTCATCCTTTGAAATTGAGATTGCAATGCCTTAAGAACATTAGAAGCTTCTGGCTCTTCTTGGGGTCGGTTGCTCTCTCGATCACTATCTCGTTTTGTTGACATACTGATTGCTGCAAAACAAATGTTAGAAATATTCTCTCACACACTCCCTCACGTGTTTCACTCTAATATGGTAACACTCAATCTGTATTTCACTCAAACTTTGGCTTTTACCCTCTAACAATCTCACCACTCTATGCCTTTTTCCACTCACTTCAGCCCCTTCCAAGTTCTAGCAAGAACTTAATATTTCCTTAACTAAATAACTAAATTGCAAGGTTTAAAACACATTCAAGAATGGAACAAGAGTAACACAAGCTGAAAAAAAACAGAATATATGATATTTGAAACCTAAGGACGAAAGACACTAAAATTTTAGACAAACATTACCAAAGGGAAGAATTTGACAAAACTGGATTTAGGACAATATATTGAAACAAAATGGAAGAAGAAAAACGAATTTTTAGGTCTCTTATGAAACGTTTATATTATGGACCCAAAAATGGCTAACTAGCGGTAATATATGGACAACCAAGCAAACGAACGAATTTTGACATGAAATTTAATATGTATGCTTAGCTGAATATCTAAAACATGCCTGTAAAATTTGAAAGGATTTGGACATGTTTACATACACATTCACTTTTGGAAGGCAGAAATTGTCACAACCCCCTGTGAGAAGGCAAAAATTTTCACAACCCCCTGTGAAAAAAACTGGAAGCCAGAAATTTTCACACCCCCCTGTGAAAAAAACTGGAAGCCTGTGAGAATCCACCCATTGCTTAAAAATCTTTAATTTCTAATCCAAGGGCCACGAATTTACTTTTTTTTTTTTTCGTTCTTTCTTTCTTTCTTTCTTTTTTTAATTTAATCCAGCAACAACATTAAGGTAGAAGGACTCAAAGAAACAAGAAGGCATACAACTTGTAGAAATTAAACTAATGGCAAAAAAAATGACTCCAAGGAAGACAATATATATATTTTTGACATAAACAAGAAGGAATGATGCTAAAAACCTGATTTGGAGAGCCTAAGCTCTGATACCAAATGATGTGAGCCTGCCTTGCTGGGATTTAATTCCTAAGGAAGCTCAAGCTACGGATCGTCTCCAAAACATAAGAACACCAACCAGTACCTTCAACCCAACACCAACTTGTGATGTAAAACTGAAGCTATATGGCTGGAAACCAAAGATTCAAGACCCAACCCCAACTTGTGAAGGAAAAACCTTGAATATAAGTTAAGACCTAGCAAACTTGGTTATTTTTGCAAGGAATTCGTGCAAGTTCTAACAAGAACTCAAAAGAAGGCTAAAAACCTCTCAAAGCTCTCAAAAATGGAGAGAAAACTCAGAATATTCATTAAGTTCAAAATCTGCCATTACATATGTTTTTAAAGACTTAAAGAAAGCATAAAACAAGTGAAATGATGGAAAAATACAAATATAATAATGTGGTTACATAAAACAAATTGGGCAGCCATATAGCTTGTCTCCCACTAGCTTTTAAAAGGCATGGGCAGCCATATAGCTTGTCTCCCACTAGCTTTTAAAAGGCATCTTTGACTCCCAATGTGAATTTCAGCCACTCTTAATATATGGACATCCAATGGAACGTGAATGGTATGTATTTAGCTCCCAAAGGTATAATGATGAATGCCAATATGTATTCTAACTCCTTTGGGTCAATTGGCCTCTTGGGTAGATTGCAATTTGGACACATGCAACCAAACAGCTTCTTTGCTCTTATTTTCTTCAAGTCTTAACGTTCCAATTGTATTGAGAACATATAGATGTTTGGAAACTAATCCTTGAAGTTTTCTTGCCATTGATCGAGTAACAGGTCCTTGGTGTTGTATGCTAGCAATCAGATCCTCATCACTTTATTTTTAATTTTTAAAACCAACATATATTATTCTAGCATTATTATGTGGACTTTTGAGACTGCCAACGTGTTCATTAAATCTCTCCATGACTTTTTTTCAATTGCAAAATTCAATTTCTGTAAAGGCATTATCCCTCCGCTTAGATCCTCTATTCGAGCTAAAAAGATAACACCAGAAATAGAATATTGCATCTTTGAAAATACTATATTTCAACCACTTAAATTTAGAGTACCAACTCTCTCTAAAACTCCTCATGATTTTTTTAAATTCTGTTTGGGGAAAATTATATCCACATGGTTAGTAAGGTCATTTAGCTACATATTGTCTTCTAACATCATCCTTAATTTCTACATCAAAATCATCAATAAGTTTATGCAATGCCGAGTCACCCACAATATCATCAAAATATACTTCCGGACACTCTATTTTATCATTAATTTTCTCTTCACTTGCATGACTACTTAAAGTAGGGATCGGTGTTGAAATCAGAATATTTGAGGATTTACCACATTTATTCCGTATTCTCTTAGTCTTGATAACAAATTTATCCATTTCTGTTAAATTTAGAATTAGTTTAACCTAATTTATATTCAGCATTTTAGACACTAGTTATACAATAAATTACATTTTATATTTAAAACCTATTAACAATTCACAAAACACTAACAAAACCAATTAATTCAACATAATCACAACACATATCATTTTAAATAAAATATTACAGTTAATTGAAATTCAAATAAATAACAATCTATATTTATCTATATTTAAATTACCAATTTTTACCTAAAATCAAATAATCACAAATTCACAAAACAAAAGTAAATTCAATTAATTCAACATAATTAATAAATTATATTATCTATTTAAAAATCAATTGAATAAACTATATACTGTATATAAAAATAAATTTCCTAATTTTTTACCTAAAACAACAATTATAATAAATTCATAAAACACAATAAAATTAAACAATTTAACTAATTAATAAACTATATTCTACATTTAAACCTCAATATATAATCTATTTTATATTTAAAAAACATAATCTCCAATTTTTTACCTAAAAAAATTATCAAAATCTCTAATTTTTTACCTAAAATATAAATTATCATAAATTCACAAAATACATTAAAATCAATTAATTCAACTAATTAATAAACTACATTCTATATTTAAAACCCAACATATTATCCTATTTATATTTAAAAATTAAAACCTCCAATTTTAATAACCTAAAATAAAATCTAATAATCACAAAAAATTAACAAACAAACTAATAAAATTTTAAAAAAATAATAAAATATTAAAAATCTGGACTGGTGGTGGTCGGCGCAGTGTCGCCGGCGGTCTGGTCAGCTCGCCGCTCACTTCTCCTCCCTTACTTTCTGCCTCTGCGTGCGCCTCTCTCTGCTCTCGTTCTCTGCTTCTTTTCTCTATTGCACGGAAACACTGCTGGATTTTTTTTTTCATTTTGCATTAAGTGAAACGACGCCGTTTTACTTAATAAAATTTTTTTAAAAAAAATTTAAGCCTCTGACAAAAAGGACACCGTTTCAGTCAAGGGCAAAATGATAATTGCAGGCGTGAGAGGTTATCTTCAACCTCTCACGCCTGCGGCCAGACCGTATATTCATGTTTAGGTATTCTCTCTATAATACGACCGAGCTAGCGTCGGTCAACGCAATCCCTCTATATCAGTATTTACTGTCGTCGGCGAAGAAATATCATCAGCCTCCATCCGATCCTCCCTAAATCCATCACTATATATATATAAATAGTTATATTAATATATATTTATTTTAAATATATATATTTTTATCTCTTATTATATTTTTATAACTTAAAATATATATATATAAAAAAACGTATCATACCATGTCCTATTCTTATTTTTTTAAGAATTATCATACCCTCGTATCCATATTATATTGTATCAGTGTTTTATATGTGTGTTTATGTTTCATATCTAATATGATTGGATGTGGACCTTAAATTTTATAAATATAACGAATTTTACTTTTTAAAAAAAATACTATTATTAGTCAAATCGTATCTTTCTATTTTAGATGCTTAAAAAAACCTTAAGAAAAAACTCACCACTTAAAATGTTACAAATATAATTATACTTTATTTAAAATCTTAAATGTCCATTTCCATTCATTTAAAATTTTCTAATATATTATTATTTATTTTAGTATTCAATGTTAAATTACAACCATTGTTTTTAACTTTTAAAATGTCAACTATAATTATTTATAACGTAAATAATTAAAATTAATATTTTGAAAAAACTAATAACAATTAATCTGCAATTAAACATAAATTTTGGACGGATAAGCCATCTCTAAATTTATGTTGATTGAATGAGAAGAGTTTTTTTTTAGTGGACTTCGCAGTGTTGAGTTAATTCTAGTCCAATAAAAATATTGAGTTATTGATTATTCATTTAGCACCTACAAACTTAAATACATGTTTTAATTTGAATTATAAATTCAAATCTCTTGTCTTAAAAAAAAAAAAAAAAGCAGCGTTCGAACGAATAAAAAGGAAAATTTTGACTTCGAAATAAACAAAATTGGGGTCAAATCGGTAGAGATAAGGAATGTATTTTCCTATATATATATATATAATCAAATCAGATTGAGAGTTAGAAAAAAAAAAAAAAAAGCAAATCAAAATCAAAGGTGAAAAGCACTGTGTTAATATTTGAGTTTTTTTTTTGGCAACCAATGTTAATATTTGAGTTTGCTTAGTTGAAATGCAACGTTTTTTAAAATGACAATTAATAAAAATAATCATTTTCATGATATTCTAAATTAATTAATACTCAAATTGTCAAATCATATTCTGCCGTATCTTTGTCTTCTTCGTATCATTTGATTGTTATCAAACTTCGTTTCTAGACTTCTTTTCTTTTTGTTACTCTTTTAGTTATTTGTCTTTTCTTTTTTCTTTTTTTCTTTTTCTTTTTACAAAGACAATGTTGATAATTGAAGTTATTTGTTTTTAGTTATGCAAATAAGGGAAATACACATTTTATTCATTTTTATCTAATTTAATTAAAAATTCTATTGTGTTATACATAATTAAAGATATCACTTATTTTTGTATTGAATGGATGAAATAAATTAAAAATAAAAAAAATAAAAAGTTAAATCCTAGAATAATTAGTCAATTAATTTTGTATTAAATGAATGAAATAAATTAAAAGAAAAAAAAATAAAAAGTTAAATAATAGAGTAATTATTAGAAGATAAAAAGTTAAATCCTATAATAATTATTAGAAGATTAAATAAATTATTAATATTATATAATTTAGTTAAATTAAAATAATAATACAATAGTTATTTAAAAAAAATATGATACTCATCCTAAATTATATGCATATTTTTTTTATTCATTTTAAATTAAAATTCATTTAGTTAATTTATTAAATATATATTATATTTATATTCAATAGTATTTATTAAAAATATTCAATAAATATATCTCATATTAAAATAAAAATATAATAAAAAATTATATATAAATTTATATTTTGAAATAAATAACTTTTTAATTATTATATATATAAAATATACTTATTAATTTAAAATACTTACAAAATAATAATAATAATAATAATAATAATAATAATAATAATAATAATAATCGACAAAGGCAAGGGACAACTATGGAAGGAAAAGTAACTAATGGGGTAGACTCCATAAATAAACAAAAGAACAGAGCATTCTAAACAAAATATGAGTAATTTTCTGATCTCGTCTGGAAAAAAAAACCAAAAAAAAAGAAGGCCTCGTAAGCATCAATCAACCGCCTAAGTCTTCCAAGCTTCTTTATTTTATAGTTAGTGCCCTTTATCCACCAAAACACAACACTCACCTAAATCTAATCTTTGCTGGATTCTCTCTACACAGACACATCACACTCTCATGTTCGGTGGTGGCAAAGGCATGGGCGGCGGCGGAGGTGGCGGAGGCGGCATGTTAAAGGTCGTTAGCAGGGCTGTTACTCGTGCTGGTGTCACCAATCTCCAAGAAACCATTTCATCATCTTCTTCTAATACTACTCCTTCGTCACCTACTGCTCTTTCTAGGTCAACCCATAAGCTTAATTCCTCTAATAATGTTTTGAGCTTGTCTTCTGCTTCTGGGTTTCCTTTTTCTGCTTGTAATAATCCAAATTCTGTTAATTCTGGCGGACCCAATACCAATTCTAGGCCTAATTTTGGTCCGTCTTCTGGTTCTTGTTGTGATGAGTATGAGTGGGTGACTGTGACTGTGACTGGGACTGAAGAGGATACTCTAATTGGTGATGATTTTGTTCTGGGCCCTGTTCCTTCTGTCGATGAAGTTCATAGCGCCGTCTCTGCTCTTACTCAGTGAGATTTCTTCACTCTTTTTTCCCTTATTTTTTTTCTTTAAAATTTTCAATTCCAGTATGCATATTTGATTAAATTGAAGGAAATTCGGTAGTTAAATTGATTTTTATTACTTAAAATCATATGTATTTTTTTTCTAGCTTTGGTTTCATGAAAAATTGATGTTTTCTGATATTTACTGCTATGAGATGGTTGCTTGTTTGAGGCTACAACCAGCGGTTACATTCATAATTGATTTGGCAAATTTTGTTGTTTTGCTGGTGATGGTGATAGCATATGTATGACACGTGTCACCTCCTACTCTTAACAAGTAAAATACTATAATTAAAATAAATCATAATTATCTAAATTCTTATGTTACAAGTTACAATAAGTGCTTTTATAATGAGAATGATGTGGGCACAGATGTTTACGTGCTTGCATTGTCAACTCAAGAAATTCTTGAAAATGAAAAATCAATACTCCAGGAGTATAGTTTACGTAGAAAAACCAGTGGTTAAGTAAAGAATATTTTTTGCTTAATACTAATTCTACGTCGTTAAATTTTCTAAATATTATATAAAAATATTTTGAATGAATTAAAATATTTTCTATTTGACTCATTGATATTAAAATTATTATTCTCTTATTTTATTAATTCATTAATAATAAAAAAACTTATTATTTTTTCTTGATTGTATAAAGTTGCAAGTTTAATGGGATACATATTTTTTTTTTTTGACAATTTCATGGGAGTATTACTTGATATGTCTGACTCAATTCTGGTTTTATTAGATTAACCAACATCAACTGAATCCTGTTACTTTCTTTACCCCGCAAAAAGATTTATTTTTTAGTGGTGTTTCTTTTATGATCTAAAGGGGGATTTTGGTTTGAAAAATTTGAGAATGCTTGGCCTACTGAATGTAAGAATGTTAAAACAAAAAAGGAAGAGGAAAAAAAGTGAGAATTTGCTTAAAAATTCATCTCTTTTGAAGCGTGTAAGTCATTTTTTTTAGTTCTTAATCTAGTTCTCTGATGCTTAAGCCTACTGTTCTGATTTTTTTGTTAACAGGGTGTTTAATGATACTGCCTCGTATCCTCAATTCATTACAGATAAGTTTGCTCCTAACGTAGATAAGGATGTAGTAGATCAAGTTTCAAGTTCAACTGGCATGCAACACCGTGTTTCACCAGTTGGATCAGAGTTAGATTGGATAGAGCCCTCTCAGAATATGTGTTACTCGAGAATGCTGCAGTCTGGTGGACCTGAAAGAGTTTATGATGCTTTCCATTTGTTGCAGAATGAGCCATCTATTCAGGTGACAATGTTGTTTGATCATATAGTAAAAATTTGATGGTATATAATACTTTTCCTGAAATCTTTTTATGTACTTTCCCGAAATCCTAATGCATAGCAAATCTGATGATTTATGACAAAAAAAAAAAAGGAATATGGTAATTCAGTCTCCAAGAAAGTTTGGTTTTCATCTATGAAGTGATCAAAACTGTGGATGTTTATTTTTCTCCTTACTAGACGTTTGTGCGCAGAGAATGGTCATCTCATTGTCTTCTGACAGAGCTGTTTGGAATGCTGTTTTGAACAACGAGGCAGTCCGCGAGCTGCGTGAGACCTACAATGCAGGTGGCTATGAAGTACAATGATACTGAACATTTCTGTTGAATGTTATGTCAATACTGAGCATTTAAGGGACCAAAAAAAAAAGTTTGTATCATATATTTCATTAGCCTTAAGTTGATATATAAGCTAGGTATTCTTTTTCGAATCATCTGCTAGTCCTAAAACTCTGCAAATTTCTCTCCTCAAGGCTCAAGCAATAAACATCATCTTTTACTCAAGCATACAAGTATGTTGTGCATGCAAGTATCATCATTTTCTGGTTCCCTCTAGAAATGTCCTCCTTGGAGGATTAAGTTCCTTTCTTATGATTGCTATTGCGCGTCCTTTTATTTTATTTATTTATTATATTTGGGTTTTGGGAGATATTCATGGATGTTGAACCCAAGGCCGGTGGTAGAATTATTTAAGTATGCAATTAAGCATAATTGGTGCTAATGTGCATCATTACTGAAAATATTCTCTCCTCTTTTTTTTTTTTTTTTAACAAAAAAAGATGATAATGATGAGTTTTATATGGTGTGGTAGTAGTTACCATTATTAGGATAAGTGTTTTCCTACACATAATACTGAGTTTTATTATGGACTTAATTTCCCATGATATATGCAGAAGAAAGCAGTACTTCGCCAACCACTGAGAGTTCTGAAGATGAGACTGACCATGATTCTAATCCAGCTATAGATGCTGCGAAGCGGATATTTGAGAACACAAAAGCGAAATTTGTGGAAGCAATTGAGAAAATCACAAAGCTGGTGAACGAGTTATTCAAGATACATGATGATGAGAAGAAAACAGTTGGAGCCACTGACCCATTCGAGGAAAAGCTGAGAGCTTCTTTCCTGCTGTCCGTGGTGGTCCTGCTGGTTGTGGTTGTAACTCGAGCCCATAAGGCTTGACCAATTTGCCGATATGACAGGATTTCCCCACGGGGAGGTTACTTGCTAGTTCAAGCTTCCCACTGGGTTGCTTTACTTGAGTCTCCAGCTCAAAATGTGTTTTTATGGAGTCAGCAGTATATTTGTCTTTTGGACAAGTAATTAGTTCAATTCCTATAGCCTGACGGTAGAGAAAGTGGCCTTACGTGATCTTTAATTTGTGAACAGGTTATGTACATTGTTATGTGACTTGTGAATGTTAGAACTCGTGTCAATTAGAAGTGACTTTTCAGCATATTTGGAGTCTTTGAGTTGGGTTAAGTTGACTGACTTAGGTTGACATGAAATTCATTTCCATTTTTTTATTGTTGGGCTATATTCATTTAAGTAACCTCATATGGTCGGTTCAGAACATTTCAAAATATAGTAATAATGTTGTTATGTTGTCAGGCCTATTTAAAATCCGTTTATTCTAACAAGTGGACTGTCGGCGATTAGGCTCTATGCAGTGTACTCATGTCGCAGCAATTTTTTTTAGTTTTCTTGCTAAGCAAAACAAGGGGGAAAAGGAATACTTTCCTATTACTTGAGAGTATTATGACTTCCTGCAAATACGCCATGCAATTTAACCAGCTATTTAGTCAATCTACTTGCCTATTTATGCTTTATACACATTCTACTGGTAGGTCTTTAATGATTTTCCTCCACCATACTGAATTGTTTACCTACTGAATCTATTGCTGTGCGTTTAGCTCAAGTCGATCACTGAATCCAAGAGAGAATCAACATCAGGGGTGACAACAGCACGTTTTCTAAGTTCTCCGATTGTGCAACAGTGTTTGGCTTTAGTATCAATGGCTACAATGTTCTGAGGAAATAAACAGTCTGAACCTGGAGAAACCTGCGAATAATTTAATCTTGTTTCAGAATCAAGAACAACAAATTTACCAGTTAAAAAAATAGCCAAAATTAGGCATAAGATCCCATCTCTCCACCTCATCTCCCAAAAGGGATTCAGTTCTTAAGGATTGTAATTAAACAAAGATAAACATAGGTCAATTTCCTATAAAGAGAGGGTGGAGTACTTTGACAATTTTTGGCTCAAAAACATCCCAGTCTTCGTGCCTGTATGTAAAGAAAACAGGAGATTTGACTTACATCATATAGTATATCGCCCAGCTTTAGCTTGACTACTCCACTCCTGTAAACCAGCATTTTGCCCAAGTATCCCCCTGATGATCCTTCCAAGCCGATTTCCTTCTTTGAAGCACTCTTGCCTTGTGATGGAGTTGAGCCTTCAGCTTTCTCTTTTTCTTTTACACTAGCTGATCGCTTTACAAGAGGTAGCTTGGGAGGAAGTTGAAAGAAAATCATCCTTTCCTTGTCATATTCCTCCTGTCACCAATTACAAGTTTATTTTAACACCAAACCCTGTCATATATACAGAACTGGTTACGCTTCAGAATTATTTTAATAATTTATAAATCCAAACACCAACCAGCAGTCCAAGATCCAAAGCAGGATTAATAGTTTTCTCGTTATACTCCATTCTTCTTGCAGCCTCCCCAAACTCAGTTTCATTGAGGATTTCTAAAAAAAGTGAAGCAACTTTTATTCAGTGGTATAGACTTGAAACTTAAAGCAGAAAGACATTACAATTTTATTTTGAACAACCAAAATAAACAAACTTGTGTTCTAGATGCATCTGGTAGCATACCTGGGTCACCAGCGTAAGGCCTTCTTAAAGGGAGAGTCGTCGGGTAATAAGTACGGCTGTAATCCTGCAAAGGCACAGGGAAATCAGGTTCAGGGTATGTGAGAAATAGATATAAATTATAAGTTAAAAACAGAGCAAAGAGAAAATCCCTCACCCATGGTTCTTTATAATCTCTCTTGATTTTCAGAGGTAATGCATCCATGCCATCCGGATTATAAATGATGGCCTCATCCTCGTTGGCAGAATCATTTATTCCTGACCTACTGCTGCTACCAGCATTCTCACTACTAGGAACACCATATTTCTTAATAGAAGTTGATCGTGTGGCACCTGGTCCAAAGGCAACTTGCACTGAAGCTGCAGAATTGAAACTTGCATGAATCTAAATAATAATTGTCCTCACAATCATAGACTGGTATTTCACATTCCCTCACAAGCTAGTCTCTTAGTAGCACACAGATTGCACAATATAGTCCATTAGAACTCATAACCCCTGTCTTTGATTCCAGCTATGAGGATGAGGCCTACTCATGGCCTTGCCTAGGTTCCAAAAATGTCAAAATTTCCAAACACACGGCTCACTCAACCTGCGATCCTTCACAAATACCCAAGACCCAACCTACGAAGTTACAGACCCCTGAAAACAATTCTACATGCTGTTCACGGAAATTGAATCCAATATTAATAATCCATTTGGAACATATAGTTATAACTAAATTCTAATTAAAACGAATTCTACTTCCAAAGTCTTTTGGAGAGACACAACTTAAAAAATAAGGAATTCAATTGAATTCTATATTTTTGTGTTCGGAATAAATCTATAATTGAGGATTTTTTTTCTTTTTTCTTGTTGAGATACCCTTCACATATAAATATAATTAGAAGAATTTTTTTAAAAAAAAACCTAATTATAATAAGAGAGAAAGAGATAAAAAACATAAAATAGAAAAGAGGAGGAAGAGAGAGAGAGAGAGAGGAGAGGAGGAGGGGAGAGAGAGTCTGTCAATAAAAGATGAATAAAAACAGTAATTTTGTTCTCAATAATGTTTTGTAAAATGCATTTGAAAATTCCATCAAAATTCCACCTATTTTGGTGGAATTTGGTTTAGTTATGTTTCGACTTATGAATTTGAATTTGTAGAAATGAAATACACATTTTTGAGTGCTGCAAACACAAATTTATAAAAAATGTGGAATTGGAAATAATTGTCAAACGGCTGTAAGAATCAAAGGCCTACATGCATACATAATCGTTATGCCTGGAGTCTTCATTCTTTTCAGCTAGAAAGACAACTGTAAGATCCATGCTTGAAGGAAATGGAGGAGAATAAAATTTCAAAAATGCATTTCTAATACATACATATCTTCGTTTCTTGGATGATAACATAAACTTCAGGCAAGTGCACGTTGCAGAGACAAGATTAAGCATTGACACTGAAAGTCATCTTATGAAAAACTCTATTTAGTTGTGGAAAACATTTTTTTATTTTCATTTTATAGTGTTTTTTTTTTTCTATTTCCTAATTTTCGAGGTGGGAAACAAACTCTTATCCTATTTTGAACTTATACTGACAATGCAAACCTTCCATTACTCTGTTTAACAATAAACAAGCAGCTACGTCAACAATTTAATTTTGCTAAGAGGTGGATTCTATCATCTTATAGCTTCTCTTATTGTCACCAAGTGCCAGTAATCTAAAGTTTTAGTTGTGTTCACAGCAGTCAAAATTCTCATTCATGTTGTAAATAATAAAATAAAAATAGATAATAGAATAAATACACAAGTTAAGGAGAAATTACATTTTTTGTCAACTTTAGGCATTTTTCTTGTGAGATTCTCCTGCAAATGCAAAGACAACAAAATAATAGTTCAGATGAAATCATTCCACTACTAGGTTATAGTTTAAAATAGCATGAAAATGCTGTAATCATGTTAAGAAAAGATTTTCCACTTCTACCACATACAAACACGAAATTATTATATTCTCGCAAACGTAGTCAATCATGAGTTCTAGTTAGTAGAAAAGTTAATTTGCCGATGGTGTCTAATGCAAAGAAAATGTAAACGTAGTCAAGTTTATTATCCAATATGAGATACCTCTCCATGTGGTTAAGGTAAAAAATTTACACTTAATATTCAACATTCTAAACGCAAAATATATATATATATATATAATATAATTTTTCTTTTATAAAATTAAGTGAATATGCTTATTTATTCCTAATTATATATTAATATTCTAAATATCAATTCATTTCATTTATAAATAAATATTCATTTATAAATAAAATAAATTCTCTATAATGAAATTTCATGTTCCAGCCTAAAATTTCATGTTCCAGTAAAAAAAAAATCAAATTCACTCGCCAATGGTATTGCCAATTAATTATAATTATATTAGTCCTATTTAATATAAATTGGCAGCAAATTAAGAGTAAAACAGAATAAAATTGAAAATTAAAAAATGAAAAAGGAAGGCATAAAACATAAATTGTTGAACAAGAATATGAAAATTTAGGAAAGTTTACATTGAATTTGGTCATGAGCTTCTTAGCTTGGGCTGCGTCATCTTCATCGTTATTTGTATTCACCTCACTGCGTTTACAAAACTACTGAAAATTAAACGAACTTTAAAATTAATTTGATTTCAAATAACTCATTATCCAACAAAATTTGAAGCTAAAAGGAGAAAAGTTTGGTACGATTTGGGAACGGTGGGTCTTGGCTTTCTTCGTGGCGGAGCTTTAGGGGTGAACTTAACCTGCACAAGATTTTTTGAGAATTCAAGATCTGGAATTATGAAATGGAGAAGTTGAAAACAAGTTTAAAAGCCATGAGGAGATTGTGAAAATTGAAGATGTAAGTAAACGGATCTACCTTTCTTTGACTGAGAGATGGCTGCTCTTGATCCATGGCAGTGAATTTCCGGCGGAAGAAGACGGCTAGGAAAAATGAATAAAATTGATTGAAAATGAGACGCGGATTCGAACCAGTGACGTTGGGGTTTCCGAAAGAAAGCAAATGCCTACTGGGCCATTGACACAGTTTGACCTGGCCTTACAACTTACCTGTTATAAAGAATATCTTGAAATTGATTTTCAAGCGATGCTCCCCGATTTTAACAGACCAAAATAATCTAGTCTTTCTTTATTCCATTACTGGGACACCAATCGCCTGCAGTTTAGTCAAGTAGATATTAAAATTTAAGAGTTGGTTTTCATTTAAATTTTACAAAGTAGGAAAAAAATATTGATTTTGTGACCTTGGAGTTATAAAAAATTTATATATATAATATTTTATCCGCTCCTCCCAATGGCAAAACTACGGGGGTCGTAGGAGGCGGATGACTCCCCTTTTCGACGGCCAGAAACTCTTTATATAGGGAGTATGGCCGCTATTCCGCTCCTGCCATTTAGAATTGCAGAGAAGAAAAAGAGGAAAGCGGGATTGGTCTCGGTCAAGAGATAGAAAAGCTTTCGGCACTGTATCCGAGCACCGTTTTTATCGACCGACCATCATTTTATCCTCCTTTAGTAAACCCCTGCATTCGCCATTGGCTCCTTCCAAATGTCTATTTCTTAATTTTCTTGTTGGAGACTTGATATATATGTTATTTTGTAGTAACTAGACATGCGATATGCAAGACATAGTCCAACAATCAATATATTTTTTCAGAAATTAATAGATTCAAGTTTGAATTTATCTCCAAATTGTAATATTAAAAAGAAAAAATAATAGGAGGGAACGGGCGTGTTTTGCAATTGTCACCTCTAAAAACACACGAGTCCTGACAGAAACCAACCGACCAATGTGTCGACTAAGAGTGTGTTTCTCAAAACTTAAAAGCTGGTCAAAACTGATTATAAGCAGTTTTTAGATTATAAGTTGTTTATTTAAGTATTTCTGAAAACTTAAATAGTAGATTATAATTTGATTTTAATCAGTTTTTTAAAAGTTGGGTTTTGCTACTTTTTTTTAAGCACTTATTTTTTAAGCAGTTTTGACCAAGTAAAAGACCATACTATCCCTACCTAATATTCAATATTTCAAATTTGCCCACCCTATACATTTTAGTTCCCATCAAAATTATTTTACGTTTCTTATTTATTATTATTAAATAAATTTTATTATTATTATTATTGCAAAATAAATTTTAAATTGACATTTAAAAAATTATTTTTATACAATAAATAAACTCAGGGACAGTTTGGTCATTTTGACAGTTTTTGCAATTAAAAACCGATTATAAACTAATTTTACAGAAACACTTAACTGATTATAAACTAGTTTACAGAAACGCTTAACTGCTTATTTTTAATCTGATTATAATTTAAAAATCACTTATTCACAATAAGCTGAAAAAGCTCCAGTTTTGAAAAACACCCTCTAACTCGAAATGGCTTTCAGTTTTATTCAACAAAATATTAATCGCACAATTTTTTCCCATTCTTTTTCTTTTCTTTTGTTCTGTTCTGTTTCATTTTTTATTGTTCTGTCAAACGTAGGATATAGGGAATTTGGATATTCAAATCATTTAAGCGGAAAAACTATAGTTTCATGGTGCAGAGATAAAACGCCATTTGCAATTTCTTGTTATGGACGCCTGCACTCTAAGCCGCATGCAGCGATTATTATACAGATACTTGGCTCCTTTTCACCACTTCCCCCAACCCCGAAGCTTCTCAATTCTCATTTACAAGGTTTTTGGCCTATATATTGAATACAACATTAAGGCCACCACACACATTAAAGTCGAAGCAACTCATTAACAGTTGTATATTAAATGAACTGACGTAGTCTTAAAGCGCTACGATATTTTTATGGCCCTCGAAATTAAACCATGCAATTTAACAATAATTTTCAATCACAAATATATGCATATATATATATATTTAAAAAAAACAGCGAGCGGCTTAATTTGAATGGTTGACACGCTATAACGAGCAGAACTTAGAACTTCACTGACTGTAGCGTCGACGCTCACCAGCAATAGTTTCATTGCGTCGTTGCCAAGGTGTTTTCTAACTTGTATATTAACATTTATCCCCAATCTCGAGAACAATAATCCAGAGACGGAAAAAAAGTCTTCTAATCATCAAGGTCAAAATTATATTTTTAACATGAAAAAAAAAAATTGAAAACCTTCAACAATCCAAATTCCAAAATATCATAAAAACCAAGCAGCCTAACCGCCACAGTGTTCGTGTCCTAGTCTCCTAGAAAATCACAGAGAACATCTAAAAGAAAATTCAAATGCAATGCGATTGTGAACGCAAACAGAACAACACAAAGCAACAGATCACAAGGCAAACAACCATGAGATTACTACTGAAAAACCCTAAAGAAATCAACCATAAACACAGGAAGAAATCCAAGAACAGCAATTCAGATCAGATGTTTGACTATATTAGAAGTTAAAAAACTAAGATACTCTAATCGTACCCGGGACCGGTAAAGATAAATTAAATAACATAAGAAACTGTTTACAGCAAGTCAAACAATGGAACAGCTAAAAAGCTTCCTAAAGTTTCTGGTCTCAGGGCTTGAGAAGCCCCCTCATATCTAACATTTGCCCTAAAGATGCACTACATTAATAATTGACCACCGTATCTTCTTTGGCAGGATCCACAAAGCTTGTGATGATAACAAATTGCTCCTGAAAACTTCTTTCCATCTCAAACAACTAAATCCTGATCAACTTACATATAATAACGTTAGCGGATGGATGAGTATATATCAAAAAAGCAAAAAACTGCCAATCAACCTCATTTGAAAATTCATATCAAGGTGCAACACTCAGTTCATGGTTTTAGCCACCATAATCGCATTGTGATGGTCCACAAAAAATGCTAGAAGACATGATAAAATAATGAACTACAACCATGTCAAAAGTGATGTGAAATAAAGCTGAATGAATTGAAAGAAACCAATACCAACGACCCTTTCACTGTAACCGAAGGAGAGAAGAAACAGATTCTCAAAGGATAGAAGAAAGATGATATTATTCATTAACAAGATCTTTTTTTAACATAAAAGAGAGAAAAACAAAAGGGAAAAACTGGGGGACGACATAACATACAAAAGAGAATGCAGTTATAGGAATTTGTTATTTAACACAAATCAACAAGGACGGGTGCATTTTAACTTTGAAGAAGATGCCACAGAAATTCCACAAATAACATATTTAAGCTTTTCAGAGCACAAATTTCACAGAAATGCCCATGCTCATCTTGTTAATAATTTTTCAAGCATACTGCCCAAAATGCATGGAACACTTGACCCCTGAACAATTCATTGAAGCACAATACAAAATGAATAACTACAAAATTACTGTCTAAGACCTAATCATTACACCATATCTTCAACCAAATAACTAAAATAGCATGTTCTAAATCAAGAATCATTTTTAGCAAAGCTGAACCAGACACTGAGAATCTTCATCGACAGTATCTAATCAGCCATTTGGCATGCTGTATAATGTTTGATAAGAAAGTTCCCCTGCTAGAAAATTCCATCTTCAATTGAAGAAATAATACTGCTCATCAGCAATAACAGAAATGCATGCACATTTATGAGGAAAAGAGTGTGAATGGGCAAATTAGAAAGAAACTTAAACAGGAAAGTGCAAAGCTAAGCTCGGAATGGACAATGTTCCATGAACACCCAGTCAAATGGGACTAGGCACTGCATTCTTCCAATTCACCATGCCATTTACTCAAAACAAAAGTCCCTTATTCATAAGCTCTAATCACATGTTATAAATATAGCCCAACTAAACACCAATAAGTCTTTAAGACATCATCCCCAGCATAAGAAAAGCTGCATCAACTATATCATAAGTTAATAGTATCTCTCCAGTCACAAAATCTATTTGGCAACAACATAAACACATTCTAATAATGCCATCAACTTGAAAAGTTTTTCAGTTCTGTTCACCTGCCACATGAAAGCTAGGAAGAGACATCAGAATAATAAGTAATAGGAAAATAAACAGTGGAAGCAGGGAGACAGCTATAAATTAAAACTTATTCCACATACCATGAAAACCGTCAGATTCTAAGGAGTGCTTACCTTGAATAGTGGATGAGAAAACCAAGCCATGGAAGCTTCAGGGGATGACAATCAGGACAACTTAATCATCCTCACCATAAACAAGTTATTGATTACAGCAAAAAAAAAAAAGATAAACAGCAAAATGAGACCAGCATATAAACCAAATGGTTAAACATTCCAGAGAAAAATAAAATATAATAATAAGCATGTAAGTTGCAGCTTTCATAAGGTATAAATGGGAAAAAACAGTAAAAGACCAGAACTAGACATTAAAGAGGGTTGACAAGCATCAATAAGAAACAAAATTATGCCTACAAAACAACAAGAACATTAATATCAATAAATTCTGAGCGTCTTCTGCCAAAATGCACAACCATATCAGCTGAACTTTCCCCCAAATCTCTGCAAATGTCATAACAGTACAGCAAGGTTAAAGATGTGAGTCCCAAACTTCCAACAAAGTCATGGCAAGAGGTAAGAAATCATGTTGCTCCAAGAAACATCAGGCCTGTAAAATTATTCAGTAATGGCAAAGGAAAGGGGTTAAGAAACGTAAACATGAGGTATTAACAGATAATGTGATGTTAAGTTGGACATTGCTAGCACGTTAGAACAGGTAATTTTCATTATTTCAATGGGGGGATATTTCAGACAAAGACTCAAAACTGTGGTGAAAAAAATGTATGCATGCATAATATCATCCAACATTGCTGTATGATGAAGCTTGGATTGTAATACCAAAGAAGAAGTTAGTGACAGGATGAAACCATACAGAAAATTCAGCTATAGTTCTGGATCATACAACATTAAATTTGTTTGTTTTCTGGACTATATTTACAAAGAGGCAGACTCATATACTAACAAAGTTATAACCTTCTTTCCTTAAAAGAACATTGCATACACACAAAATTTCCAAGTGAGAATACAGAATAATATGGGAAGATGCAGAGCAAAAATTTATTGGTTTGGGTATTTTTCTAGTAGCAAATAACAACTGAAAATTCAACAAATAGAAAAATACCAAGGATGAATAGTTTGAGTTAGAAAGATCTGCCACACAAATAGCATACCCTTTTCAAAGCATATTCATATAATGCTAAAAAGAGCTCCTCAATAATTTCAGTCAGTTAGTACAATTCTCCCCATGAGAACTCATATCAATTAGAGGTTAGTGCATTATACCATTTTACCTAAACTTCAAAAATAATTTCAAAAATATGCAAATATCATAAAGGAATTTGCTAATGTGCTCTATTTCATATCCCCGGGATCAGACTGGCAGAGCAAAAATCAGCTGAATAAACAAAATAAGACAATCTGCACGTTATATGCATATATATTACAAAAATATATATTCATATATGAAAGCTTGCACATACCTCTGAACGAGGAGCTACTGCCAAAACGAGTCTTTTCATTTCATCTCAGCCATGAACTTCTCAAACTCTGCATCTGCACCATAGGTTGTCTTCTCTGAAGCAGAGGAAACTGGAGTAGGTGCAGGTGGGTTTGGGGCCCAAGGCACATTATTGACGCCCTGTGAATGCTCAGTTGTCGGGACTGGTGCAGGAGGGGGAGGAGGAACTGCACTGTAATAAGATGAGTAACCTAATGAAGCTGTAGCATATACTGGTTGCGCTCCAGATGGCGCTACAGAGTTTCCATATATATTTGATGATGGCGGTGGAGCAGAAGTGTTGTTTTCAGACTGCACCCCTGGTGGGAAGCTTTGCTGAGCTTGGCTAGAAGAGACAGGCTGAGTTGGTGCACCAGAAGGAACAGACTGTACCGTTGGAGGATATTGTAAACCATATGGGGGCATAGGCTGTCCTGGAACAGGAGGATACATCGTGGACCCAGGAGGGGGAGGAGCATAAGGAGCATAAGTAGGAGGTACTGAATGTCCCCAAGGAACTGGAGCTCCAGTATAGCCAGTGGGAGCGGCAGCATATCCAGTAGGTGGTACGTTTGGAAGAGGACCACCTGGTGTAAACTGCTGTGATGGGTAGGCACCAACGGGCTGAGATGAAACCGGGTAAGTGGGCAAAGATGATACAGGAGGGCCTGGAGGAACAGTAGGCTGAGGTGGCTTGCCAGCAACTCTTACAGCAATGGTTCGCCCATCTATACGATATCCATTCATGCTTGCAATAGCAGTATTAGCCATTTGAATATCACAATACTTGACAAAACCATATCCTTTGCTTACTCCAGTAACCCGATCCTTAATGACCTTAGCCATTACAATATCACCGAAAGGTGAAAATAATCCAATCAAACCATCATCATCAAGATTAGGCGGCAAGTATCCGATGTACAAGTTGGTATCATCATACTCTTTAATAGGCTTAACTCCATTTGCTCCTAGTCCTGGTTGATTTGCACTACCCAGCCCACCTGTATTGCTAGCCCAAGGAGGATTGCTTCCAGAGCTCCCTGGACCCAGAGCCAAAGTAGATGTTGGCTTAGTTGAGGACTCTGGCATAGTCCCTCCTAACTCAGCCAAAAAGTTCTGATACTCATCATCCATTTTCTTCCCCGTAGTTCCCTTCACTGGACAATCAATTGTCGGATGTCCACCATCACCACAAATCTTACAGAGCACATCACTTTTAAATGTGGTAGTGCGTGAAGGGCATGCATACTGCCTATGCCCTGGCTCTCCACACAACCGACAATACTCCTCATCTCTGATTGTACCATTCAAAGCTGCAAGTTCCCTAAGTTGTTGCCTCTTATGTTCGTTTAATACCTCATCTACGGGCTGCAACAACTTCTCAACCATCCCCGCAGCAGCATCTAATGCCTCCTGTGTTTCTGCCTCGACTAAAACATGCAAATCTTCATTCTCTGATTGGTCTGGCTTCAAATCCCTCTTCTGCTGCAGTCTTCCCTCCTTCACTGATCCTTTACCTCGAATCACAATTTTGGCACCCGTTTCCCTCTCCATTCTCTTCTGTGTATTCCCTCTTGGCCCAATAATCAATCCAATAAAATTATACCCAGGATATTCCCTCATGGGTATATAAAGCTTCTTTTGAAGCTTGGGCGGTCTGTAATCAGCTGGCGGCTTAAAGGCAGGGTTTCTCTTGACAATCTGAGATATAATCTCTTGCCTCTCTTTGTTCAATCTCTCTCTTGCCCTGTACTCTCTAGTATTAATTCTTATCCCCATATTATCATAAATTGGTTCAGGAGAAGGAGACCTAGCACCCTCAGGTCTATCATCGAGGGGAAAACCAGATTGCAACATTCGACTAATATCGAGAAGCCTAGCATTCAAAGCCTGAATTTCAGGATCAAATTCAATACCTCCAGTGAAATCTTTCATAAAGTCAGGAAGCTGAATTACTGGCTTGGGATCATCATCAGCCCATCGCGATTTTCGCTTGCGCATGCCACTACCTGAATCATTATTGCTCGTATCTGTAGACTGATTATTGGCAGCGGAATCAGCCGGTGGATCCCAACGGCTGCGTCGACGATGCCTGCTCGTTGTCTCCTCTTCACCGCCTGAGTAGTCTCTGTCCCCACTGTTAGTGTTGGTGACACCATTTTCGGACAGTAGTGGCTTCGAGATTTCGAGTTTTGGGGTGGTCTCGAGACGGATCTGCGAATTATAGCCATTGCCGGAGACGTTTTGGGGAAATTCATTCGGGGCATTGTCTGGGTTTTGGGGATCGTGAACTTGAGGTTCTTCTTGTGGGGGTGGAGGAGGAGGAGGAGGAATTTGATATTGGAAATCTAGGGTTTGTGGTGGAGGAGGCTGAGAAGGATCTAGATTTTGGAATTGGGGGTTTAGGGTAGGCTCCAGAGACTCCATTGAGATAGAGAGAGAGAGAGAGCAGAGTGCGCGTGCTAGGGTTTCAGAGATGGTCTGTACTCGTTAAGTTGTCTGAAATCGAAAGCATTCACCTTCGAATCAGAGAAACTGGTGCAGTATAATACGAATTATTGAAGGATTCGGATCTTGCTTTTAAATGAGTATTACTGTTAAATAGGCTGCTTTGGGTTTCTTCTATTTTGGCCCAGACAGACATTATTCTTTTTCCGGCCCAATGTTGGAACGCGGTAGCTTGTTTTCTTATACTTCTACTAACTGTTACAAAAGGAAAATCGAACGCGAGTGTCTATATATTTTTAATTTTTATTGTTGTTATAACATGAAATTTTTTATATTAAAGGAAATTTTTATCTCATTAATTTTTATTGCTATTTTTATCTTGAAAATAAAGACAAGATCATAACATGATATATGCGATTATTTTTATGTATTATTAAAAAAATAAAAATAAAAAACTAAAAGTCTATAGAGCATGTAAATATTTTGAGAATGAATAAAAGATTATAATATCACACACACTATTGAAAAGAGAATCATATATGAAAAGAATACTCAGTTTATTATTACTTTTTCCATTGATTTCAAATGGTATTATCAATTTTGCATTAGAAAAATATATAGATTGAATTTATTTTAAATAGGTCATTTTTTATAAAGCAATTGTAAATTTCATGATGAAATGACTGAAATTTTTATTAGCTTTTGAATATATTAAAATATGGAAAAAAAAATATATGGATTGAGTTTTAATGCACTATTTCTATTAGCATAATTGTGAATGATTTTATTGGAACTTTGGAATTAAGTGTTGCTTCGATTTTTTCTATTTTACTGTATATTATAAATGCGTTGAGCTATTTGAATATAACTCGCCTTGATTTTTTTTAATTTTAAATCAAAAGATAAAAATTTACATTATAATTAAAAAAAATATTGTGTTGTTATAAAATGATATAATTATAATTTTTTAATTATTTTATTACATTTCGATTTATGTGTTTATTAATATTCGCTCAACTTTTCTAATTGCTATACAAAATGAAATTAACTTTCTGTTATTCTAATTGTTTGAATTATTGTTGCTATGTTCATTAACAAGTACAAAATGTTGGGGTATATATATATATGTATATATTTATTTTATAAATATATATATATAAAGGTGTGAATGAGAATGTACCTTTTAGAAAAGGTATAAATGAAAGTGTACCTTTTGGAAATGCACCTTTTGGAATGGTACCTTTTGGTTTAAAATGAACCATTGCGTCCATTCGGTTCAAAATGAACCATTACATCTATTGGTTCAAAATGAACAATTGTAACCTTTCAATTTGCACCCATTCATCTCTATAAATACCCCTAACCCTCATTTGATTTAAAAAGACATTACTTTTCCATATAATTTTTTCTTTGCAAAATTTTGCATATCTTTTCAGTCTTCTCTTTTGGAAAAAAAATTTCATAGTGTCGTGTGATTTACACCGTTATTTTGCATTCGTTGTTTACCGGCGTTTGAAGTACCGCTATACCGGTAAGGTTCTAAACCGTTCTATCCTGGGAAGAATTGTTCCATTAACCTTGGGTACCGAGAGGGGAATAAAAATTCCTTAAGAATAAACAGTGAATTCTGTTGGCTCGGTTTATTTATTGCATTTAATTTCATTCTTGCATTTATTATTGCTATTAATATTAACTTATTAATTATTTAAAATTAAATTAAGTAATACGGAAATAACAATCTTAAGGAAATTTTTATTTATTTTTTATTTTCGTATACTTATTTTAATTTTTTCCAAGCCTAAAACGTTTGTAGTTTTCTACTTGGATTCTTTTATTGAATTTCGTTATATTATTTTCTTTTTATTTCCAAGATTAAAACCTTTGTGGTTTTCTACTTGGATTTATTTATTAATTTTTTGTTTATATTATTTTGTTGAAGACTAAAATTTTTGGATTTTCTACTCCTATCGAGATTAAAACCTTCATTGTTTTCTACTCAAATTTTTGGAGATTAAAATCGTTACGATTTTCTACTCCATCGAAATTAAAACCTGTGTGGTTTTCTACTCAATTTTTATTGCAATTTGGAGATTAAAATCTTTGTGATTTTCTACTATAATTTTGTGTTAGTAATTTTTACTAATAGAATATTGGTTTAATTTTCAGAAATGGAATCTGAAATGAACATTGTTGTTCCTAACCAAGTTGCACATGCCCTTGCACCAGCGGAAAAACCTGGCAAGTTTTCCGGTGTTGATTTTAAAAGATGACAACAAAAGATGTTCTTCTATCTAACGACTTTAAGTCTATAAAAGTTCATCAAAGAAGAGGTTCCGAACCCGGATGAACAAGTGCCCGAAAAGGATAAATTTCTTGTGATTGAAGCATGGAAACATTCTGACTTCCTTTGCAAGAATTATATCTTGGGCGGGTTGGATGATACTTTGTATAATGTCTACAACACTATTACTACTTCGAAAGAACTTTGGGATGAGAAAAAGTATAAGGCTGAAGACGCTGGTTTGAAGAAATTTGTGGCAGCCAAATTTCTTGAATATAAAATGGTAGATTCTAAGGCTGTTGTGACACAAGTCCAAGAACTTCAAGTAATAATTCATGATCTTCTTAATGAAGGCATGATTGTTAATGAAGCATTTCAAGTGGCTGCATTTATTGAAAAATTACCTCCCGCATGGAAGGATTTTAAGAATTACTTGAAACACAAGCGTAAGAAAATGACGCTTGAAGACCTTATTGTCCAACTTAAGATTGAGGAAGACAATAGGGCTGCTGAAAAAAGAAGCCTTGGAAATTCTGCTATTTTAGGAGCAAATATTGTGGAATCTGCTCCTAGTGCCAAAAAGAGAAAGAAAAATTCTGGTCAGAAAAACCACAATAGAAAGAAAAGGTTCAAAGGTATTTGCTATAACTGTGGTAAATCTGGGCATAGATCCTCGGAATGTCGTGCACCGAAAAATAAGAATAAGGGTCAAGCCATTATGATCGAAATTGATGATATTGATATTGACGATTTATGTGCTGTTCTTTCCGAGTGTAACTTGGTTGGAAATCCAAAAGAATGGTGGATTGACTCTGGTGCTACCCGCCATGTTTGTGCTACCAAAGGGATGTTCACTTCCTATGCTTTATCCGGTCCTGAGGAGAAGCTGTTTATGGGAAACTCGTCAACTGCCAAAGTCGAGGGAGTTGGAAAGATTTGTTTGAAGATGACTTCGGGCAAAATTGTGACGCTGAACAATGTACTCCATGTGCCTGAAATTCGTAAGAATTTGATCTCGACATCACTTCTGGTCAAGAACGGATTTAAGGTTGTATTTGTTTCTGATAAAGTTGTAATAAGTAAGAATGATGTGTATGTCGGAAAGGGTTATCTTAATGATGGTCTTTTCAAACTCAATGTAATGACAACTGATAATAATATTAATAATAATGATTCTTTTGCTTATTTACTTGAGTCAGATAATTTATGGCATGCACGTTTGAGATACGTTAATCATAAATCTTTACAGAAAATGATAAACATGGAAGTATTGCCAAAGTTTGAATGCAATCAATTAAAATGTCAAATATGTGTGGAATCAAAATTTGCAAAACATCCCTATAATTCCATCGAAAGGAATTCTGAACCTTTGGACTTGATTCATACAGATATTTGCGATATGAAGTCAATACCATCTCGGGGTGGAAAGAAATATTTCATCACATTTATTGACGATTGCACCAGATATTGCTATGTATATTTACTTAATAGCAAAGATGAGGCAATTGATGCATTCAAACAATATAAAACTGAAGTTGAAAATTAACTTAATAAAAAGATTAAAATGATCAGAAGTGATAGAGGTGGTGAATATGAATTTCCTTTTCAAGAAATATGTCTAGAAAATGGAATTATTCATCAAATGACGGCTCCGTATACACCACAATAAAATGGAGTTGCGGAAATGAAGAATCGAACATTGAAAGAAATGATGAATGCTTTGCTACTAAGTTCTGGTTTACCTCAGAACTGTAGGGGGAAGCTGTCCTCACAGCTACACAAATACTCAATAGAGTACCCTACATTAAAACACAAACCATTCCATATGAAAAATGGAAAGGTAGGAAACCAAACTTGAATTACTTCAAAGTGTGGGGGTGTCTAGCAAAAGTTCAAGTTCCTAAACCGAAACAGGTTAAAATATGACCGAAAACAATAGATTGTGTTTTCATTAGATATGCTAACAACAGTAAAGCATATCATTTTCTAGTTTACAAATCAGAAATTCCCGATATTCATTCTAATACGATAATAAAATCAGATAATGCTGAATTCTTTGAAAACATTTTCCTGTATAAGAATGAAGGTGAATCACTTGGTGAAAAACCCAAGCGACCTCAGAAAATTATGGAGGAAAATGTGCCCAATATTGAGAAACCAAGACGTACCAAACGTCAAAGGGTATCTAAGTCTTTTGGTCCAGATTTTCTAACATTTTTGTTAGAAAATGAGCCTCAGACTTATAGGGAAGCAATGAATTCTTCTGAATCTCAATATTGGAAAGAAGCGGTCAATAGTGAAATTGAATTCATATTGAATAACCATACGTGGGAATTGGTTGATCTTCCTCTAGGTAATAAGCCACTAGGCTATAAATGGATTTTTAAAAGAAAATTGAAAGATGATGGTACTATTGACAAGTATAAGGCAAGATTAGTTGTCAAAGGGTTTAGACAAAAAGAAGGTCTAGATTACTTTGATACATACTCACCAGTCACAAGAATTATATCTATTCGACTGTTAATTGCTTTGGCTGCTATGTATGGTCTTCAAATCCATCAAATGGATGTGAAAACAGCCTTCTTAAATGGAGAATTGGAGGAAGAAATATATATGGAACAACCCGAAGGGTTTATTATCTCCGGGCAAGAAAATAAGGTTTGCCGACTTGTTAAGTCTTTATACGGACTTAAACAAGCACCTAAATAATGGCATGCTAAATTTGACACAGTAATGTTGTCAAATGGTTTCAAGATTAGCAAGTGTGATAAATGCGTATATATAAAAAACACTCATAATCATGAAGTCATTGTTTGTTTATATGTGGATGACATGTTAATAATGAGTAAAAATATTAATGACATTAATGCCACAAAATGAATGCTATCCAAGTCATTTGATATGAAAGACTTAGGAGTTGTAGATTTTATTCTAGGAATAAAAATCTACAAAACTCCTCAAGGTCTAGCATTATCACAATCTCATTATATTGAAAAGGTACTTGATAAGTTCAAGTATTTGAATTTCAAAGAAATGAAAACACCAATCGACTTAAATCTTGCTCTTGCAAAGAACAAAGGTGAAAGTGAGTCTCAAGTGGATTACGCTCAAGTTTTAGGATGTTTAATGTACATCATGAATTGTACTCAATCAGATATTGCTTGTGCAATAAGTAAGCTGAGTCGATACAGGAGTAATCCAAATAGTACGCATTGGATAGCAATGAGACGTGTGTTGGGATATTTAAAACATACCCAAAATTATGCTTTGCATTACAAAAATTATCCAGCAGTAGTTGAAGGTTATAGTGATGCAAATTGGATCACCGGGTCAACCGAAAGCAAATCCACTAGTGGATATGTGTTTACGGTTGGTGGGGGAGCAGTGTCTTGGAAATCCTTTAAGCAAACTTGCATCGCTTGTTCTACAATGGAATCTGAGTTCATTGCTTTGGATAAAGCCGGTGAAGAAGCTGAATGGCTTCGAAATTTCTTAGAAGATATTCCATTCTGGCCCAAACCGTTAACTCTGATAAGCATACATTGTGATAGTCAAGCAGCTATCGGAAGGGCTGGAAGTGTTATGTACAATGGAAAATCTCGCCATATACGTCGACGGCATAACACTGTTAGACAATTAATCTCTAGTGGAGTTATCACGATTGATTACGTAAGATCAAAAGATAACGTGTCGGATCCATTAACAAAAGGCCTATCCAGAGAATTAGTTGAAAAATCATCGAGGGGAATGGGACTGTGGCCTAGGACAAGTCATCATGGCGGTAACTCTACCTAGTAGACTGGAGATCCCAAGAACTAGGTTCAAGGAGAATACAAAGTTGTGCATGATGGTTCAACATTGTCAAAATTACTAAACCCATTCTCATGATGAGACAATGTTCAGAAACAAGGATAAACCTAAAAATGGAAGGTTTTTAATGATTCCTAAGTTTGACGTAAATTTGATCAAATAGTGTATTTACGGAATACACATTTAGGAATCACCTATGTGAGTGTGAAGTGTGAGCCGCTTCAAGGAGAATAAAAGAAGGCCAGTTCTCTAAGCACTTATGAGACCAGGCGGTGTTCATGGCTAAAACGAACACAACAGTGAGAACCAAAAAGCGGATAAGAATTAATTGTGTGACTTATATTGTCTTAGTATATACAAAAAGTCGACGGTTCAAAGATATCGCATCTACCGATTGGCGAGTATACTCGATATATGTTCACTACGGAAAGTTCAAAGGGAAGCCTACTTATTCAGATGCAGTTATTTCTTAGTTGTGAATCACACAGTTTTATGCATAGTTTTCAAAACTTGGCATTCTCCATTCATGTGGGGGATTGTTGGGGTATATATATATATATTTATTATACACACATATATATATATATATGTAAAGGTGTGAATGAGAATGTACCTTTTAGAAAAGGTATAAATGAAAGTGTACCTTTTGGAAAGGTGCCTTTTGGAATGGTACCTTTTGGTTCAAAATGAACCATTGCATCCATTCGGTTCAAAATGAACCATTACATCTATTGGTTCAAAATGAACAATTGTAACCTTTCAATTTGCACCCCTTCATCTCTATAAATACCCCTAGCCCTCATTTGATTTAAAAAGACATTACTTTTCCATACAATTTTTTCTTTGCAAAATTTTGCATATCTTTTCAGTCTTCTCTTTTGGAAAAAAAATTTCATAGTGTCGTGTGATTTACACCGTTATTTTGAGTTCGTTGTTTACCGGCGTTTGAAGTACCGCTACACCGATAAGGTTCTAAACCGTTCTATCCTAGGAGGAATTGTTCCATTAACCTTAGGTACCGAGAGGGGAATAAAAATTTCTTAAGGACAAACAGTGAATTCTGTTGGTTCGGTTTATTTATTGCATTTAATTTCATTCTTGCATTTATTATTGCTATTAATATTAACTTATTAATTATTTAAAATTAAATTAAGTAATATGGAAATAACACAAAAATGGTAGGAAAGAAAATCTAAAGAAGCCCATATTATTTTATAGAAATTCAATATAAATAATAAGGACATATTTACCATCTTACATATAATATATTGTAGTATGAATAAATTGTTACTTCAGTTTTTTCAATTTATGTATTTATTAGCATTCACTCAACTTTTTCTGATTGTTATTTTTGATGCAATAAGCTTTTCTAATTGCTATATAAAATTTCTAATTACGTGAATCATTATTGCTATGTTCACTAATAAAGATAAACATGATAGAAAAAAAAAATTAAAAAAGTCTAAGTTATTTTATGAAATAATCAAATACAAATAAAGATATATTTGTTATATAATATATTACAGCATGAATAATATTCTTGCTTTAGTTTTAAATTATAGAATAGATTATTATTTATTATTACTATGAATTAAATAAATAAAATTTTATAATAATAAACTTTCAATATTTATAATAATAAATTACGTTAAAAATTATTTAATAATTATTTTTTAATATTTAATGATTTCAACAGTTCACTATTAATCTTTATATGTGTTTCATGTCTACTTTGCCATTGCCAATATCTCAATATCTAAAAAAAATTGTAAAATAAATAAATAATTTATTTTTTGTAAAATTTGATGTTACTATAAATGAGTCAATTTGCCTATTTATAATCTTAATTCCCCTCCCCCCATATCTCATATCTCTCGATATGGGATAGAAATTAGTTAAAAAAATAATAAATCTCCATCTTATCTATTTTTCTATTTATAATCTGCAAATCTTCTCTCATAAGAAACTATTTCAGTAGTATCTTCAAATGCGCTGTGTAGCGCTCATCTTTAATTTCTTAAAATATTGATCAAGTTCAAACAATGGTTGAACTTGACAGCTGTAACCACTTTTGTCAACATATCTGCTGGATTATCAGTGGTCCGAATTTTTTAAAGTAATATTTCACTTTTCTCCATAATCTCACGTATAAAATGATACCGAATATTGGTGTGCTTTGTCCTTGCATGATAAACTTGGTTCTTTGCTAAATGAATAGCACTTTGGCTATCACAATGTACTTTTATGTGCTTTTATCTAACTCTTAGTTCACCAAGCAACCCTTAAAGCCAAATTACTTCTTTACCAACCTCTGATATTGTCATGTACTCTGCTTTCGTAGTAGATAAGGCAACTATTGATTGTAACGTAGACTTTCAACTAACCGGCCCCTTAGCAAGTGTAAACGCATAACCAGTAGTTGATCGACGTTTATCAAAATCACTAGCATAGTCGAAATCACAATATCCAACTACACATTGACCATCTTTCTCATCCCGCTCAAATATCAATCCAATATCTACGGTGTTTAGAATATACCGTAGAATCCATTTCACAGCTTGCCAATGGTCCTTACCAGGATTATGCATATACCTGCTCACAACTCCAATTGCTTGTGAAATGTCCGACCTTGTACACACCATAGCATACATCAAGCTACCAACAATATTTGCATATGAAACCTTTGACATGTATTCCCGTTCCGCTTTATTTTTAGGAGATGAAGATGTATTGAGCTTCATATGAGGTGCAAACGGTGTACTTACATGTTTTGAATTTTCATTCAAGCCAAAACGTTGTAGTACCTTCTTCAGATATTGTTTCTTATTCAAACAAAGCTTTCCTCTCTTCTTATCTCTGTATATCTCCATGCCCAAAATTTTCTTGGCTTCACCCAAGTCTTTCATTTCAAACTCATGATTCAGTTGAGCCTTCAACTTATAAATTTCTTATAGATTCTTTGAAGCTATCAACATATCATCAATATACAGGAGAAGATATATGAAAGATCCATTTTGTAGCTTGTGCAAATATACATAGTGATCGTATTTGCTTCTTGTGTACTTTTGCCTCATCATAAAATTGTCAAATCATTTATATCACTGCCTCAGAGATTGTTTCAATCCGTACAATGATTTTTTTTAATTTACATACCCATTTTTCTTCTTCAACAATCTTGAACCCTTATGGCTGAGTCATATAGATTTTCTCTTCTAAGTCTCCATGTAGAAATGTAGTTTTTATATTAAGTTAAACGAGATGTAAATCCAAATGTGCTACCAAGGCCAATAAAATTCTAATAGATGAATGTTTTACAACTGGAAAAAATATTTCATTATAATCAATTCCTTCCATCTGAGCATGGTCTTTAGCTACCAATTTTGCCTTATAGCAAACATCGTTCTTGTTAGGAAATCCTTCTTTCTTTGTAAATACCCATTTGCATCCAATTGCCTTCTTTCCCTTTGAAAGATTAACTAGCTTCCATGTCTGATTCTTTCCAAGGGACTGTATTTTATCATCCATGATTTTTCTCCACTTCTCATTTTTTGAACTTTGGGCAGTTTCACTATAAGTGTTAGGAATACCATCATTTGCAATTAGAGATGTATATGCCACCATATCATCAAATCGAGCAGGTTTATGAATCTCTTATCGTGGCCTATTTATTGCAATAGATTCTTGTTGTTGTGGAGGTTCTTGTGTTGGAACCTCTTCTTCACCTGACTCCACCTCTACTATAGGAGTTTCTTCATCTATTTTATTTATTGTTGGGTCAACAATTCTTCTTTCAAACTCCACCTATTGTGGAGTATCATCTGTTAGCTGCATAATTTTATTTGTTACCTTTTTCAATATGGTAGACTTATCAAAGGTAACATCTCTGATAAAGACTATATTCTTTATCTCTAGACACCAAAGACGAAGTCCTTTCACACCAGTGGTAATCCCCATAAAGAACGCTTTCTTTGCCCTCAGATCTAACTGTGATTCCTTAACATGGTAGTATACAGTGGAACTAAACACAAGTAAGGAATTATAATCAGTAGCAGATTTTTTAGACCACATCTCCAAAGGTATTTTACCACTAATAGCAACTGATGGTAAGCGATTAATAAGATGAAATGCATATGTCACAGTCTCAGCTCAAAATTGCCTGCCCAATCAAGCATTGGACAACATACACCAAAATTTCTCCACCAATATCCGGTTTATGAGTTCTGCCACCCTTATTCTGTTGTGGTATATCTCTAATTGTGAAGTTTCTGACAATGCCTTCATCTTGACAGAATTTTAAAAATGGATCGCCTTTATACTCTCCACCATTATCTCTGCGGAGACATTTGACTTTTCTGCCCGTCTGAGTCTCCACCATCTTTTTTTATATGAGAAAAACTCTCAATACTTCATCATTCTTCTTCATAGTATACACACATACTCTCCAAGAGAAGTCATCAATAAAGTTATAAAATAATATTTTTCTCCCATTAAAGCTGTCTTAGAAGGACCTCATATATCTGAGTGAACATAGTCTAAAATACCCTTGGTATCATGGATTCCAGTACCAAACTTCACTCTAGTCTGCTTACCTTTGACACAATGCTCATATAAATCTAACTTTTGGGGTTGCACTCCTTTCAGTAATCCTTGATCTGACAAAAGTTTCAAGGATTTATCGCCAACATGCCCCAAGTGCATATGCCATAATTTGGTTGCTTTCAACTCCTAATAATTACTGAAAGCTACTGCTGCTATCCCAATAATTGCATCACCCTGATAGTAATACAAGTTATTGGCCTTTCTTAATCCTTTCATTATCACCAGTGCACCAGATATGATTTTTATTACTCTATCTGCTGTATTTACAATGAAACCCTTTGATTTTAGAACTCCCACAGAGATGAGATTTTTCTTTAAACTCGGTACATATCAGACATTTGTCAAAATCCTGATTGATCTATCATGATTCCTTAATTGGATTATACCAACCCCTTTAATCATACATAGACCATCATTTGATGTGTAAACAGTTGCTTATTTTAGTTCTCTAAAGTCAAAGAACCAATTTCGATTGGGATACATATGATGGCTACAACCTGAATCAAGTAGCCATACACTAGAAGAGCTTGTTGATGGCACAACAGCTAATAAAAGGTCTGAGTTTTCATTATCACACTCAGCTGCATTTGAATTCACGACAGCTTTCCTTTTATCAGATTTGCTTTTATTACTCAGCTTGGGACAATTTATTTTCCAATGTCCTTTCTCCCGACAAAAAGTATATTCATCTTTAGTTGGTCTGAATTTCGATCTCCCCTTCTTTTCTCTCTTCCTGCTTTGAGAGCAACCTCTCACTATCAATGCTTCTGCTGTTCCACTTGAACTCTCTTTCTTGTCTTTCTTTCGTAGCTCGTAACTGTATAGTGTAGTAGTTGCTTCAGAGAGAGTCACTTCAGCCTTCTCATGGAGTAGAGTTATTTTAAGAAATCTAAACTCTTCTGGAAGGGACCTTAACAGCATCAAAGCTAAATTTTCATCTTTGAAAGTCATATCCAAATTCATCAAATCAGCTATCAGCTGATTAAAATTGGTGATGTGCTCATTCATAGTGGTACCAAGAACATAAGTGAAGCTAAACAATCTCTTCTTCATATGAAACTTGTTTTGACTTTTTTTTTTCAAAAAAGTTTCCTCCAATGTCTTTCACAATTTGCTTGCGAAAATTTTTTTAGAGAACACATATTTCTGTTCTCTAGAAAGGCACGATCGAATGGCACCACAAGCCACATGATTGATGGCTTTTAAATTTTTTTATCAATATTTTCTGATTTCTCTTATTTAATGGTAATGTCTAGACCTTGCTAAAAGAGAGTGTCTAGAACCTCAATTTGCCACATACCAAAATGGCCCGTACTATAAAAAATTTCCACTGCAAATCTAGCATTTTGTACAACAGTCATTCACCAAATTGACGAAGTGAATGTTATCTCCTTTATAGTGGATGATTTGTCTAAGTCGTCTGACATCTCTGCTTCAAAAATTATTTAATAGCTAATAAATGCGGAATACAAATAATTTAAAAAAATCTTTTCTAATGTAGAAGATCAGACTGGGCTGCAACCACGTAGCATACTCAGAAAATCTTGACTCTGATACTAATTATTAGTGAAAAATTAATCCAATTTCCACAACACATATTATAATAAAAAACATAAAAATGAAGTTGTTTTCCAAATAAGAAAATATGTTTTATTTAGCGCATATATATGATTCTAAGAAATGAATTATAATTAACAAAATAATAATAATAATAATAATAATAGTAATAATAGTAATAATAATAAATTTTCTTATAAAACAGGCTGGTCTTGATATTATATATATTTTTTTGTTAAATTATTATTCTCTGTGTCCCAAATAAATATGCTCACTTTTATTTTATAGATATTAAAAGAAATAATTATTTTTATTAAAAATATAAAATTGCATGCATTTTTTCTAATAAATAATTAATATATATTTCTTGGACGGTGAATGATATAATTATAATTATCAATTTAATTATTTTACATGCGCTGCTAAGAGATCTTCAAGAAAGAGAAATTTTTTTATCAAACCCAAGTTGATTTAAAAGAGAAAGAATTGCATGTCAACATATCCATATAGATATTCTCGTGGTTCCTCTTAAAAAAATAGGAAAAAATCAATAATATCCAATTGAAAAAGGAAGAAGCTTTAAGCCCGTCTTTCTATCGTGTTTCTTTGTATATATATATACTTTATTGACAAAATCCTGAGTTGAATTTCTCTATGCTTGATCTGAGAAAAATTTTATTGTAATTTTTCAAATCTTATTCTTCCAAATTTTCATGAATGGATGGATTTCTTAATTTCCGTTGCATCAGAAAATTTTATATAATTTAGTTTCATTTGTATTTTGTATTTCTTGATTATAGCCATGCATGATTGTAATTAAAATATCAGAATCAGATTAGTCCTAAATCTAATATGTTGATTTGGACTACAGACACTAGGAAACAACATCGGAAGATGAGTAGAAGTATTACGAATTAAGAACAACTTCATCATCTTAATGAATCAGTTCCAAGTTTCGTGACTAGGGTCCATTAAACCCCAGGATTCAAGTTTCGGGACAGAAACGAAGTGACCTTGTGGGTCACCGAGGGAGAGGCCAATGATGGAATCAGTTCCAGCCTTGAAGATGGATCCGGTCTTCACGTACAGGGTATATACACATTGATCATCCTGAATGATGATTTACCAAAATAGAACAGATCATGAGATCTAAAATACATTATCACAAATGAATTAAAATAAGTTATGAATTATTTACTACTCACGCGGTCATTTCCAGTAGCTGCAGAGAGAAGAGAGAGCAAGAGTACAGAGATGCAGAGACTCTTCTTCATATGCAAACTCACAAAATTACGCAGCTTATGAAATTAAAATTCATTCCAACTTCTTTGACAAAATAAATAAATAAATAAAATAAGAGACCCTTGTGGATGAAAATGAATTCAAGTAATAAGACTGAGAGCACGTCAAAGCCTTGCAGAATATCAATTTACTAAACCAAGCACTAACTGTACTTACGGTTAGTTTTTGTTTTTCAAACAATATTCAAGTTAGGAACCATAATCAAAATTAAAATTGATCAATGACGTTTCATATGCTCTTCTTCCACGAAAATAAAAATTAGGGAACAAATAAGTTGAAATGATGCTTCTCTATTAGAGTTCCATTCCTACAGTGACGGAATATATGCTGGCCGTGAGCATGTTGACAGTTGCGACACCTCCAGCTTATTCAACACGGCATGAGAAACAAAAACAATCCGATTAACATTTAACCAACCCATTTACAAGTTATAAGAAATTTTGTACGACCATGATAAAAACCTTCACAAACTCAAGTCACTTGTCCCTCTCTCTCTTTGGATAGACAAACCCTTACATAGGCTCCTTCTTTTTTATTTTTTTATTTTTCTTTTATTTTTATAAGACAGACATTTCTTACAAAGGCATATGTACAACAATATTGCTGAACAAGAACATCAGTAGAGAATGCACTAGGAAATAATTTTTCCTATTTTTTGCTAGATCCACCTGCCAAAACCAAATGCCACTTGATTCATCATCAAATTCAAAATATTTATTGATGTTTAAACTAGTATGCATTGGTCAACATTAAGAGAGAGGAAAAAAGAAAGCTGCTACATACACATTCATCATTTTCAAAATAAACAAAAAACTTAAAGAAATCGGTTAACCCTTGTGATGCAAGTGGGCAGGAAGTTGTCAAGTCTGTGTTAGTGTAGTTAAAAACAAAAGGCACACTCATCACCTAAAGCGCAAAACGCAGAAAAAACGTTCACTTCATTGAAGTAAAACCTAATTTATCTAAAATAATTAAATAGCAAATACAAGACAATATGCCAAACAAAACTGGAAATCCTCACAAACAAAAATCAAAAGACTAGAAACATTATGAAAGTTCAAACATCATTTCACATGTCAAGAAAGACTGGCTTTGTAAATTAAGAGATAAAAATATTTAAGAAAAGAACTTAATTCTAAAACTAATATAGCAAATAGTTTACTCCTCACTTAATCCTTAACGCTTTGATTATCAAATTCAGATTCATATCCTTCAACATCTATTTCATAATAATCCAAGTTAGCCCCAAGATCTTTGTGAGGTTGAGCCTTTTGAACTAACTCTTGACTTTGCTAACTTTGTTTGATTTCTTATGGCCCTACTTGGTTCTCCAACACCCATTGCTTTTGCCACAGCACCCCATGTCAAGCCACCACTATCATCTTCTAAAATTACCATCTCATCTTCAGCATTGTCCTCAGTTGTGTCTATGGCACTACCCATTTTACCAATTAACCATTCATTGCTTTAATCTATGTCATCCAATGAAATTGGATCAATAATATCTCGTTGATCATAATGAGCTTTGAGAGCTTGATTATGCTTGATAAAAATCAAATCATTCAATCTTTGATGAGCTTTGAAAACCAATTTGATGAAAAAATAGCAAATAAATAGAATATGCCCTCTTTGACCAAAATACTATTACTAAATAATAAGTTTTACAAAGAAATAAATATAATAAATGACCAATTTGGCAGCTTTCATATTATTTAGGAATATAAAATTATATAGTCAAAAGTAACTATTAGTTAGGAATATAAAGAGTCCCATAATCAAAGGTAACTAAAAGAATTTATTTTTATTAATAATACTCCTTCAGGAGATATGAAAAGATGATGGGAAAAAAAGCAAGCGCTTTGTAATTCTACAGTAAAAGTGCAAAGCACAGAAAAGCGTGTGCTTTACTAAAGTTGTACGCTTCAAACGTATGAAAAGCAATAGCATGTTCCAGCGCTTCGCTTTAAGTGCACCAGGCAAGCACTTTTAACTACACTGTTCTGTGTAGAGATCACAAGGGGCAAATATGATGTCATCAGAAATGGTGAGAACAATGATGAAAGAGGGAAATATACTAGTGATGGCATTATAGAAATTACCTCATATCAGTTGCTTGAGCTACCAAGATCGAAGTCCATTGTGTAATCATATTCAATTGTTGGAATTACGGAGGCTACAAATTTCAAAAATAAGAAAAGATACCTACAAAGTATACATTTCCAATAATGAGATACATATGATGGAAAAAAAGAAATGTAGCGGATAAGAAGATACTTGAATGCATGTTATCTTACTAAGACACCAAAAGAAGACAAGATATTAGAGAGAGAAGAAAAAAAAAAGGAAAGAACTCACTTATCAACTTCAGGCTCTACTCCACGTGACATTAAAACATCTATAATTTTCTTCATGACAGCCCCATGTAGGCATGGATGTACAGATGCATGCTTTCCAGACAAGTGCGGGTGGTCTTCAATAGTTACCTGCATGCAATTAAACTTAAAACATGGAGAATCCTCTAAACTAGATGAGAAGGGATAGCAAATTACTGCAGGAATGTACTATGTTGAACTAAAAACTGATCTGTAAAAACCTTGACTTCCACAGTTTTCTCCATTGCATTTCAGAGTTCAGAGAACATGGTACATGTGTTTAAAATCATATCATCAAGTTCATGGCCCTATATATCCCTGATAATGAGGGAAATAATAAATTAACAATTTGATAAACGTGAATTCCCAAACAAAATTCCTAGTAAACATGATTTTCATTTTTTGATCTCATTTTGACACCTAGAGAAAAGGAGTCCACAACATGTTTAAAATATGGCAGACCTGTATCCCCGATCAACCTCCTTGCCCGAGTTCTCAATTCTGGCCTTAAAATAGGTTTCCCAAAGATTGCACCCTGTTCTTTCATTATCTTCAACATGTTCACCTCAGCCAACTTATACCTTCACGAATAGTGATTCGTCAATGGAAGTTAACTTTCTGGTTCTAACTAAACAAATTAGCTAATGAAGATGAATAAAAGGATTAAATTATTAATTAGTTGAAACTGGTAATATTTATTGTTAGTCCTCACCTCTCAACGGACCATCTATCAATGGAGTTTTTGAGAACTTTATTTTTCTTCTGCTTGTAAACTACAATTTGATTCTTCTTTTCACGTTTTGATTTCTTCTTCTGGGTCTTGCAGTTAGACCCACAGTGTTTTTTCTTGTGATGCATCCTATCCCATAATTTATCCTCCTTCACATCACTTTCCTTCTCATCATCAGTTCCTTCACTCTCTTTCTGATCTACATTGTAATGATTAAGATTTTAAACATGAACCTTTTTAATTAATATTGATAATTAATAATGTATAGTGATAAAAGTAATGTGGATAAATACTATAAGCAGATAATAGTGAATAGAATATCTCAAAATTTACTAAAGAAATTATTTTTACTGTTTTACAAGACTAAAACTCGATTTAGAATCAATGGTTAAGAATAAGAGTGCACAATAGTTATTATGAGCATTTTCTCACTTGATTAAACTATATGTATATATGTGTGTGTGTGTACATGTGTGTGTGTGTGAAAATTTCTCATTTCTTTTTCCATCTCCCACGCCATTTTCCTCCACCATCACTATCTTCTCTATTTTCTTTGTCCTTTCATAAAAGAATCAAGGGAAAATATATCTTTTTCAGTATTCTTTTTAAGAGAATTAGTTAGAGTATGTGAGATTATCAACAAGAGATCAAAGAAAAAGAAGAAAAAGGGAGAAGAAGAGGGATTGTGAATGAGGTATGTGCTTATGTATTATAATTTGTAAATATATGAATTTTTATGAATTTAATGTTTGAATTGGTTGATTGAGTCATCTATAATGAATTGTTACTTAAAAGTATTGTTTAATGGATTGATGAGTGAAAAATAAATTCAAAGAAACTTATAAGTGATGAGTATGATTTTTAATTCAATCTTTATAAGAAATGAGTGGTTTGATGTTGTTTTTAGCTATAAGTTATTGTTAAAGATTGATTAATTGATGTTTGAGTAGATTATTTGATATAAAACTCTTTTTATGTTAAAAAATTAGTTTTTGATTCATTTTTATCATAGATCTTGAATATGTTTATGTTTAAGTGGTTGAGTGTGCAAAAATACATAATTTTAGCCAATGACACGGCTAAGTCAGTGGGCATGTCTAGTGACACGGCCAGTGACATGATCAAGTCAGTGGGTGTGTTTAGTGATACGGGCAGTGACAAGGCCAAGTCAGTAGGTGTGTCACATGCTGTTAAAAATTTCTATTTTCTTTGATGAGAGACACGGGCAGTGACACAGCCAAGTCAATAGATATGTTACATGCTGTCAAAATTTTCTATTTTTTTTATGAGAGACACGGCCAGTGATATGACCAAGTCAGTGGGTGTGTTTAGTGTCACGGGCAGTGACACGGTCAAGTCAGTGGATGTGTAACATGCTGTCAAAAATTTTAATTTTCTTTGATAATACACACGGCCAGTGACATGACCAAGTAAGTGGATGTGTTTAGTGACACGGGTAGTGACACGACCAAGTCAGTGGGCATGTCACATACTGTCAAAAATTTCTATTTTCTTTGATAAGAGACACGGGCAGTGACACGACCAAGTTAGTGGGCGTGTCACATGCTATCAAAATTTTCTATTTTCTTTGATGAGAGACACGGTTAGTGACATGGCCAAGTCAGTGAATGTGTTTAGTGACACGGGTAGTAACACAGCCAAGTTAGTGGGTGCATCACATGCTGTCAAAAAATTTTATTTTCTTTGAAGAGAGACACGGCCAATGACATGGCCAAGTCAGTGGGTGTGTCACATGCTGTAAAAAATTTTTATTTTCTTTGATGCAAGACACGACCAGTGACATGGCCAAGTCAGTGGGTGTATCACATGCTGTCAAAATTTTTTATTTTTTATTGATGAGAGACATGGCTAAGTCATTTAACATAACTTGGCCATGTTCAATACCCTTCCCCCCAAAAGTTGATAAAAGTATTGTACCATTGAAATGATATACACAATTCAGTGTTAATCAAAACTAATGAATTGCTCAAATCATACTAATTTTAGATCTAGTTTTGGATTGAATGACTAACTAAATGAAGGTTAATCATAGTAATAGTGGGCATCTCTTGCCATTAATGGACACATTGTGTCATCAGTGATAATGGACATAATTATCATTATATATATATTCTTGAGACTTGGCATTACAAATGCTACACTAACCTGTTATCCAAATCTATGATCTGAGTTCAGTATGTATGAGCATATTTAATAAAGATGTCTAAATTGAAAATATATGTGAATATGATAGTTGTGAATAATGGAAGAAATGCAAATAATAATATAAGTCAATTACTTGAAATTGACTTACTGTGTTATAATGTGAAGGTGATTGGTAATATATATATTAATATTTACAAGTGAAAGTTCTAATGCATGGAATAAAAATGTTATGCTCATGTTATTGAATTAATTAATAACTTTATAGGTGTGGTAATAATTGAAAGTGTATATAACGGTATAAGATATAAAATGCTCCAAAATATAATACTAAATTTAAATGCTGAAAATTATAGATTGAATGAAATTATTTTATATGTGAAATTAAAAAGTAAGACTTATTGAAAAATAAAATAAGCGTATTGTGAGTAATGTTATCAAATGAGAAAATAAGTCTTAAATAAAATGATTCATAAAGAGAAAAGTTGCAATACCGAAAATATAGTATAACATAATGACTTTTATAAAGTTAAAGTTATTATTTTATGTAATTAAAATATTATGTTGGTTTGTAATTGAAAATAGTTAATATATTGAAATATTTCTTAAAACTAAGTGTTATTACTACATTACCATAAATATTTTTCTTTAATATTAAGTGATAAAATATGTTTATACAAACACCACTAAACTTTGCTTAGCGTGTTAGAATTATTTTTTGACATGTAGGTATCAGGATATCGAAGCAAGTTAAGAAGTGAAATTAAGGATTTCAGAAAATTATCTATAGTACATATAGAGATCTTTTGTATATTGTACTTTAAAATTATGAAATGTATGTATGCGATTTATTTTGGCTATTTGAGAGATTGTACAAATTTGTAAACATGAAAGGAATATATGTATTTAGAGGATGAAGTTTGAGATTCTCGTGAATGATTATCAAATAAAGGAATGTATTATATATTTATTTGATTTGACAAACTTAAGATAATTATCTAGATTATAATTAGTATTTGAACTATTGGAGATTAGTCTAAATGTTGGACTTATAAGTATTGTATTATATAGGTTGTATTATTTTTTAAAAATTTTTATTAGTTGGAAGAGAACTTTATAAATAAATTAATTTAAGTACTGATAATATATCAAATAACATTATCTTATAGTTCTAATAAGAATTATGGAAATGTTATATACATCGTCTTCATCACTTACCACCTTCACAGCGTTCTCTTCTTCTTCTTCTGCATCTTCTACTTTATCTTCGTTTCCCTTGACATTATATGACAAAATAATATCGCGCTTATCTGCAACATGCCTAGTCAAGTACCTAACCTGCCGGCGCTGGCCCCATTTGACCATTCCAGTACCCTTGAGCCGAGAACAAAGAGAACCGTTCCTTGTAACAGCAGTATTTCAAGACCTAGAATTTGCTGGTGATTTTGAGACTTTATAAGGTGCGATTGAAGGAACCGCCCAGAAATGCCATAAATTTCTCTTCTCGGCGAGTTCATGAGGTGGAATTCTCCGATAAAGTGCTATTCTGCTGCAGTTTCTGATCCTATAGTGTACTTTTCGTCCAATGCCGGCAGCTTTTTTCCATCCGATTTAGTACAGTTACTCTCACTGAAGTACTCTTGGAGAGAGTAAACGCTTGGAAATCTCAGGGATGCCCTCATTCTAGTCTTCTCATTCACCTAAAATAAAAAAACAAAAACGATTTAAATTTCAAAACGAAGTGATCTAAACACATACATGATAATATCGAGCATCCAATAAAAAGAAGTAAACAGATTAATTATTATTATAATTAAAAGATAGTACTGTTTTTATCTACCATAACAATCCGTATTGAGTTAAGTTGATCTGGAAACTTATAAGGGAATTTTGAGTGATCAATCTCATAGAATGAACCCACTTTAATGTGCTCTGCAGGATCTGCAAACATAAAACTACACTGATTGGTGGGTCTTTCATGAGATAAAAGAAGAAGAGCAAACGACATTAATTGTGTACGTGGTTGCCTAAGTGAATATGAGAGAGAGCAATTATGGACAAGAAAAGTTTGATTCAGATCAGATTATATCAGAGAAAAAGTACCAATTGTAGAAGACATTGGCAGCAATTGTCCGTCCAGAAATGTTTCTTTTGCGGCGGCTTCTTCGGGCCTTTGTTACTGCCTTTTTAAGCACATCATCTCCTGCA
Source organism: Garcia nutans (assembly GCA_947685225.1). Classification (NCBI taxonomy): domain Eukaryota; kingdom Viridiplantae; phylum Streptophyta; class Magnoliopsida; order Malpighiales; family Euphorbiaceae; genus Garcia; species Garcia nutans. The sequence goes on along the minus strand of CANTUV010000029.1, from coordinate 8,177,730 downwards.
TGCATACATAAATAATAATAATAATAATAATAATAATAATAATAATAATAATAATAATAATAATAATAATAATTATTATTATTATTATTATTATTATTCATGCATTACATACAATTATACGGTGCTGAACAGTATATTTGATCGCTGATCGTGCGGTTTATAAATTGTAATCATTCTTCTGTAAATTCTTTTTCTGAAGGTGGTGGCTAATTCTTTTGTTTTAGCAGCGTAGCATGCTAAACGAGCTAGACGTGTGGGTTAATTACATGCCTATGGCACGCGTGAAAACAACTGCAGTCTAATTATTGCCTTATTGGCTTGCAAATCAATTCGTTGTTGATAGGTTTAGGCGCGTGGAAAGAAATGAGAGTGGGTTAATGTGAACCTGAGAATAACAGAAAATTGGAATCTTTGGAGAGAGAGGAGATGCATTTGTAGTGAGCCCTGCAGCTGCATCATCAATCTCCATGGTAGCTGGTGATCTACAACAAAAATGGCTTCGAGTTAATTCTCTCTTAAATCACTAAAACACATATAAGATTTTCAAGTTAATAATTAGAAACATTGTTAATCAGTTTTCATTAATATTCATCCAATTTTATTTGAAACTACTTGAAAAAGAAAGAAACAGCAGGACAGAGACATAGAAGAGTTTTTGGGCAGAGAGAGTTTGAAAATGGAAGAATTTCTAAGTTTAGTAAAGGATTTTAAATATTGCGGCTTTGTAAGATGATTCAAACAGCATGATGGTAATACTTGTAAAGCAGAGAGAACAAATAAGAAACAGAAAGGGACAATGGTAAATTGATGCAATAGTTGAGTGTTTGACCAGAAAAAAAATTGGAATACTGAATACAGATCAAGCTCAAAAGAAATAACATAAAACAGAATTTCAGATTACTATTTGGGAGAAAAGTAAATTTTGTTTCCTTCAAGTTTGACATTAAAAAAAATTTAAAAATAAACGTTCAAATTTAAAAACGAATCAATCAAAATCCCCAAAGCTCAGTTTATGCATAAATGCTAAAACTTAAAATGTGCCTGTTTGGTTAACAGCAGTAACAAAAAGTGGATAGAAACAGTTTGAGACGCTTTACATATGAAGATCCCTGTGGATGGTATAGAATAGGGAAAAAAAAAAAACAGAGGGTTTCTCTGGAAAAAGGTTATACCTTTCCAGATAAGCAAATAATTTCCAGCGATTTATAGCTCAAAAACCTGCAATTGAAGATAGTTCACTATTTGATCAAACAGTGAGAGTGGAAATGCACAAAAAAAATAATAATAAAATAAAATTAAATGACGAAGATGATCAATCTAAATCCAACAATAAGAATAGTAAAACTTTTCACTACCAAAATTTTAGTTTCAAAGTTGTTTGGAAAGCAAGAAAATATAAAAGAGAAAAAGTTTATAGTGCGTGAGAGTGAGAGAAAAAATGTCTATGTTTGAAGAAGCACAACAGAAAGGCAACGAGCAATGAAGCATTTGAATTGAGAGAGAGAATATAGCAAATCAGCAATGATTACCAGACGTGAGGCTTCGCAAGTGAGCTTTCCCTCCTTGATTGTGGCCCCCCGGCTCACATCAATAACCGTTGCTCCAGATTACCATTCTGCCCCTTCATTCTATGCTCTCTTCCCATACCTTTCAAGGAACACCAATCAATTCAGCTCGATGCTATTATTAACTCCATTTTATCTAATGTCTTTGTTAACGCGTACTGAAAAAATAAAATGATAGTTGAAATCAAATCTTTATAGTTCTGAATTGAGAAGCAACCCATCTACATTAATTTAGATATATAAAAACGGGCCAAATGAACCTAGTTAACTATCTGATTTTTTTTCCTGTAAAATTTTCTATTAATAGCCTGTAAATTATCAAAATTACTTTTCAGAATTATACTACCCATCGAAAATAAATTTGATGGCCAGGTAATATAAATTGCAGAACTGAAATTAAAAAACTGCTAATTAAAAGAAAAATTTTCAAAAAATATATATGTTTTTAAGATTCTATAAATATTAGAAAATTTCAAAAATATATATATATATATATTTTTAATTTAACTACGCTATATACCTACCATGCTCTCTCACTTCGATTGGACCTCATACTTTCCTCTCCCCTCCTGGTCTTTGGAATCTTATTAATGCTAGAGGTGATGCAATGATGCGTTGGTGGTGTGCTGTGCTCTTTTTCGTTTTTGGGCTTTTAGCCCCGTTGTTACCTAGAAAACCAATTTAATGGCTGATGCATTTTGGTCACAGGATCTTACAGTGGTTTGAGAAACGAAAATTGTAAAGCATGATTAGAAAAGCTCTTATTCACACTCGTGTTGGGATGCCAAAATATTAACTGTGGAAGGACCTTGCTTCACAGACTAGTACAATTTACAATAATCACTTTATTCTATAACCATTTTAAATTTTTACTTATTTTTCATACCGTTTGGGGGGGAAGAAACAGGAAAGAGCAAGCATCAGGAAAATACATAAACTACAAACTGAGCTATATGAAAAACCATTATTAAACATAATGTAAATCAACCCTTTATGTTTTGATTTCTTTTCCACATGCAATGTTGCAGGTAGTAGGAAAATGCAAAGGGTATAACAGTCCAGACACGTCGGATATGCAAACCAGCCCAGAGTAATTCTCTCACAAGAATTTCAGTGCAGCTGGTAAGCTTTTAGGTTTTAACCATTTGCTTCATGGAATCAACAGAACTGACCCAGATGTTTTTCGACTCTCAAGGTCTGCATGAGCTTGTGTTGCCTGAGACAAAGGATATGTGTGTTTTACTGGAACTCGTAAGATGCCCGATGCAACGTTGGTGAATACCTCTCCAGCTGCTTCAAGCAACTCATCTCGAGTTGCGGTGTACTGCATGAGGGAAGGCCTTGTCAAAAATAGCCCTTTTGCTGCAAGTGCTGACAGTGGAACTGGATCTGGCATACCTGATGATTGACCAAAACACACCATGTACCCGAGAGTCCTCAAGCATGTCAATGATCCCTGGATATTACAGTTGCCTATAAGAACTCTCAATTGGCAAAATTTTTAAGAGCAAACAGTTTCTAGGCTCTGTATAAATAAAAAGTATTTGACAGATCATTAATGTTTACTCATAACCTTCTCAAATGGAGATATACTTGAACTTCGAAGATCAGACATTGTAGCGAGAAATTTAGTTTAAATTAGGTGCAACTATTGTGACAATAACTGTATTAATCCTTCGTTTGACACTGTAAACCATTTAATTGTGTAAAATAAAGTGAAACTCAACCTGCACAGGTTACAGGCTGGTGTTGGCTTCTAACATGTAACGTCATAACAATCACATGAAGATTATAAATAAGAACTAAGATTATAAATAAGAAATACCAATCACAAACGCCGATTCAGAAAACAAACATTACCTGAAAGGTGTCCTTTCCCACAGAATCATACACAACATCAACCCCACTACCTGATGTAATCTCATTGACACGAAGAACAAAATCTTCTTCTTTATAGTTTATTACATGGTGACATCCATTATCCTTGGCTTGTGCAGCCTTCTCCTTGGATGAGACTGTTCCAATGACAGTGGCACCAAGAGCATTTGCCCACTGGCATAACAGAGACCCTACTCCACCAGCTGCTGCATGAACCAGGATGGTATGCCCACGCTCAACCTGTAATAGCAACGGAAATTAAACAAATGTTCCTCTTGATAAGAACAAAAGAATAATTAATGCAAATAATTATTTAAATTATGTGGTTCACACCATATCTGATCAAATCAAAGAGAAGTTCAGAGAAAGTTAAACATTGAAACTAAGAAAATGGTCCTAACTCGTAACTAAAATCTGTTTTCTGACTTGCATAAGTGCATTCACGTGCATGCTTGCACACAAATGTTGAGAAATTAATGATGTATATGCATTCGTAATGTTCAAGTACCAACAGAACCATGTATAGATGCAAGTTTATTCATTAGTATTCACTAGGTACATCAACAGGCATATTTTCACCTTTTCTAATACTATAGACATCAAAAATCATGTTATCAAGAGACCTTGTATCTATGTTTTCACATTTAAATTAATTTTACAGCCTAATAATCACACTGGTATAAACTATGAAGACTTACAGATGAAATAGAGATAAAACCTACCTTGAAGCAACGGTGGAGTAGGAACTGAGCAGTCATGCCCTTAAGCATAACAGATGCAGCTATAATAGGACCAACAGAGGAAGGAACGGGCACAACCTTGTTTGCAGGAAGGATCTGTTCCTCAGCATATGAGCCCATCGGATTGCCTGCATAGGCGACAATATCTCCAACTTTCATACCAGTGAGTCCAGGCCCAACAGCTATCACCTCCCCAGCAGCCTCCATACCTTCAATAGAGAACAATTTTCAATGGCTTCAGGTGACACTATCTTTTGAATGCTTATTAACTCAACATCAATAAATAAAATAGACAAATGGATAAAAATACCTTAATACCTGTATAGTATCTATGACTCTTAACAGCTCATTAAGAGATACACCAAAACAGTTTACAATTTGAAAAGTTAATATTCTAAATTCAAGCTAAAACACCTTTTAATATTCAACAATTTGTGTCTCGGTTAATTATTTATTAATTATAATATTCTCCTGATAAAACCCACAAAGACTACAAATTCTGGTTCTTCATTTATGAATTTAAATTTCAGAGATTTGGAATTTCTAAAATCCTTAGTTCCAGTGAAAGTCAATGGCAAAATAATCACACAAGCATCAGTTATTAACTTATACAACAAGTTGGCCTTAAGCTATTATCATAGTAACCAAAAACAAATTCCAAATGACATTCATCTTCAACCAAAATGACATTCCATGTCAATGCAAACACACGCATCACTAGCAAAATGAATGGTATTGTTTTCATCATTCTCTAATCCCCAATACAGTTATCCATTAGTTTCAGAAGAATTTCTATGGATCATTCATTTACTTCTGGTTAGTTTTCCCTCTCTAAACAAGGAGGCTTCGAGTCTATCTATGACAATCAAGAAGCCTCCCCAACAACTCTCAACCATTTTTTCCTTTTGTGTGTGTGTGTGTGTGTCAAAAATCTTTTCAAAGTTTATCTTGCTCCATTTGTTTATTAAAAGAATGTTGCATTTAGAAAAAGAACATAAATTATTCCAATTATTTCAAAATGAAGACCACAATGCACTATGATATTTTCTTTTCTGTCATTAGATTTGAATTGATGCCCATCAGCAGCCAACAGGAACGACTAGAAAAACAGTCGGCCTTGGATGTCAAAGCAAGTTATTACAATATAATGGCAAGCACACAAGGTGGTCTCTCCATCCGGTGCTTTAGGTGCACCAAAGATAATGAATACCATAGATAGAATCAAATCCTTCCAGAAGTATATCTATTATTGTCGAAGCAAAGTTTGTATGCAGTGAACAGAAAGAGAGAGAGAGAGAGAGACAGAGTAAAACCTGGAGTAAAGGGCATTGAGGAAGCCTTATAAACTCCTTTCCGGTAATAGACATCAATGAAGTTAAGCCCAACGGCTTTGTTTTTCACACGTATCTCACCCTCACCAGGCTCTCCTATTTCCACGTCCTCCCACTTCAAGACCTAATGTTATAATGTATACTCATGAATAAGTGACGGTGATCAATTTAAGCATAAACAGTAGAAACTCTAAAAGTAACTATATGCAGACAGAATCGAAATATTGACACACTAGGACGTCAAGTTTTCCTGATTATCTAACAAAAGACATTAAACCTCAAGAATTCAACATCTAACAAAGAAAAAAAAAGAATAAGATACTTACTTCCCACTGATATAATTTGAAATTTGAATAACCTATAAAACAAGAAGAATTAGTAAAAAAGAAATGAATAAGAGAGTGGGAGACACACCTCAGGTCCACCAAGCTCGTGAACCCTTATTGCTTTAACCATTTTTGCAATTGCTGTTGTGGCAAGAGCTCTCACTGCTAATTTTCTCTCTTCTGTTGAAGTTTGAAGAGAAACAGATGATGTTGGATGATTGCGATATTGCGATGGAAGAAGCAGTCGTTTACCTAACGAAAGTGAGCTACGGTTGCATAATTGGAATCTTAATAAACCCATTAATTAACTAGATGACCTTTGTTTTGTTCTGTAATCTAAAGAGGGAGGGAAAGGAGACGCTTCTGTCACGAGCGAGTAGCGATTGGTGAGATCACCCAAGCAAGACCGTTCGATCTTCCTAGCTGGGCTGTGGGCCTGCGGCTCCCCTTGTATCAGAAGAGTAACCCACTTACAAAAATTCAGACCTGACTCCTGCGTTGATGGCCGTTACAAAACCAAGATTAAAAATGATAGAGAAAATTACATAAATTATTATTATTATTTTTAAGTTAATTATTATATACATAAAAAAAATATATTAAAAATATTGTATTTTTATAAAAAAAATTATCTACACTGTATTTCATAAATTTTTATTTGCATAATATTTTTTTATAATTTTTTCCTTTTAAATTATTTCTGTAAATTTCCTTTAAAATATATAAATGAATAGTTCTTTAAGCACATGCATATCACAAAACCTCTAATAAATTTTAGTATCCAACTCAATATTTCAAGTACAAAAAAATTTTAGGATTAATATTATCTATTAATATTCGTATAATAAACAAAAAAAATTTAAATATATCAAATATAAAAATGAGATTTTTAAATATGAAAAAATTAAATATAAGAGAAAATATAAAAATCATCCCAGAAAAATTATTTTTTAAATTATTTCTATCTTTTTTTTTTTCATTGCATCGCGTAATTATAAAGTGAAATTGCTATACTTTTTTCTTTCATTGATTAGAAAAATTAATCATATTATTCAATGGCCAAATTAACACATATTCCACTTAGTGATCCAAATAAAATAAAACAGAAATATGAGAATAATAAAATTTATGATTTTTTTTTATATCTCTACGCAAATCTTGAAAAATATAAAAAATTAATTTTAAAATAAACAAATATCAATACTATAATAATGGTAATAAAAAATTGCAATTGCAGTTAATTAACTTTTATTTTTATAGTTTTTAATATAAACTGCCATTAATTAATTACATGTGATTTCATAATTAGGAAAATCCAACATAATAAAAAGATTTTTGAGATTAATTATATTAAATTGAAAATATCATAGAACTTATTCTTTAAATTTTTATTTTAAATTTAATTCTTGATTTTTTTTATTTAAAATATTTTTTATTCTTCAAAAATTAAAAGATAGTGAAGTAAAAAAATATTGTTTTATTTAAATACTGAGAACATAAAATGTGATGACATTGAAAATCTAAGAAGTATTTAATTAATTTTGAAAAAAAAAAGAAATGTATTGACATTCCATAAATTTCTGAGTAAACTGAAGAAATTATTGAAGTGTAATTCAATAAAAACTCATTCATTTTTAAAAATTAAAAATGTTAGTTTATGCAACTTGCTGATAACCTGCAACTTCAATCTTTATTAATAAAACTATGGATTTCCCGTCATATTTTATTTATCGACGTATCTTCTTTGTATGTATTGTAATAATTAAATTATAAATAATTTTATAATTTTCTGAATGAGGGGGTCTACTTGAAATTAGGAATAATTGAGAGCCAGACCATATTTATTTCATTAATTTTCGGCAAATGAGTCAAGCTTCAAGTTAACAGGCCGCCTGTGTCATTGGTCATACACTGATGCACAGTTGGAGTCTCCAAATTGTTTAGCTTTTACAGAGTTTTTCAAAAGCTTATCCTCCAATAGTCGTAGGCTTTGGTCCGATCATTTTTTACTGGAGTTAATTACATCGATAATTTCTATCTTTATCCTTATTCTATTAAAATCTATGAATTTCATTTTATATGGATAAAATTTTAATTTTATTCTAATAAATTTTTTAAAATTATTTTTTGACAATTAAAATATAATATAGCAGTAATATATAGTCACATAATAACAAAATAATAAAAAATAATTAATTTTATCTTATTTCATACTCATATACGGAGAATTAAGAGCAAAACGAGTAATTTTAAATTTGTTAAAAATATAATTTTAAACTTGTGAAAAATATAATTGAAGAATGAAATGAAATTGATTTTCTTAACATATAGTAATATATGATTATCACGTCACACTACTAGAAAATAGTGTCAATAATTTTATTGGAATAAGAATAAAAGTTTAAAAATTTTAACTTTATAAAATGAAGTTTAAAGATTTTAATGAGAAAAAATAAAAAATCAAGAATGGTTAACGTAATTAAGTCTTCCTTATTATATAAATATGATTTTTTAAAAGATTATTTAGACAATAAAATATATGACATTTTTCTTATATAAATTTCATAAAAACACCCATTTAAAATTAAAATAACATAATTAAAAATTAGATACTAAAAAACATAATTAAAATTAGGGTTTTTCTAACATCTATCTGCATATATTAAATAATAATAAATATTATAATTTTTATTGAGATATTAATTTTTATTTTTATTTTAATTTATTGCAAAAACTATATATATTACAAAATAATTACATTAATTAATGGAATTGGTCTAAGTGGTAAGCAATTTGACATTGTTTAATTAGACTGTGAGTTCGAACTTTGAATTTATAGCTTTGTATATGTAATTATTTCTATTGAAAGACTCATTTATTATTATTAAACATGCTATGCGAATTAAATTTGAATTAATTGAAATAAAATACCGAGAATATCAAACAAGCACACCAAAAAAATAAAATAAAATAATTGCAGTAGCATGCCAATAAAATTTTAAATATTTATTGATAACATGTGCGGACATGTTGGAAAAAATCCTAAAAATTTACTGAAGTTCAGTTAATCCAATTATTTTCTTTTATGCGTTGTAAAAGTAGCAGTGATGCTGCTTACACGGTGATGGAAAATTTTTTTTATCACCCCACATGCTCATTAAGTCCAAAATGTACATTAAATTAATTAATTATTATGCTTTCAGCTTAAGTTGATGTTGACTTCAAACAAGTCAAGGAAGACATCTCTTTCATTTATTGTATCCATGAATTATGATCTTTCCGTTTAAGCTTGAACTTGTCTCTCCTAACTTCCTCTTTCTCTTTTACTGAGATTGGTGAGTGAGCTGGGAATTGGACTGTTCAACCATGGCTGTAGGATTGGCCATAACAAGTGAAGGAGGCCAATACAATGGCAGGATGACCTCCTTTGTTGTTCTATCTTGTATGATGGCTGCCATGTGTCACGGAGTGTCACTGGCCTAGAGTCTTGTGCAGCACTGCGACCGTACAGCGCCCCGAGATGGGAGGAGTCATTTTTGGCTATGATATTGGAATTTCAGGTTTGCAATTCTATATATGATCTTATTTTTCATACCAAAATTCTTCATTTTTGCTCATTTTTGCGGTCCAATTGAGTTTAACTTGTGGAAAACTTATTTTTGTGAAGGAGGTGTGACATCAATGGAACCGTTCCTGAAGAAATTCTTCCCAGAAGTGTATAGAAAGATGAGAGAAGACACAAAGATTAGCAATTACTGTAAATTTGATAGCCAACTATTAACTTCCTTTACATCTTCACTATGTGTTGCTGGCCTTGTTGCTTCCTTCTTTGCCTCTTTGGTCACTAGAGCATTTGGACGAAACACGAAAGCCATCAATTCTTTTAGGAGGTGCTGCCTTCCTTGCTGGCGCTGCCCTCGGTGGTGCTGCTTTTAATGTCTATATGTTAATATTTGGTCGTGTTTTGCTTGGAGTTGGAGTTGGTTTTGCAAATCAGGTACTCTGCTTAATTGCTTAATTCCTGAATCTTTCTCATTTTAGCTTCTTTAACATTTCCAAGTGTTCGTAGTGAATTGTATGCTTAGTTCTTGACAAAGCTTACATAAACGACTAGAACAGAACTCAAGAGTTTCTTTTATTTCTTCCGAAAAATAAAAAAATAAAAAGTAATAATTGTTGCATCTCCACTTATCACACTACAAGCAGTATGCTCATCTTTCAGTAGCTATTAGTCTTTATCTCACTTCATGTTTTTAATTAAATAATATGTGCTTCTTCTGCATTCTGCAGTCAGTTCCACTTTATCTCTCTGAAATGGCACCCCCAAGATACAGAGGAGCAATCAACAATGGCTTCCAATTTAGTGTTGGCATTGGGGCACTATCAGCCAATCTCATAAACTATGGGACAGAAAAGACTCAAGGCGGTTGGGGATGGAGAATTTCCCTAGCAATGGCAGCCGTTCCAGCTTCATTGCTAATACTAGGTGCACTTTTCCTCCCAGAGACGCCCAACAGCTTAATTCAGCACACCGATGGCCATGAGAGGGCCAAACTTATGCTGCAACGTATTCGAGGCACCGAAAATGTCCAAGCAGAACTTGATGATCTCATCAAAGCTAGCTCAATCTCAAAGACTATTAAGCACCCATTTAAGAATATTATGCAAACGAAGTATAGACCTCAACTAGTAATGACAATAGCCATACCATTTTTTCAGCAAGTAACTGGCATCAATGTCATTGCATTTTATGCTCCAATACTTTTCAGGACAATTGGACTAGGCGAAAGTGCATCGCTCCTATCCTCAGTTGTAACAGGAGTTGTGGGTAGTGCATCAACATTCATATCAATGCTTATAGTAGATAAACTTGGCAGAAGAGCATTGTTCATATTTGGGGGTGTTCAAATGTTTGTGTCACAGATAATGGTTGGGGGAATTATGGCAGCTGAGCTTGGTGATCATGGTGGTATAGGCAAAGGGTATGCTTATATAGTTTTGCTTTTAATCTGTATTTATGTGGCTGGATTTGGGTGGTCATGGGGTCCTCTTGCATGGTTGGTTCCTAGTGAGATTTTTCCACTTGAGATCCGATCAGCAGGGTAAAGTATCGTAGTGGCAGTGAGCTTTCTCTTCACTTTCGTTATTGCTCAAGCTTTTCTCTCTATGCTTTGCCACTTCAAGTAGGGAATTTTCTTCTTTTTTGTGGGATGGGTCGTAGTTATGACTATTTTTGTGCACTTCTTGCTGCCAGAGATGAAGAATATGCCAATTGAGAAAATGGACACAGTGTGGGGGGGAACACTGGCTTTGGAAGAGACTTGTGGGTGAAACTATTGAAGAAAGTAATAGAATGGAAGCACCCTGAAATACAGTGAATTAAATTTTGTAAGCTTTGTTGTTGTGAAAATTCATTTAGAACTTCAGCAGAAAACTGTAATTTTTTTCTATTTTTATGTTTCTACTAAATGATGAAAGCAAGAACACAGTCATGCTAATTTAAATGGACTTCTGAAAAATCTTAGAATACAAATTTCATAACAAATTCAACATTTTCGTTTTTCACACATATCGCATATAATGCTAGTTATCGAGTTCTAGTCCCATAGCCAAATTTACCCCCCAAAAAAAGGAAAGATATACAAAATTGGAAATTTTGGATGTGGAACATGAATAAATTCCTATCCAGAAAAAAAAAAAAAAAGAGTTATCTGTTTGACTGTTTCAGATTCTCTGGTTTTTTATTTGTCATATAAATAAACTCCAAATTCCACAACTCCAAAAGTCTAACCACACGTGATCCTACAAATTCACGGTATAGATCATAATTCACTTTGAATATTTATCCCAGAATGATGACATGTATTAATGGTAATCTCATTCAGTCAAGACTGCTATTTCTTAACTTGGAATGCTTTTTTAATTTTTTCTCTACTCCCTAGACTTTGGACACTCTCTCTGCATGCTCTGAGGATTAAGCTATGGAGAGAAGATTAGCTATAGCAAGCGAACGTGGGCAGTATAATGGCAACATTACCCCATTTGTTGTCCTATCTTGTATGGTAGCTGCCATGGGAGGACTTATTTTTGGCTATGATATTGGAATTTCAAGTCTGTACTCTGTTCAGGGCCGTCTAACACTATGTGCAACAAGTTCAATAGCACAGGGCCTCAAAAAATTATGGGGCCCAATAATATAAATCCAAACATGTTTATGCTTCCAATTAAGAAGGTTGATATTAGCTTGAATTTGTATTGTGATATTATTTACAATTTAAACAAAGTAATAAATTTTTAATGCTTTATTTTGTAAAAATATTTTGAGATACTTGATTATTAAAATTGTGATTTTCATATTAGGGGCCTAAATTTCAATGTAAGAACAGGGCCTCTTTTATTTTTGCAAATGTTTAAGACGGCCCTGACTCTGTTCCAACAAAAATGTGTTTTCTCTCTGTTTGGAGGCTATATTTATTTTTGCTGCGCTTCAATCATTATTAAAAAGACCAAACTAGTTTGTTAACTTGATGAAATTAATAAATTTGAAGGTGGAGTAACTTCTATGGAACCGTTCTTGAGAAAGTTTTTCCCAGAAGTTTACACTAAAATGAAGGAAGAAACTGGGATAAGCAACTATTGCAAATTTGATAGCCAACTTCTAACTTCCTTCACATCATCACTTTATCTGGTTGGTCTTGTTGCTTCCTTCTTTGCCTCATCGGTCACTAGATACTTTGGGCGTAAGCCATCAACTCTTGCAGGACGTACCACATTTCTTTCTGGTTCAGCCCTTAATGGGGCTGCAGCAAACTTGTACATGGTCATATTTGGTCGAGTCCTGCTAGGAGTTGAGTTGGCTTTGCAAATCAAGTACCTTGCTAGTCTTATTCTTCAATCAATTCATTCAAGTAAGCCTTTTTTTGGTTTGCAACGTTGTAAAAGGCCTTCTTGTCAAATTTTTTTGTTGGCATATTAATTGCTACAAATTACTTTGTTCTACAGTCAGTTCCATTGCACCTCTCTAAAATGGCACCACCACAATATAGAGGAGCAATCAACAATGGTTTTCAAGTGTGTGTTGGAATTGGAGTACTCTCAGCTAATTTTATTAATTTTGGGACTGAGAAGATTGAAGATGGTTGGGGTTGGAGAATTTCCCTAGCAATGGCAGCTGTTCCTGCCTCAATACTAACGGTAGGTGCGCTTTTCCTCCCTGAAACACCCAACAGTTTAATTCAGCGCAACAACGACGCCCAAAAGGCTAAAGCTACTCTACAAAGAATACGAGGCACATCCGACGTCGAGGCAGAACTTGATGATCTAGTTAAAGCAAGTTCAGTTTCAATTAAGCATCCATTCAAGAAAATAATCCAAAGAAAGTATAGGCCACAAATAGTAATGGCAATTGCAATACCATTTTTTCAATAACTAACAGGTGTTAATGTTATTTCATTTTATGCTCCAATACTCTTCAGGACCATTGGTCAAAGCGAAAGTGTTTCGCTGATCATGTCTGCACTTATAGCTGGAGTTGTAGGCACAACTGTAACATTTATATCAATGCTTATAGTAGACAAACTTGGTTGGAGAAAGATGTTCATATTTGGGGGTGTACAAATGTTTGTCACAAATTATAATTGGGGTTTTTATGGCAACTAAACTTGGTAATCATGGCAGTATAGATAAAGATTTTGCTTATTTGGTTTTGATAATGAAATGTACATATGTGGCTGGGTTTGCTTGGTCACGGGGTCCTTTGGGATGGTTAGTTCCTAGTGAGATTTTCCAGTTGGAGATTAGATCAGCAGGGCAAAGTATTATAGTTGCAGTGAATTTTCTTTCACTTTCATTGTTGCACAGACTTTTCTTACTATGCTTTGCCAGTTTAAGTCTGGAAATTTCTTCTTTTTTTGCTGGATGGGTTGCTGTGATGACTGCATTTGTTTACTTCTTATTGCCTGAAACTAAGAGTATGCCAATTGAGCTAATGGATAGGGTATGGAAAGAGCATTGGTTTTGGAAGAGAATTGTTGGCGAAGTGGATGAGAATTGTAAGCCTTGAATGGCATCATATCAAGAATTAATAACAACTATTACATGGTGTTAGAGGTAAAGTGTCTGAAATCATAATAATATCTAATGGTTTTATTTTGGAATTTATATTTAATGATTTTGGATTGTTATATATGGTAACATTACATGGGTATAATATCTAGTAACATTGCATGGCATGGTTGAGAACTTAAGGTTACTTCAATTATTTGCTTTTTCAAAAAAAAAAAAAACAAAATTAATAGGGAAAACTAATAAGGTCACACTTTTTTTTTTGGCCAATAAGGTCACACTTCATTACATCAGAAAGTAATCAAATCAATTTGGACTACTGCCACCATCAAGTTTGTATCATTCCAAAAGTCCAACCAGCCAAATCCTTCTAGCCCACGAAATAAAAGTACAGCTGCCAAAAAAGACTAAATATATCCCTATCAATCATAATATCTCATTCATAAAAAAGAATTAAAAAAAATACCGGATAATTTTGCTCTAACAAAATCATAATTTCATTTGCTATTCTTATTTAATCTAAATAACGTACCAATTTCAAGAAATAATTTTCCTTGTACTTATAATTAATTTATTCTTACACTATAATATTATTTTATTCTTATTTAATTATATTATCATTTAATCTAACACAATATTAATGATTAAATTGTTCGTCATTTATTTTGCAAACAAATATTAATTTTATAAACCTATAATATTATTTTCTTTATAGATTTTTGAACTATGTTTTTTTAAATATAGATTTTTGAGCTATGTTAATTTCAGATTTATATTTAAAAAAATTTAAAAAATTAATTATTCATGAAAATCCAAATCATATGTTGTTGTACCATCATTTCTATAGATATGATGAGGTTAGTTAATGGGTGAACTGTCTCTCTCTAATATTTTTCATAATAATTTTTTATTTAATTATTTTTTCCATATATATATATTATTCAAACATTCATAAAATTGACAGATTGTTTATTTAAAAAAAAACAAAAATCTACACAGTACAAAGAAACAGGCGGAGCCGGGGAGCCGTTATATTTGTTAGAAGAATAAAAAACAATTATAATTGTCCGAGAATCATCCACGTGGCTGCACCTGCTTTGTCACTGACCCGCTGACCAATGATAAATAAAAGTCGTACAATCTGGAAATACCAAAAAAGGACTTTTCTCTCTCTTCCTCTCCTCTCTCTCTATGCCCAGAAACATAATAGACGTTCTTTTGAACTCTCTCGTCTCCCGATTGGACTAGTTAAAAACCTCCGCTTTTTACCTTTGCTTTTGCTTTCTTCGTAGGTCTACGCACATAACCAGGTAAGTTGTTATTATTGTTAAATTTTCTTTTTATCTTCATTTATGGTGAGAATTATTAAGGTTTTTAATTGTTAGCTTCTTCATATTATTCTTCTTCTTTTCTTTTTTAATTTGATTATTATTCTATAGATTTTTTTTGGTTTGTGGTTTTTATGTAATTAAATTGTTAATGGAATTAGGTTTTCTGCTCGTATATGGCTTCCTTTTGCGGATTGATTATATACTTTTTGTTCTGTTTTTTGTTTGGTTTCTAGGAAAAGTGGAGGGAAAGAGGATGGAGTTATAATTTTGTAATTTTGAACTTAGGTGCAAACTTATTTAATTTTGATGAAAGGAAACGATATTTGAAAATTTTAACTGTTGTTCAGCGCTCAGTGATTGATTGATTGGCTAGTTCTACCTCTGGTTATTATTTATTTCTTATTACGGTAGAGCAGGATCCCAGATAAACAAGATTCTCAAGGGTTTATCTTTAGAATTTTATATTTCGTGGCACGTGAAACAAAATATGTATGTCTTCATCTGTTGTTCTGTTTTGTTGGTTAATAGAAGTTTGTCTTTACTTGAGTTTTAGTAATAGGACAAAGAGTGTCTTTGCTTAAAAGTCCAGATCCTGCAGAATCTAAACTATTTTGGTTGGCGTCCACTTATTAAATTGGTGCAATTAAGCTTTAGCTGCAGCTATGGACTTCTGTTTCTCATGCTCATTTTTTTTTGGGTTTCCTTGGAAACAGGAATTTTTTATATAAATTTTAAATTCAACAGTACCATTCATAGTTGGATCAATGCCTTCTGCTGGGACACCTCAGTGGCAGGAGAAGGCTACTTTTTTCTTTTCATCGTCAGGTATCCTTTGATATATCTTTGAGATATCTTTGAGACCATTGTTTGCCATCTCTTTTTCCCTTTTTTGGCTTTGGTCATGGTTTTAAATTTTTAATGCAGGGGAAAAACTCAAAGAAGCTGGGCAATCTGCTGGAACATTTGTTGGAGGAGTTGCAAAGGATGCAAAAGGTAATGTTACTGATGTTGCAGAAAGAGTTGGGTCAGCAGTTAAAAATCGATGGGCACTTCTTCGGGAGCCATCAACCAGACATGTTCTGCAAGAGAATTTGATAACTGCAGCAGCTACAACTGGAATGTTCTTGAGGAAGGGTATGTCAGATACAAAGGACAAAGTTGCTGCTGGGAAGACAAAAGTTGAAGAGGTAATTCTACCAGAAAAATTTTGAAATTCGTAAAATATTTAGATAATTCAATTGAAATTTTTTTTGTTTAAGGTGTGATATTTATCTTGTTGATTTCACTTTTACAAGATAATGCTGGATATATATATATGATCAAATTGTAATAATAGAATTCAAAGGATGAGAAATTTGAATTTTATTGTTACTTTTGTTAGTCTCAGTTGTTGCTATGTTAGCAAAATTTGAGGCCTTGAGATTTGTTTTTCTCTGTCTTCATTTATTGTTAAATGTTTGACCAAAAATGCTTCTTTTTCTACTACCAATATCCTAGTATTAGACATTAGTGCATACCTTTATTGTTTATTTTACTCTGTAAAATTTTGAAGAACATATGAAGTGCATAAGTTAAAGAAATTTGATGGGAAAAGCCAATCACCAGAGATACTAATCTTTGTTTATAACAGCATAACACTGGAGATAGGGTTATGTACAGCTAGGATTGATTATCAGCACATTTGTGATGGTGAATTTCTTGCAGGTGGCAAAAAAGACTGCTCAAAAAAGTAAGACAATTTTGACTGATATTGAAAGATGGAAAAAGGTATAAGATTCTGAGGGAGTTGAATTTCTAGTATGATGGGTTTCTTTCCGCTCAATTTTGATACACATACATATTTTTTATGTTCTCCTTTTGTTGTCTATTTCCAGGGAGTTGCAAGCACTGATGGTAAGTTTATTAAACTTTCAGCATCTTGCGTATTTAATGGGAATATTTCCTTCTTTCATTGTCAACTTTTCCATTTCACCCACCTTGAAATAGAAACTTTGCTGGAACTTTGTCCAGGACAACATTAATTCATTTCTGAGGCATGCAAGTTTTAGGTGCTATCTTTGAAAATATTGTCACTCATCCTGAGTAGTTTTAGATGCATTAATCAATTTAAGGTTTTGCTGCTAAAAGAATATAGGCTTGGTTCTGAAATTATCGTAACAAACCCTGAATCTAATGCTTATGCATGCTGCTAGATAGATTGATAGCTGCCTGCTTCTCTGTATCCTCAGTATTTGGAGTGCCAATTGAGATCACTGTACAATGGCAACAATCCAGCAGGCCTATTCCCCAAATTTTGGATAACTGTGCAGATTATCTCATAGTGTCAGGTGATGGATATGAGAATCAGACTTTCAACCATAAATTTTGATGCAAATTTTGAAAGGGAACTAATTTTATTGCTTTCATTGTTAGGATTAAATGCAATGTACTTGTTTAAGGCTGAAGGAGATAAAAAGGTTATTCAGCAATTAGTTTCTATATACAACCAAGGTATCTTGGCTGTTTTGTGCTTAGAATTGACCATTATTAAATATTTCAGTATGGTGATACCATAAATATGTTGTAGACTCCAATGCATCATTGCCGGAAGGAGTAAATCCACTTGATGTGGCAGCTCTGGTCAAATGTTACCTAGAAAGCCTTCCTGAACCGCTAACAACATTTGAGCTCTATAATGAGATTAAAGATGCTCGTTCAGGCATACATGCAATGAAAAACATCCTGAAGAAGCTTCCTACTGTAAACTATATGACTTTAGAGTTTATCACTGCACTACTGCTCCGTGTCAGCCAGAAGTCACTTCTTAACAAGGCAAGGAACAGCTATCCCTCCCTCCCATTCTAATTATCTGTCCCTGTGTGTGCCTGTACATATTTGAGTCGCATCCTCCCTCTTGGTATAGGAGGCTGCATAAGAAATGATTCATATGTAAATAGGTTTTTCTCTGTTTGTGTCTTATCATTTCGTGGCATAGATTGCAAATGATGGCTATTTGCATGTTGTTTTGCAAATTTCTCTTCAGCCCTGTTCTTTTTGTATGTTATTCTTCAGAAGAATGTTATGGTCTGTAATAAAGGCTCTGTATCAGGTTGCATGTGCCTATTACTCCTTTCCTTCTATATGGCATTATTGACACTTTACAGCATATTTGCTTGTTTACTGTGGGGTTGCACAAGAGCATCCATGTGTCTAAGTGCTCTCAACTTTTCAAACCATCATCTGGTTGAAATGCTTCTGCATATAGATTTTATAGGTGAGAAACTGAGAATTAATGTTTCTTCACTTTTTTCTTTTCCCTTTATTGAACAACTTTTGTGCATGCATATGAAATTCTTTTGATTCACACAGCTTCATTGAGGTAGGATATCAATAAATTGTTGAATGCTGGAAAGTTATCTGATAACTATACTGCATGATTTGATGTCTTTGCAGATGGATGCGCGAAGCCTTGCAATGGAAATGGCCCCTGTCATTATGTGGCAAAAGGAGCAGAGACAAGAATTTTACAAGCAATATTGGAGTCAGGCTTCGAGAAATCCTTCAGAAAAGAGCATGGATCTATCATCTACTTACAGTGCTTGGGACATGCTATCAGGTGAGTCACATATCAACCAATTTCTGTATATCATGGACAAGAATGAATCTGTATTATTTTATTGCAAGGAATACAAGTTAATCCATGGGATAGCTAGACTTCTTATTCAGCAGATGAAACTTCTAATGCATCCACTTTCAATTTCTTTGCACCCATTGAACACTGGCAATGGATGCGTCACAAGTTGATGATAGAAAAAGGGTAAACTAAAACCTATCTGCCTTGATGCATTATTGTATGCTACAGATGAGGACGAAGACATGGACGCTTCATCTCCTATCCCTCTTGATGATGGTACACCTGTGGACTTCAGTGCTATTGAAGTTATTCAGTGTCTTATGGAACAGCACAACGCAATCTTCACAGACGCAAATGAAACAGTTTGGAGGTAACATAAAAAATCATTCAGCAGCACCTGCTTCCTGGATTTCTCATGCGACTTTGTACCCATCCAGTTCGAAACCCAGTGTGGTTACTTCTAGAGATTGAATTCTGAATATATATTTTCTAGATAACCATTACTTGATAGCAGTTTTTACAGTTTTGGACAAACCTAGGACTATTGGATGTGGTTCTGTAAATGTTGGTGGTTAGGAAGTTCTACATTCAAAAGTGTGAGAATTTTAAAGAGCATTGTTTTTACCCCAACTTGGTTATTTGGAGAAGAGGTATAAAATAAGACAATGTGATGTTCAACAGTTGCTTTCTACAGAAAATTCTGGTATGCTTTGAGATATCAGACATATATTCAGGAAAGAAGTTTGTTTGATTTGACTTATTGAAGTTATATTCTCATGACTGTTAAAGCTTTTTACAACTTTTCTTTTCCAGGTCATTAATAAATTTCAGAAATAAAAAAAATTCTAATTTTGGAGTAGTAGGAAGATATAATTATGATTAAATTCCGAGGTGTACAGTATTTTCATTGAACATTGTTAACATTATTTTGTAATCGATGTATATTATTTCTTAATTATATAACAATGCTTGGCAAATTTTTATAAAGATATGACAATAATAATGACTTTATTATAATTAAATCATTTGCAGTATTTGAAATTTAAGAATTGTAATAAAATTTAGTAGATAAAGTCTGACTAATGACTGGCATTTATATATATATTATAAGTTTAAAAATAAGAATGTGTGCATATTGTGACCACTTAATTTGAGAATTTAATCAATTGATTTAAATGTGTGCATATTGTCACCACTTAATTTGAGAATGTAATAAATTGATTTTCAATTAGAATTGAAATTAATAATAAATTTAATTAATTAAATAATAAAAATGCTTAATAAAAATAATTAGTATAGTATGTATAGAGTTTTATATAAAAATCAAACAAATTATAACAATTTATTTCAATAAACAATAAAATAAAACTTACATAATAAATAAAATTAGAAATAATTAAAAATCGGATTATAGGTTAAATGATATTAAAATAAATAAATTTTGTGGATATTTGGAGTAGTAAAGGGTTGAATTGCTTTTGTTTGACAAACTTATTTTGAGAAAGGAATTATAAAAATAATTTAGAATGCAATTTCCAGCATTTATAAGTTTGATTCTCCTCCATGCAAACTAAATCATTAGGGAAATGTCCAATTTAGCCCTGAATAATAGGGAGAAGTTTAAATTAGTATTTAAAGTTTTTTTATTAAATTAGTACATTTTTTAATTTGGTCTAAATTATCTTTTTTATGAAACCATTAAATAATTAACTGCATAAGTATTTTGAATTAAAAATAATATGAGACTAAATTAAACTTTTTAAAATATATTAATATAATATATTTTAAAAAATAATTTATGAATTAATATTTTAAATATCAATAATTTATAATATTAATAATTTTTTTATAATTTTATAATGTATAATAATTTAATAATATATAATTTAACAAATAATTAAAAATATTAAATAATTTATAATAATTTATTTTAAAATATTTTTAAAATATTTTTTAAATATAATATGAATTATAATATTATGAAATTAATACTAAAAATATTAATAAATAATTTACATTAAAAATTATAATTTATAATATTAATAAATTTTAATAATTTTATTTTTTTAATATATCTTAAATTTTTAATAATTAATTAATTTTAATATTATAAATTATTTGTCAATTAATTATTTTTAATATCAATAATTTATAATATTAATAAATTTTTTTATAATTTTATAGTTTATAATAGTCATTTATATTAATATTATGTCTTCAATTCAATTGTATAAATAGTAGGAGCCAAAATTACATCATTTTTTTTTTCTAATTTGAGGCCATTTAATACACCAAAGGAGCATAAAATATATTATTTATTATTCGTTCTTTTTTTTATTGATTGAATTTTTTTAAAAAAAAATTTTTAATTTCTGAATCTTTTATTTAAAAAAATAGAACTAAAAATTATGATTATCAAATTATATATATAAGTTATTAATTTAATTATTTTTAAAATTATAGCTTATTAAAATATTATGAATTATAAAATTATAAAAAATATTTATTAATGTTATAAAATATTGATATTAAAAATATTAATGAACAAATGATTTATATTATTAAAATTAAATAATTATTAAAAATATGAAATATATTAAAAATTAAAAATTATTAATATTATAAATTATAATATTAAAAAATTATTTTTAATATTATCAATTATAATATTTTTAATATAAATTATTTATCAATATTTTTATTATTAATTTAGTAATGTTATAATTAATATTATATTTAAATTTTAATAAAAATCCTATATAATATAAATTATTATAATCATTTAATATATTTAATTATTTATAAAATTATAAAATTATATAAAATTGATATTAAAAATATTAATTAATAAATAATTTTTAAAAATATATTATATTAATATTTTTAAAAAGTTCAATTTGGCCACAATCTTTAATTTTAGTCTAAATTGACTCTTATCATGAACTATTTAAGTGTTTTATTAAAAAAAAGGAGTAATTTGAACCAAATTTAAAATAAAAAATATTAATTTAGTAAAAAAAAATTTAAGGGTTAATTTAGATTTTTTTTTGGCTATAATTCAGGGGTTAAAATAGACATTTGCCTTAAATTATTTATGGCTTTGATGGGTAAAACGGTGCCGTTCACAAGCGTGCAATGGGTTGTCCGACAAGTCGTAAACGGGCACGTAAGACTAGCGTAATTTTGTCACCAGCAAGTCAAAGGATTGGACTCCGAGACTCCAATCGGGAAATAGAATAGAGCAGTATTCTCATTTCTCAGTGACGATTCCAGGGCCAGCGGAAGCTCAGCCACCATTTTTCTTTTTCTCGTCACTTTGTTTTTCACGGTAATAATCCCCAGTAATTAAACGATGTTCTTTCATTCTCAATACCTTTCTGTTTGAATGATTTGATGATAAAAAGAAAAGAAAAGAAATTTGGATTGTGTCATTATTTCATGAAATGGGTATTTATTTTGTGTTTTTGCATACTATTTCTTGCTTATCAGGTACTTGGAGATGATGGGGGTTAAGAATTCAGGGAAGTATCCTCTAGTAGTGAGTACCTGGCCCTTCAGAGAAGCTGTCAAAGCTGCTTGGGAGGCTGTTGATGGTGGGCTTTCGGCCGTGGACGCTGTTGTAGAGGGTTGTTCGGCTTGTGAGGAGCTACGTTGTGATGGTACAGGTAATGATTGGTTTTCCCCAAATTATTTTCTTGTGATATCAAATTTTCATATTTCAAATTTTGTTCTAACTCAAATTACTCAATTTGATGCCCATTCCTTCATACAATAGTTCTATTTCTAGCGTGGGTGCTACTGAAATCGAGTCGTATTACAGAAATATGTTCGTCTTGAAGTTGCATATAAATAGAAAATTATGTGTTCCCTTAAGTTTGTTCTTATTAGATGCTCCTCATTATTGTAGCTTTGCTAAGATTGCTGATGTCTTCAGCAATTTTGATCTGTATTGAGCAGTGGGGCCTGGTGGAAGTCCAAATGAGAATGGAGAAACTACAATGGATTCTATGGTCATGAATGGGGCAATCACCTTTTTGATGTTCTGTTGATCAACATTCCTAATTCTTTATATTTTTCCTTGGTGCTTTAGTTTTATGAGAAAAATGATGGAGACCATCCATTTTCTAAGTATATATATAGGTGACTATGCAGGTTGAAGCTGTTGCTGGCATGAGGTATGTTAAAGATGGCATCCGAGCTGCAAAATTAGTGATGCAGTACACAAAGCACATTTTGCTCATTGGGGAGTCGGCATCAGCCTTTGCCATTTCAATGGGTCTCCCTGGACCCACAAACCTTAGTTCATCAGAGTCCATGGAGAAGTGGACTAAATGGAAAGAGAATCACTGCCAACCTAATTTTTGGAAAAATGTTGTGCCTGCTAATGGTTGTGGTCCTTATCATCCAAAGGGCATTGTGGATGTCAATGAGGGGGAGTGTTCCAAAATCAACCTGATGGGAGTCGTTGAATCGAAAACAACTCATGTTGGTCGCCATAACCACGACACCATATCAATGGCTGTTATTGATAAAGTAAGTTGGTGAATTAGAAGATTCAATCTTATAAACACACACTTCCCACATATAGATTCTACTATTGAACTTACTTTCATGTTTTAGATGGGGCATGTAGCTGTTGGTACATCAACAAATGGAGCCACATATAAGATCCTGTAACAATACAAATACTTCACAGCACAACGAAATAAGGAAACAGAATAAAGAAGAGAAGAAAGAGAAGGAAGAAGAGAAATAGAGCAGAAAATAGAGAGAGAAGAAGGAATTAGGGAGAAAAGAGAATACTGATAACTTTCATAGATGGCCAAGATATGTACAGCCTAATATATATAACAGAATATGCTTCCCTCAAATAATGACATCAGCTCATAATTTCCCTCACATTCTGTGTACACCATTCACTAACTATATTATTCCTCTCTTTTTGTCTTACTCCTAACTACCCAATCCCCTCGCAATTCATAATTCAGCAGCTACTATTGTTAATTTCCCCTATTATCCTTCTTCTTTCTTTGGTATGTGACAGATCCCTGGCAGGTAAGATGAACACATGGTTTCTAGACTGTTGGATCAAATATATTGTTTGGCAATGTTTACAATAAACCTTGCGAAACTTGGTTTTTGGCAAATAAAATTCTGCTCCAGTGAAAATTCATCAGAATATTGTTATAACTTTTTGTAGTTCCTTATTAGTCTGAAAGATAAGTAGGTTCGTCCCTTCACAATGTCAGTTGCAGTTGGAGTAAGAGGCCATAAAAAAAAATGGTGCAATAGATCTTACTACTGAAATTGTTAACACTTGTCAGCAGCATCTTCATGTTCCACATTTGATTGTTGGCGCTTTGGGGCATACTTATTAATTAAAAAAATGACAATGAATTTTTCCTCTTGGTGTGGATCAGTTTTCCTCTCAGTCTTTTTTGGGTATTACCATGTTACTGTAATTCAAGTGTTTATTTCAGGGTTTCCTGTTTCATTCTTTGCAAATGAACAAGGAGCCAATTACATTTTAGGAGTTCATGAATTCATGTTATAGGTATTATGCAATGCAATTTTTCTTGACTGCAGAGTGGGTGATGGACCAATTGCAGGATCTTCAGCATATGCTGACAGTGATATTGGTGCTTGTGGTGCAAATGGGGATGGTGACATCATGATGCGCCTCCTTTCATGGTATTTTACTCTCCTTGTTTCTGAATTTGAAGTTTTTCTTGGTCCTAGTTGAAGCTGGATAAAGACTATTCTCTTTTGAATTTCTGTGGTGTTTGACAGAATATTCATATTTTTGGGGAGATTTGAGAATTTAAAAGTTGCGTTATTTCTAGTAATGCCTCAGTCTTAACAATTCAAGAAAACAAGCAAGCCTAGTTGGCTCATGATATCCTCAGCTTAGACTTCTCATGTACCAGTTACGCTTATTATTTTGAATGGTTTTGCATTTTGGTTAAGTATCTTATGTTGTTTCAGAAGGGGAGCCTTGGAGCAACGGCAAGCATTGTTGCTGTATAACCTAAAGTCACGAGTTCTAGTCGTAGAAACAGCTTCTTGCAATTGCAAGAGAAGGCTGCGTATAAAGATTCAATGGGTCTGACTTGGTTTGAACCTCCAAAATTGATATTTTTTGAACCGTCAAAATTGATATTTTTTCTTCCTTTCCTGTTTTGTGATCTCCCTGACTTGGTTTGAACCGCTAAAATTGATATTTTTGTCTCACTAGGTGTTAAATGCGAAGAAATTCGCATCAGTTTAGCGAACACATTTTCCAATAAAGGGATAGTAAGGCTTGTTAAAATTTGATCTCTCACAGAACCTAGGTCAGACCTTAGTCCTGTTAAAGCTAAAACCATAAAAAAATCATCTCTTTGCTTTTTTTGAGTGGCAATATTATCAGATAATGACATAAGTAAATTAAATTCATCCCTAAGACTTTCAATTTGTCCCAAATATCCAGCCATATTTTGTTAATTTTGTTGAAGATATATAATGTCAGAGACAACTTTATATATCCTTTGCACATTATTAGTATATAAGGTTTTAGCCTTCGTCCAGACTTTATAACGTATTTTACATGACTAAAACATCGTAAGAAGCCTAGGTTCTAGTGAATGCCATAAGAGATTGCATAATTGAGTATCAATTTTAATCCAAGCAATTTTATTTTTCTCATCAATATCAGAACTATTTTTCTCTAGGCGATCTCGATATTCTTATCTCATAAACCAAAGTTCAATAGAAGCAGCCCATAAAATATAATTTTTACTACCTTCAAGTTTAACAGTAGTAATAACATGAAAATTGGAAGAGAGAAGAGATCGGATAGAACCTGAGTTTTCTTTTGAAGCTTTAGCCATTTGGAGAATACCAAATCAACAATTTTGAAGTTTGATTAAGTTGTACAGTGGCCTTTAAACACCTGAACTTTAAAGTGACAATAGCTTAGCTTGGCTTCTTGAAGTAGCAATGAAGAAGAAGAAGAAGAAGAAAAAGTGGCAATAACTTATTTCTTGAAGTGACAGTAGCTTAGCTTGGCTGGTTTAACTAGGCTCTGATATCATAAGAAGAGAGAGAAGAATTATAAGAAGATAGAGAAAATTATAAGAAGAGATAGAAAAGAATTGTTTTTTCACTTATATTTCAGCAAGCATACACATATCTATTTATACATGTTAGAGCATATAATAAATGAAACTACTAACTATCATTTATCTATAATAAATAAGCCTATAATAAATAAAATTACTAACTATTATTCATTATTACATTAAATTATCTGTCAACTACATATTATTAATAATACAATAATAAATATTGCTATCTATTTCTTACAATAATACATAAAGCTTGATAACTACTTACTGCTAAAATCTCAACAGAAGACTCCAAAATCAAAGTCTTCTCTTTGAACCATCCAATGGCATCCTTCCAACGTTGTCGGCGTCAAATCCAATGGAATTCCATATGTTGTCTTCAACTCTCACTCCACCATCATTAGTTCTTGCAAAATTTCTATTCCAACAGAGTAATTTCTCTTTCCCTCTCTAAATTATATACTGATCATAAATCTTTTATTCGTTGCTCAAATGTAATTAAATTGATTTTTTTTTCATTTCATTAGATACTACAATTCTTTACCACCTGTAAGCAAGACCTATGGGGTGGCTTGTTTAATGACCTGAGCCGCCTATTATCTGGGTTTTTACAACTACCGGATTATAGCTCTGTTTTATGGCGATGTATTTAAGCGTTTCCAGCTATAAATCTATTAAAACTTTTATTTGTGGTAGTTTTACAAGTTTGCATTTATCCAAGATCAGGAGCTTCATTGTTCCTGTTGTTAAATATTAATTGCAGGTTTGGAGGCTAATTACCAATTTCTTCTTTCTTGGGCCATTTTCATTTCCTTTTGCATTTCGTCTTATAATCATGTAAGAAAGGTCACTTTTCGTTGTTTTGATTAGCAGAGGAATTCTATGATTTAGCATATAATAATTAACTTAAAATTTCATAAGAGCAAAATATGGGGTTTCATTGGAGAGAGGACCTTTTGACAAGATAACGGCAGACTTTGTATGGATGTTCTTCTTTGGAGCACTCTCACTTCTGGTAATGATTTAAAGTATTTGTCAAAACAATTCTTGAAAGCTTTCAGACAAACTTACTTAGAAATCAGATAATGATGTTAATTTGATGATATATATATATATATATATATATATAGGCAATGGCTGCTGTTCCTATGCTTTGGTATCCTTTTATGGGAGTTTCATTGGTTTTTATGATCATCTATGTATGGAGTCGTGAGTTCCCCAACGCACGAATCAACATATATGGTGTTGTGTCATTGAAGGTAAGTTTTATGCATTAAACTTCTTCAAAATGCATATTTAAAATACATTTTATTTGTATGCTTACATCTTCATAATAATAAAATCAAATGAAGGGATTTTATCTTCCATGGGCAATGCTAGCACTGGATTTGATTTTTGGGAATCCAATCCATTAATGCCTGATATTCTTGGAATGGTTGCTGGACATCTATATTATTTCTTGACAGTGCTTCATCCTCTTTCTGGTGGAAAATACATCTTGAAGACTCCTTTTTGGGTGTATCCTTTATTTTGTTTTCCTCCAGAAAAGGCAAAACAACTATTCTTGCTAATGATTTCAAGTCAATTATAACCTGAATAATTATCGATGATACTTAGCAAGATGTTCGCATTATTTTATTGTTACTCAGAAAATTTTATGCTCCATTTCTTTTATATCAGCATGCCATATAGGTTTGGGCAATTTCTTGATTTGCTTTGGATAGAATTGGCTTCAGCGTAATTGACAAAAATTACAGATTTAAATTAACCTGACAAAATGTGATATTTTGAGAATTTTTTTTAATGATTAGGCCTTTTATTTTCCGCCAATTTGTTTGTGTAGTCCACTTGTTTGTATAGTCCTCGATGATTGGTGTGATTCATAGTCACAAACTGGTAGCATTTTGGGGTGAAGGGACACAAGTGAATGCCCCAGTGCAGCTTGATCCATCTGCTGGAATTGCTTTCAGTGGAAGAAGCTACCGTCTCAGTAGCAGCAGAACTGGACCTGCAGAGAAAGCACAGGCAACGGCTCCACCACAGCAGCCTAATAGTACCACTGAAGGAGTGGCTTTCCGTGGAAGAAGCTATCGTCTTGGTGGCCGATAGGCATCAAGTTTATGAAGTCATATCAAGCAAATCCATAGCTGTATGGAATGTTAACAGTATATCATTATAAGAATGTTAAGCATCAGGCTGACTGCAATATGAAAGAATATCAATTTTCCAAAGCCCTTCACTCTTTTATCTGTTTGATCCTTAAAAACATCATAATTCTACACGATTGAATTTTTATGTTTTTAAATATAATTAAATAAATAGTAATTTTATTTTATTTTACTTTGTTTTGTTTTCTTAATTACCCACGAAGATAAATAATAATATTTGGAGCTAATTACGTTATTTTTATTTTTTCCTTTCAAAGAAAAAGCTATATATATATTTTAAAAAGATATTCTTTTAGGCATAAAAATTAGAACCTTTTATAAATTATTTTTTTCTAAAAGTGAAAATTTATAAAATAGAAGTTATTAAAATTAAATTTTTATAGAATTTGTGTTGTAAAGCAATGGGATATAGCATTGATTCGAGTAGATTGTGTTTCATTACTCCCAGAACGGTAAATTCATCTGCCCGTTCAAATTGTTGTTTAAAAAACGATACGTCGTTTTCTGAAATTGAACTTTACAAGTTGACTATGAACGACATGTCATTGAAATTTCCCTTGATTTTTCAAATCATCAAATTCTTGAGGCCAAGTGCTTAATTTGCTAGTTGATTTATTGGCTTTTTATGTGTGTGAAACTAAAAATAAGGGGTTAATTTGTAACAATGAAAATACCTTAAAAAATTAAAGTTAATTTATGAGTTGTTTGAAAATGCTATCCTTTGGCAGACAAAGCATACTGGCTGGTGGAAATGCCAAACTTTTTTAATTATATAAAAATAACGTGATTTAATAGAATAAAATATTAAAACCATTCAAGCTATATCCTAAATGACTCACATTAAAGAAAGACTTGAATTACAATTAAATAAATTATCGTCCGTCTTTTTTTTGTCGTTTTATATATTAGTTTAATTATGTGCTTGAAATAATGAAATTTATGATTTCTTTGGTAATGAAAAAAAATCAAATAAAAATAAATAGATATGAAAATTAATTTATGAATCTCTCTTCGTTACATGAAAAATCTAAATTATTAAATAATAGAGCTCTGTTCAAAAGTAACTATAAATATTAAACCACGCTTAACCATTAATCAATTAAATTGTGCCGCGTATGCAATTCCACGTCATCTTAAGCTGACCCGACTCAATTCTCCCTCTACGAGTTTCCCTCCAGATCCGAAAACGCAAAAACGTAGAATAAAAAAGCTGAAAAAACCGAATATTCAAAACCCAAACATTTATGTTACTGAAAGGCTAGGCTCTTCTCTTCTTCTCTTCGCTCGCACGCCACTTCTGTGAGACCCTTCCTCTCAATTTTTCTGTAACCATCAAACAAGGTTCACCATTTCAAAAAGGGTCTCTCACTTTTCTTATGATTCATCAAGAAAACCAATTCTCTTATCTAATCTAATCTTACTCACCCATACACACACCTTTTGCCCTTTTTGTTTCCCGAGAAAAAAAGAAAAAGAAGAAGAATCGAATTCTTCAGATTCACTTTTTCTTTAGATTCCCTTCTGTAAATCCCCGTCAAAATTCCTTTTCCCAATCAAAATACCCATTATGATTTTTCCAAGGCTTTTCCTTTTCTTTTCTTTGTTTTCCCTCACATTTTCTAATGAACCCTTCAACTCTCACCTTCTACCTAGACCTTTGATTCTAGAGTACCCAGAGATCATATTCGAAACTGCCCACTTCAAGGAATTGGACAATGAAGTTCAATTGCAGTGTACCAGCTGGAGATTTGCGGTGGAGGCAAATAACTTGAATCCGTGGAAAACAATTCCGCAGGAATGTGCGGAGTATGTCAGGGATTATGTAACAGGGAGGGGTTATCGAGTTGATCTTGAAAGGGTGTCGAATGAAGCTGGAGTTTATGCGAAGAGTGTCCAGTTGAGTCAGGATGGCAAGGATGCTTGGGTATTCGATGTTGATGAAACTTTGCTCTCCAATCTCCCTTACTATGCTGACCATGGTTTTGGGTAAGGAGAATGTTGATTGCCTGTTTGGTGCTAAGAATCAAATGGAGTGTTACAACTTCTGTTTCAAGCCATCATTTACTATGGCCTGAAGAAACTGCATATTCGAATTCGTCTTCCATTTGTTTATGCATTATGTTTGAATCCTATTCAGTTGCTGAGAGAATATTAGGGAAAAGTATGAAACTTAAAACTCACATTATTTCGGGATTGGGAAAGCAAATATATGTAAAATAATGGCGCGTAAGGCAACTTTCAGACAAGCATTTTTTAGTTATTGTTGTCAGGAAACTGAACATTGTCGAGTATGAGGTTGATAAGTGATTTTCTTTTTTGAATTTATTGGTATCATAGCTACCTTAATTGGTGAGAATCAGATAGTTTCTTATTGATTTTGATTCATTGCGATTGATATTTTGCGACAAATGATTAATTTTCTTTTTTTTCCAAAAAAAATTTGGCAATTTGTAGCTTGGAGATTTTTGATCCAGTGGAGTTTGATAAGTGGGTTGAGAAATCTATAGCACCAGCAATAGGACCCAGTTTGAAACTCTATAAGGAAATTATGTCTTTGGGCTTCAAGGTTTTCTTGCTGACAGGACGCAATGAGAAGCAAAGGCGTGTCACTGAAGAGAACTTGATCAATGCGGGATTTCAGAACTGGGACAAGCTTATTTTAAGGTGAGTATGGAAGCTTTTGTGATTGGAAAAAGATGCAATTTTGAATTCCTTTTAATTTGTTATTCATGATATTGGATAATTATGTTGGTACGTATGGCATTTGCCACTGGGTTTGCTTATATATATATATAGACAAAGCCCAGAATGCACACATATGATATAATGAGCTAATGATTATCTTAAACCAAAACATACAGGGAGAGTTTATAATAATTGGTGAAACTATTGATGATTACCTTTGATCTGCACTTTATCATTATATGCAACTTCTTTAGAGAGATTTCTTCTACTGTGTCTTTTTCGCTCAAAGATGTATGTGTGTGAAAACTATTAGCATACTGTAGTGTTGATATTGGTGTATGCTGGCTGTTGAAATATAAATTATTATTTTAAAAAAATTATGGTCTGGTGCTCCTTTTCTCAGATATCCTTGCACTGAATGTTAGATTCTTTACCATCTTCTATATCTAAGAAAGTAATATTTACTCCTTTCTTGAAAGTAGCAACCCCTGCACAGTAGCTCTGGTGGTTGTTCATTCTTTTAACGTGCTTCAAATAATTAAGGTTCCCATTCACAAGGTCATTTTATCATGTCTCCATATTATGTGTCATAGAAAAGGAAATCATATGACTTTTCCTTTTGTATTTCCCAGTATTTAATTGGCGTGTCAGAAATGGTTTGAACCTGCTAATATCTGTTGTTCTGTGCCTTGTTGAGCATATACAGATCTGTTGATTGCCTTCCTAGGTGCCCATAAAAGGATAGAGTTCTTCTGAGGTTTTTGACTTAGCAATTTGGTCTGTTTCTGAAGAGAAAATTAGAAATATTTCTGAAGTGGGAATAAAAATGATTTCTTTTCAGGAAGGGATGCCAATTTCTGTCACCACAAGGAATTGCAAAGCTAAATAATTTCTGTTATTGTCTGATTCTTTAGGAAGCACAAAAAGAATCTTATTCACTAGAAACAAAAATTTATATTTGTCAACTGATCCTGGAAAATTCCAAAATAGTGGCATTTTCAGGGATCGTACTGATGATGAAATTGAAGGTTGCTACTTGCCACATTAGTTTGTTCTATAGGTCCCGACAATCTTAAGGGCTTTTTGTTGGAGTCTTTGGTATTGGTTTTGAAACATGTTTTCCTTTGAAAATATACAGGAAATATTTGCTGTTCCTTGAACTTGCTCTTTTTGGGAATGTTGCCCAAATCACTTTTTAAGTTTGGTGGGAGCGTGCGAATCTGAGAACTAGAAACTGTTTTTTAAGAGAATCAACCAGGTCCAAATTTTCAAGCATTAATCTAGGCCAGCCTTTTCATTATTTTTTCTAGAAATGGTTAGGTCACTGGTGAAGGTGAGGGTCCACTCAGGAGGAGCTCTTATTGCAATTGATTTTGCATGTGATCTTCATCAGTATTCCTTTCTTGTTAGGGACTTGAGTTAATAATTGTCTCCACATGAATTTCATGCCGAATGATCAAGGACAAATGAAAAAAAATAAGAGAAACTTTGACAACTATCACAAAAACTTCCATGATGTTGGTTTGACATTTTATCTCCTGTTATTTTTCTACTGCTTTCTTACTTTCCTGTTCTTTTATTCTCCCAATCATGATAGATTTTGAAATTCCGAGCATGAAAAAGCCTGCAAAGGCAATTTTTACTGTTGAAGATGTAATGATAGGATTTCTACTACTTTTCTGATTGCCAACTGAAGTCCTGGTCTCTAATTGCGTGCAGAGCCTCCGATGACCATGGGAAACTAGCAACGATATACAAGTCAGAGAAAAGGAATGAGATGGAGAAAGAAGGGTATCGAATTCTGGGAAACTCTGGTGACCAATGGAGTGATTTACTAGGGTATGCTTTGTCAACTCGCTCATTCAAGCTTCCCAATCCTATGTATTACATTCCTTGACAGGAATAATACTTTTTTCTTGAATTATTTTACTTGGAATAAGTAATTGAATATTACATTGAAATATCAATACTGTGAAACTGTAAAGCATATAATATTATCAAATATAATTTATGTGAGTAATTTATGATGCCATACAAAATGTTAATAATACCTGATAATACATTGGTAAATTGCACAAGTTTTGTCTACGATTTATAATCCAGGTGGTTAGGTTGAAATCTTAATAACTCTTTAATTTTCGAACCCACCTTTGTGTTATAGTTATTTGATTTATTTGAATCTATTTTCTGTTCATATTAATTATTCCTGAAAAATATGTCCATTGTAGTAATCTTCCTTTTTTTTAATCCTCTTGTAAGCTTGAAAGACTACTAGGCACTAGCTAGTTTCTCCTGTTCAAGTCAGGTGCCTCTCTCATGGGGGTGGTGACCGGTGACTTTATACTTAAGGGAGCTTTTGTGGGTGCTTTATTGCAGGCACTGAAGATTCTAAGCTTCAATTAATTACTTGCATTATTAATAGTGGACCACTTTGTATTGTTTTTTAGCATAAATTTTATCATCCCCACCTGTACACCAAGAGTGGCAGCTCCTGGTATTACGCACCTCCCATGTCTATATTGGTCCCTGGCTGCCTTTTTTCCTTAGGAAATGTAAGTGGATACTTTAGCTACCTTAATGTCATTATCATGCAATAATCGAATCTTAGATAACTGTCTTAAATGTTGGCTGCGCTTAGATTGTTATTTTTATTTCTTAGGTGAATCGAAAATATGTATATGAAATAATTTAGGACATATTGCAAATTGCTAACAGTACCATAGAATTTCCTATTTTCCATCTAAAGAGAAGGAAGGTATTTTTTTTTATTATTATTCTAAATAATTGTAACATACATGCATGACTTTTTGATCAAGTTAAATTACATAATTTTAGAATAAATTAATGGAAAGAAATCAAGATTATTCGTGTTATTTTCTTTTTATCAAATAATTTTATCCTTAAAAAAAGTAATTTTCTTCACAAACAAAAGACAAACACCTCACAGTCCATTATTTTCTTTATTAAAATATAATAATAATACTGAATAACAAACACAAAAAAAGTGGTTGCCATATCATAGAACAAGGATAAGAATTTTGATTAGAAAAGATGAAATAGAATAAGGATTTTTTCTCCTATAAATACAAATTAAGAGAATATAAAACATCCAATTAAAACAATTTGTACAAGAAAAAGTTGATAGTTTTTTAGTTTAACAAAAAGCCTATTCTCCTTTTGTCTTTACTGATAGTGGCCATTCATATCGTGATGCTGATCATTCAACAATTTGGATAGGCAAAGGAGCAATGAGTTGGATGGTGGATTAATGTCACAATTATTCGTTGGCTCTTCATTTATAATTATTATTATATTTATTTACGCTAATATTTAATTATAACTTCACAAAAAAGATGCAAAAATCATTTCAAATAATTACATGTTTTGATTCTTGAAAAAGAAAAATAACTATTTATTAATATTATTTTTTTTAGGAAAATATTATTTTGCTTTATTAATTACAATCTTGTATATATATATATATATATATATTATAAAAAAAATATTATTTTCATAAACAATTAACAACTTAATATATATATATATGGTCTAACGTCACAAGCAATGCAATAAATTAATACAAAAAGATACTGACCCTTAAACACAAAGAATTGTTCTCTTTTTTTCATATTATAAGATTTTATGGTTTCGTATTCTTGACCTTTTATTTTTTTTTCTTCTTAATCTGTATTATATAGTTTTAATGCCGTAAAAAATTATTAAAGATTTTTATTGATACATTCTTATTAGAGGAATGTTAATTATAATCAATTTAAAAAGTAATTATTCAATAATTTCTCTATTATTAATTTAAAAATATTTATTATATTTTCTCTTTTAATAAATAAATTTATAATAAATATTTTTAAATTAATATAAAAAAATTATTAATAATAACACTTCTTTTTTATAATAATTATAACATGATAACATCACTTATGAATAAACAAAATTTATCTACAAATAAATATTTATTGGCTATCATTTTAGTTTAATGATAATTCATATTAAATTTTCTCTTTTGAATGTCAAAAAATACATCTATATTATAGTTATTGTATTATTAAATTATCAGGCTCTACAAAAATTGAGGTGGCATGTGAAATCTAATTTATACGGTGAACATAAAAGTTTTGTGAATAAAAAGATAAATCCAATTTTCTTTACTTAATTTATAGTATCTGATAAAAAAAAAAGTTCATGTCATTTATAAACGTTATATTTAATCTCTTTTTTTTTAAATTTTAATAATCTCTTTTTCTAATTAAAAGTTATTGAAGGATGAAGAATTAATTAATATTTAATAAAACCAAGAAGTAGAACCTAAAATATTGATGGATAAATTAAATGACGTGTCTCCGTCTAGTTAGATTATAGATTCCAAAGTGTAAAATAACGCATAGATCCATCAGTTTAACTAAAACAAAGGATAACCATGTGGGGCATATTTGTCTTTCGACAATTTCTTTTTTTTTAGTAGACCACATATCTCAAGTGGTGCCAATGAGTACCACACGCTTGATTTGGTTTGAGT
Organism: Garcia nutans; assembly: GCA_947685225.1. Taxonomy (NCBI): domain Eukaryota; kingdom Viridiplantae; phylum Streptophyta; class Magnoliopsida; order Malpighiales; family Euphorbiaceae; genus Garcia; species Garcia nutans. Next base: position 8,142,389 of record CANTUV010000029.1, on the reverse strand, counting down.
AGTGTGGGGTCTACCTAATGACCATCTCATCAATCTCCGCCGATTATAAGGTGCATTTCCTGTCCTAAACGTGTATAAATCTTATTGGCTTTTCCTTATTTCCGACGATTTAATAGCAGTCCCTGTTGTGATGGAATAATTATATGCTACAGCGGTTATAGTATATAATTATTTATTGTGATCTGACAGAATTTTATGCTGATCCAATGGTGAATATCAGCCCATGTCTGCGTAGGACCCACTAGAGCGGCCAGAGAATTAATGTTGTATTATTTATGTATTGTTGACTATATTCTCCAGCTGGATGGTCTGCAAATCTGACGGTCAATGTCTTATTAGACCGTCTAGGCTTATTTGATTTCGAAATGAAATTTTTGGATTAAATTATTTTAAACTTAATTAAACATAGCGATAAAGTTCAAGAAAAAAAAAAGTGAACTATAGTTATTGTTGTACATTATACAATGATTTCTTTATGGCCCCATGTGTTATATATACGAATCATCAGAAATTTTTGAAGGGAAAAAAAATATTTTTTCATGTTTTGATCGACATGTTACTGCAATCTCAATCATTAAATATTTATTTTTCCATCATATAATCATTTTTTCAAAAGATTTAAATTATAGTTTTAAAAAAATCTTATTTGTTTATCTTTCAGTCAATGATGAAAATTGTGTTAACTTGATATATTATATTAATCCCAACACCATATGATTATAAATTAAATTGTAAACATTAATCAAAAGAATGCAAGATAAATAAAATGTGAAGCACTCATATATCCACCGAATTAGGGAAGAAAAATAAAAGGTAGATTGGGTACAATAATTTCTCATTACTAATGTCAGATATTCTAGTTATAGTTCTAGCTATTCATGAATCATGAATAAAGCCACTTTAAATTTGTAATTTATCTTAATATTTATTATAAAAATGTAATTTATCATATTTGACAAAAATGCAATTTATCCTAATATTTATTATTATAGGATGATATTTTTCAATAAATAAAAAGCAAATGAATATATAATAATTGAATTTTTTTATATTACAATTGAGGGATGAAAAATCAATCCAAAATTATTCAGAAAAGATATACTTATTGTTAATTTATGTCTGAATGTGCATATAATAATTGAAATTTAGATTTACTATTTTTCAATTTTGTAAATAATATATATATATATATATATATCTCATTATGCATTATACATTTTCATAATAAAAATATTGTGATTTGTTTTCTGACATAAGCATCTATTAAAAAAAGGACTTGAATATAGCAAATAAAATATTCATCTGAAATTCGCTCACATCACGCTGATATGTAAGTTGAAGAATAAAGCCTAAAAAAATAGAATCTGAAAATGGAGGAGAGATCCCTATCATTGTCAAAAACCTGCAAATGGTTTTGGCAGAATTTTAACAGGAGCAACCCAAGCAAAACATTCAAAATAGATGAAACATCACATGCCTGGATCTGTCTTTAGCTCTCCATAATTGCACTATTTCTTCCCTTTTTATTCTGTAAATCCAACAGTCTCAATTATCGTCCTACAGTCTCAATTATCGTCCTTTGAACCAAACCCCATTTTAATTTTTGCTTAAACTTTTCTTAAAATCTTTCCTCTAATAAGTAATAACTAAAACAAATCTTGGGTTCCACACCCTTCCCGCAAAGTTCAATTCTATCTTCATCTTCTTGTCTTCTCTCTCACACTTTTCCATACAAATTTTAAACTAAGCTTTCACTAACATTTTCAATTCTTTTCTCATTCTCTCACTGTACCCAGATCTTAATTCTCTGTTCTTTGTCTCCCTGAATTTATATTAGCTCTTCTTCGTAGTATAATAAACTTAAAAAGATAACAGCTTCACAAGAAATGAATAATACTCATTTACTAAAACTGATTCTTGGACTAGTTTCAGCAGGCTTCTTGATCAGTCTCATACTTCTCATATTTCTTCTTTTCAAAAGAAGAAAAAATGACCGCGGTGACATAGAAAGCCCTGAGCACAAGCATGGGGAGGAGACAGGAACAGAGGACTTGGTGACATTTCAAGGTGGTCAAGACCTTACAATAAGTGTTGTTCTTGATGCTCCGGGAGAGGTGATAGGAAAATCTAACTATGGTACTTTGTACAAGGCCTTGTTGCAGAGGAGTAACTGTGTGAGGCTGCTTAGGTTCTTGAGGCCAGTCTGCACTGCAAGGGCTAAAGATTTTGGGGAGGTGGTACAATTGCTGGGTTGCATTAGACATCCTAATTTAGTGCCTCTTTTAGGGTTCTATGCAGGGCCTAGAGGAGAAAAGCTTCTTGTTCATCCGTTTTTCAGACGTGGCAATCTGGCTCAGTTCATTAGAGGTAAGTGTCTTGGTTTTATATACTTTGATTTGATGCTTGGTTTGTGAGAAAATGTGAGTTTTTCCTATATTGATCATAAATTTTCACAAAAATGAGTCTGAGTTAATTATTTGAATTTAGTTAAGGAGAAAAACAAACAGAAAACTTGCTTTCCCGTACATATTCTGCAATCCTCATTTCTATTGATTATTTTTCTGACAAATGTTAAAATTTAAGTGGGTTCTTGCTAATCTTTTATTTTTACAAAAAAAAAAAGAATGAACGAGTAATAATAGAAAAGGGTAACAACCCTTTAAGTAGCTGGAATTTAATTTTAATAAATCAACTTGTAAATGAACACAAATGTAGCAAAGTCTGTAAAATATTAATTCAGCTTTTCTATTGATTTTGCATCATGTAATTTCTGTTTGATAAGTTAAATTTTCATGTTTGTTTTTGGCCAGAAATTTTTCATGGTTTGGTTTGGGCATCTTGGAACTTGCATACATCTTGGATAATAAAATCAATTATAGAAAGTTGTTTTGTTTGCTTGCGTCTTAACTCTTTTATTTTTCTCATTATGTTCATTTATTTCATCTGTTCTTTTCCTGGAGATTGGGTGGTTGGGCTGTAAGTTTCACTGAGGATTGTTTACCTGGATTTAGGCTCAAAATCTTTTTTTTTTGTCTATATTAGATCTCTTATTGGGTATATAGCTAACAAAAATTTTGGCTTCTTCATTCCTTAATTTATATTTTGTCGGTACCTCCTATTTGTCACTTCCTCCTCACATTTCTAATTAGAAAATAATGATAATGTTGGTCTTTCAATTTGTATAAATTTTCTACCTGTTCTAAGAAAACTCCAGTACGTTCTTGAAGTACTTTTTTAAGTTGCAATAATTCTTGAAAATGGTCCATTTTTTTGTTCTTTTATGGGCAGATGGAAATGCTGTCTCTCACAAATGGGCCATCATTTATAGTATATCCATTGGCATAGCTGAAGGATTGGATCATCTTCACTCAGGATTTCAGAAGCCTATAATTCATGGAAATCTCAAGTCCAAAAATATTTTGTTGGATCGAAATTACCAACCATATATATCAGATTTTGGCCTACATCTACTCTTGAATCCTACTACTGCCCAAGAAATGCTTGAAGCTTCTGCAGCTGATGGATATAAAGCTCCCGAGCTTATCAAAATGAAAGATGCAAGTGAACAAACTGATGTGTACAGCCTAGGAATAATCTTGCTCGAATTAATTTCAAGGAAGGAACTGATCAGTGAAAATCCAACCCCAGATGGTGATTTTCATTTGCCTACTTTCATGAGAAATGCAGTACTTTATAGAAGAATAACAAATTTTTACCATCCAGACATACTTCTTAGCAATCAAAATGACAGTGAAAGCCCTATTACTGAAGAACATGTACTCAAATTCTTTCAACTTGCTATGGCTTGTTGTTCTCCTTCACCTTCTCTTAGACCAAACATGAAGCAAGTCCTCTGGAAGCTTGAAGAGATCGGAAGATAACATGTTGTCTATTTAGTGAAAAGTTGATCTGGGTTCTTGTGGTAGGCCATTTTTGCAGTTAATCACGGGTTAAATTTCCTCACTTTGATTTTCTTAACTGGCGTTTGATGATGGCAGTAATGACAGTGATGACATTAGTGCACCAGTGCTGATTATTATCAAGAATTTCGGCTACTCAACAAGATTAAGGGAAATGGTGATGTATACGTTTATGAAGAAAGTCCCAACCAAAACAAGCCAAGTAAGGATACTGATAATATGAAGTGAAGTTGCACAGTTCAAGTCATTCAACAAGAAGAGTGAAATTTTGATTGACATTGTCGGATTCTTGGGAATTCTTTATTGCCAAAGGTATAAGCAACAAAAGATTTATGGATCTTTTAATGTTCCCAGCTTTGTTGTGCAAAAGCATATAAGTTTCTTAGAAAAAGAGCCAATTATCAACAACCCAAAAAAAAAAAATATATATATATATATATATATCAGTGCCTCTCAGAAACTGTACCTCTAAACACTAAGCAAATTTGGATTATTTCTCGAAGATAATTCAGCTATTTGGATTGTCATTTGTTTTCTAGCAAACAAACAGCCAATCGGGTGAGTTGCCAAATATCTACGGCAACTGCTTCTTGACCTTGCAGTGAGGTACTTCTTCTGGAATTTATTTATATCTGTGTTGATTTAGGCCTCTTGGGTTTTGGCAATAGTTACCAATTTACAACGTCGTGGACCTGAAATTGTTAAGTGTATATTAGAAAATTGTACAGAGTATTTAATTAATCTAGTACTATTGATTTTAGGGTTCCCAATAATGAATTTGTTTAGCTGGCAAGGATGGTTGTTGGTGGGGGTGCTTTTGATTGGTCCAAAGTCCAACCATGAAAGATCGCATTCTATGTGAAAATGAAATAGGGAGAGGCACTTTTCTTTATAATAAATGTCTCCTTCGGTCAAATGTCGATCAGTCAATGGTTCTCTCCTCCGCTTTTTTCAGAGCTTCCATGGCTGTATGGATTATGGCATAATTAATTGGGCAACGTGTGCCCCGTTCAGACCACCACTAATAATATTTTTCACTCTTTCTTTTTCTTTTTTTTTTTGAAATATTTTTTATTCCATTTCTAAACATTCATTTTTAAACATTTGTAATTTTTTTTGGGTAAAAAATTCAAACATTTATAATTAATAAGGATAGATTAGTGTATATAAGCGAAATACATACATCATAGAGTATTATTCAAATTAAAACTTATTAAATGTCGGCACCAACATCCAAATTATCCAACAAATAAAGAAAGAAAGAAATATTTTTACATTAAGAATGAGTTTTTGATTAATCGTATTGAAGTCATATCCATGATTTAAGTTTTTCCACTGCCTAGCGATAACATGTACGCGACGACGTCATATTTTATGAGCTAAATGACCAAATATATTCTGTTGCATAGATTAGTGTTATTCGCGCAAAACAAACCAATAAATAATAAGAAATGGCTTTCTCCGAAATAAAATTTCTCCTCTTTAGACCAAAAAATCTCCTTGAAAACGTATCTCGAGCTTAGGTGACGCAGTCGCAGGCTCGCATCTTCGCTTATCGCTCCTCGCACAATGGCAATAGCAGTTCGGGCTGGCATTAGGTACTCTGTTCATTTTCCGTTGATTTTTTTATCGTATGTTTTGATTGAGTTGAATTTGTGTTTTTAGGTGGGGTTTAATAGCTGATTTCTTGAATTATATATGTTAATTGAGTTGAAAATTAAGTGTTTTCGCATGAACTAATTTTAGTTTATGGATAAAGTTTGGAATTTTTAAGCTGATTTGAGCTTTTCGAATTGTTTATAAATCAATTCAGAAATTTTGTCAGCAATGAATTAGGCTCCCCACTTATTCTCCAATGGAAGCTTCAGCCGTTTTTTTTTTTTTTCCTTTTTAATTGAAAAAAAAAAACAAGCTACAAGAAGATTCAACAAGCCAAACTTGATATAGCAAGCATAAAAATACTGTCAAGCACGAGCAAGACTCTCAGTGTATTTATTAACACCATAATTTAGCATATTTGATGCGTCCTCCTTCCCAACTGGACTAAAATCACAAAGCTTCGTAAAACTTTTATCCTTCAAATTATACCTTATGATTTTTGTAGGTATGTGCAACACCAAATAGGAGTCATCCTCACTTTCTCCCTTAAATATGTACATTACTTGAAAAACATAATAATTCAATTCTGAAGGATCAATATAGCTTCTAATCATTTCTGGAAATGCCCTTACAATTTCATCAAGGTCAATCTTGTACTTAACAAACCATCCTGAGTAGTCCTTTTCTATCTCACACACATTAAACTGCGTAGAGGGAGAATTATAAATCTCAACAAGATATAAATGTCCTCTGCTCTCCCCAAAATACCATACCCTCCTTCGATGCGATTCATCTGGCATTGCAGGTATTGGCATTTCTTTGATTCGTTCTTGTTCAACATCTATACAATAACAAGGGCCTGAATCTGTGTACCAATGAATAGCAGCATTCCAAAGGACTCCGCCATAGAGTCCAATGTCCCAGTCTAGAGTGAAACTCGCAGCTGAAACCCTCCATTGACCAGTTTTTGATGAGTAAATCCCTATGTGAAATTCAGGTTCAGAAATTTCAGGTTGATGCAAGCAAAGAACTTTATAATAAGGTGATTTAGAAGGATCAAATGCTAAATACAGACCACATATTTCATTAGCTTCAATTAGTGGAGGAAGTACTGTATATTGCTTGGTAGTGGCATTGTAATGTAAAATTTTGCTTCAGGTAAATACATTTGAAAACTAGAATACAAAAATAATCCATTGCAAGGCTGAATGATTTTTATGCCTAAGGGGTCATTGACAAAATCTAGAGTTTTAAATGGAGGATCAGAACGTCTGGAACCAAGCTTAATAAAGTCGAATGCAGCATCTTTTAAATGGAATGACTTACTGATGAAGAGGGCAGTAGGGGAGTTAGAAAGGAACAGGCCACAAGCGAAGAGAGGATCTGAGATGAGAGAGAGCCAATGCTTTGAGACGCACTTGAATTTGAGAAGAGATTTGACAGGCAGACGGAGAAAGATTTCGATTAGAAGATCATCATTGTTGGCAGTTGTCTGTGCTGATAATGATGGTAATGAAGGGAAGATTATTTTGAATTTGATTCTTTTGGAAGGAAGCATGATGAGAAATTGAGAATTCTCAATTTCGTAAATTTCAATTTGTAGTGTCTATGGTCTTATTTTTGGAAGAGTGTAATTTATAGATTCTTTGGCTTCCACATTGACTTTGCAAAAGAAGATTGTGCTGTAAGCTATTTGCATTTGATTCTCTAAGCATAAAAAAAAAAAAGCAGCCCGGTGCACGAATACTCCTGCAATGAGCGGGGTCCGGGAAAGGATCAGACTCATTGGGTCTTTGTACGCGGCTTTCCCTTGCAATTAATTGCAAGAGGTCGTTTCCACGACTCGAACCCATGATCTCAGGTTACACGGCGACAACACTTACCGTTGCGCTAAGGCTCCCATTCATTTGATTCTCAAGTATGTTTAAATTAATTATTTTCATGTTACAGCAACCAGAATCTATGCCGAGATAAAGAGATTGGCCAACTAACAGCATATGTAATAAGAATTAAAAGAAAATGAAGTTCTAATGCTCTCTTGGGTCAAAAGTCAACAAAACCCCTTAGCTTGTGGAGCAATCTCCTCTGGAAAAAAAAAAATTCGGCATTTTAAGTATTAATGCTACTGGGAAGCAGTTAAACGAATGAAGAGAAAACTTGTGATAATTCAAGTAATTATTTAGAGTCCCATTACGAATGATAATTCGTTTGGCAGTGAAAAAACTTGTCTTTCAGAGCCCTCAACTTTCCAGGATTAAAAAGAGAATGTTAAAATAAGGAGCCAAAAATAAAACAACCAGCAATTCAACAATTCTACATATATTCTTGTCTATGGGCATTACCAATATTACACACCAGAACCTTACATACTCGATGAATTTATTCATAACTTTCATATTCATTACAGGTATATGTATATTATAATTAAAATTCTTAGCCCTTGATTGCTAGAAATGGTTGAAGAGGTCTTCCTCTAGCATTAAGCTTTTAATATGTTACTTGAATTCGAGTGCATGCCCATTGTTTATAATCAAGCAAAAGCTTGTCCAAAACCACACATTTGAAGAAGGTTGCTAACAAGATAAAACTTCCAACAAAGAACACTGTGGTTACTTCATGAGGTGATACAACCTTTATTGAGCATATATAAGCTCCAATTGTTGAAGATACTGAAATTAACAGCCAAGGCTTGACAGGAAGTTCACGCGTGAGGAAAGTGATTAATGCCAGCGAAGTGAAGAAGGCAATCGAATTAAACAAAATGAACAGATGGTTAATTTCTGAGTCATTGTTGGATTCATTTGGGAAATTTTCTGAAATAATTGTGGGGGTTCTTAATGCTGACTGGAATGTCATTGTTGCAAACAGAGTTGCTGTAATCAACAATTCGTGATAGTTATTGTTATTAGCCTGTTTAGGTGATGGTGGGTGCCACTGTTTCCCAAATTCAATACGAACTTCTTTGCTGTTATTACTGTTAAGTTTCTCTTCAATTTTAATTTCTTTACCTCTTGAAGCTCCTGCTCTTAGAAGAATGTTCTCCATTTCTTTATCAACCTCCTTACCTTTTGGTAGGACATGTAAGAAGTCCAAAGCTGTAAAACCACTATTGTTCTTGGCATTCACCTCAACCATTTCACTGTGAGTAGGGCTATCTTCAAGCAACAGTTTTAGAGTCTACATCATTTAAAAAAACAGAGGACAAAGATGCCATGGTCCATAATAAGAAATTTTTAAAGAAAAACACGAGACAAAAGAAACTAATGTTATAAGCAGAACAAAATTATCATAATTACTCGTGTAGAACTCCATTCTTTTCAGATTTTTATGGTTTGCTATCTTTGAATATTTATTCATGACTATGAAATAGGTATCTTCTAGAAATTATATACATATTTCTCTTCTTTCCTATCTTCAATTGTTTACAATTTCTTTTAAAACATAAATAAAATTTAAATTATAAACAAGCTAATGGTTATTATTAAAATTTTGTAAATAATTTTAATGTGATTTCTTTCGTAATATATTTGTCCAGTTTAATTAATAAACATTTTTTTATAAAATATGAAGAGACTTATTTAGAATTGGTGAAAATCTTTTAATAAGTGTAATTACCATTCTCGTAAAAGGAGATTCAATTATGCATTAGCTTCCACTTTGTTTAATTATATGCATAGATTAGCGCCAAAATTAAAATGGCACATCGGGTTAGGTTACATTCCAAGTATTAGTACTGTTTAAGTATATTATAAGTTGAATGATTTTTCTTTAAATCTTCAAAATAATTATAATACTTTTAATATTAAAATTTTTATTTATTTATTTGAATTTTGATTGCATATTATTTGAAATTTAAGGAATAATCTAATTGTGCACAGTAATAACATTTTCAAACAATGAAATTAAAATTTTTACTAAGTGTGTATGCATGCGCATGCTTGAACATGCATGTGCGCATGTATGCATGCATATGCACGTATCTGATAGAAGAAAAACAGGGGAAAAGCAGAGAAAATGTTACTTGGAATTGTTTCCTGAAAGTTGCAAGGTGATCGCCACTGCGTTCCTTTCTATCATCTTTGTAACAAGTTGTCTGCCTCAGCGAGTCAATCACCCACTTTACTACCACACAGTGATTGTGCCTTACCACAAGGTGACGTGGTGTTTCTCTTGTTGTCGGTGTAACATCCATCACAGATTCAGGGCATCTGTCCAGAAGTTCCCTCATTAAACTGATACTCCCTTCCCTCGCTGCTTCACTCCATATAATACATGGCGGATTAATGCTTTTGGACCAGTTTAGCACATTCAAACCTTCGGTGTGCTATATTCAGACTGAAATTCATCATATCCAATGCTTTCGGTGTCTTCTAACTGATGATATTCTGTATCACCACCATCACCAAAAGCTGTAGAATTTGATTTTTTGAATGAAATTTGCCAATGATGCATTTTGTGTCGATAGAAGTCCTTTAAAGTTAATACAGAAGAAACAAAATGAACAAAAATGAACTAACCAGTTACAAATGTCTTGGATATATATTCCTATACTTGTGTTCACACGAAAGTTTCTCTAGAAGACTTGGTCTTCGTCAAGAAATGGTAGTTTCCTGGTAACTTGGTTCCAGATGAACTCAAATTGCAGAAAATATAGGAATGGTATGTAAAGAGAGGAAAAAATGACAATTTCCTAGTAATTTCGTCATGAAATTACAGCAAATGTAATTGGAATCTTATGTAAAGGTAGAAAATGAAAGTAATGAAAGTTGCCAAGTAACTTCTTTCCTAGCGAACTGAAGTTACAAAGAATTTTGGTGGCCTTCACCTCATAAAAATTAAGCAGTCTAAATTTTTAGGATTAGATCATAAAACATACACTATATATATATATTTTTAACCATAGGTATCCCTGCAGGACTAATCCTATTTAAAAAAAATACACTATTTAAAAAATTGATTGGCCATTTTCATCTTCTATTACCGATTATATTAATAATTATTTCAGTTGTGGCCAATCATGATATTAATCCCAAAAACCTTGATGATGATGTTCAATTATGTTATAAAAATTATTGCTCAAGTTAAATGTCTGAATTTGATTATTAATTTGTTGAAAAATATTCATTTTTTTTATGTACTAGGGATGTGTAACTTAAAAAATTCTTGACAATTATTCTGAATTATATGACTGCTCAAAATTTTAAGTTTAAGTTTGTTTAAATTCTTGTGATTATGAAATTTCAGAAAATTTCCAAGAAAAAGGCATTTATTTGTCTAATGTTTTACTTTTCTTGCCCATGAAAGATAACCCTGTGCATTTACAATTTACGGAAAAATGAGCTTCATAAAAGCTTCCAATCTAATTTGGGGGTATTTGTCATGGTAATTATCCGCAAGCTTCACCTAAATTAATCAACAGGCTAACGTGCTCAAGGCTCTTATCTCATCTTTTTATTTCTCAAACATGACGCGGTTTCGTAGAGGAAGACTCGCATAATAGGCCGGAATGGCAGAACTAGATGGTCGCCTGTCCCTTCTCTTCTTTTATTTTAGGGATGGCAAATTCCCGCCCCCCCAATTTGCCCCTAACGGAGCGAAAAATTTCCGAAAATTTTCTTCACGGGACGGGACGGAAAATTCCCTTCTCTTCTTGATTTATGATGAATAGTCTAAAAATTAAAAAAAAAATCTGAAATTAGCAGCATTATAGTAAAGTTTTCAAAAATTCATAATTGAATGTTAGGATCCCATCAATAAACATGCAAAAATTATCGGTAAATGAATTCAAAATTCGACCATTTTTGGGTTTTATTTGTTGTGGCCTTACGGGTAAAATTGGCATTTGGGCCTATTTCCTTATGAGTTAGGATGCAACCGTAAGTCATTCAGTTGAACTGAGCTATGCTTACAGCAATCAATCAATTCGGCCGACTGTACTTTGGTGGGTCTTTGAAATGAGGATGATTAGCCGTTATGGGCTCATCTACAAAGACGGGCTATCTTAGATCAACCTATTTAATCTAAAAAGACAGGCCTAAATGTACACAATGACTCATCTAAAGGGTAAAAGTAGGTCCTAACGGGAGTCGAACCCAGGTGATTCAAAGTCCAGGGTACCAACCACTTCAACAAAAAAACTGCCATTCCGCTGGTTACTCATTTTATATAAATACTAAGAATTTGGTGTCAAGTGAGCTATGTATATCGCATGAAAATTTTCACGTCAGATGTTTTCTCGAGATCACCCACCAGTAAGAAACAGGCATATTGCAATTTTAGGAAATAGCATGTTCTCCAAAATCCAAATTAGAGCTCAGCTTTTCACATTTCAAAAAATGTTAAATTAGATACAAGCTCAAATAAAGCTTGACCTTTCCACATTAATGCTAAAGCTACTAAACTACACCGCCTTTTAGATTCAATTGGCTTTTATGATTCAATTGGCTTTTTACAGATGCATTTTTGGGTGAAACAGTCCAATCTCTATACCTTGTGAATATAAATAATCATCGTTCTCATCATCAGTTTCAGAAAAATGTTGGCAAGTGATGAAGTTTACAATTTACATCAACAGAAATGTTATTCCTGTGGGAAAATCGCTATTTTCCCGCCCCTCGGACCGTCTTTAAGCAGGAATAAATGAGAAAATAAAATAACAATTGAGAAATTAAAGAGAATAAAACACAATGATTTAACGTGAAAAACTCCCGAATGGAGAAAAACCACGGTCGTTGTCTAACGACAACCAAGAAAAATATTCACTATGCGGCAAATTGTTACAACCACAAATTACAAAATATTTTTCTAACCGACACCCACAAAACAACCCCCAAATATTTATACTCCAAGGAACTCCAAGAGATTGATTCTCTAATTCCTAATATAAACTATTTGGTATTTAACCTATAGCTCTCCTTAAGCTATATTTTGTGTTTGCTTGGTGTATTTACAAATGGAGAGAATGAGCCTATTTATAGGCTTCAAATGCAAATAAATTGTCAAACTAAATTAGGTGAAAATTAGGCTAAATTAGGCACCTCCCATTTTCACCTCACATTTTTGACAATTTCTTCATTGTTAGGCACCTTGCATTTTTGACTTTCTTTATTTTTATTTTTCAATTTTGGTGTGCTACCACCAACAATCTCCACCTTGAAAAATAAAAACACAACATTGTCTGTTACCGACAATTATAATTCTTAACGTCAAGAATTAACATACTCCACCATAAAAGAGTATCGACACTTGGAATTATTTCGCCAACTCCAAGAATTTTTCATCGGCCATGTCGGATCCCACTAATAGTTTATGGTGCAACCCTCCTGTTGACTTTCCGAGAGTTCATTAGTCATCGACATAATTTTTCCACCACGCACCTTGCATCAACTGTCAACCAATGCAGCGCGCATTTCCGTGGACCAGCTACCAATAATCAGTCCTCGTCCATGGCATCTCAACGGGTAGCAATCATGCCATGAGGACACACTTCTCTCAACTACAGAGACAACTCATCATCTCCTTCGCCACAGGAGATCACATTGGCAGCAACAACGTTAGAGCTTCTAGCCGAATCAGCTCCACCGTTCGGGCAATCCTTCCTCACGTGTCCAGTTTGACCACACCCCCAGCAGACAACCTTCCTCTTTCCGGAGCCTTTATTCTTTTTCCTGATACCGACAGATAAAGCTGAATTCTCATAAGATTTATTTTCCATTTCATTCAGTCTTCTCTCCTCAGTAATGAGCTTACTAACCACATCCGCATACACCACTTCCTTACTACCATATTTCAGAACAGGCTTCATGTGCTCATATGTTGAAGGAAGTGACAGGATGAGCCGGAGAGCTTTATCTTCATCTTCGGTTTTCACTCCAAGAGTTTCTAATTCAGAGATAATACCATTGAGGACACTCAGGTGATCGGACAGCTTTGTACCTTCCGCCATTTTCAACGTATGAAATTGCTCTTTCAAATATAACCTGTTGGATATATTTTTTCCCTGATACAATTCTTCCAGTTTCTCCCACAGCTCCTTTGTCGTGGACAATCCAAGCACATTAGCAAGAACATTTTTTGCTAGACACATGCGAATTTGACTTGCCGCCTTGATATCCAGCTCCTCCCATTCTTCGTCACTAATCTTGGATTTTTCTGAGTCTCCACTGCCACCGCCTTTTTCTGAATTTCTTCCGCTGACTGGTTTACCCTGCAAAACCTTATGTAGTCCAGACTGTATCAACACGTCTTTGACTTGCACTTGCCACAGTGCAAAATTCATTCTCCCATCAAATTTCTCAATCTCGCATCTCATTGCCGACATGCTTACTTTGTGCTTAATAAAGGACTAGAAATAAATATTACACCAGGTAAATTCCCAGGTAAGAGGAGGAGTCACAAAGGTCTCACTTAAAATCCACTTGCCTTAGACTAAATTCGTGTCGTTTGACAGAATTTACCTCGACATGTAATTATTTATCTCACCACCAATACTCAAGCACACCAAAGCAAAACGGCTCCACCTTTTCCAAAACTCCACCAGCTTAAAAACAAAAATAATTTTTAACAAAAATCTTTTCTGATGTGGAAGATCAGACCAAGCTGCAACCACAAAGCATACTAAGATTTTTGACAAAAAATTATAACACCTAAGCTCTGATACCACTTGTTGGGAAAATCGCTATTTTCCCGCCCCTCGGACCGTCTTTAAGCAGGAATAAATGAGAAAATAAAATAACAATTGAGAAATTAAAGAGAATAAAACACAATGATTTAACGTGGAAAACTCCCGAATGGAGAAAAACCACGGTCGTTGTCTAACGACAACCAAGAAAAATATTCACTATGCGGCAAATTGTTACAACCACAAATTACAAAATATTTTTCTAACCGACACCCACAAAACAACCCCCAAATATTTATACTCCAAGGAACTCCAAGAGATTGATTCTCTAATTCCTAATATAAACTATTTGGTATTTAACCTATAGCTCTCCTTAAGCTATATTTTGTGTTTGCTTGGTGTATTTACAAATGGAGAGAATGAGCCTATTTATAGGCTTCAAATGCAAATAAATTGTCAAACTAAATTAGGTGAAAATTAGGCTAAATTAGGCACCTCCCATTTTCACCTCACATTTTTGACAATTTCTTCATTGTTAGGCACCTTGCATTTTTGACTTTCTTTATTTTTATTTTTCAATTTTGGTGTGCTACCACCAACAATTCCTTCAAGTTCTAATACCCATTAATTGATTAGGATTATATTGTGTTTATTATAAGTATGCTCTTAAAATATGCACATTTTGTATTATAGCGTAGAAATGAATAATTTTGTTGTATTGTCTAATAAATTTTTATGATTAAATTCATTCTAATTTCATTAAGAATTTTAACCAACAAGATGAAATACATTATATTTTTAATAAATATAGACACACAAATAGAAAAAATTAAAAAAATTATCGATATAAATTTATAAATCTTGAAATAAAAAATAAAATTAAAAAATAAATAAAATTAAAAATTGAGAGAACTTTTATATTATTTAGAAATCATACAAAGAAATTAGAGTGATAGAAAATGAGATTTCAAACGGAACGAACATAGATAGAATTAGACCGATTTTCTAAAAATATTTTTGGATATTTCTCAATGCCCCGACTATTTTCTATTCGAGCGAAACCCAGTTCGAAAACCTTCTCTCATAGATTTTCTTCGTCAAGTCATCGCCTGCACTTGAAAGAAGAAGTAGAAAAAGGAATAAATATAGACGGATACAATTCTCAATCAACAAGAACAAAATGTAATATGTGTTTATGTAACTATTGGGCAAAAAACGTCTTTTATGGCTCAACTAGTAACTACTTTACAGGAAAGAAGAGCAATAGAGTTACAAATTCTGTCTCAGTGGAATATATATTTATTTTATTTCTATTACTATAAAATTCATAAATGAAGTCCATTCTTCGAATTTTTCTTTTGATTCATATATGATCACCAAAAAATTTTTTCATTTTTAATAAAATTTTTTGTTTTTATTATTTTTAACTAAATTAATTTAACTAAATTCAATTCAATTGAATTAACTAATTTAATTAATTTAAAACTCCACATGATTTATTATTCAAATGAAAGAAATTGTGGAGTTGAAATAACTCATTCAGAACACTTTTTAAAAGATTATGTGGTACAATTGGAACGAATAAGTCCTTATGGAATAAAAATTCAGCCACGTTCAGAAAATGAAATCATATTCGAAGAGTACATAACCACATGGATAAGTCTATTTTACCTATATAGTAGGGTATAGTAGGGTGAAAAACCTTGGCTTCAACTAATAACACTACTAGAAGTATTCCGCTGAAAATAAGCTTAGATTCAGAGATTTTTTATTAGGTCAACCTTTCAAACTACTGCTGAATCCATGGGCAGGCAAAAGACAACCTGGCAAACTGAAACATTTTAGTAACCAGAGGAAAAGAAAGCAAAGACAATTCCCTTAGTAACTGCGAGCGAAATGGGAGCATGACTATTGAAAGACTTTATCCGAAAGAACCCATTCTACCTTTTCAGTTAGCCCCGCCCATCTCTGTTCTTACTCTTGTACATAGAAAATGAGTCTTAATTTTTTACTGCAAATTTAGAAGTTATTTTTTTTCACTCATATAACTATCCAATTTAGTTTATCAACTCCAATGATGAATAAAAAATAAAGATATCTATTCAATTCATTTTGTCATCTTCCTAAAAAGAAAGGAATAGGAAAAAGTTTATATTTCAATGAATCATACATAGAAATATGGATAACACACAAAGAGTTAAAATGTATTTCATAACTAATTGATTGAGGAGCAGCTCGTAGACCACCTAAAAAGGAATACTCAAATATTAGCCCGACACATTTTCTCTATCACTTCTTATCTTAAAAAAGCAGGAACACTGTACGTCCTTGAACCGATAACTATTTTTTTATTGAAGAAAAAATTATACAATAAAGTAATAGAAAAAAAATTTACAGTTATATATTATATAAAAAAATTTTGACAAAAAATATTAGAAAAAAGTATTTTTAAAAAATAATAATTTAATATAATATATTTTTTTATTAATAATATTCATTTAATTGAGCCAAATCAACTCAAAAAAGAAAACTAAAGACATATATTGACTAAAGAAATTTCAGTGGGGGCTCCCTTCTTGGGCGGACGTTGCATTCAGTATTCACCTGCCAAGACCATCTTTACCGTATTACATATATTTGTCGTTACCAATCCTATTTCTTATTTTATTTACGTCACTTTCCTTTTCCTTGTACCTGCTGTGGTATTTCAGGTTGTTTTTTTTTAGTATTTTTGGTTAATTATAAAAATAAATAACATTTAGCACATTTTTTTAATTTTATCATAAACTTTCTTTCTAAAGTATTAAAAGCGTATATGATTTAATTTATTAGAAAAACTAAATTCATCTATAAAATTATTGATGTGTTAATTATTGATGTGTTGAAGTGCGAGGCAGAAGCCAAATCATCAAAGCTCTCAGAGGAAAAGAGAGGAGAGATGTCTAAATCACTAAATGATTCAATATCCGAAGCCATCAAACAGGACGATGTTCAATCAGTGAGAAAGTACATATCAACCGATCGTGATTTTGAAGCTGCTCTCACCACATGCGGAGAGAACCCTCTGCTAGTTGCCTGCAAGCATGGTAGCCGCCGCGTCGCCGAGGAAATTGCAAAACGCTACCCTCAATTTGTTAAAAATGGTGAAGGTTCTACTCCTTCACATTTAGCTTGCAAAAAGAGTGATCTTCCAATAGTGAAGCTGTTGCCTGAGCATGACTCTGATCTCTGCCTTGAAAAAGACAAGTTCTCCAAGACTCCTCTTCAGGTAGCTATACTCAACGGTTATGGTGATCTGACAAGGGAATTGATCACCGCATCCGCATGCCCACAGAAAGATACTGTCCTTCATATGGCTGCAAAAAATTAATAACCCAATGCTTTTGCAGTCTTGCTGGAAGAGATTAAGAATCTGAATCAAGAGCATCTTCACAGAAAAGACCGACAAAAAAACAATGTTTTACATGTTGCAGTCTCCAACAAGCTCGTTGAGGTAATTCTCTCTCATTTGCACAAACATCTACAACAACAACAAATGATTGAGATTGTTTTTTTTTAATTTCCGGTTTTGTTGTTCAAGAACTTGTCCCCTGAAAATTCAACAGATTGTGAAGTTGTTGCTCCCTGGGGATAGAGCTATGGTGCGAATCAACTCCATGAACAAGAAAGGATTAAGGGCGTTAGATCTCTACAATGAAAGTTGTTGTTGGGATATATCTACTCGTGCCATTGGCCGCATCCTATGTGAAGCTGGTGCTCTTCAAGCTCAGTCATTGCCAGTCAGAGCTCACGTAAAGGGCGCCTTAGAAACAGAAAACGTCATATTGGTAGTTTTAGGACTTGTTACTGGGGCGGCCTTCACAATAGTTTGCAATCTCCCCAGCTCATTTCTGAAAGACAACCACAGAGCAGCTGTAGCTTTTCATAGTAGAGATATAATCTTCGGTCAGCTGCCATCCATATTCTATCTTATGGTGTTCAATACGGCTATGCTGACTGTAGTATGTTAGCAACTATAGTGCTGTTATGGTCGCTGCCATTTAGACCAATAGTGATGTTTGTGAGCGTGACTATTGAAATTGTTTATGCAATGTTGGCGAGTCATATTATGCCAAAATTCTTGTTCAGAATTGACACCCACGGCATTTCGAGCAATTGTTTGATGTGGTTATTGGCTGTGGCTTGCATTTTTTGTGGAGCTATTACATACTGTGCCTTTTCCCGTCTCTGTTAGGTTTCTAATTAGGTCATCAACATGACAAGGAGAGGAAATCTTTCTGTCCCATGAAGCAAGGAGGACTGAGCTAATAATTTTTAATTGACTTTAACATAGACAGCTATCCCTCTAGAGATAGTGAAACTTCAATGCTACATAATTGGGTTGTCAAATCCATCCTTATCCCTACAATTCTAAACCTCATCTTGACAATACTTATCACCTCGTACATATCCTGTCACCATATTATTCTTCATTGTTGGAATATATGATGCAAAAATAATAGCATTTGGCATTCAATTCTGGGCAATTAGCTGCTGCAATTAATTAACTATAGAAGTTATGTAACGCTATAATTCATAATTAAATAGAAAAAAAAGGGAGGATATTTATATTTTTCACTGCAAGATATGCAATGTTTAGCAGGAAAAAAATAATAATAAAAAAATTCAGTTATATCTTTAGTTATCACGAGCAATAAAATTGGTAATCAAAATGATTTTCTAGTAAAAATGGTTTCTTTCTTCGTTGTTGAACGATATACAATGTTACCGCATGGTTAATAGGTTTTTTTTTTTTGGTAAGGCATGGTTAATAGCTGCTAATGAAATTAATGTAAAAATTTTTTCCTTTATAATTATACTATATTTATTTACGTTTAAATTCAAAATTAAAATTTGACATGTTAACCGGAAGAACACTTATTTTACATCTCCCCTCTCAACTTTTACTAATTAAAATGTCTACCCCCATCCTCCATTTGAATAGGAAAATTCCTGCGGGATAATGATGATTGCTTCAGCAAAGAAGAGAAAGTCTGTCTGACATTTGCCATTTCCAATTGAAGTAGAAGATTTTCGAGAAGAAATCCAAACATGGATCTCCTTTCTCTCCCTCTCGTTCTTCCAATTCAAATACTGGAAATTTCGCCTTTTGACCACTCAATATCAGTTGGGGAAGAAGAAAAATTAAAATATGGGCGGTCACTTAGTTCTTCTTCAGACTAGCAGTCAACCCACTGATCCGTGTATAATACTAATATACGCGGTGTATTTGTTCGCTTCTGGTGATAGGTTGTCACTTACATAAGCTCTCTCATCCACAGAGAGAAAAAAAAGGAAAAACAACGGAAAATAAAAATGTTCACATCATAAAATATAAAATATAAAATCATTTTTTTTAGTGATTTTGATTCGATTTTAAGAAAAAAAATCTCATCAACTTCAATATAATTTTATGCCTTATTCTTGAAATTTTGGCATTCCTCACAGAGGAGTTGGGTGAAAAAGAAAATGCGTAGAGTTGGGGCAGGATAAACAATCGGATAAAATTATTTTTACCAGGCAGAAAACAACTAAACGACGATCAATCTTCATAGGTCAGGTTCTCGATGGATGCAGGTTGTTCTTGATGGCCGATGAGAACGACGACGCTATTGGAAGAGTTTGTGTTAATCTCTCTCTCTCTATCTTTTTTTTGGAATAACATTTTAATTTTATGATCTTGAGCTTTGAATCTGGAAAATGTAAAGACATTCCTTGATACTACAAGAGAACTTAGCCATTTGTTGCTGGAAAAATATTGTTACAGTACAGAGCATGAAGCATACCACAAAATAAAGTTTTGTGGTTGTATAGTCGAAAAACTTGATGCTCAGATAGGTCGATACAAGTCCAGATGAGCATCCTTATTTCCCAAAACCTTCATCTGGACTATGGCTTCCACCCTTTCATTTTCGGTAGGTCTCACATTCCTCTGCCTCTGATCGACAAAGGTCATGGAAACTGGCGATGTACAACTGTTAAAGAAAGCCAAATTAATTCAATTAAGTAAAAAGATTGAAGTCGGAGCATTGTCGAGGGTGTTTGGCTTTGCTTGTAAAATTTAGCATATAAGTATTAAATATTTATAAACTAATACGAGCTTATAAAATTTAGCTTATAAGTATCGAATATTTACGAAAGCTTACGAGCATTTAAAATTTTAAATAGTTAAATATTTATTTTAAGTGTTTATAAATAGCTGATAAACATTTAACATATTTAATAATAAAAAATAATTTATAAATATATTTATTATTAAAATGATAAAATAAAATAAAATTATATTATTGAGAATATTTATTAGAATAAATAGGGATAACAAAGTAAATTGCTTAGTCAAATTAGCTTATAAAATAAGTATTTGTAAACACTAAAATAATAAATTGGTACTCTAATTTATTTTTTTAACTTATAAATTCAGTTTATAAACTTATTAAATTATTTAAATAAAAATATTAGGTTAAATTTATAACTTATAAATAGATTTGACCAGCTTACACCATAGGAGAAACATTCTCTTAAATTAATGGGACCTTACTTTGTACAATGGATGAAAAATGAGACACAGTCTTTCTGAATTGCCATGAAAAACAATCTTATTGTACTTTGGATTTCAAGAATTTAGATTCAACATGAAAGTACTCGATCATATTATTGTTTAAATTTTTTTAAAAAAAATTTGGTCCTTAAGGCCAAAACATTAATACTCCAATAAACAAAATTAATTTAGGTGTTAGTGGTTGAAAGATGGAGTTTATATAATGAATTAATTGTAGAGAAATAATGTGCATTTCAAAAGGAATTTAATATGTAGCAGATTCTGTTAGATATTATCAATCTTTCTTTGACTTTCCTAATTATATTATTACCATTTATGGCTTGCTTCACTTTTTAATTCTATGGGCGACTAAAATTTTATCAAGAAAAATAATTATGCTCCACAATGAATCATGATTTATCATCTTTCACCCAGCGAATTATAAAGAAGAATACAGTTTTTTTTTTTTTAACGTTCAATTTTGATTTATCTAGGTTTTAGAATTAGAGTTCAATTAGAGAAGTATTCTTGTCAAAAACACTAAATATTAGTGTTCCCAATAATTTGAAATGAAATGATCATCAATTTACTTAGTCTCTCCACTGATACCTTTTCATTCTATTTCCAATTGACTTATTATAATTATATTTAAAGAGGTTTTAATAATTAATATTTTTTGTTTAATTCATATATATACATACGTATTTACAAACGGAAGATTACATCAATTTTCACATATCGTTTATAAATTAAAATTAATCATTAATTATTAGTATTTTTTTTCACAGACAAGACCCACTAAGTATTAAGAGCGAAGCAACTGAGAATTTAGCTTGTATAAAACCCTATTCAAAAAAGAAAAAAAAAAAAAACGAAGCCCTTCAAATTAAGCCACAAGATGACCTGAGAATGGAAAATTAAAAAGTTAAAACTAATCCTAAATCTAGCACATTACAGAAGACAATTCATTTGCCAGCAGATCAGTGGCAGAGTGAAAAAATTTAATATGATTGATGATGAAAAATATGCAGCAAAGAGCATCTTCTATTTTACAGAAATGTGCTCTAGCTAAACTGTGACCAAAAGAAAGATATATAGCACCTATTGTACATCATCTCTACTTGCTCAATCAATTTTCCCTTAACATTAAATAATATATTTGAAAATATAAAAAATAAAAAATCTTGTAAGATAAAGAATCTTATTAAAAATAAGTAATCACTTTTAACTTTTATGAATCTGTATTGCCTGAGAAGAGCATATTTCTTTAAGTAATCCTCTGCATTAGCCTTTTCCATTCACTTCCTTGCTGCATCAGATGTGTTATCCAAAGAAGTGAACATAAAATTCCCAGAAAACATGGCTTCTTTGTCTGCTCAATAAATTTCACAACTTCGTCAAATTGCTATATAAACAATAGAAATGAACAAGAACATATCCAGATTTTATCAGAAATCTTCAGAAAGTTATTCAAACACCGAAAATTCAAGAATAATAAAAAAATAACAAGAAATTCCATTAGATGAGAATCAATTTAATTCAAACAAATTATAAAAAAATACTAAAAGAAGACATACCAAGAATCAAATGAATAAAACATAGCTTTTGGATAAAACAGTATTTTTTATAATATAATCAGCCTGCCAGAAACCTACCTGTTAAGGAAAGACAATTGACTTCTCGGCGTACATATCTTGCCATTGCCTGCATATATGAGCAAATATACAATTGCATTATATATTGATTCAGGAAAGGAACAAGCTAGATTTGAAATTAAGAAAAAGGAAAAGACATGTAGCAAATCCTGATTAAGTAGGCATTCTCTCTTACCTTTTGTTATGTCCCTGAATGTTAAGACAGTATGATTTGAACAAAAAAGTCAAGTATGTCCTCAAGTAAACTAGAAAAACTTCACCATATTTATCAAAAGATATTAAAACTCTAGTGCAGTAGGAAATCACATCTTTAAAAAACTAGACCATAAGAATCATAAAAAGGATGTTTACTGGCTTCTATTTTCAGAATAATACATCTAACAACCTAGATCAGGACAACAATACAATCCTCCGGCCAGTCAGCACTTCAAAATCACATTGACAAAAGTAAAGATGAGAACAAACCTGGACAGCCTGTAATGCAGCAGCATCCAGCTCTGATGTACCGTCGTCAGAAAAGACATTCCTGCACCACATCACAACTCCAATCAGAATAAGGATAGATATGGGCTGCTTTGATAAGTTTGAATTCCTCCTACAAATCACTGCATAGAAATCTCTTTTTTTTTTACAATCATCATTAATATTAAGCAACAGTCTCTTACGAAGAAAACAATCAACGTAAACCCAAAAACTTAATGTACGTTAAAGGATGAGATCCACAACATTAATGAATCAGATTCACTAGTCCCCCATCATTGGGGTAAAGCATGCTCTTATTAAAGACTTCCATATTAAAGTGAAAAAGGAAAGGATTTCAAACAGATCATAGTAGCCACTATCAAAATTAAAAATTAAGACAACAATTCCATTGAATCCATTCAAAACTAATATGCAACACTCATGCCAAAGAAATTTCTAGATTCAGCTTCCACAACAGTCTTACCTCCATACCACCTTCACTAGCTCATCATGTTTAGCCTCCGGAAGCAGGGCAGCTCATCATGTTCAGTCTCTTACGAAGAAAACAATCGACATAAACCCAAAAACTTAATGTACGTTAAAGGATGAGATCCACAACATTAATGAATCAGATTCACTAGTCCCCCATCATTGGGGTAAAGCATGCTCTTATTAAAGACTTCCATATTAAAGTGAAAAAGGAAAGGATTTCAAACAGATCATAGTAGCCACTATCAAAATTAAAAATTAAGACAACAATTCCATTGAATCCATTCAAAACTAATATGCAACACTCATGCCAAAGAAATTTCTAGATTCAGCTTCCACAACAGTCTTACCTCCATACCACCTTCGCTAGCTCATCATGTTTAGCCTCCGGAAGCAGGGCAGCATCATAAGCAACAATATTTCCATAAAATATCTTCTCCAATTCTTTCATCCATTTAGTTAATAGTAAGTTAACCTGCCAATTCAAAAGCACATATAACACAAAAGTTTAGAAAATTTCAGAAATTTATGTATTTTTCTACTGCCTGCAAGGCCTCCCGTAAAGCAACTTATTGTCCTGTCCCTAACATTGAAGGCTTTGACAATGAGAAATATTGATTGATACAGCTTTTAAAAGCATGGGAGAAATGACAAACGAGAAATGACAAACAGATGCGGGCATTTGAAACAACTTGGCAGATATGTTAACCACAGACAGTCAACTCAATAGTGATTTCTGCATGTTCTCAAAGTAAATTCTTTACCACAAGTCCATTGATGGACAAGGAATGCCATAATAGACTAACATCTACCATGAAACACAAATTATACCCTCAAACAAATACAATAAACATAAAACTAGTAAATAGTACATTACCCCTGCTTTGGAGACTCTTAGTTCCACATCATGATTGTAAATCTCATAAAGGTACTGCCCAAATTCAACACCCTCCTTTCCTTCTTGTTTCAAGTGGCGTAAGCATAGCCACATATGGAGTACAAGCAACGAGAATGTCATTTTAAATGTCTTCTCCAAATTGAACACTGCATGAAGGCAAGAAGAAGATAATCGACAATATAAGCAAAATAGTAGCTTTACTTAAAACATATGTAGTGATCAACAGCAATTTAAATGAGAACAATTTGAAAGCTAAAGCACAAGCAACAAATCCTAGAAACAAGAGAACAAAAAAGTGGGGAAAAAATATAAAGACAAAGATGTTATTCATTCACACTGAATAAAAAGCACAAGAGTGGACTCACCTTCATAAATGGCAGGCTTATCAACTTGTGAAATGATGCGCTGGTATACCACATTTGCACCCCTAATATATGTGCTTTGTTTACTGTAAAACATTAAGAGTTTAAGCACAAAACGCCGAAATCCTTCATACTTGGGCTCTTCAACTACGAGTGGGGAATCCGAGGCCAGAGCCAAAGAACAGGGTTTAGACCAAAACATTCTATCCAAATTTACCTGTTCTAGAAACAAGTATTATAGTTTGCAATGTCAATAAAATCAAAACTTGAAAAATACAGGATAAGCAGAGTTCACCGATTCATGAAATTATTGATTGTTCTTAAATAGATATGAAATATATCAAGAAAATGATTCACTAACAAACCAATCCCGCGGTTACTTGATCAAAGCTCAGAGCAAATCCAATTTTTTTTTAAAAGAAATTGTGTAAATAACATAATTTCTGAAGAACTGAGCAATCATAATCATAGAAGTCAGATTTGATACCAGTGATTTGCTGGGAAAACCCTTCTGTGTAGCGTCACTGGGGGCGGAAGAGACTGCAGCTGAAGAAGCCTTGGCATAGCTAAAGCGTGGACTAAAAAGAACACCTTTTGTAAATTGGCCATTGTTGCTTAGAGACCCAAGCTTCGACACTTGAGAAGCAGCAGCTCTGCTCCATCTCCATAACATTTTGCGAGAGAAATCAAATATTCAAAAGCAGTAGTTGTAGTTCCCCTCTAGTCCCAGCCTCCAGGTCCTGCTCGCTAAACCCTTGACCGTAAATAGAGAGAAGGGTATATCCAACGGTAAGTAAGCAGATCTAACGGCTAGCATTGTTGGAGCCATTTTATTCAGTTATACGCATTATTCGTGATTCACCCATGCTTATAAGCAGTAGTCTTTCGTTCTTAATTTTAATAATTAATCTATATTACTAAAAACTTACACATTATTCATATTTTTTACTAAAAAATTAAAGAATCCGTCAAATCAAAGTTATTATAAATGTAATGCAAAAGTCAACTTTTCTAAAGAAAATCCTTTCAAAAGTTAATAAAATTATGATATTTACCACCTTTCAACATATTTTTAGAAAATATTATTTGAAGATCAAAAGCACAAAAAAGATTTTTTTAAAAAGCTAACGTTTGATTGATAAATGACAGCTATAATATATTCTATAATTTAAAGTTGAAGTAAATTTCTACAATTACATTTTATATAAAATATAACTTTATTTATATTAATATTTTTTTTAATTTACATTACAGTATTTTTATATAAAATATTAAATATATTTTTATTTATATTATTTTATTCTATAAAATATTTTTTATTTATGCTACAGAAATATTAAATATATGCTTGTTTATATTACCAAGATTTTTTATTTATATTACAATATTTTTATGCAAAATATTAAATATACTCTTATTTATATTAGGTTTTATAAAATATTATATTTTATATAAAATGTTAAATATATCTTTATTTGTATTAAATTCTTTCTTAAAATAGTTTTTTTTTCGTCTGTCTATCTATTCTCATTAGTAAATATATAGTAATTAATAATTTTATATAATATTTTATTAATAATTTTATATTTTTTTTCTATTGTCCAACTAATAAGATAAAAATTTACTTTAATATAAAGAAATTCATATTTCATTTCTATTAAAGAAAAAAAAAGAATAACAACAATAAAAATATAAAAATATATATATATATAGACATTCTGAAGCAATTTTTTTCTAGTAATTGATCAAAACTGTATCTGAAACTTAATTAGATTTTACCTTCAAATCAGGTGCATAGTTATCCATAAAATTAGGGAGAGCAGAGGTAAAATTGAATATATATATATATATATATATATATATACATATATATAGAAATTTGCTCTCTATAGAAAAACTGCAGGATGTGCATACAAAATCAAGAAAGGAATGTAAGCCATTGCTTGATACAAAAACGTATTTTTGTTACAGAGCTTAAAGCCATGGCCTTCTCATGCATTGCTCACCCCACTCACTCAGCCAACTACGCCTCAGCTTGATGGTTGACCTACATTCTCTATAAATATAAAAATTTACAATTTATTTTCCCTCGAGAAATACAGAAATACCTACGTTATGGGCTATTCTCTAACAGATATCACTGCCCAGATTCAAAAATGGGCATCTGATGTCTAAAATTACCGGAGGTATTGTCTAAGACTTTCACCACTCATGGACTCCATCTCCTTTAGAATATCCTGGGCTAGAGATTTAACAGGTAGCTCCACATCTTCAAGCAGCTCACCCAGGAAGGGGATGGTCTCTGGCAAGAACACCAGGTATTCTTCTTTCAGATTATCCAGAAGATACTTGCCAATTCTCAGCCCTAAAATTCGAGACCGGAACTTCTCACTTCGAGTTTGTAACAATACCTGAAGATTTACAAAAATACAATTGGATTAAAACTATAATATTTTGCCAAATGAGGATAGATATAATGAGGTTGCAGAAAAGAAATGTGCAGCAATTAATTAGGAATATTGCTTCTATACGACTGAATAAGCAGATGCATTAAATGGGGCATAAGTGTGTGGGTATAACCAAGCCTCTCAATCAGGAAAAATTAATAGAAATGCGGCACAAGGAATGAATAGAGATCCTGAAAAAACACCTCATGGTTCAGAGGCTTCCACAGAAGGTCAGTTCCTGCAGTAACAGCCATTTGACCGATGGAAGCTACCAACACCTCATCAACTTCCTCGGTAGATGGTATGTTTGGATGCCCTTCAAGAGAAGATGGTGGCTCTACAAGAAGTTGTGAGACAATGGGTTTCAAAAGAACCTGCAAAGGCATGCGATCACAAATCAACACAAAAAAGAGAGGACAATTAAGGAAATAAAGAATTGAGAGTAACTTCAAAAAATAACATTTTGTCGATCACTGGATTGATATAGAAGTTGGAATCAGAATACCGTAAAACTTTACAATGATAACTTTAGTTACTTCCTACAGAATATTTAACAAGCGACAATTTAATAAGCAAAGATATATTTGAAGAGACATGTCATGAACGAGGAATCCGTAAATATCGAAGTGCTAATAGGATCTTAACAAAAGCAAAGGAAATTTTGTAATCAACCACGTAAAAAAAGGGCAGTCCGATGCACGAATGCTCCCGCAATGAGCGGGGTCCGGAGAAGGGTCGGACCCATTGAGTCTTTGTACGCGGCCTTCCCTTGTAATTAATTGCAAGAGTCCGTTTTCACGACTCGAACCCGTAATCAACCACGTAATCAAAGAAAAAAAAAATATTTAGAGTTCAACATTTCGGATTCTCCATATCAAATACAACAACAATAACAACAAAACCTTAATCCCAAATTAATTGAGATCGGCTATATGGATTCTTCTTTTCCACTCCGTTCGATTTAAGACTACCTCCTCTGATAAATGTAGAGCAAAAAGATTATTTTGAATCACTTGTTTTTAAGTCAGTTTAGACCTATCCCTACCTCTTTTAACTATTTCTACCATAATTTGTCCAATTTTTCTACTATAATTCTCCATATCAAATAATGGAAATAAAATGCCAAGGTATCAATAACTGCACACGGTGAATATGCTAACCTTTCTGCTAGTATCTGTTGTATTCGTATTAATTGTTGTTGTTGACTTTACTAGTATCTATTCCTTAAAATAACTGAATGACTCCTAACCTTAACAGTTTAGTATGATACTCAACCAACGGATCATGGAAAGATCCATCAATGTCCCATTAGCAAGTCTAGTATATATAGGGAGTACTAATATGCATGTACAATCAAACACCAAACCATGCCACGAAAGCAATTCAATTGGCAAGCTTTGATGATGCCACTTGAAAGTGTTTATGAATGATTGTTAAAAGTTAAAAGATATCCATTGCACCATCATAATTACCTGTTCCATGTATATTAATATGAGTTTTAATAAATATATGAAAACATTAATAAAATCATGGTCCAATCAATGTAGTTAAAAAGGCAAGGCGCGATGCATCGCCTTAGGCGCAAGGCGCAAAAAAGGCGACAGCTTTAGTGAAGTGAGGTGCAAACTTCTTGTAAAATACTAATTACTGGTAATAGTATATAGTACATCTTTAAAGGAAAATATATTGGAATCTATATTAATTTAACATTAAATAAAAAGCTACTAAAAAGTGAAAGATAGCTAAAATTAAACAAGCAACAAAGCTAATATAAAATAAAAAATAAGTTTTAAATATGTTAAAACCAAAAAAGAGTTTAAATGGTATAAAAATACTTATTTGTCTTTATCATTCTTGTTCATGGCTTCGGAACTACTCATAATGTTAAACAATTTTGTTTGTTGTATTAATTTTCTATTTTGATAAGCAATTTGGTTTTAAAGTTTGTTTGTTGCATTAGTTTTCTATTTTGATAAGTAGTTTGATTTTGAATAAAATTAAAAAATCCTAAAGACTTTTAAATTTCCTAGAAAATTTTAAACTTTTAACTACCTAAAATAACTTAATTGCTAAAATATAGGCTATTAATAAAGAAAAAAAATTTACTAAGGTTATTTAGTAAAAAAATAATAATAATAAACTTGGCCCTTTTGCGCCTCTCGCTCTCTCTAAAAAGTGCTGCCTAGGTGCAAAAAGCCGTCACATCACTAAAAGTGCCTGGCCTTGGACACCTAGATGAGCTAAAGGTTATTTGCACTTCGCTTTTGCACTTATATGAGCACCTTGTGCGCTTTTAAGTACATTGGATCCAATAATATTTTAAAAATAAAAAACACCTATACACCTGTTAGTAAAAAAAGTACACGGAACAGTAAGTTAAGCACAATGTAAGATTACTAACCTGGAAGTTTGACGAGTCAAGAATTTTCAGGCTCCCACTATCATACACAAAACATTTATGCAAAGCTGATATAACTAATGCCCTTAGATGCTAGCTTTTAAGTGATGGTTCATTGTTTTTGTCTTTTATATCAGTTCCTACTTCCTGAATCTTAGCTTTCTTTTTCTTTCGAACAACTTTTGCATCAGCAGCATCCAAAAGACGTCGTTTGCAACCCTCAAGTAGGTATTTGAAGTAAGGGACAAATAGAGACCTGCATTTGTGAATGATAATTTAATAGCCATTTTTAGAGATAATTAACGCAGTTCAAACTAAAATTTCAAAAAAAAAAGTTCCTATTCCTCTGTTTTACTTTTTGGCAGCTTGTGGTCATAGCTAATATATGCATCACCCAAGAATGCCCAACTCATATTAAACCTCCATGGATATTGATATAAACAGATCCTCAATGGGAACTTGGGTGATTGTTTACATGCAAAAAATCAAGGTAAGAACATAATATTTTGTTGAAAGAGCAAATAAAGAACGAAAAAATGGTTTACTAAGGTGCTTCGTTTTTTAATGGTGAAGCCTAATGGTATAAACATCAAAAAGTCCAAGGTAAATTTTGTTTGGGGACACTCACCAAGGACTAATGAACTAACACGATCTCAAAAAGTCATGATCTAGAGCTTCATTTGATGAATAATGTAGACACAAGTGACATGAATAATCAACAAACAGCTAAGAAAGGTGTAGACAGATAGTAACTGTATGACAGGTTGTTCAAAAGAGTGAAAAAATCAAATGAACAATACATATGGACTTACCTATGATTCTCAGCAAGCTTATTCACAAGACCATACAAGGCAATGGACCTATCTACAGAAACAACCCCCTCATTGGCGATTTCTCCCACATGTGACTCTGCCCAATCAATAACACTGATAAAGAGAGGCTTGAACATAAACTCAGTAAGTTTCATTGTCAGAGAAATTATAGCATTGATGACACTTTTTTCAACAGTATCGATGTTCTGGATTGAAATAGGGTGTTGATGACAAAGATCAAGAGCACGCAGGCAGAGGTCAAATATCTTTCCATAGTGACCACCAACAAATGATCTATCCATCTTACCAACTAAGCTGGCTAGCATTTCAAAAGTAATTTCCACACTTAAATCCCCTAAGTCCACAGCATCAGAATATATCTCCAGCAAAGGTGCCAAAGCAAGTCGAAACTGGAAAACAAAAATTGCAGTTCGTGTTCCTCAAGCCATGATAGATTAGATGAAAAGGGAAGAGTTCTGCAAAGACTTACAGGAATTTTCTCTGTGAGAAGAATTCTTAATGCATCAGCTTTCTGTTTCAGCTTTGGTTTAGAATCTGTTGTGTACTCGGGACTAAGCCCCATTAGTACTATAACCTTTTCGAGATACGGGTTCAGAAAGCCACCAAGCTTGTCCACAATTGCCTCCAAAGTGACAAGACTTGACTGCATGAAAGATTCCTTAGAAGTAGATTGTGCAATAGAGGGGTTATCATCACTGCTACAAGAAGAGATTTTACTAGATATCTTAATCACGTTTTTCATTATTTTAGGAAGCTCAGATAATGCTCTTGGTCCAAGGACATTAACTAAAGCACCAGTTGTTCGAAGGCAGCTAGAAGAAATAGCCAAGTTGTGTGAACTAATGCCTCTTGTAATATATGGAAGGCATATGCTGAAGATAGAACAATCAGAAGAAAAGTTGTGGGCCAAAAATCAGAAGAAAAGTTGTAGAAACTGCTGACAGCTTTAGCGAAAAATCAACTTCATCTGATGTATCAACTAACTGAACAACTTCCAAACACATCTTATGAAATGATTCAAGAGAACTATCATCCATGCGGAGCCAACCCAGTCCCCTGTGCTTGGCTTTAATTGACTCATGGTCCCTTGATGTCTCACAAAGAAGTCCGAGAGCCTGATTGAGGCGAAGTAGAACAAAACATGTTGAGGCTAAGGATTTCTACCAACTGAAACTTCAAAACCCAACATGTAATTAAATAACTTGTAGCACATGTATCCAAAGTGAGTGCATGCACAAAGAACACATGGAAATTTCTCACACATGGAATTCGCAATTCAAAATATAATCATGCAAACTACTTGAGAAAATTCACTTTCTTGACTTCAATTTCATAAACTTGATACTATCCAATAGAAAAGTAGAAAAAAGGAAGTGATGAAGGGTTTGGGGGGGCTTTCTAATAAAAAGTCCTAAATTTTGATCATAGGAGTAAATCAATTCTGTAATTTCATCCAAACTACATCCAGAAGCCATTTTTTGACTCGCAAACGCAATGCTATCTTGCACAAAAATTAGAGACAATGGAGGAGGTTGCCAATGAGATGCCAGGATTTCTAATAGCATCAAAAACAAATCTCTCCGAGACCTTAGATTATCTTAGACTAAGTCCAGCAAGGATTTAGGTCATAATCTTTTTAGCATTAAGCATATATGAAGACATGGCAATACATGACCATTACCTTCTTCTGCAAATTTCCATCTGAATGGCCAAGCAAATTGATGATCCCTCTGAAGTATGCCGCAGGAGTCGTAACTGCTGTGATAGTCCTCAAGACAGCATACATACACTCTTTTAATTCTTTTCTCCTTACAACATGAACAGTTTTTTGCTTTCTTGTTGAGTCAATGAGTTGTAAAAGGGAAACTACATGCTCCGTGAGTTCTTGCAGAGTTGTCTGTAAACAACAATTGGAGTCACCGCATAATGGTACAAACTACTATAGGAACAAAATCAGAGACAGCTGCAAGGCAGCACACAAAATAATATAACTAAGGGATTCTAGTTATCCCAAATGATAGGTATCTATTAAATACATAACACAATGACAACTAGTTCAACCAACAGAATTAAAATGATGTTCAGCATGGGAAGGAAAAATGCTGCAAGCCAAGCTCATAGGACAAATGAAACCAGTCCCTCATAAATTAACTAAAATAACCACCTAGGAATAACAAACTGAAGGACTCTAAGCATGCGAAATATGTTTTGCTTTATTTTATTTTATTTTATGAGCAAACATTCTACATATGACTTGCAGGCAATATTAAGACATCTAAGAAATCTTTAAATGAAACTAATTAGCCTGCTCTTCAGAAAATGATGGGTTCAAAATCTTCTTGCGACTTCTGGTTAGTCCTAGAGTTCCCATACTCCAATATGAAGAGGGAGATTGCTAAATAAGGTCATAAGGATAACACCACATAAAAGAAAAGTTAATGAAAGAGTACCAACAGCATCCTGAAATTCAATGTATATATATATACATATATATTCTTAATGTACTAAAATATATCAAAATGCTAAACAAATGAATCAGCACCTGGATGCTATCAGAATCTTCTCTCGATTCAAGCTTGAAAGCCAATTCTGGTTCTTTCAATTTGCATAAAATGAATTCCATTACAAATAGCAATTCCATGAACAGTTCTTGGCATAAATTATCAGTTCCTATAAGTTGAAGCTGCATAACAATGGATTGAAGCCATATCATGCATGAATATTGCTCACAGATCTGCAAAGCAAAGGCATAGTCCCACTCTCTTTTTAGAAGTGAAGTAAGACCATCTGAACTACATGTATCATCAAGGTAAGATGGTCCCTTCCTTGAAACCAAGGACCGAAAAAGAAACAGCAGCAATGAAGCCAAGCTATTACGTTCTCCCAATGTCCTGCAAAGAAGTATGTGAATCAACCAAAAGGTTAAAGAAACAACAAAAATCTTAAAATTTTAGCTGATGGTACCTTAACAGGTATACGACAATTGACAGCTGCCTATGCTCAGCAACTTCAGGCAACACATTCACAAAAATCTGCAGAAACATTCGGCCAAATCAAAACATCAATTGCAAAGCAAGCAACTCCACTGTGAAAATTGTTCAGTAGGGAAGGTTAATCTGATATAGTTTACCTGGAGCAATTCCTCTGTGTTGCTTGTCTTTACCAGCCAACAAGGAACAATTGCAGATATAAGATCCTCAAACACACTTTGTGAGTGGCTGTCAATCTATAGTTGTAGAGAAAAAGGAGAGCAAAGAACAAAAAAGGAAATGCGAATAGCATGCATCTAAAAAATTAAATAGTACCCTCTGTTAATTAATTATCTTTGCAAATTTTTTTACTGCCTTTGAAAAACTCCAAAAACATCAAAATATTAACAATTTTTTTCTCTTCAAGAGAAAGCATGCATGCACATATACACACCTGAGTGACAGCTGATTCTCCAATGACTGTAAGTATGCCCAATATATCTTCCAATATCTTGTCAGGATTGACTTTTGCAATTGCAGATAACAGTGAGAAAACATGGTTGCGAGTGCCCCCATCCTTTGCAGAACGGGCACAGACAACCAACATTTTGATATTTATTTTATTCGCTATGTCATCCTGCAATGAGTATGAGTTACATCAAGTTAAAAGAAATAAACATCAAAACAGATTGAGACTAAGTATATGTTAGCAATCTCAGCTATTATTTTCCAACTTCAAAAACAGTTGCCTACCTTTAGCGGAGCCGCATTTATAAATGAAGCAATAATATCTTCCAGTATTAATAGAAGTGCTTGTTGAATGTAATGCACTGTACTGGACATGGTCTCAGAAAACTTCTCATCTTGGGAAAGCACCCATTCATCTGAAAAAATCTTTCCTAGAAGCTCAATCAGCAGTCCAATAAGAAATTCCCTACAACATTAAATTACATAAGGTAAGAAAGTAGGCACGCTAGTAATTGCAATCCAGGACCAATTACAAACTAATCATCCAAAGTTAAACATATTACTGAAAGTGAACCTGTTAGCAATATCTTTTTTCAGAATCAATATGTCAAGCAAGGAGCTCATCAGGTACAACGTAGTTTCTCCTTTATGAACCATAATACAATCTGAGGTTGATGTTTGATAAGCTACTGATTTCTTTTTCTTCTTTCCATAAGCGGAACCAGTTCTGTCACCATCCTGTTTGGATATAAAAACTAGTGTCTGCACTACTGTAGAGCAAGTAATCTGCATCACACAAGGTGCTGCCAATTAAATCCCTGAAATTACTTTCTGAAAGATCACACATTTTGCATCATGGATCACAAGACTTGCAGTTAACTCATTGAAGCAGGAATATCCAATAAAGCTTCAATGGTTGAGCAAAAACATCAGTCCACATAGATCATCCACAAGAAGCATCAAGTCTAGTGTTTATTTTCTTCTGATCTTTATTTCTCCAGTCTTTTGTTTGTATTACGAAAAATAGTCAGTTGAAGGTCCAATACTAAGTATGTGCAACGAAGTTCAGGGTAATGAAGCATAAATGTTCCTTAAAAAAGATTAGTAAGTAGTTGCCACCCTCTTTTATCAGAAATATACATCAGAAAGGACTAGCATAGGTCATTCTCATGCATACCCTGCAGGCCATACACCATGATCCATAGTGTTAAATTTCAGATACTTATCAAACAGAAACCAAAACCAAAGTCAGCATAGAAACTTTGACATACAAACACTTAAATTGCCCAACTTTGGACCCATTTCTGAAACTTTTGATTCATCAAACTCAAAGGACCATAACACTCCTTTACATTTGAAAAAGATTAGACATCTTGCCACTGAACAACTCAATAAAGCTTCAAAGACAAGCTCAGATGATTGCAATGCAATGACAATTAGCATATCTCACGTGCTATAAAAATTTCCATATCCCTGTATTTCCTGTATTAAATTTTTCTAACAGCGACATGAAGCAAACTCTCACAGAGCTTTACAGAAATAGGTGCAAATGAATGTTGCATTGATTTAAGGGAAGAAACAACCCAGCAAAGAAGCAGTATTTGTGACCACAAAACTGAACACTTTCCTACAATTTTGTCAGCATACGTTTATTCAAAATATTTCGTAACTATTCCATTCAAAGAAATTTCCAAAAAAACAAAAGCTTATAATCATGAGATGTGACAAAAGTTTTATGCTGGTTGTCACCTACCGCAACCCTCCTCCTTTACCCGGGCTTGGGACCGGCTATACACAAGAAACTCATGTATAGGCGGAGTTAAACAAAAGCTTATAAGCAATTACATAAAAGAAAAATGAAAAGCAGAAACAAGCTGAGAAAGAACACAAACATTCAAGCGCAGCAAAGCTTCTCTAGTAGCATTTTGTATATCATTAGCATTCCGGAACAAAACCACAAGCTCACGAAACAGAAGCCCCTGCTCAAAACAAAGAAATATTATATATGAACCAGTTCTAGTCAATCATTATATTGGTATTTCATGGCCGCATAGAACCCATAGTGTCTGATACTTTCTTCCCACCTAAACATGGTTTAAGGTATGAATAGATCATTTTATTTGTTGCTTAAGAAACATCACTTTCGTAAGATTATGAATCATTGTTTTACCATATCCAAGCATGAATTTTCTGTCCTTCTGCAAGCCTATGCAACACTGTTATATGTATATGTTGCACAAAGCAACCACCTTTAACTAACCTGTTTCTCAGATGTCAAACCATTGTAAAATGGACCAGTTAACTTCTGCAGAACAGCAATACAAGGTTCTGCAACAGCAGATTCTTCCGAAGAAATCCCATCCAACTGGAAGAATCAACAAAATGAAGTAAAACATTAACAAATGAGGTAAAAGTATCACCGCAGACAATTAGAACCAACCCAACTAATTGCAAATAACTTCTTACTTGCAGAGCGCTTAATAAATAATCTTCAGAAGCATGTTCCTTGAAGGATGAAGGCAGTATAGCACAAATCTAATGCAGAACAGGGGGAGGAGTTACGAGTAAGCAAAGGCATGAAATGAACAATGCAGAAAAGTTAAGAAACAAACATATATTCATCTATTTACCTCCAGTAAAAGGCACAAGATCTTGACTTCAGTTTTAGACAACTTATGGGATGACTTGTCTACCTCAACATTAAATTGTCTGCGTCTTTTCAGAAGTTGAGACAAATATGTTTCAACATCTTTAATACACATTATCGTATTGCCCAATCCTTTGAGCAAAGATATAATCATTAGCTGCCACAGACATCCACCATAATCAACTTTGATCCTATAATTTTTTTTTTCTATTTGGCAAAAATAGTAGTTTTTAAGAACCCATAAACATAAATTCTTCCTATGAGTATATATGAATATTCTACACCTACAAGAAAAGAAAAATAAGAGAACATAAAAGAAGGAAAACCTTTGCAAAGTCAGAAAGTTGGAGAGCATAACCCAAGATCAAAGCAAGAATCTTATCCTTTGTAGATTGATCAAATCTGAAACTGAAAAGTAAGCACCTTGCAGTAATTTGAAAAGTTTAGTTAACCAGGCAACTCCTACCTCTCCAAGGTTCTTCCAAACCTCTATAGGAATACCATCCGGGCCACAAGCTTTACCAACTTTCATATACTTCAAGGCTTCTCTTACTTCACTATGCAAGATCCTCCTAGACCAGCTGATATAATCATTTGTTGCATGAAGACCTTGAAAATCTTGTTCATGTTCAGGGTTGAATAACTGCTCAAAATAAGCCTTCCACCTCTCCTTAATCTCAACATCTCTTGTCAACACCCGTTGATCTTCGTCCTTTATACATTTGACTTGGCTTAAATCTCTGCTTTTCCTTTCTCTCATCCTTGCAATCTTATAAATGCCCATTTCTCCCTCTTTAGTACCTAACTTTTGATAAATCTCTTCTAAGGCTCTGCCACGAGCTACACTAACAGCCTTCTTTGCCTCTTTCTTAGCCCTCTTATATTCCTCAAAGGCCTCGCTATTAACCGCATTCGGTAACTTTTTATACCATTCCCTCTTAGCCTTAATAGCCTTTTGAACCTCCTCATCCCACCACCATGCATCGTGCGGTCGAGGCCCTGCCCCTTTAGAGATCTTAAGCAATTTACTACCTGCTTTCTTAATGCCACCTTCCATTTTTGTCCACAAGTCGTCTGCACTAGCCTCAAGGTTCCAAATTTCTTCCTTTAGTAACTCCTCCTTAAAGGTACCTTGAGCTAGGTCTTTCAATTTCCACCATCTTATCCTTGGTTCCAATATTTTCTTATCATTCCTCCAGCTACTTTTATTCTTAACATCTAAAACCACAATACGATGTTGCGCCGTCAATGCTTCACCCGGAATGACCTTGCAATCCTTACACTTACTTTTGT
The DNA here is from genome assembly GCA_947685225.1 of Garcia nutans. NCBI lineage: Eukaryota > Viridiplantae > Streptophyta > Magnoliopsida > Malpighiales > Euphorbiaceae > Garcia > Garcia nutans. The sequence goes on along the minus strand of CANTUV010000029.1, from coordinate 8,104,752 downwards.
CCCGTCTTCGAGTAAGTATGAAGTCTATTTGACTTTGGGTTCGTCCACTCTTAAAGGTAATCAAGTGTGACCCCCTCTTTTCAAAGCAGGTATTCGCCAGCACTAGATCATAAGCCACCGCAAAATCCAAAATGCTCTTTCCCTCCTCATTCCTGTTGCCAAAACCATAACCCCCATGGACCATGTCATAACCATTACTGTCCTTACCAACATGCCCGTTAAGGTCCCCACCAATGAAGATTTGCTGATTATCCGGAATACCTTGCATGATATCATCCATATCTTCCCAGAACTGAACCTTGGATGCTCCGTCCAAACCTACTTGGGGAGCATAAGCACTAATAACATTAATAGTGTCATCTCCCAAAACAAGCCTCAAAGAGATAATCCTGTCTCCCTTTCTCTTCACTTCCACCACCTTGTCTTTAAGCGTAGGCTCAATAATAATGCCCACACCATTCCTATTGTTATCCAAGCCACAATACCACAGCTTATATCCTGAGTTACCAATCTCTTTTGCTTTATTTCCCTTCCACCTGGTTTCCTGCAAACAAGCAATACTAACCTTCCTTCTTTTCAAAGTATCCACAAGCTCTATAGACTTCCCAGTCAGAGTGCCAATATTCCAACTACCTAATCTTAATCGGCTCCCTTGGACTTGCTTCTTTAGCCGCATTCGTCCATAATGCGGTAGCCCTTTCCTATCTGACACTACATCCGGGCGCTGATATGGCGGGACTAACTTCTTTACCCATACCCGTCCATGGCATGGGAACCTTTGCTCATACTCCACCACACCCAGGCGTCGATGTGATGGAACCCCTTGCTCATTTAACACTACACCCGGGTGCCGATGTAGCCCGTGCCTAGGTGAGCACGTCCCAACGGTATAATGATAGTTTTGAGAATCCATAGAAAGTTTGGCAAAATTTTTACACTGGCCGCCAACCTACCGCAACCCTCCTCCTTTATCCGGGCTTGGGACCGGCTACGATACTCGCAGGCGGAGTTATGTATGTATAACAGACTATCAAAAATTTTTCACAAGCTCATTATTTAGTGCTAAACTCAACCAAGCCCAACTATAAGGATTCTTACTTTCAGTCCACTCTGTTTAGGACTACATTTCAGAAACAAATTATGGGACACAAGTAATCGAGAATGAGCTAATCCATACATATAGCCCAGTATATGAATAACTGACTAATGAAACATTAAATTTACAGAGATGTAGATTCAACATTGAAGCTGTAACACCCTTATACCCCATATACGCACACTACATACAACCACATCTGTAATATACGTATACCAGATATAGGAGTGTCACTGTTCATATATTAAACAAACTAATCTTTCTTCTTAGCAATAATATGAGAAAACTTAAAACATTTCATATATATATTATGGAACATAATAGATAAAACATTTATTTATTAAACAGCGAAAAATGTAGCGGTATTTACATATATATATACATCAAAATCAATATTTACAAAACATAAAGTTTATACATGTTTGGCAGTTCGTCTCTGATCTTTAAGTCCACAATCAACACTTCAAAGTCTAGACTCGACTCAGTCTAGCTGAACTCTCGGGTTCTACCCTGTCACCTGCGCGATGAACCACAATCGCGCTAAGCCATAGGCTTAGTGGCACAAACTATGATGACAATATGCTTCAATTTAATGCCAATGTCATACATTCAAATATTATAAATAATACATAAAAATATCATATTTCAAAACCTTACATTAAATCTTATTATTCATTTGTTTCACCATTCATGATTCACATTTAAACAAAGACAAGCGTGGGCCCAAAAGAAACTAACATGTCATTCAACTTTCAGAGTTAATGTTTGGTTCAATTATCACATTTATCATCCCAACTAGACTTCAAGGATTAGGCCCAACCAAGCTTCAAGGGGAGCGAAGCATGCTAAGCATCAACCCAACTTGGCTTCAAGGACCAAACCCAACCCAGCTTCAAGGGTTTGTAACATCCCAACTAGGCTTCAAGGACTAGACCCAACCAAGCTTCAAGGGGAGTTAAGCATGCTAAACTTCAACCCAACTTGGCTTCAAGGATCAAGCCCAACCCAGCTTCAAGGGTTTGTTACTATTAGGCATGCCACCAACAACAAAACTCTGAAAAGTGAATAACACATTAGGCACACAATTTTTTTATTATTTCATTATCAATTCCATTCTCATTTCTTCATAATCATCTAGGCAACCATGCCCCAATTATTTCATTTGCAATATTATAGCCAACAACAATGGCTTCACATCTCATCATTAGAGTATATATAACCAATTGCATTGAACATACATTTTGAATGATCATCATATATTTCACATTATGCAAATCATAATATTAATCAAATGTATCAACAATGTAATAGATTACTTAACACATTACAACCAAATGTGTTAAGTCTCAATGTCATGTAAATGTATGCAATAACGTAGGGTTTGTACTTACCTCAAGAGCAACTCACACCAATCTAACAACTCCTCTTCCAAGATAACTCTCAACACTTGGATTAGGGCAACTCAATCTCTTCAAAACCTAATCCAAAAGTGATCATACACACTCACTTAGAGATACACATAAGGAAATAAGGATAAAAACCAACTAGGGCAAACTCTACACATGACACGCTCAACAACACGGGCGTGTCTCTGAGCGTGTCGAGCGTGCCCTAAACTCATAACACAGAAGCTTTGACACGCTTAGTGACATGGGCGTGTCACTGGCCGTGTTAATCCTTCCTCAACACAGTGGCTATGACACGCTCAGTGACATGAGCGTGTCAATCCACCAACATCACAGTAGCTATGACACGCTCAGTGATATGGGCGTGTCACTGGCCGTGTCAATACTACTCTAACACAGAAGCTGTGACACGCATGTCACTGGTCGTGTCACCCATCCAGAAAACAGAACCATTGACACGCCCAAAGACTTGGCCGTGTTCATGGGCGTGTCAGGCCAAAAATCTTGATTCCGGCAACAACACCACCACATCCAACAAACCTCTTTCTTTTACCATCTTCCACTCCAAACAAACTTAACCAAACACATCATAATAACTTACAAAAACACCAAAACAACTCAATACATACATCAAACACAACACTTGCTCTTCCTACACCAAACTTAACCTTTCCTTCAAACCAATCCCAAAATCAACACAAATAAGATCAAACACTCTCAAATACACCAAAATCAAATATACACATACCATCAACAATCAAACACCAAACTCAATACACAAACTTAAAAGAAAACCAAGGAATCAAGTGGAAAACTTACCAAAAGTGATGAAAACCCTTAGAATTCCAACTTGATCACTTGAAACACCCTTCAATCTTGAGTTTGGATGAGCAAAATCTTTCTTTCCTCTCTTGCTATGGTGATAGTCGGCCAAACAAGGAAGAAAGAAGAAGAAGAAGAAGAAGAAGAAGAAGAAGAAAGAAGAGCAAAGTCAATATAATAACCACTCAATCTTCTCTTTAAATCTCAACCAAGCAATTTTAATAATATAATATATAAATATCCACTTCCACTTAACTCAATTTTCATTTTAATTAATTTAATTAAAATTAAATATTTCTTGACCAATCCATTAATTGACTTGTATATGTTGTATATATCTCTATATATACAACATATACGCACCTCTCTTCTCATCTTTTATCTTCCCACTTAAACATTTATACCTTATATCATTTAATCCAATTTCAACAATAAGTATTCCAAAAATTTTAGGGTATAATTTGGGATATTACAGAAGCAGAAGGCGAGTAATGAAAGCACTGCAAATACCTTCTTTCAATATTTTGTGGCACAAGAAGACTGGTGCTGGATGAGCCAAGCAAAGAAGTCAAAAATGAAGGTAGAAAGTTCTTGTGTGACAATATAACCCTCTTTTGTTGGACAATTAAGCCCAAAAGTTCATCAAGAAAATGACTCCAATTTGCAATGTTCCCTGTCATATGCTCCAGTTATAGCTTGAAAAAATACAAAGATAACCATATTTTTGGCACATCAAATTTAAATTAAGTGGTGATATACCATTTTTCTTGCTTAAATTGTCAACTCTACGTGAAAGTGAATAGAGTCCTTCAATGCAGCCCATAGCTGCAATTCTTATATCCTGGAAAGAGACACAATGGATACTAGGAATCAGCCAGAGATATACTAAAGACAATAAGCCAGAGCAAGAAACAGTGATTCACATGTTAAAGGGCCGAGAGCATAAACAAACTACTTGAGATGTTTGACTGTTAAACCTGGATATCACAGGCAAGTGGAACAAGAAGTGAAGGAAAATTAACTAGAAGTTGAAACACCAATCTATCATCAGGTTCCCAGCAAAGAAATGCAAGACAGTGAAGACTCTCAACTTGGACAGCAACAGGAACGTCTGTAGAATGATATATAGGGTATAAGAATATGCAACTACATATTAAATCTCAAGCTTAAAGCAAATAAGGTTCATAATCTCTTGTGAAGTTCTTCCAAAGTTTACATAGCCATAAAAATAACCATCAAAAAGAAAAAGAGAAGAAGAAAATAAAACCAAACGCCACTATAAGAATTCGCTGCAGACAGGATATCGTTATCATTGTAACAAAAAGTCAAGCTAACACCTATATAATATATACTCAGACTACCACAGCAACTGCAGAGTCCTTGCTTTAGCAGATATCTTATGTTTTTTATCATCAATATTTATATGCACTCATAATAATATTTGATACGTTTTAATTTTAAATTTATTACAACAGATGTATTTTAAAATGAAAAGAATGGACGTGATGCACTTGGTCATTCAGGTGCCACATGGATCATGCTCTTAAATTGATTATTGTGTATGCCATAATGCACCATATACATCTCATCTTGATGACATCATCCAAAATCGGTACTAAAATGATTTTAGGGAAAAAAATACAATCCCCAAAGCAATAAATGTCAACAACAAAGTATGCGTGTTGGTGTTTCCCTACTAGTATTATAAGTTCATAAACCATCCAAACCAATTAAAGCTACTTTGCAGTTGAAATACTAAAGTAGTTCTTAGCAATTGTCAGCATCCACATAAGAATACAAGAGCATCTCAATCCCAACCATTCTTTGAGTTTGTCCAGACAATCTATTAATATGTGATTGGTTCTCTTCAATTTTAATTACTTATAGCTCCATAATTAGCTAGGTCACTTATATGAAGACAAAAAACATCAAATAAAGCAGCAAGTATGGGTAAAATAATGATCAGCAGTCAAGCACCTTCATCCATGAAAAACCTAGATAGAAAATCAGTAGGAGAGTTCTTGAAATTTGTAACAAGATAATGAAGATGTTCCTTAAAAACATGCTTTGACTGAGAGGTTGAGAAAAAGATGAACAATTCCCTAAGTCTGCTGCTTACCCACTTCCCATTATAATCCTGAAAGAGACACACAAGTCAACATTTCGAACAATAGTGAGCACAGGGAAGTGGAGTAGTTTCATAATAACAAAAAACTAGCCACATATAAAATTCACCAACAGACAGGGTATCTAAGCCTGCTACTGAAACAATAGCCTCTAATAACCTCCAAAAGAAACCAATGATAATATTTGCATTTAATGCATTGATGTCATTGTTAAATAGCTGATCTATGAATCTTTGGCAATCACAGTGCATCATCTCCTTATTGTACTGTCAAACATTGGCAGAGGAAGACATTCAAAAACTAAGATAAAGGACAACAACAACATTAAAATCAAACAAGGAAATAAAATATCAAAACATGTCAACCAACCTCATTCTGAGAAAAATTGGCAGCAGAATCAAAAACCTCCCACTCGGTCTTTAGAACAGGAAAGCAAGTTTCAAAAAGTGCCAAAATTTTCCCACTTTCTGTCATGCAAGATAATGCAAAACAGTCACTTGTAACAATGAGTCTAAAAATTAGCAGCACAAGCAATATAAATTTGCATTACAACAATCCATGTCTAGAAAACTACTAAATTTTCTAACTGAAAAACAAATGATTGTCATTTTACTAAGATGCAAATATATGCGAATACATAACAATAGAGACAAGCAAGCCCATAGAAAACTTATATCCTTCAACTTGGGTTGCAAATCCAACCAATGCTCGTGCATTTATTTTCTCTTTCTTTTTTCATGAGGAAAGTGTATTCTGTTATTTGAAGGCAGGGACACTTTAATGGTTTGTTCAGTACTTGTGTTCCCAAAAGTAAAGCATCTAAGAAAGAGAAGGTAATAGGCACAGAGGAGTATTCAAAATAACACATGATGAAAGAGATTAGAAGCCTGTGAATGCTGGAAACAGAAGTGTCAGAAGCAGGCAACCCCAAAGAAGGTGGTCTGGTAGGATTTGCATCATATGAATCTCTTGCCAGATCGGCCAAAAATGAATGACTTTATAAGAATCTTGGAAGATTTGCCTTTTTAGGGGTCCGAGATGGAAGATTTGGTTGGGTTCGACTCCCTTCACCCCAGTGTGGCGAAAGAAAGTCGATTTGTTAGACTGAGAATGCACTTTTTTTCTTTTTCATTCCGTTCTATCCCAATTTTGAAGTTACATCTTTCTTTTGACTTGAAAAACTGTCTCCCACTCCATATAATAAGTAGCAGGATATGCTTAAGTTGCATTTGAAACAGATTCACTGCAGGAGGTTATTCATTATTCGTTTTTTATTGACAGTTAGTGAGGTAGACTTTGCAACAAGTGTATGCCCAGACAACAATACACGCACCTCTGTTGCATCACTTTTGTCTTTCCCTAGTACAGGTATTGTTCTAGGGGTAATCTTGCATCTTCCATACACCTCAAAATGGGTTTAACAATTCATGACAATGAAATTCTGACAATTGGCTTCAAAGAACACAATCTGCATTAAGAGGGCCCAAGGACACAATTTTATAGAAAGCGTACCATTCTTTGGATTTAGAAATGACTCCATCACAACCAAGAAGAAAAGAGTCTTTGACAAACTAAATTCACTGAAGCTCTCAACAATCCATGATGTATATCCATCAGGCTGCATTGTGAATGACTCTGCCAAGCTGCTAACAATTTTCATATTAACTGCAGATATGATTTCACGTTCTAATTTCCGCATATTTTCATATCACAATCTCAAAGTTTGTAAGAATTAAAAAATAATAAAAAAAAAAACTGGAAGATAAAAACAGTGGAGATGAATGGAAGACCTATAAAAAATTCAAAATGAAAAATCAAACTGCAAAAAAACTTCATCTGATATTTCATCAAGTTAGTAGGCAATATGAAAACACACAAAAGGCAATACAAGATATTGTATCAAGTCACAGTCGCAAGGAATGTCATCAGAACAGAAAGCCACATAATAGAAAAAAAGAGGCCTCCATAAGTCCTGTCTTCTGCGAGTCCAATGGCAATCCAGAATTCAATATAGATTTCTACTAAATCTTTTAAAAGACATGCTATAAGAACTGTTAGTTTTAGATGAAAAAAGAAATTAAGTGAAAACTATACCATTTCTTCAGTGGGGATACTATGGAGATTATGGTACAATGGCCAGTTCATTTCCTTTGCTAATTCCAACACCTTTAAATTTAGCCTCTCCGTCTGCTTGCAGCAACTTGAACAATTACAAACCAAAATAAAATGTTTGGTTTTGGCAAGAATTAGCTAAATAGCAACCTAGACAATACATATGAGACACAGGCATGGTAGCCACAGACCTTGGGCAAAATTAGGAGAAAAGGAAATATTCTGGCAGCAAGTTTCTTTGAATAATCACCCTGATTATGGAGCCTTGAGATGGCAATTTTCAGGAATGAAATGGCAACATCGCTGTCCAGAGAAGATATATTTAAGCCAGCAAACAGTAAAGGCTAATTAGAAATAAAATTTAATTAATTTAACCAGTGCAAGAAACAGCAGTAAAAGTTCAAGTAAAATGTTTGCAGCCACTTAAGCTAAAATAAGAAGCAATTTTTCAATTAGTTATGAAAGTAATATATATGTTGCAGGACTAGGAAGTCAAATGACTCTAAAGACAGTACAAGAAAAAAGCATTCAAGCTAATCATGCTCACTTGATCCTTGGGTGATGCTCAATCTTTTTAGTAGTTTATCTAGAGATTCAAGAAGATCAGAAGCACTAATTATTTCAGATAAACCCTCAAGAGATAGAACTGCTTGAACAATAGTTAGATCATCATCACGAAGCTGGCACAATATTGCATCCCGAATAGTTGCTAGCCTCTGGATCATTGGTCAATCAAAAGAAAAATAAGGCATAAGTCAAGAAATTTTCCACTGGACCCAAAAGGAGGTGATTACACCATTTTACGTATAGATATAATTCTAGAGGATAAGTGGTACGAATTCAACTGCTCCTGCCAATATCACATATAGAAGTATTCCACTAAATCAACCATCACATAACAGATGCATGCCAAAGCCATTATAACAGTCAATCTCAATGGCAAAGTTCTAATACCAACTAAGCAATCGTAAAAATGATGAACAGATGGAAGGAACAAACATTTTATTGAAAGGAAAAAACATTCTATCCTCAGAATGATTTTTTTATAAACAAATAAAATAGTACAAGAAACTCTTCGGGCGGGTGAAAAACCAAAAACCAGGAATAAGCAACAGATAGAAACATATGATCTAATAACTGATTCAATTCCATGACAATGGTTTGTCCCAGGCTTGACCTGACTGGAACAGCCTAGTACTTTCTCATCATGAGAAGAAATCATTCAAGCATATTAAAATAGATAATATGGTTACATGAGTGTTTCCCTAATTACATTTTATATCCATCCCATAACAGAACAGGTGTGTGCGTGTGCATACATATACAGGGATCATTCAAGCATATCTACGTGGATATAGTATTTGCATATGAATCTCTTCCTCATTACACTCCATTTCAGACAGATAGCTGTAATTAGACCCTTTTTTCACATATGTCTCTCCTTATTAAACCTTATTCTATTCACCGATTGAGCTTCATCAGATAAAGGGCTTAATCAACCTTTTTTTAAACCAAGCAAATCAGGGCTGGAATGAACTCTTAAGTTCAAATTGAGAAAATAATATAGATACTACTCATCGGAGCAAAATATTAGCAATCAATGAACAATGACATCATCCATCAGAGTTGCTCATAAAGCTCACAATAAATTGAACCAATTAGTTTATCATATGATGAATGCGACAAGCAAAAGTGGCAAGCGAAGATGCAGAATCAAATAGAGCCAATAAACCACAAGTGGCGCATACGTCCATCAAATTTCTAAACCAGTTGTATCTATTTGTTGGTTTAACAAGGGTAAATAAACAAAGAACCCATCAAACATTTTAGACAATGTTTCAAACAAAGCAATAGCACCTTAATGGCCAAAAATCAAATTGATCCCATAGCAACTTCTATATGGAAATAGCATTAGCCATGAAAGCAACAATCAATCACATGAACATGAACACAGAGTTGAAGAAAACTTGAAGTAAAAGCAAGAGCTACAATATCAGTTCAAAAATTATAACAAGCTGCTTTAAATACCGATTCATCTAATCCTTCACATCCTAACAGCAGTAACAACAAAGAAAATATAAAATAGAATGCACCAAATGTTACCTGTGAATCATCATCTGAAGTTTTCAAGATGCTAGACGTCTTTAAACTGGCAAAGGTAGCACGTCGGACTTCAGCCTATGCGATATTAAAAAGCATAAGAAAGCTTGACAAAAATGCTGACAGGAAAAAAAACTGCCAAATACAACTGATTACTCTAGGAAATGTTGATAGATGATACCCTAGGATGGTGTAAAGCAAACCAAATTTTGGAATCTGATGCAGTCATTGACAAATCCAAGTCCCCATCCAGCATCTTACATAAAGTTTCAAATACTGCACCATCTATCTTGGATTGGCCTTTGGTATCCTGTCAAAAGAAGAGGAAGGACCAATAAACTAGGGTGTGAAAAAGAGAGAGAATAAGAGAGGGAGCAGTCAGCCAACAAACCTCCAAGAACTTTCGAACTGCTTTATGAAGTTCACTTGGATAATTCTTATTGATTACCATCAAAATCTTCTAAGCCCAGCTCCCTAAACAGTCCAAAATCATGGTAAAAAGCACAAAAAGCAGAAAGCATAATAACCATACTCAAATCAAAAAGATATTCCAACAACTAGCTCCAAAAATAGTGTGATAAAAAGTTAGTGTAAATGAAAGTTAGATGCCCCAACATCAATACAGCAAACGATGAATAATCAGCGTTCACTAAAAAATTAAAATGGAGAAAAAAAAATGACAAATATACATAAGAATGAGAAATTAATGCATAATCCCTGCAGTAAAACCAAAGCAAAGAAAAGAAAGATATGCCCATTTGAATAACATACCAGATTCAGATGGGAGTGAATTGCCCTTTCTCTGCTGTTTTTAGGCAAGATAAGAGGACCCATGAGACCACATGTTCAACAAAACTCTTTATTGGAACCATCCCAATAATGGATATTAAAGTACAACTTGCATCATCAGAAGAACTGCCAACAGAGAACAATCAGTCTAAAGCAATGACCAAGAATGACTGTGTCACCAGATTGGTTGGAAACAATAACCGGTTCGCACCTGTAGTCAGCTAGAGATTCCAAAAGCACAGCAAGGAACCTATCAATATTGAACTCCTTAGATAATTCTAAAAGAACACCAGTAATATCCCTGCAATAGATAAAAGGATAATCAGAAAGTGATAACCAGCATATATAATACCTGCAATGCTGTAATTGTTAAAACATGTGAGGCAATCAAAGTCTTGCCTAGTTTCCTTCAAAAACTCCAAGGCATTCTTTGGAAGCACATGGATGGATTGTGACTAACAAATATTTGCAAAATGAAGTAACAGGTTAATAAAAAATAAACTAAATTATGCAAAGCAACATACAATATTACATCGGAAAATATTAGTAAGAAATTTGGAGTACTTCAACATGGATACAGATCAGCCCAATTGTAAGGAAGGAAGATCTCTCAGTGCCAAAAAGTTTTAGGCAATTCAAGACTATTGTAATTGCCAACCAAGTTCAATTTATGCCACTAGATGGAGCACCCACAGTAGTTCAGAAATGACAATATCATTGAGAATAATGACAGCAATAATATCACTGATGATGCTGACAACAAATCAGAACAATGAAGAGAAATGACAAATAGAAATCACGTCTATTTCTCAGAAACACAACCATAGCAGACAATAGCAGCATAAATAACAGAAGACCACCAGAACATATTTGTGGAAGCATAACTCATAATAACTGAATAAACTAAATTGACTATTCTCACTCAGTTTTGTGATACTGATAAAAAAAACTGAATATTAACTGACAAGGTTTTACCTGAACAAGGTTAATTAAAGCCATAGCAGATAAACGGAGCCATTGCAGATCAGTCAACTCTTTTGCATCCTCATTAACCATCTCAGATACAGACCGAATCAAACTCTTAACAAGCCTAGAAGCCAATGCAACTTTATTTGCTAGCAAACTAATAGTCATCAAAGCACCAGCCTGTGTAGAGTGACAAACATTTCCCATTTTTAGAAATTGAAAAGCTAGTAAACAATTAATGAAGCAAAAAGAAGTATGACTATCCCTCCAGACTTAGGGCAGCATCTTTAAAAGTTCACCTTGTGATCCAAACCTCCTCTGGAAACAGGCTGAAGTCCCGAAACTACAAATGGAAGGATTTTCTTCACAGCATCACTATTAACAACAGTAATAGAACCCAAAGCTTCAATAACAACTGCAGTGCAAAAGCTGATGACAGGTCTTGAATGTAGAAACTTCTTTGTCGGAGATTCCTGCAAGTAATAGATTCATTATCTCTAACAACTACTCGTGACAACATAGTCAAAGAACCCAAAATTACGAAAAAACACTCACATAATTGCACAGAGCCTCCAAAACTCCCATATCACGAATACACTGCTGCACTAAAACACTTCTAGGTGGCGGTGCACCCGAGACTATAACACCATCCAAAAACTTCCATTTACTATTTCTACACCATAGGAACATAAAAATTTCAAAATGTGAAAGAGAAAATTTCAAAATGTGAAAGAGAACACCAGCTTATGTAGTATTGACTTCAGCAAACACACAAGAAAACTATCTTTGTTACCTTGTGTCAATTAACTGAACTATTTGAACAAATGCGTGGGTATCATGATATGGCAAGGCAGATAAAATCAAATCCTCAGAGCTGTATACATGTATCCTGAGTTTTCAAAAATTGCCAAATTACACATACAAATAAAAAAAATATACTCCAGAAGTTTCAAGAAAGACAATAAGAGAAAAGGAAAATGCTTACTTATGTCTGTGGATCAAATACTCGAGTGTCTTATGGGAAGCAGGTAGTTGAAGATGTCCAGAAAGTAATCTTAAGTATGAACCAATGGTTGCATTGATACGGTTGTTTTCATCTTCACACATCATTTCTCTATTCAATTCTTTACTTTTACGACTGAAAAGATCATTCTTATAGTTTCTAAACCGTTCATCCACACTTACAAGAACCTCTAGACCTGAAAATAAATGAACAAAAAGTAAACTGAGCGAAATGCAGCTCAACAATTTATTAAAATTGGAATTTCTCAATTTAAATAATCGTGCAGAACGCCAATTTCATAGCCAAGTTCTTCATGAAACGAGCATGCAAGAGAAAGCTAACCTGAAAGTGCAATATTAAGTATGGTATCAATATCAATATCGGCAGCTTCTTTAGGATCGAATAGAATAGAAGGCCGAGTAATAGGTCTCTTTTGGGGCTCCGAATCGATTTGTATGACAGACCTAATTGCTTCCAACTGAGAGGCTGTGCTTGTACCCATGGTTTTTTATTCTTAACAGAAATTGAAGAGAAAATATTTTAGAGAGAGTTAAAATTCTCTCAAGTAGAAAACTGGTAACTCAGTTGCCTTTGGCCTTTTTAAAGCCTTAAACCCTAGACCCTTCGGTTGCTCCAAGTTTCAAAATAACCGACGTGAACGTTAGGGTTTTTGAAGTTGGGGTGTATTCGAAATATTGGCATAATTTAGGGGCACTTTTGTCTTTTAATACCTAAGTACGCCATGTCGTTTACAGAACGAACAGAATCACGCATGCCGTTTTGTAAAGCGGGTAAGTGGGCCATCAAATTGTCGGAGTGTGATTTGAGACTGTCCCCCTCGCAATTTACTTGAAAATTGAAATTTCGAACTCACTGGCTCGTAGATCCAATTAGAAATGGAAATGGAAAAAATTTGAGATATAATCCGTTAGAATGCTGTTAAGATCAGGATAATGGAGTTCACTGAAGCTTATAAGCATACTGGTACTTGTTGTTTCTCGCCTAACGCCAGATATATAGCCGTTGCCGTCGATTATCGGCTGGTGATTCGTGATACGTTGTTGTTTAAGGTACTTTTGAATCTTGTTCAAGTTTGTTTCCAAAATTAATACTACAATGCTGGTATATAAAAAGGAGCTGTGATCTAGTAAATTGAGATTAGCGTTTGAATCTTTAGGTTTTCTGAGAAAATGTATCAAATGCATCGTGATTTATGAATTTGAGCCGTTAAATTTGTGAATTTTTGAATTTTGTGATGCAGGTTGTGCAGTTATTTTCATGTTTGGATAAGATAAGCTATATAGAATGGGCACTTGATTCTGAATACATTCTTTGTGGTCTGTATAAAAGGCCAATGATACAAGCATGGTCATTGACCCAACCTGAATGGACTTGTAAAATAGATGAAGGTCCCGCTGGCATTGCTTATGCTAGATGGAGTCCAGATAGTCGCCAGATTTTCAATTGCGTTTGACAGTTTGGTCACTTCTCAACACAGCTTGTGTTCATGTACAGAGGCCAAAACATGCTTCTAAAGGCATTTCTTTTACTAAAGATGGGAAATTTGCTGCCATTTGTACCAGGCGTGATTGCAAGGATTATATAAATCTGCTTTCGTGTTATACATGGGAGATTATGGGTATTTTTGCTGTGGATACATTGGATTTAGCTGATATTGAATGGTCACCTGATGATAGTGCAATAGTGATGTGGGATTCACCTCTTGAATATAAGGTTGTGAACTTGTTGCGTTTCATTCCTTTATCTTGCATTCTGGCTACTTTATTTTTAAAATCTAGTGCCGAGGCCAGATGTTAAATACCCATATAGTCTAACCTTGGTAACTTGACATTCTATGATGATTCATAGCCTATCTTTAAGTTGTTTTTAGAAAATCAATTCCAGGTCTCATCTGCGGATCTGACGTGGGGCATTGACTTGTCTATCTAATGGCTATAAATAATGCATAAGAAAGTTAATTTTGCTTGTTTCACAAGCTTTATTTTGACTTATATCCTCAATGGAAAAGTTAAGAGCTTATGTCTGGGGTAATTTGATGCAGGTCCTCATTTATTCCCCAGATGGGAGGTGTCTGTTCAAGTATCAGGCATACGATAGTGGATTAGGTGTAAAGAGTGTGTCATGGTCTCCTTGTGGCCAGTTTCTAGCTGTGGGTAGTTATGATCAGATGTTGCGGGTTCTGAATCACCTGACCTGGAAAACTTTTGCTGAATTTGTGCACCTATCTAATGTTCATTCTCCATGTTTTGCTCCTGTCTTCAAGGTAATTGGTTTTCTACACTTTTTGCTGTTATTTGATTGATTTAGTTATAAAATATCTCAGTTCTTTTTCTCCTCAAATTTCCAGGAGGTGGATGAGCCACTGCACCTCAATATGTCTGAACTAAGTTTAAGTGATGAATTTCTCCAAGGCAATTCTGGTGAGCATAGTTGATGCTCTTAGCCTATGATATAGCTTTTTAACCACTGCATATCTTCTTGTTTTGATGTAACTTTCTAGTAAAGTTGGCATTTTTTCCTTCCGAAACAGATGTTGCAGAAGGACACTTCAGAGTTAGGTATGAGGTTACAGAAGCACCTGTAACATTGCCTTTCCAGAAGCCTCCTGCTGACAAACCAAATCCTAAACAAGGGATTGGTATCCTCATCTTTCTCAAGTGTTACAATGTTTACACCCAAAAGTGCAACAGCATTACTCTTTGAATTGTTGCATCAACACCGAATAACTTTATTGCAGTCTTCTGCTTTTAGTTGATATTTTAGTAATTGATGAGTTTAACCTTCATTGGCAGGTCTCATGTCATGGAGCAGTGACGGCCAGTACATCTGCACCCGTAATGATAGCATGCCAACTGCTCTCTGGATATGGGACATACATCATCTTGAGCTCACTGCCATCTTGGTGCAGAAGGATCCTATTCGAGCAGCTGCTTGGGATCCAACATGCCCACGACTTGTGCTATGCACTGGCAGCAGCCACTTGTATATGTGGACTCCTTCAGGTGCTTACTGTGTAAGTAATCCACTGCCACAATTTAGTGTGACTGATCTAAAGTGGAATTCAGACGGAAGCTATCTTTTCCTCAAGGACAAAGAGTCATTCTGCTGTGCTGCCATGCCCCTATTGCCGGAATCTATTGAATATAGCTCGGATGATTGAGATACTCTTCTAATCTAGATGGCTTGCAATTAACAGAAATAAAATGTAAAAGCGTGTCAATGATCAACCAATCAGCTGTAACTTTCTCGCTGTGTCTTGGCTGTAATATGTTGTATCCAGGAGGCTCCTGTTTGTTGTCGTTCAGACTTCAGTGACAGTTTTGCTGTGTTGTAAAAATTTTTAGAATAGTTGAAATTTTCACACTTGGATCATGTGTATCCGAAAATTAAATTAAGCGGATGCCAAATCGACTGCCTCAGTATATAAATGTGACCAAGGAGATGGTAACTGCTAACTTGCATGTATGTATTGCATGAAAAAGGAATTCAAAATTCTATGGAAATGCCAAGTTTTCAACAATATCATTCATTTTTCATGCATTTTCTCTGTTGTCTCAAAATCCATGTCTAGCTCGTGGGGAACAGGTTTTGGCCATAGTTGATACATGATTGTGAGGCAGACTGTGAGCAAAAAGAATAAAAAAAAAAAAAAAAAAAAAAAACTAAGGCGAACGACATGTATGCCATCATTACATGGTGTTTTGCTCGATTTCAAGCATTATCTTTAGTTCTCGCCAAATTGTAGCTTAAAATTTCGGCTAATTGGGCATAAGGCAAATCAAATATTGAAGTCAGAAGCATATAACAATATCTACGAAATTGCATGTAACCAAAACCGACTTTGAGTTCTCTCCTTGAAAGAAGAAGTCAATGGCATTCTATTTTTTGATTTGGCTGAGTTTCTGCATCGCTAATATTTTACGAGACAATAGATCAGGAATGGAATTCAAAAACCGCTCATTAAATGTGAGGAATCTTCCATTAAATGGGTTTTGGCAGAGCTCTTCTTGTTTGTGACAAATTTTGGGCATATGTAGAAAGTTGGAAAGTAAAAAATGAAGATGCCATTGCCAAGAAGCAAGCAAATATATAGGTTGACTTTTCATGTTCAAACAAGATCAAAGACCTGGTCATATCTTAGTTTTTTGCCAACTGTAACAAATCTGGACTATAATTCAGCAGATGCTTTCGGCTCGATGTTAAGTGTTTGATTAAATAAAGCTCAAGAGGAATCTACTTGCCGCATGCAGTAAATGGGATACCATAAATATAATGTAGCATATTTTAAGGCAAAATGCAATAAATATTTATTTCTTCTAAATATACCACTCTTTTATTTAAAGAAACATTGAAATGGACAGAATATTAAAATGTCGAAATTTAAATCTTTAAACTTATTCCCACACTTATAATGCATTTTTTTTCATATTGAAAACCTGTAAAAGAAAAGATGTTATTGTTATTTATAGTTTATAACTACAAGTAGCTCAATTGAGCTGCTGGCTCAATTTGTTTTCCATACTAAAAGAATTATTTATGTAATAAATATAAAGATATAAATTAATCAAAATCAAAATAAATAATTAATGATTTAATTAGCTTTTTTATCTTATTAACAAGCATACATTTATTGTTTAAAAAAAGAAAAAAAAAAGCGTACATTTGAACTTCAAAATCTTCTGGATGAAAATTATAATTGATTGATCATTACTTTGTATTTAATTTAAAAGCAATCTTTATAACAAAATATATATATATATATTTGAAAGTGGCATAATGATAAGAATTGACTGACTAATTAGTAATTACAGTTCTTATTGAAAATTTGTATAGACTTGATTGCCTTTTTTAATGTTAGAACTTGGTAAAAACTAATCTAATTATATTCATTAAAAGAATATTTAAGAAAGTGATAAACTTGCAAGGAAAATTGCTATAATCACATGGTAGACATTCCCATGGAAAACAAACAATAGGAAATGAATCCCTTTCATCGTCTGCTAAAGGCTTTTGTCTCTCTGCAATAACCATCAGAAGTAGATGATCCAAAGCTTCAAATTTACGCCTCTGTTTTTTTTTCCTTCACTTTAACCGCCATTCGCCTTTGGTTACATTCACAAGAATAAAGGTTTGTTGAAGACCAACCCAGTAGACTCAACTATCAAAGCTTTAAAAGCCTGTATACAGGTACCCATTACTTGTTTATGTTTGAATTTCGGCTGTGTGTTTTGTGATGCTTAGCGTTTATTAAAATCTCTTTGGTTTTGTAATTCTGATTTTTCTGCTTTGTTATTAGTTCTTGATTGAACAATGGATTTTTGAGTATTGCGGTTGTCGTGATTGTTGAATTGGAGCTTGTTTCAGTGGATATTTGCTTCTTTCAACATCAGAATTGCCCAATGCTAGGTCTTAAGCATGTGAAAAATTCGAGCTTGTGTGATTGAATATCTGAATCTTCTTTCATGGATTTATTGTTGTTCAATAGATGGTCTTAAAGAAGCGTTCTTTATCGTTTACTTGGTTTTTATTAATGGGTTTGCAGATTGTTGTTGGTCTGCATTGTTTGAAAATATTGGAGTTTATTTGATTAACGTGTTGAATATATATTGTTTGCAAAAGGGTTTCTGGTGTTCACGACATTAGAGCTTATTTGATTGAGATATGACGAGAAGGGTCAGAAGAAAGTTGTCACACTTGGACAAAACCAAGGAAATTGTATGTTGTTCAGAGATTTCAGATGGTGGATGTTTAGAGATTTTAGATGGTGGATGTCCACATTTTCATCCTATCAGGAACCTTGACTGGACAACCTTGCCTGATGACACAGCTATTCAACTCTTTTCTTATTTGAATTATCGAGACCGTGCTAGCTTGTCATCAACATGCCGAACATTTAGATTATTAGGTTCATCCTCTTGCTTATGGAATTCACTTGACCTTCGGTCTTACAAGTTTGATATTCAGGCAGCAGAGTCACTTAAATGTCGATCCAAAAGTCTGCGGAAGCTTAGGTTTCAAGGAGCAGAGTCAGCTGATGCGATAATTAGTCTTCAAGCAAGGGAGCTTCGTGAAATCAATGGCGAATTCTGTCGGGATATCACAGATGCTACAGTTTCAATTATAGCAGCTCGTCATGAAATGCTTGAGAGTCTCCAACTTTGTTCTAGTGCTTGTGAAAGAATCAGTAGCGATGCTATTAAGGCAATAGCCCTTTGCTGTCCTAAGTTGAGAAGGCTTCAGCTTTCGGGTGTTAGAGAAGTTAGCAAAGATGCTATAAATTCTTTGGCTAGGCATTGTAGGAATTTGCTGGAGGTTGCATTCATGGAGTCAGACACTGTTGATGAAGTGGCATTGGGAAACCTTGCTTCTGTTCAATTCCTATCAGTTGCTGGAACAAGAAACTTGAGATGGGCTTTAGCCTCACAAGTTCTGAGTAAATTACCCAAGTTGGTGGGTTTAGATGTGTCAAGAACAGATATAAGCTTGAGTTCTATCAGGAGACTTTTGTCGTCATCTGAAAACTTAAAAATCCTGTTTGCCTTGAATTGTCCTGTTTTTGAAGCTGAAGTTGATAATGACATGGTATATATTCACAGGGGCAAAATATTACTAACTGTTTTCAGTGACATTTTCAAGGCAGTGGCCTCACTATTTGTGGATACTACTGAAATGGAATGCACCAGCTTCTCTTGCTGGAGGAAACTAAAGATCAGAGGTAGAAGTTTGGTTGAGATTGTCTCATGGATTGAATGGGTGCTTTCGCATTCCCTGTTGCGTATTGCAGAGAACAATCCAAAGGAGCTTGATGTTTTCTGGGTCAAGCAAGGGGCAACATTGTTACTTCAGTTATTGCAAAGCTCGGAAGAAGATGTTCAGGAAAGAGCAGCCACTGCAATTGCAACTTTTGTTGTTATTGATGATGAAAATGCCACTATTGATTGTCGAAGATCAGAGGCAATTATGCAGAATGGTGGAGTAAAGTTGCTTTTGGACCTTGGAAGTTCTTCTCAAGAGGGACTTCAGTCTGAAGCAGCAAAGGTAAGGATATCGTGTTCAGGCATCAATACTTAATCATTCTAGAATTTGAATGATAATTATCTTAAAATTCTTGACAATTTGTTGAAATTGTTCATTAAAAAGTTATCTAAGGCTGACTCAATACCAAATTCAATGTCGAAAGATCTTTTATTTTCTCACTGATTACATTCTCAATTCCAATTGATCCTCATCATGTGAATTTGATTTCCTCATGGTTGAAAATTTGGCATGACCCTCCTCTTAAAATGTTGAGATTTCCAGGCCATAGCAAATTTATCTGTTGATTCAAAAATAGCAAAGTCTGTGGCTGAAAATGGAGGAATCAATATCCTTGCCAGTTTAGCTAGGTCAATGAACAGATTGGTTGCAGAGGAGGCTGCTGGAGGCCTATGGAATCTCTCTGTTGGAGAAGAGCACAAGGTTTTGGAAATCGAAGCTGTCTTGTTATTTACTCACCTCAATATTCCTGGCTTAATTTACTCCATGTTTTTAGGGTGCCATTGCTGAGGCTGGTGGTATAGAAGCTTTGGTTGATCTTATTTTCAAATGGCCCTCTAGTAGTGATGGAGTTCTTGTATGTATCTTGCATATTTAGATCATGCTTGTCACTTTCATCATTATGTGACTATTGCAGCACTGGAAGGCTAAATGTGAGCCTGTTTTTCTGTGCTTCTTGTCAGGAACGAGCTGCTGGAGCACTGGCAAATTTGGCAGCTGATGACAAGTGCAGCATGGAAGTAGCATTGGCCAGTGGTGTCCATGCTTTGGTGATGCTTGCTAAATCCTGCAAGTTTGAAGGAGTGCAGGAACAGGTGATACTAGTCAAACCTTTAATGTGCTTATACTATGATGGTCCTTTCTGTGATATAATATATGAATGAATCGATTAAACATGTATTTTTTTCATACTATTAGTTACCATTTTTGTTCCTCATCTAAACGTTGGTCTTAAGGGCTTTCTAGTTGTTCTTTATTTTTTTTTTCCAATAGTGAAGTAGGCTATTTTTAAAATTTTGTTCAAGGGATATATTATATTAAAAAAGACGTTGGAAGAGGACAGGTTAAGCATGACCTGACTTTTTCCTTTAAAAGAACACTTACCTAATTGTCAATTGATGTACCAAAGCCTATTGGCATCTAATCAACTCTTCTCAAGTCAGTGTAATGAGCATTTTTCCTATGCCTTTCCACTTTTGCTACTTGTTGATTGGTTGACATAAGCAATCTTATTCATCATCAGTTTTCCATGCAAGAAAAGATCCTTAAGAGTCAGGACCTTCGTAATCCACATTGACTAGTCGGAAAGTGGACCGTTTATTCTTGGACGTTATACCCTAACAAAAATTCAAATAGTCTGAAGTCTACCCTGCAAAGTCTCAGAAATCAATGGAATAGGTATCAGAATCAAGAAGTCTATCTTGAAATGTTTCTACAATTAGACTCCATCTGTGAGATACCTCCTGGCCTTTCTTTTTATTTCCAATAGTGAAGTAGGCTATTTTTAAATCTTGTTCAAGGGATATATTATGTTAAAAAGGGTGTTGGAGGAGGACATGTTAAGTACGACCCGACTTTTTCCTTTAAAAGAATGCTTACCCAATTGCCAATTGAAGTACCAAAGCCTGTTGGCATCTCATAAACTCTTCTCGAGTCAGTGTAATGAACATTTTTCCTATGCCTTTCCACTTTTGCTACTGGTTGATTGGTTGACATTGTTAATTGTTGGAGAATATAAATGAAACACATATCGTAAAACTATAAGAAAATATAGTGATATATAAGTGGTGTAAATTGAACCTTAATACACGCTAATTGGTTTTGTGTTAGATGAGGTTTCAATCTCATTTATATGGTCACTGTGTATTTAGTCCAACACTCTTAAGGTCCATGTAGTTTCTACATAGTATCAGAGTCAACTAGGTGATGAACTAATCGCCAGATGATCCTGGGCTAGAGTTTGGTCTTAGAGAGAAATCTACACCCGTTGTTAACCTAAGACCTCAAAGAGATTAGGCCTAGTTAATTTGTGTGATTGACCTAAAGAGTAGATTGGCATCCATGTTTAACAAGTGACAATTGAGCTAGCTTAGTTGCACTTGAGGGGAAATGTTGAAGAATATAAATGAATCTCATATCGAAAGCTATAAGAAAATACAGTGACATATCAGTGGTGTAAATTAGATCTTAATACAAACCAATTAGTTTTGTGTTAGATAAGGTTCCAAACTGATTCATATGGTCATTGTGCATTTGGCCCAACATTCTCAAAGCCCGTGTAGTTTCTACAACAATCTTATTCATCTTCAGTTTTCCATGCAAGGAAAGATCCTCAAGAGTCAGGACCCCCGTAATCCACATTGACTAGTTGGAAAGTGGACCATTTATTCTTGGACATTATACCATAACAAAAATTCAAATAGTTTGAAGTCTACCCTGCAAAGTCTCAGAAATCAAATGAAATAGGTGTCAAAATCAAGAAGTCTATCATGAAATGTTTCTACAATTAGACTTTATCTGTGAAATACCTCCTAGCAAATTTCCTTGATCATAGTTGCTCAGGCTATCTTCTTCCAAGTTAGTTTTCCTTTTCGATATTGCAGTAGAACTAAGAACCTTTTCTAAATCATGGAAATTAGAAGCTTCCTTCAAGATTCATCATCCTCCTACATTCTCCACCCCCCAAAACTGAAAAAGAGGCCTGAAATTCTCTTCTTCAAAAGGTTCTTGACGTCTTGTCTTGCATTTTCAAACAGAATCATGGACATATTTGCTGTATATCTTATGTTGAATCATGCTCAGCTGATTTGAAGATTTCTTCTTTTTTAATTAATATTTTCACCAGTTGCACTTTTCTTACAGCTTTGGAATTTGTGAAATGTAGTGCCTTAACATTTAAAGGGTACATAAACACCTTTTTCCTTGTCTGTGGCATATAATGCATAAACTAGATTGAAAGGGGCCCTAGATTGTGTCGTGTGACATTGGCATGTTGCTTATATTCTTGAGTAGGCTGCTCGTGCATTAGCTAATTTGGCTGCTCATGGAGATAATAATAGCAATAATGCTGCCGTTGGGCAAGAGGCAGGTGCACTTGAAGCATTGGTCGAACTCACTTGTTCTCAACATGAAGGTGTAAGGTAATGTATCTTTCTTTTAGTTACATGCAAGTGTTAACAAATAATCCCACTCAAACAAATATGCAAATATCTTATGTAGTTCAGATATTTTAAATAATACTGGATTCAATCTTCTGCTTTAGCAGTCTTCTCTTGGTCAGTCTTTTTTGTTTTAAACATTGTGTAATAGCATCACAAAATTTAACTATAGTCTTGACTTGACATAAGTTACATAATTCTGTACCATAGAATGTTATGTATTTTCTTAACTTTGCATGCTTTTGATATCGCAACTATTACCTTGAGTTTCACATAATTACTCATAAACAGGCATGAGGCTGCTGGTGCTTTATGGAACTTATCATTTGATGACAAAAATCGAGAAGCAATAGCAGCAGCTGGGGGTATTGTGGCCTTGGTATGGCATTATGGTTGCATAGAAAACCTTAATCCCATTTTGTGATCTTTTTTTTTCATTTTTCTTCATTCCCATTCAATGCATATGATAGATGGCCCTCACTGACGCTCATAAAGCAGGAAGTCCATGTGTTAGGAATGCCCATTCAGTGCATCAAAACCAGCTATCCAAATGTTTGTTATTGTTTGTTAGCATAATTGCCATCCAATGTTCAAAATAGTCATACGAGGGGTCTGATATAATGTTTATAGGACTAGATTTAGTTCAAAAAAAGGACCATAAAACGTAAGAGCTATAAACTTTTAAGCATCGAAGATCTTCCAAAATATAGAATTATCTTTCTTTGGCTTTTTCTTACCATTGATTTAAATTTCATTTCCTCTTTTTTTCTGTATTCTTTCTTTGTATTATTCTCATGACACTTAAGAATAAAGGTTGAAAGTGGGAGGAAAATGCTCTAATAAGATTCTCAACAAGGCATTTTGGTCTACACAGGCATGAACTCCCAAAACTAATGCATACCTTGGGAAATATAGAAAAATGCTAAATTGTAGCTCGGGCCTTGTGGTGGTGGTGTTTGCAATTGCTGGTAGTTGATTTTTAGTGTGATTCTGGTTTTTAGGTTTCTCTGGCACAATCTTGCTCAAATTCCTCCCAAGGTCTTCAGGAAAGGGCTGCAGGTGCTCTTTGGGGCTTGTCAGTATCAGAAGCTAATAGGTAAGAATTTTTTTATTAACATGTTGACGCTCTAAATTACACCTTATGCAATACCATCATTAAATTTTGAAACTTGTTCAGGTTAGTCCATTGCACTTGTTGAGATTATCAGTCCATTTCACTTGTAAAAGCATGGTTTGTCTTCTCTGAACTCTAGACTATAGCAAACAAGTGTAATTTTAACTCTGAAGCTGATTAACTTCAAGACACCGAAAGGAAAGTAATAATAATGCCTGAACTCCACAATATAAATCTGTTCTCTTTTCCCTTTATCTTGTTGACATCATAAACTCTTGTTATGATGCTTCAATCTGTGCCAACGATCTTGATAGGAAAATTGCATGTTGATATATATTCTTCATCTACTAATTTGTTGTGTGTTTCCTATGAACATAGTGTTGCTATTGGACAAGTAGGTGGCATAGCTCCCCTTATAGCATTAGCACGGTCAGATGTCACAGTAAGTTCTGCTTCTTATTGAACTCAGATTAATTAAAGTCATCACAGCCATTTGGGAAATATTTTTCTTAAATTTATCGTGTTTGTTATATTCAATAAAACCTGAAACTCACCTGTGAATTGAAATGTTCATGAAAAAAATTTTCAATTTTATGCAAGACTATTATACTAAATTGTCGTTTGATAAACGGGGGGAAAAACCAAACAGGTCATCAACTTTTATTTTGGGTTTTAGGAGACAACTAGAATCAACTTTTATTTTGCGTTTTAAGAGACAACTAGACAACCAACCAAACTATCTCTCAGTTTCAGTTTTCATCTTTCTTTCTTTTTTGGCAATATTTGAGTTTATTATTTTAGACTGATTGCAGAAGCTAAACAGTTCAAACTCCTAGGCATAGACTAGTAGTTAGTGCTTATGCAACTTCAGCAACAGAGTTAAGCTTGAACCCCCTGCCCCAGTGCTCAAAAAGAAAATACCAAATTTAGCTCTAACTTCTCTTTTAATGAGAGATCTACTGCAGCACTCTTGGTGTAACTTGAACAAGAATTAAATATAAAATTATTTAATTTTCAGGATGTTCACGAGACTGCTGCTGGTGCTCTTTGGAACCTGGCTTTTAATCCTGGTAATGCACGTCGCATGGTGGAAGATGGAGGAGTTCCAGCCCTTGTTCGTCTTTGTACTTCATCACTTTCAAAAATGGCACGTTTTATGGCTGCATTGGCTTTGGCATACATGTTCGATGGAAGGTAGAAATTTAGAATGCTTGTTACTCTATTACACACTAAACACACATATTTTTAGTGAGTTAATGTCATGAAGATTAGCAAAAGCTCGTTGGTTTCTTAAATAGGTCTGCTTATGCAAAATTTTGAGAGTAAATGTGTTGTATGCAGAATGGATGAGATTGTAGCAGCGGGGACTTTATCAGAGGGTGCTTCAAAGATTATCAGCTTAGATATAGTCAGAAGAATTGCTCTGAAGCACATTGAAGCATTTGTGCGTTCATTTTCTGATTCACAAACTCTTGCAGCTGTGGTTGCATCATCCCCAACAGCTCTTACTCAAATAGCAGAAGCAGCATGCATACCGGAAGCTGGGCTTCTGAGATGCAGGTTTCCTTTTTGTTACAATTCCCCTCTTTCCTAAATTCTAATTTGGAGTTTCATATGTTGTTGTTTTTGGTGTAACTGGGATGAGTCTGATCTCTGCTTTTTAAGTATATATGCTGCTGCATGTGTATATTCTTGCAGTTGTAAAAACTTTGGCATTTTTGGTTTTAGGTGCATAATTTAGAGTCTCTGCTCATAAAAATGTCAGTAGAACCATTTTGTTTTCATCAGCTTGATTATGCACATAACACATAGGAATGCATGCTTAAAAGCATTGTGCTACATAAGCGTGCATGTGTAAAAAGCATTGTGCATGCTTAACATTTGTAAGGAGTGTTCATTAATGGACATGCTGATGGTACTTCCTCGGCCAATTTTCGTCACTTCTTGCTTCATTTCTACAAGGCTATAGAAAACTTCTCATGTTCGGTCATTTAGGCTACTCATTGTTGACCTCAACTTCACATCTTTATCCCTTCTGTGATATTTTTCTTTGCAGTGCGGCAGAGATTGGAAGATTTATTGCCATGCTGCGGAACCATTCTTCTGTTCTTAAAGCTTGTTCTGCTTTTGCACTTCTCCAGGTTAGCCTTACTTCTCTCACTCTCTCCATTTCATTTCCCTTTCCCATTGTGCAGGTTACAGTTGGTAATTTTAAGCTCTTCCTTTTTGGAGATTCAATGAAAATGGCAACCACCATGATAAATGATATTTTCCTAATGAATGCAGTTTACCATTCCTGGAGGAAGACATGCAGTTCACCACAAAAGCCTATTACAAAATGCGGGAGCATCAAGGATCTTACGAGCTACCGCTGCTGCAGCAACAGGCCCTTTTGAAGCCAAAGTTTTCGCAAAAATTGTGCTTCGGAACCTCGAACACCACCATTTGGAAGCTAGTTAGAATCAGGAAACATTTTCATCCAAAATAGTTGCTGTTGCCATCAAAGTCCATTACAGTTTCAAATTTTGGTTCTAATGTAGCTTAACATGAAATAAAGCATGATCTATGAAAAAGCAGATAGGTTGAATCTGGGGTAGCCTTGGAGGTTCATGTAAAGCGATACTATAACGATGCAGGAATTTGGGATAGCTAGTCAGCGCACCCTGCTTGCCTTCCCTTAGGCTGCATAAACAGCGTCTTGTATAAAAGGTTCAAAGATGGTCTATAAAACTTTGTATATTTTAAGTTTTCACTTTCCACTTTCAGGGGGGGGTTTTTTTTTTTTTGCATAAGCTAACCCTTCAATTATCTTTCTTTTAGTATTTTTTTTTATTATGTTATAATAATAAATACTGATAATAAACACATTTAGATTAAATAAATAAAACTTGCCAATCGTTTTACCCGAGCCTAGTGCAGCACCTTAACCTCTTCATCACTTGGTGATAGTGAAGGTGGAGCACTACTCGCACCGACTGGATTTTTTTTTTTTCAATCCTTTTTGTAATGGATAAAAAAGCCCTTTAATTATCAATGTATTAATCAATCATCATCGCTCCATTATGTAACTATTTTAGCTAAAAAAATGTAATTTACTTAGAGGATACATTAAGGAATTTTGTCATATAAATATCATTTAATAAAATATTAATAAATTTTAGACTTTACTATTTTTAATTAGACATTTTTAGGTAAAAATATTTTTTAAAATTTAAAAGTCTGCCTCGTATTTTTAGAAGTATTTTTTTTCTCTCTCCCATTTTCGAATTCCATCTTCTCATTCTCGTTCTCTGTTGAAGCAAGAAACCCTCGACCACAGTAGCCGTATTTTCGCTATTTCTTTGTTGTTTTTCTCCATTTTTATCGTTTTAAGGTCGAAGCAATTGTTATTTCTTCACAGTAGTCTTCTCGATCTCAGTAACCACTATTTCTTTATTGTTTCTCACTGCGATATAAAGGTATTTATATTATTTTTCTGTCGATCTCTCTCTTCTAACTCTTTCTCTTAAAGCATTTTAAAGTTGAAGTTGTTATCTTCTCTCTACAGTAGCCGTTATTTTTTTACTGTTTCTCACTGCGATCTAAAGGTATTTATCATGTTTCTCTCTTGATCTCTCTCTTCTAACTCGTTGTGCTTATTTTGATTTTGAGAATGAAATTTTATTTGTGGAATGTTTGGTGTTCGGTGAAATTTTTTATTTTAATTGTTGATTTTTGCTTTACTGTTGTAGTAATATAAACAATTCAGATTGAAGAACAAACTGTGCATGATATGATATGATATGAGTTTATATTATTAATACGAGTTTAATATAAGCTAGTATGAGGTTTGAGATGAGTTGGTATGAGTTTAACATGAGTTAGTATGAGTTGATATAAGTTTCCAATAAGTTGGTATGAATTGGTATCAGTTTAATATGAGTTAGAATGAGTTGATTTGAGTTTTAAATTAGTTGGTATGAGTTAGTATGAGTTGATATGAATTTGATATAAGTTGGTATGAGTTTGACTTGAGTTGATATGACGGTATGAGTTGGTATGAGTTAGTATGATTTGATATGGGTTGGTATGAGTTTGAAATTAGTTGGTATGAGTTTATGTGAGTTGATAATAACTTGGTATGAGTTGATATGAGTTTGAAATTAGTTGGTATGAGTTTGCTAAGATTTGGTATGAGTTTACATGAGTTGGTAATAAGTTGGTATGAATTGGTTATGAGTTGGAATCAATTTGATATGTGTTACTATTAGCTGTTATGAGTTGGTATGAGTCTGATATGAGTTTGTATTATAGATATGAGTTTTGATATGAATTGTTATGAGTTAGTTTAATTGGTATAATTTTGGTATGAGTTTGATATGAGCTAGTTTAATTGGTATGAGTTTGATATGAGTTGATATGAGTTAGTATGAGTTGATATGAGTTTGTCTTGAGTTGATATGAGTTGGTATGAGCTGGTATGAGTTGATATGAGTTGGTATAAGTTGGTATGAGTCTGATATGAGTTTGTATTATTGATATGAGTTGTTATAATATAGTTTAATTAGTATAATTTTGGTATGAGTTGGTATGAGTTGATATGAGTTTGATATGAGCTAGTTTAACTGGTATGAGTTTGATATGAGTTAGTATGAGTTGATATAAGTTTGATATGAGTTGGTATGAGTTTGTCTTGAGTTGATATGAGTTTGTATGAGTTGATATGAGTTGGTATAAGTTTGTCTTGAGTTGATATGAGTTGGTCTGATTTTAAAATTAGTTGGTATGAGTTTGCTAAGAGTTGATATGAGTTTATATGAGATGATAATAAGTTGATATGAATTGGCATGAGTTACTATCAGTTAGTATGAGTTGGTATGAGTCTGATATGAGTTTTTATTATTGATATGAGTTTTTATATGAGTTGTTATGAGTTAGTTTAATTGGTATGAGTTTGATATGTGTTTGATATGAATTTGTCTTGTGTTGGTATGAGTTGGTATGAGCTTATATGAATTTGAAATTAGTGGGTATGAGTTTATATGAGTTAATAATAGGTTGGTATGAGTTGATATCAGTTAGTATGAGTTTGAAATTGGTTGCTATGAGCTTAGTATGAGTTGAAATTAGTTTGATTTGGGTTACTATTAGTTGGTATGAGTTGGTATGAGTCTGATATGAGTTTGTATTATTGATATGAGTTTTGATATGAGTTGTTATGAGTTAGTTTAATTGGTATGATTTTGGTATGAATTGGTATGAGTTTGATATGAGCTAGTTTAATTGGTACAAGTTTGATATGAGTTGATATGAGTTAGTATGAGTTGATATAAGTTTGATATAAGTTGGTATGAGTCTGCTAAGAGTTGGTATAAGTTTATATGAGTTGATAATAAGTTGGTATGAGTTGGTATGAGTCTGATATGAGTTTGTATTATTGATATGAATTTTGATATGAGTTGTTATGAGCTAGTTTAATTGATATGAGTTTGATATGAGTTGGTATGAGTTTGTTTTGAGATGGTATGAGTTGATATGAGTTGGTATGAGTTGATATAAATTTGAAATTAGTTGGTATGAGTTAATATGAGTTAATAATAAGTTGGTATGGGTTGATATCAGTTAGTATGAGTTGGTATGAGTTTGAAATTAGCTGGTATGAGCTTGGTATGAGTTGAAATCAATTTGATATGGGTTACTATTAGCTGTTATAAGTTGGTATGAGTCCGATATGATTTTGTATTATTGATATGAGTTTTGATATGAGTTATTATGAGTTAGTTTAATTGGTATGAGTTTGATATAAGCTAGTTTAATTGGTATGAGTTAGTATGAGTAGATATGAGTTTGATATGAGTTGGTATGAGTTTGTCTTGAGTTGATATGAGTTGTTATGAGTTGATATAACTTGGTATGAGTTGATATGAGTCTGATATGAGTTTGCATTATTGATATGAGTTTTGATATGAGTTATTATGAGTTAGTTTAATTGGTATTATTTTGGTATGAGTTGGTATGAGTTTGATATAAGCTTGTTTAATTGGTATGAATTTGACATGAGTTGATATGAGTTTATGTGAGTTTGATATGAGTTTGTATGAGTTTGTCTTGAGTTGATATGAGTTAGTATGAGTTGATATGAGTTGGTATGAGTTGGTATGATTCTGATATGAGTTTGATATGAGTTTATATGAGTAAGTATGAGTTGTTATGAGTTAGTTTAATTGGTATGAGTTTGATATGAGTTTGGTATGAGTTGATATGAGTTTGATAGAGTCGTTATGAGTTTATATGAGTTGATAATAAGTTGGTATGAGTTGATATCAGTTAGTATGAGTTGGTATGAGTTTGAAATTGGTTAGTAGGAGCTTGGTATGAGTTAAAATCAGTTTGATATGGGTTACTATTAGCTGTTATGAGTCTGATATGAGTTTGTATTATTGATATGAGCCTTGATATGAGTTATTATGAGTTAGTTTAATTGGTATGATTTTGGTATAAGTTGGTATGAGTTTGATATGAGCTAGTTTAATTGGTACGAGTTTGGTATGAGTTGATATGAGTTTGCCTTGAGTTCATATGAGTTGGTATGAGTTGATTTGAGTTTGTATGAGTTGGTATGATTCAGATATGAGTTGGTATGAGCTGATATGAGTTTAAAATTAGTTGGTATGAGTTTATATGAGTTGATATCAGTTAGTATGAGTTAGTATAAGTTTGAAATTGGTTGGTAAGAGCTTAGTATGAGTTGAAATCAATTTGATATGGGTTACTATTAGCTGTTATGAGTTGGTATGAGTCTGATATAAGTTTGTATTATTGATATGAGTTTTGATATGAGTTGTTATGAGTTAATTTAATTGGTATGATTTTGGTATGAGTTGGTATGAGTTTGATATGAGATAGTTTAATCGGTATGAGTTGGTATGAGTTTGATATGAGATAGTTTAATTGGTATGAGTTGATATGAGTTTGTCTTAAGTTGATATGAGTTGGTATGTATTGGTATGAGTTGATATGAGTTGGTATGAGTTGATATGAGTTTGAAATTAGTTGGTATGAGTTTGCTAAGAGTTGGTATGAGTTTATATGAGTTGATAATAAGTTGGTATGAGTTGTTATCAGTTAGTATGAGTTGGTATAAGTCTGATATGAGTTTGTATTATTGATATGAGTTTTTTTATGAGTTGTTATGAGTTAGTTTAACTGGTATGAGTTTAGTATGAGTTGATATGAGTTTGATATGAGTTGGTATGAGTTTGTCTTGAGTTGGTATGAGTTGATATGAGTTGGTATGAGTTGGCATGAGTTGATATAAAATTTGAAATTAGTTAGTATGAGTTGATATGAGTTAGTATGAGTTGATATGAGTTGGTATGAGTTGGTATGAGTTGATAATTAGTTGGTATGAGTTTATATGAGTTGATAATAAGTTGGTATGAGTTGTTATCAGTTAGTATAAGTTGATATGAGTTCAAAATTAGTTGGTATGAAGCATCAGAGTTGAGATGAGTATGATTTTGTGATGTGGTGTATTGATGTAGACTTTGTAATGAAAAATCAAGTAGGAAAAATGGTAACAGGTTTTCATACTAGCCTATCTTCTTAAAGTGAGCAATCTCCCTTATGCGGGGACATGCCCACAACGCTCCATAGAAGTCGAGGAGTAATGTCGTCAACTTCTCCTAAAGGGAGGAGGATAAAAAGAAGAATTCTTTGTAAACCAGGTATGGCAGATAAGGCAAAGAAGGTAAGATTCGGTGTGTTTGGTATGAGATGAATGCTACACTTTCCTGGTTGAGCAACAGACTCATGACCTTAGAAGCAATTGAACATAAAAAGGCCGCAAAGAAGAGAAAAAAAATGAGGCCTCATAATGTCAAAAGGAAAAGGAAGAGGCAAAGGATGAAAGAAAAAATATTCATAAAGAAAAAGATAGTGAAGAAGCGAAAAAGGCAGAGGGCGTGGAAGAAAAAGCAAATGAAAAAGAAGCTCTAGGATTGGATTCTACATTTTATACACCTCTGGATGAGTATGACGATTATACTAAATCCAGGTTATTTATTATAAAATTTTATAAATGCAAGTATATCTAATCACTTAAAATATCACTAATTGCAGGATTAAAAAATTTAATGGCGACCGAGGATATGATGCAACTCAGCATGTCATTGGTTGAAGTGACGGATATCACGTATGAGGAACATAAAAAGAAACGTTTACAGATGTTGAACACTAAATATATTGGTGATGAGTGGACTCCTGAAGGAAGAAGGTAGCACAAAAAAATGAGCAAACGTCTTCAAGTCTTATGCTGGAAGATGGCGGATGAAGTTACATATGCACCTATTCTGCCCTTGGATTCTTTCTCACCCCCATCTGCTTATCAGTGCCGAAGTTTTGATAACTGGTGGCATATGCATTTTGATAACTATAAGCAGTGAGTTGCACGTTAATTACAGATTTATACTTTCACACTAATGATATTTAGATAAAATAAATTATTCTTCCAAGCAAATAAACATATGTTATTTTGATATATAACAGTGATCCAAGAGTGGATCAACCTTTTTTGGAGGGCGAGACCTATGATTTCGCAGTGCATTCCACGAATTATAAGGATTTTTGGACATGTATATTGAGTGATATATTTTGTCACCATCCAACAACCCTTTACGTCTCCAAGACTTCTCGCTCTCAATCTCCACGTACAACTTTTATCAATATACCGCACGACAAAGAAAGAAGTATTGGACTTGAATGCCTTAACCTAGAATTTCTCCCTAATTGTAATGAGGGACACAGTTGTCTTAATATCATCCCTTGACTTAAATATTTTTTTATCCTCAATCATTTCAGATATATAACTTTCGCCTAATAATTCTGGATTACTCCTGCATGCTAACAAGTTTGTCACCATTTTTTCATTGTCAGTAGTTGCATTTTCTATTTCATTATTATAATTAAAATGAATCTCATCACTGTGAGCTACCCCTGTATGTTGAAACTCTGACCCATGTTCAGTTTTATAATATTTCGGGGCTACATGGATAGATTCAGTAATTGGTGCAACACTTGCATCTGCATCTTCTAGGTCTAAATAAAAACTCGGTGCCTCTACTTGTACAGTTTTTTTTTACTGATAGGATCATTACTATCATTTCAAGATTTATGGGCTCTTTCTTCAACACTAACATTCAATGGATGCTTAAGTTTATTCTCCATTGAAATGCCCATGAATATCCTAAGTGATCTATCATCTACTACATCATAAAGAGGATGCGGGTCATTACCAGTAATAAATTTGAATTTCATATTTGATGTGTTGTCAATATGAAGCGCCTCTGATACTGATTTCTTAAGTTTGTTGAAGTCAGCCATTCTATTCAGGAAAATATATTCAGCACCACTGCCAACATATTTCCCAATGCTGACATCAAATGTTCCACCATAATATATGAGAATAATTATTTCGTCCATATTGGATTCATCCTCCAGTAACTTTCATGCTATCCATCAATACCCTACAGTGAGAACCATCAATATCAAACTTATATCAACTAAATATAATAAAAATATCAATAATAATAACACATATCAAACTCATATGGAATTCGTACCAACTCATATGAACTCATACCAACTAATTTCAAACTCATATCAACACATGCTAACCCATATCAAACTCAAAATACACTCATACCAAACTCATATCAACCTCATACCAATTATACGGAGTCATAACAACTCATATCAAAACTCATACTAACTCATACCAACCAATATCAAATTCATATCAATAATACAAACTCATATCAGACTCATACCAACTCATACTAACTAATATCAAACTTATATCAATAATACAAACTCATATCAGACACATACCAACTCATACTAATTCATATCAACTCATACCAAAATCATACCAACTAATTTCAAACTTATAACAATTCATAATAACTCATATCAAACTCAATACACTCATACCAATTATACTAACTCATATCAATAATATTTCAAACTCATAAGAGAAATACAAACTCATATCAAACTCAAATCATTAATACAAACTCATATCAAACTCATACCAACTCATACTAACTCATACCAACTAATTTTAAACTCATATCAACTCATACTAACTCATATCAAACTCAAATCATTAATACAAACTCATATCAAACTCATACCAACTCATACTAACTCATACCAACTAATTTTAAACTCATATCAACTCATACTAACTCATATCAAACTTATACCAAACTCATATCAACCTCATACCAATTATACTAAGTCATAACAACTCATATCAAAACTCATACTAACTCATACCAACCAATATCAAACTCATATCAATAATACAAACTCATATCATACTCATATCAACTCATACTAACTCATATCAACACATACCAAAATTATACCAACTAATTTCAAACTTATATCAACTCATACTGACATTTCAAACTCATACCAACTCATACCAAACTCATACCAATTATACTAACTCATATCAATAATATTTCAAATTCATAAGAGCAATACAAACTTATATCAAACTCAAATCAACAATACAAACTCATATCAAACTAATACCAACTCATACTAACTCCTAACAACTCATATCAACTCATACCAACTAATTTAAAACTTATATCAACTCATATCAACCTCATACAAACTCATACCAAACTCATAACAATATCATACCAATTATACTAACTCATAATAACTCATATCAAAACTCATACTAACTCATGCCAACTCATATCAATAATAAAAACTCATATCAGACTCATACCAACTCGTATCAAACTGATACCAACTCATATCAACTAATTTCAAACTTATATAAACTCATACTAACTCATATCAAACTCATATCAACTCATACCAAACTCATATCAAACTCATACCAATTATACTAACTCAAATCATTAATATTTCAAACTTATAACAGTAATACAAACGCATATCAAACTCAAATCAATAATACAAACTCATATCAAACTGATACCAACTCATACTAACTCATAACAACTCATACCAACTAATTTACAACTCATATCAACTCATACCAACTCATACCAAACGCATATCAACCTCATACCAATTATATTAACTCATAACAACTCATATCAAAACTCATACTAACCCATACCAATGCATATCAAACTCATATCAATAATACAAACTCATACCAACTCATACCAACTCATATCCAACTCATACCAACTCATACACAAATCATACCAACTAATTTCAAATTTATATCAACTCATACTAACTCATATCAAACTCATACCAACTCATACTGACTCATACCAACTAATTTCAAACTCATATGAAGTCATACTAACCCATATCAAACTCATATCAATCTCATACAAATTATACTAAGTCATAACAACTCATATCAAAACTCATACTAACTCATACCAACTAATATCAATAAAAAATTTACTCATTTCAATCTCATATCAATAACACTAACCCATATATGATCAAATTAATAATATTGACTCATTTTCAAACTCATATAAAACTAGTATTGGCTCATATCAAATTATACTAACAGCAAACTAATATCAACTCATATCAAATTTATATCCTCGCCAAAATAACTCATATATACAAATAATGAAAACAGAGGAGGAATGAAGGAATGATGAAGACAAATATCTGTCATAATATCATTTAAAAAAATAAAAAAAATTATTATATTACTGTTCAAGTATAAGCCAACGTCTTCTTCGACACCCAACCCCTGAATGTTAGCTCGACATCTTCTCATGTTAGCTTTTATATTTTTTTTAAAGGAAAAAAAAGAATTAAGTTGATTTACCTTTTTACTTGGGTGAGACAAAGCAACTATTTATTAAAAAGTATCCCATCTAGACGGAAATAAATATAGTCTTATTATTTTATAAGTAATACTAAATAAATTAAATTAATTCAGTTAAAATAAATATAAAATTAGAATAATTATTTTTTTTATATAATTCATATATAAAAAGCTTTTAATCTGAATCAATTTGATCCATATAATATTTTTGTTACTTTATTTAAATTTTAATTACATTATAGATTGACTATTATACTCATATTTAATATTTTATAATCAATAATATTTATATTTAATCATTTATATTTTCTAAGTTATAATTACTTTTAATCCAATCAATAACTATTTTAATTTTTAATTTTTTCAATAATCAATAGTTATTTAGTATAAATGGAGCGTAAAATGGGTAGTTTATAGTAAAAATTTTGTCTATTAATTAAATAATTAAATTTTTTTTAATATGTGTAAAATGAAAAGTATTCCTATAATTATAGGACATAAATTAGTTAACT
Organism: Garcia nutans; assembly: GCA_947685225.1. Lineage (NCBI taxonomy): Eukaryota > Viridiplantae > Streptophyta > Magnoliopsida > Malpighiales > Euphorbiaceae > Garcia > Garcia nutans. The sequence continues at coordinate 8,068,662 of CANTUV010000029.1, read as the reverse complement.
GATATCAAACAACTTCTGACTTTCCCCTTGCTTAAAACTATAATTGATTTATCTTAAAAGCTAAAGAAGAAAAAAAAAACAGTATTATTTCTGTATCTGCAAAGAATGGGGAAGTAAAGCAATTGAAGGCATACATTTTCAAGTTTCATAAACATAGTAGGGACAGTTTTCTAAATAGAAAGGTGTAGAGAAATAAATTAGGGAAAAAATAATTTAAGAATTATTGATGGGGTTTTTGTGTACTGAGTTTTGTGGGCTATATTGATAATGTCTTTTTCGTATTTGTTGGGATATATAAATGAATGATTTGCAATTTCAGATAATTGTTGACGATATGATCCACATTAGCAACACCATTGATTGACCTACTAAGTTTTTGTTAAATTATGTTTATGTTTATTATCTTAAAAAAAACCTGGCAGGTGCTTCCTAACTTCGGTTCCTTGTTTTTCTCTATATAAAGAAAAATCAAAATTGCTATGTTGGGCCAGGCTTTCTTTCTCATCTTATCCTCTAGCATTTGTTATAATATTAGGAACTTTGGCCTTTGAATTTTAGTTTTTGGATTAATATCTAGATAATTGATTTATATATAAAATTCTTATTGATGAATTTAAATACTTCATTTTCTACACTATGAAATAGATGGCAATCCACCATTAAGCTAGTGACAACTCAATATCATGCATTATATGGTTATTACGAGGTTGGTAAATCAATTATCTTGCAATATGAACTTGCAAAAATAGAGAAAGATACAGAGCGCACAAACTGTGAGACTGTGCACTCTTTTAAGCGAATCGAATATGTTGTTTATAGATGAAACATATAATAGATTTGAATTCCTTGCACGCATTCTCAAGTCTCTTATTGCAGTTATTAAAACGAATATTGGAATCATATTTTGTATTAATCACCAATATGACCATATATATACCATACACATGCCTCATAAAAAGGTCTCCCACAATAATTAAAATAGTATTCTTTTTAAAAATTAATTATGGTAAAATCATAAATGATAAGACAATATTTTATTTTAATTAAAATATAACATGAACAATCGTATAATTATTTTTAACTCTATCTTATTAAAGTACCCTCCAATAGCTTCCATAATGAACATAGAAATGATATATATTTTGCCATATCAGAATTCATATAGAGAGACAATTATTGAATTTTCAAAAATAATGAAAAAGAAAAAAAAAGAATAGTTAAAGTCGGTAATTTTTTAAATTTAAAAATAAAAAGGGCATTTTGTATTAATTTAAAATTATAAAAGTGAGAAAAGAAAGAGACAGGTGTTGGCCAAAACCGAGCGACTATATTATAATTTTTGTGAGTAGATCATCATTGCGAAGCTAAGCTAAGCCGATCCTTTTCGCGAACCAGTGCCAACACCATCAGGTTCAGGCAGAGCTATCGACCTTCGACGCGCCTACGATTTCTTTTAATTATTGTTTCCTTTTGAGATATCTGCGGTTAAGTTCTCTACAGAAATATCCAGTTGCTAATTGCACCACCACCTAAAAATTAAAAAAATTCAATTAAAATGTCATCCTGCAGTAAGAAAATATAAACTATTTTTTTAAAAGACACATCATAATTTAATCTTTATATCAATTGAGCTGTTTAACACAAACACTGTATATAGAGAGTTTATCTTTTTTTCTTTTTTTAGTGTGCTTAATAAATTATGAGTTTTAAAATTTTTATTTTTCTCTTTTCTCTATATTTTTTTTGCATATTATCTATAAGATTAAAACATAGATGAATCAAAAGGGTGTTGTCATATTAAAATATCCATATTGAGGCTCTGTGTTAAGACTATGCATGAGATATGTTTGTATTCATGAGCCTATGTAGACTTTCATTTGTGTTCATAGAATTAGTATATTTTATTCTTAATTCTGATCATGTGTATGGTATATAAGCTGGAAATATTTGAGTAATAGCTACTGGTGAGCATATTTTGATACATACTTTCAGAGATGTAACAACGCACTGTACCATATACTTGCAGAAGCTAGAACATCATAAATCTCTATGAGCCCATATCGCCCCAAGTGGTATCAGAGTCTTAAGTCTAACAGTGATATGTACGGATAAGGAGAACATAAAAGAGAACCTGTTCAACATGGCTAGTTCCTCTTCTTCAGAAATTACTTATCACACTTTTTCTTTAGTTCTTCCTCCTTCTTGTAAACAATCCATAACTAATAAAATAGATCATATTGTAGAGATAACTCATATTCCAGAAGAAACAAATATTGATAATATCAGGCTTCCTCTTCCGAACCCATATGTAGTCTTTAAAAAAGACTAATTATGTTAGAAGTATCAAAAATCTAATCTCTTATAGATCCCCTCATATACAATAATATATACAGTCATCGGCTCTTAGTCACTGTATACTTTCTTCCATATTAGCTAAACTGTATGTCGCTTTTGAGATTCCTGAACCATTTATTTTTCAATGGCAGAAATAAAGATATTCTCATCTCCATTTGGAGCTATAAGAATTGTCCTTTCTTATCACTGCAGAAAAGGATTACAAGTGACTGCTCGATTTTTTCTCCTGGATACCAGATATGTGGACTTTGAAAATACCGTGATTGAAACTATCTTGGCAACACTTAATACCGAAAGTTTTGTTCTTATCTTTTTTCTTAACTATAATCTGTCTTTAGCATAATCTTTTCTATCTAAAGCTTTGAAGATACAAGTTCAAATAACTGGTGCTCCACAAGTCCATAATTCTATATCAGTCATACTCCATCATCAGTTGGTATATAGGTTGCAAGATCATACAATCAATATAGCCACTCCTGGAGTTTCTAAAGACGCTTTGTATATCTATTCAGATATAAATTTTCACTTTTATAATTGTTTAGACTCTCCAGGTATCTTTCATAGCTATATAATTACTCCTATCTCTTTTTTCAGAAAAAAAGGAGTAGCAATTCACAGTTTTGATGCTATTGGTAGACAGATTTATGCAGCAATGATGAAAGGCCACTTTATTTGGGATACTCTTGAATTTGAAAATTGTAAACCAGAATGTACATGTGTTGAGGAAATTGAAAAAAGTTATTGCCTTCAACCAACCAGACTTACAAGCCCAGAGAAATTTTTCTCTTCCTATAGGAGTCAGAATTTTCAACATAAAAAACCTCCACCTGCAGATGATGACCAACACTGGATGGCTATTCACCCAAAAATCCATAAAAAATAATATCCTCTTCCTTTAGCTTTTTATGATGAAGCTTAAATTTTAGAAAAAGAAGGTCTATTGAAAGTACCCAAACTATCAACCATTCAACTTAAAAAATGTATTCCTAAAAACCTAGTTCCATTAGTATCTACACAACCTTTATGTATGATGTTTAAACCACTTTCACCAGAAGACTTTTCACTTCTTAAAAAATAAACCAACCCACAAACCAAGATAAATTTTTGACCTTATATCCAACATACCACCATTTTTCCCACTGGCCAAACCCAAGAAACCTCTCAAATGGAAGAAGTTCTCAATTGGCATTCTTTGAATGTCCAAACTCAAAATCAGTATCTTCAAATGATTAGTTCAAAGATTGATCATTTATCTTCAAAATTAGATAAACATGCAGTAGCTTTAAGTACTATATCTATTGAGATTCAGCAAATGTATCACAGTCTTTGTACTCAAATATCTTAATTAGACATTGATTTAAGACTAATGATTCATAAAAGAGATTCTAGTCCTTGCTTTTATGAGAACAAATGAGAAATACAAAAGTTGAAAACTCAGATTCAACATATTAAGAGAGATCTTTAATTTAAACAAACACAAATCTCTCCAGACTATTTTAACCCTTTTTCAAGCTTTTCATATATACAACCTCCTACCACTGCATCACTCAGGAATATTTGCTGAATTATTTTTACCAATAAAACCTCATCATTCTTATGTTTCATCTTCCTCTGTTCCTCCTGCAATAAAAAAGAATTTTATAGAAGTAACTATTGCTTTACCTTCAACTGCTTTGCCTCCTATTTCTAAAAAAAAAACTTAAAACTTATCTCTAGCAAATGGCTTTTAATATAACATCTGATTCTTCAGATGATTCTGATACTGAAGTTTTTTCCTATGATTCTAATGAGCAGAAGTATATATTACTCAATTATTGATGGTAGACAATCCACGACCTCTTCCTCAAGGAGTTTCTAGACCTAGAGATCCACCTCCTCCTCATGTTGATGAACAAGATAAACAATCATGTGTTAATCAACCAGAAGGTCTACAATAAGAATATGTCAATATTAGTACTAGAGGTTCTGATTCAGGAAATGGACCCTGATTTATTTTTTATGACATCCCTGCTTCTAAATGGAGAAGCAGAATCTTGGAGTTCAATGCTTGGATTGACGTTCAACTAGCAAAACATGGTTTCACTCTGTAAGAAGCATTGAAAGAATTTGTTTTTAGAACAATAGGCTCACTCAGATAATGGATTTTAGCATCCTTATGAATAACTTTAATTTATTAATTGTCAAGCATCAACAGATGCTATGAACATTCTTCATCATATTTTTCTTGGTGATTATAATCTTGTTCAGAAGGTAGAAAAATAAGATTTTTATTCTATTAACTGTTATTCTTTAAAAGAAAAAGATCTGAAAAAGCATAATGAAAGGATGGCCAAGAAATTTTATCAGTTAAGAGGTGCCACTGATCCAAAATGAAGTTTACTTATGTTGCTTGTTTACCAAATGAATTACAGCCTGAAATTTAATGAATGGTTCAATAGACTGGTAAAGATTTATATCAATTGACTCTTGGTGAGATCCATCAGATTATAATTACTGCTTTAAGAAAACTCTGTAAGCAATAAGAATTTTTTCAGAAATAGAATGATGACATAACCATATTAAAAGCAGTATGCAATAGACTTGAATTGAAGATTAAATATCATAACAAAAAATATTCTTGTTATCCCAGAAAGAAATCTCATGTTCATAAATATTCTCCTCATAAATCATTTTCTACCAAAAGATTTAGAAAGAGAAAGAGAGATTCAAGTTTTTTAAGAAACGATCTCCTTTTTTTAAAGAAGATAAGAGCTTCTGATCGGTGTTACATTTGTGAGAAAAAATGGCATTTTGCAAAGAATTATCCTAAACAAACTTCTAAGTCTGTCAAATTCCTTCAATAAATCCAACAATCCTCAATAGTTTCTTTATCAGATGTTGCAGATATTGAATCAGTTCTCTCTGAATAAGAAGAACTAACAAATGAGACTTTATTTGCTCTTAAAGTCTCTGACACTAATTCAAACTCATTTGAAGAAGAAGATGATGATCCTTATAGCTCCATTCTTCATTTTGATCATTCAGCTCTACCATCAGTTTTTCCTGTTGATAAAAATTTATCAACTCTTTTAGTAAATATTTATTTGTTACCTTCCAAATATGACAATCCCATACATTTGATAACCTTCATGGATACTAGAGCTTATAAATCCATGATGAATTCATCCATTTTATCTAATTCATATTGAAAATCTCATACAGAGCATTTTAGAGCTGCTGATGGATAAGTGTTTTCTACACACTTAATTACCCGCCAAAAACTTGAAATTTAATTTTTTAAAGATTGTGTTATATGGACCCATATTATAGATTCATCTCTTCCTGAAAAAGATCTTCTTATTAGCTTTAATGTTTATTATCATGTTAAGAATCTACAGATTCTTCCTAATAGGCTTAAACACAAGAAGATGTTCAAATTTTATACAAATATAGCTAAACTCTATTCATTTGCAGAAATTTTTTCTGTTTATGATAATGAGAAAGCTTTGCTCCTTCCTTCTTGTATAGACTCTCACTCAGAATTCAAACACCCTCATCCTTTGTGAAAAAACCCTGTTTTCTTCATTTCTTTTGCCTTTAAGAAAAATGAAGACAAAAACCCCACAAAAGCTTCTTACCCTTAAATGTCTCATTTGGATCTTGCTTTAGCTAGATAAAATGTGAACAGATATTACAACAATGTCTCATTGAGCCCATTAAGTCCAATTGGGCTTGCCAGACTTTTTATGTAGAAAAATGGGTAGAAATAATAAGAGCAAAAAAATACATGTGATTAATTATAAGCCTCTTAATTTGTTCTTGGCAGATGATATGTTTCCCTTGCCCAAGATTTTTACTCTCATGGTTCATTTAAAAAATGCTAAGATCTTTTCTAAATTTGATCTTAAGGCAAGATTTTGGCAATTGGGTATTAATCAAGAAGACATGCTCAAGACAGCTTTTCTATATTCTTGATGCTCAATGTTAATGGACTGTTATGTCTTTTGGGCTTAAAGTTGCCCCATCACTGTTTTAAAAAGCTATGATCATAATTTTTTAACCTATTCTTTATTCAGCATTGACCTAAATTGATGATATTCTTCTCTTTTTAACTATAGTAGAAGCTCATCATCAATTATTGAAACAGTTTACCTCTATAGTCTAACAATATGAAATCATGTTGTCAGACAAAAAAAAAGAGCTTATTAGGCCAAAATACTATTCCTTTCTTAGGACTTCATTTTGAAAATGGATACTATTTCCCTAGCCCACATATAGCCAAAAAACTTTAAAAATTTTATGATTCAAACCTTATCCAAAAACATATTCAATAGTTTTTTGGTATAATTAATTATATTAGAGACTTTTTTTCAGCAATAGCCCAACCTATTGGCCACTTATTTAAACTTCTCAAGAAAAATCCAACACCCTGGATAAAAACTCAAACCCAAGCAGTTCAAACCATTAAACATATGGCCCATAAACCTATTCCCCTCCATATTTCTTCTACTGGACTCAGAATTTTATAGACAGATGCTAGTAATGAATTTTAGGATGCAGTTTTATTTAAAGAATTTGATGAAAAAAGAAATTGTTATGGACATGCAAGTTGACAATTTAAAAATAGTAAAAAATATTACCATTCTACTTGTAAGGAAATTGTAGAGTTAAGTATGGAATAAAAAAATTTGAGTTCCATCTAATTGACCATCATTTTCTTATTCTCCTTGATAATACATCTTTTCCCAAAGCACTATATTTTAAACAGAAAACTCGACCTCCACACCAATTGTCAAGATTACAATAATGGTTTACTTGTTATGATTTTTCAGTCCAGCACATAAAAGGAAAAACCAACCTTATTCCTAACCTTTTATCTAGACCAGCCAAACTCATTATCCTCATTACTCCAACTCAATCCCTTCCTCTCATCATGATGAATATCAGACCACCTAGTTCTTCAAGTTACATAGACATAGCTATTAATTATTAATTTTTTGAATTTTCTTCTGATTGTCACCCTACAAATTCAAATGACATTCAATATTTTGCAAGAACTCATCTCCTAATTTACCTTTACCAAGTTCATGGTTATTTTAATATTAATCTAGAGCTTAATCTTTTTTATCCAAAATATTCATGGTTTCTTATTTACCACTTGTCTCTTTCTAATTAAAAATCTATTCAGATTTATGGTTATTATGGTATTATTCTACACTGTATCACCATGTTATTGAAATACCAGTCATGAAAATGATTAGTTTTCTTCAAGATGAAAATAACTCCAGTTTCTTGTCATGGAAATATCTGAAATGGTTTGATTCAATTCCTAATTGGATTAAAATGTTTAAACCGTTGCCAGATATTATAAAGTTTGGGATAAGATAGATGAAGAAATTTATAATTTTTGTTTTATCTTCATCTTCCACATACCTTATTTTCAGTATCCCAATAATGAAGTTCTTTAGTCTCAAAATTTAGCATTTGAGTGAAAATCCTTTATTGGCCAACTTTTTCAAAAAGAAAGCATGCAAACAGATTTAAAAATACTTTTATGTCAGTTCAACAATTCTCTTTTGAATGTTAGAACCCCACTCATTTATACATCTCTTGTTCCTAATCAGAATTGGACCACTGAAACAGAAAGAAGATTTGATGAGGCTCAAAGAAGATTTGAAGAAACTATCATTGAGCTTCCTTTACAGCTCACAAGCAAATATTTCATCAATTACGAAGTTTTTGGAAGACCACCCGGTCAGATAGATGACAATCCATCCAGCTCATCAGCCCCACCTATCCAAAAAAAATTTAGATGGTTCAAAAATGACCCAAAGAGATATTGATGAATCTTTTGCCAGCTCAAAACCTACAATTAGACAAGATGCGGATATAGACAGACAAATGACTAAAGATAATTCGATGGTCCCATCTCACTATGATTATGACTCATCTGATTATCAGAACATGAACCTGTCTCCTTCTCACTTTATATAATGGATGCATTGTTCCCATTATCAATTGTCTATAATAATTATAGCTTTATACCGCAAGCTTTTAATTATCTTTAATAATGCTAAGTGAAATTTTTATTTCCTCACATGTCTGTAATACTTAATGATGTAAGCTCTTACGTGTGATATTTTGGTTGTATTCCCACTCCTCCTTCTATATAAGGAGCTCAGTTTGTACTCAAAGGGATATAGAGAGTTTACCCTTTCTCTTCCCTAGCGTGCTTAATAAACTATGAGTTTCTAAATTCTCCTTTTATCTTTTCTTTATATTTTTCTGCATATTATCTGTAAGACTAGATCCATTGATATGAATAATTAATTGTCAAATTTTTTCAAGGTAGACAAATCAAAAGGGCACTATCCTATTAAAATGTCTATGAAGAGCTCTGTGATATGTTTGTGTTCATGATATGCAGATATTCATCTGTGTTCATAGAATTAGTATGCTCGATTCTTAATTCCATCCTGTGTACGATATATAAGTTGGAAACCTCTGAGTAATAGCTACTGGCTGTGAGCATATTTTGATGCATGCCTTCAGAGGTGTAACAACGCACTGTACCATGTACTTGTAGAAGCTAAAACATCAAAAACTTCAGTGAGCCCAGATCACGCCTAGGATGACTTTAAGCTATAGAATATAAATAATTTTTTTCAATCTAATTAAAATAAAGATTTTTTTAAAAATATATATTTTAAATTTTAGGCGTTTAAATTAATTATTGAAAGAGTTAAATATTTCCAATATTATAATTAAGTAAACATTAAGAATAATTAATTCTAATTTGAATAAATTGAACTAAAATTACATAATTTAAACTTTTCTAAAAAAATAAAATCTTAAAAATGATAGGAAACAATGAATTTTATGAAATCAAACATCTTATTAATTAATTGACATCAAATAATTTATAGTTTCTTAATTAAATAATACTATCTTTGTCCTGTTTAAATCGTCACTTTTATAAAAAAAAATTACCTCAATAATATTTTCCCTTTATTAAATCAATAAAAACTAATTATTTTTGTTAAATTTCATCCTCATTGTTAATGAGTTAATTAATGAAATAAAAGTAAAATATTTTTAATATTTTAGCCTGTATAAAATAACTTTGTATAATATTAAAAAAATTTAATATTTTTTTAATAATATATACGAGATGAATATGATAATTTAAATGAGATAAAAATAATAATTATTAATTTTTTTATGGTTATTCAATATTTGAATTTGATCAATAGTATATTTATTATCACAATTACTTTGCACGTTGATTTAAACTTTTATATTGTATATTATGAATAATTTATTTTATTAAAAATTGCACTCTCAATTTTAAAAGATTTTTTTTATTTTTTAAAATTTATGAATTATATTAAATGTAATAATATAAAGTAAATATAATATTATAGATAATAAACTAAACCTATGGAAAACTTAAGAATAAATTCATATTTTAGTTCAAAAAAGAATAAATTCATATTTATTATTATTTTTTTCAATCAATAAATTCAATAAACTTACTCTTAAATGCAAAATTCAGTTTAGTACAAAATTAAAATTGTCTTTAAATTGCCAGCGTGTAATAATTTGATAGGTAACTGCACCAAACGCAGGTAATGATCCACTATAATACAACTCTTTTTGAATTTGTAGGCTTTTCCCTGGGCTTTTAACTTCCTTCGCTTTCAGGCATCCCTCTCTCGATAGCCTCAACTAACCAAAACTATCACGCGATTCAGTTTCCCTCAATTTCTCGCTTTCCGCCTTCAATTTTCTCGAGAATTCTTCAACTAAGCCAAACACCTCTCATTTGACTTTTTATTTGTCTGTTCTTCAAATTCAAATGTATATTGTTTGACCTGAGAGAGAATCAGAACAACGATGGAGAACGGAATCTTAGGTAATAGCACTGTAAAGAATTGGATCACAGAGAACAGAGTGTGGTCATCGGAGTCCGTCAATGGAAGCTGCGATGTATGGAGTTGTAAAGATTCGGATTCTTCTTCAGCTGATCATCTTGTCATTATGGTTCATGGGAGTTTTTTACCAAAAGGGTGTCTATTTTTAAACTCTGGACACGGAAGGGTGTTTTCAGAAATTGATTATGAGAGTTTAATAAAGTCTCATATTAGATATGAGAGTTCTGGTATTTTTTTGAATTAAAAAATATACTTTCATACTCAATTTGAGAGTACAATCAGAACTCTCATACTCAATTTGAGAGTACAATCAGAACTCTCATACTTAGTATAAGATTTAAGTACTCTCATACCAAGTTTGAGACTTTTGTGGAAAAAAAAAGACAAAGTAGCCTGGCACGTGAAAGATTCTACCCTAAACTCTCATATATAGTTTGAGAGTTTCTTTACTCTCATATCCAGTTTGAGACTATCCAGTTTTACTATTTAAGACACATTCATTAATATTTAAAATTAAAAATTTTATTTAATATTTAATTATTTTAATTTATTTGATAATATATAAGACACATTTATTAATATTTAAAATTAAAAATTTCAATATTTAATTATTTTAATTTATTTGATAATATATATCTTAAAATTAACACAACAAAATTTCTAATTTAAAATTTACACATAATATAACAAGTGATTAAATCTTTAACTATTTTTTACAATTTAAAAATTATTTCTCTTATTTTATTTAATATTTAAAATATATCACTTAAATTATCAGTACATAATTTTTAAAATTTTTCAACACCGTCATATTTGACCATATATATATATATAATGTCTAAAAATAATTTCCAGTGAGAGCACAATAAACCCGTCTATATTCCTCATAATATGAAAAAAAAATTTTGGATTTATACAAAGGAAATTGTACTATATTTTTTTTTAAATTTAATTATTTTGATATATTTTTAATATACTATATGAATATTAAATATATATTTTTAAGTAAAATATATATTTAATATTCGATGTTTATTTTTTAGAATAAAATAATTTTACACTTTCATTTTATTTAGAATTCAGTTTGCACAAGTTGACCGAGAAACCTATAATTTTCTACCACGCTTTGTTTTATAAATATATGTTTTATTTTTGATATATGTTTAGATATTAAATACACATAATTTAAATAATACATAATTAAATATACATTCGTAATTAAATATACGTAATTAAACTAAACATTCATAATTAAATATATATAATTAAACTACAATTACAATTTAAAAAAATACATAATTCAACTACAAACCAAATTAAAATAAAAATACATATAATTAAAAAAAGTTCACATAATTTAAAAAAAATACAAACCATGCTCCTCATATCTATCATAAACACTATCTATTGGAGCTCTATCAGAAGGAGGATGAGAGAGCGGACATGATTTGGAATTATGATCGGGATTTCCACAACGGCTACATCTCGGATCTCTCCTAGTCTGCCTTCGGCTATGATCCATCGCGCCTTTAATTCTATTTACCCTTCTTCGGCCCGGCCCTCCATGGTGAATCATTAGGGAGTCATCTGAAAGTAGAATCTAAAATTTAGAAATGTTTCTAATTCGTTATGATTTTTTTGTTCATAGGACTTATTTTCATTTCTGTTGCCTTAAATTTGGAGTTGTCACCAGCCTTAGAGTCTTAAATTTAGGAGAATAATAAGTTCTACTATATTAGAGTCTTAAATTTAGAGTTGTCACCAGCCTTAAAGTCTTAAACCTCTGTTGCCTTAAATTTAGAGTTGCCTTAAATATATATCATAAAATGACTATTTAAGTTTCAATTTAATTTTTTTTATCTAACGATATGATAAAAATAGAGGTTTAAAACATATATATATATATATTATAAATATTTTTTTTACCTACTAATTTAACGATCTAGATATAAGATTAATAAAGTATTATCATTAATGTAGTTTTTAAATTTTAATTACAGAGAAATGACAAATTGTAAGAGTCTTAATTGTAGAAAAACGGCAACTGAAAATTAAGGCAGTAATATTACCTTAGGCAGGGGAAGGGTCGTGACGTATGATTTTTAGGAGAATAACAAATTCTACCATATAAATCATAATAGTTTATCTATCGATTATTACATTATTTTCCTTCATTTGTTTCCTTTCTTTAGTTTCTTAACCAAATCAACTCCTATTATTTACAATTTTTTAAAGCTATTATTTGATAAATATTAAAAATAGATATCACAAAAAAAGTTATTTTGTTGAAAATATAAATTTATATGTATTTTTTTTACTATATTGTCATTTTGATGTGAGATATTTTATTAAATACTTATTAATAATTAATATTAAATATGAATAAAATAAAAATTTGATACATTGATTAAATTATTAAAATGATACTAAATATGTTATAATTTAGAATAAATATGGAAAAGAAAAATATGTCTATTAATTTGTAATGGATAGAATATTTAATTTTGTTAGTAATTTTTATTTTTCATTATTTGAACAGCTTTTATTAATTGATTTTTCTTCATAATTCTAATCCTCTTACAAAATTTTCTAATTATGCCACGGATAATGAGTTAACAACCCCAAAATTTGTAAGTTTAATTTTACAATGAAAAAAAAAAACTATTCATTTATCATTAAAATAATAAAAAATAAAAATGAAATGGCCCACAGTATTAATTATATATGGAGCATTTATTTTATTTAACAAAGTGATGGAAGTACATGCAAATAATTTGAATTAATTATATCGGCTGTTGTGCTATATGTATATATGGTGGAAAATGGCTTGGCTTTTCCCTCTGTAAAGCATCGTTTCTCTGCCATTAAATAATTTGCATTAATTATATCGACTGGTGCTATATATATAACATGTACATATATGTTGGATTTTTATTATATTGTTATTATTATTAACTTTAAAAAAGTTGGCAATTATATGAAAATATTAAGGCTAAAATACATATATTACTCTATTCGATATTATTATGGCTAAAATATTTAGTACTAAATATTTAAATAATAGTCTTTCATCATATATTAATCTGTATATTTTTTTTAATTCACGTAGAATCATCTTAATAATACATGTATATATTAAAACTACGAGACGAGAACTTATGAAATATTTTTTTAAATAAATTCATTTGAACAAACCAAAAAAATGATACTCTCTTCGTACTATAAAGATTATCTATTATTTTATTTTAGAATTTCACATAATAATTTCTCATTTTTATTTAAAATATATGTTTAAAGTTTTTTTTCTATTCTATCCTCAAATAAATTCACACTTTAAATATAAAAAAATAATAATAATTTATATTATTTATTATATAAATAAGAGTAAAAGAGAAAAATACATAAATTGTCAATGTATTAATTATATTTTCTTAAAATTTATTTAAAAAAAGTGACAATCTTTTTGGAACATAAGTAGTAAAATGTAGAACAAATTATTTCCTACCCAACAGGCTATTGCGAAAAATTATATGATAGAATAGTTTTTTTAATTAGACATTTGAAATAACAAACTAATTAGATAGCTACACATATGTTATATATAGTGCTTGAACGATAGTGAGAAAGTAGGTTAGTCGGTATCTATAATGTTTGATTCTTCAGAACCAATCCAAGACATCGAAGGTCTTAAAAAGCAAAATAAAGGGTTACAGAGAGCCAGCATCGGACTAGATCAACATGAAGTAAGAACCAAACACCTAATTATTAAAGAAAAACTAAAAAATAACTGCGAGAGTGCAAAACCCTAAAACAAGTTAGATCTAGTGATGATTGGTGACAACTCTAGATCTAAGATAACTCTAATCTACCTTTTCACAAAGAGAACAGAACAAACGAAAGGAAAGAAAAAATTAACTTGTATTGTTCAAAAAATTATAGGGCTAAATTTTACCGCGGTCCATGAACTTGTGCTGTTGTAATATTAATATTCTTAAACTCTGATTTGTCACTTTAAAATCTTTGAACTTACGAAATTATAACATTATAGTCATTCGTTCAATTTTTTTATCCATTCTCACTAATACATCAACTTTTACCTCACTAATTAAAAAGTGATATGACACAACATCAACATCTTATTTAGTGTTAATTTAAATGAAAAATATGTTAAAAGTGTTAGAGTTCAAACCCTATACCTTTTAAACTTTTAAATTATTTATTCCTGTTGAGCTATACTAACAATAATATTATTAAATTTTATTTTCACAGTAGCTGTCAATATAATTTATAATATTAATTAATAAAATAATTTATAATATATATTATTAGTATAATTTAATAGTTTATAAAATATTAATTTAAAAATGATAATAATAATTATTATATATTTATTAATAATTTTTGTATAAATATATATAAATATATAGTATATTATTATTATTATTAATATATTTAATAAGATAATTTATAATTTATAAAAATGATAATAATTATTATTATATATTTATTAATAATTTTTGTATAAATATATATCAATATATAGTATATTATTATTAATAATATATTTAATAAGATAATTTATAATTTATAAATTATTAAATTATACTAATAATATATATCATAAATTATTTTATTAATTAATGTTATAAATTATTTTATCAATTGATGTTATATTTTATAAATTATATTAATAGCTATAGTTAAATAAAATATAAAAAAATAATCGTATTATTATTAGTGTAGTTTAATAGTAAAAAATAACTTAAATTAAAAGTGTAAAATGTATGGGTTCAAATTATATTACTTTCAATTTTTTTTAATTAAAATTATATAAAAAAGACACATACTCTCGTACTTAGTTTGAGACTTATGTGGAAAAAAAGACAAAGTCTCATGCTTAGTTTGAAACTTATGTGGGAAAAAAGACAAAGTAGCCTGACAATGGAGTACGTGAAAGATTATACCCTAAACTCTCATATATAGTTTGAGAGTTTCTGTACTCTCATAACAGATTTGAGAGTTCTTAAACTCTCATACCTAGTTTCCGAAAACACCCCATTTATCCACATTTTAAACATTTCAAAATTTATGTCCACAGTAAAAAAAAAATGAGCCCCTTTATCTAAAGCACCCTGGTTCATGGTATACTTGGAAGGTCAGACCTCTAAGACTCATTGAGATTTCATTTATTATTTTGACTTTTTTTAGTGGATTTTTATTTTGGTTTTGGCCTGTTTGATGAAGGACAACTTTGTTTCTTTTTGATAATTGTTATTTTTTGGTTTTGCTATTAATTTTGTAATTTTAAACACGAATTGGCTTGCTTCATTTTTTTCATCTCGAAAGAATGCGAAATGTGTGTTAATTTTATTTTTGATGGATATTGCAATTTGTGAAGTCCATTGATGGGTTTGAATTTTATCGCTTAATTTGTGCTTTCTTTTGTTTTCTTGTTTTCTTCAATTCCGCATACTGTAAATTAGTGAATTTGGACTTGGATTTCCCTTTTTCTTTCTGCTCCATCCCAAAAGCAAGCATGTCATATCTTCCTAATTGAGGACTTTTTGATTTTCTTTCACTGACTCTGTTTATGCAATTCTGTGCAGTGCCTCAGACTGGAAGTTTGCAGCTGAGGAGTTTGTTCGAATTCTTCCAGATAAAGTGTTTGTTCATTGTAAGGAGTATCTATTCTTATGAATAATCAATGATAACCAAACCTGCTTAGCAATAAACTTTCCTATTTCTATTTTTTTTTCTGGTAAGAGTAGGATACTTATGTTGGTTTACATAACTTGTAGGTAGTCAAAGAAATATGTGTAGGCTAACACTTGATGGTGTGGATGTGATGGGTGAGCGGTTGGTTGAGGAGGTTGGTATTTTGTTGCTGTCATGGATTGCATTTTAGCTTCATCTTCTAAGAGTTGCTTTCCCAGATCTGCTTACTTAAGAACAAGAGCATTACTAGATGTTCATAACAGAACATATGAATTCCAGGTACTTGAAGTGATTCAGAGAAAACCAAATTTACATAAGATTTCATTTGTTGCGCATTCCATGGGAGGACTTGTGGCAAGATATGCAATTGGGAAATTGTATAGACCAGCCCAGAAGGAAAATGTAGAGGATTCAACAGCTAATACTCGTGAAGAGGAGTTAGAGGTTACAATAGGTGGCTTGGAGGCTATGAACTTCATCACTGTTGCTACGCCTCACCTTGGCTCAAGAGGGAATAAGCAGGTTATCTTAACTATTGCTGTTTATCTAGAATTTCAAAGATCACCAATAGCTAAGACTTCAGAAAAATATGTCGAGGCTGACTGCAGTATAATTTACGTCTGTTTGGACAACAGAAATGGTAATTTTGAAATTCTTGACATACTATAAAGGGTGTAAAGAATGTAGGAAAGGTCTGCTAGTTCATAAATTGGGATTCTTCTAAACTGGGGTCGTACTGTGATCCCCAGTTGCAGAGTATAGACTTTGATAAGATGGTCTGCAATTGGTGCAGTTCCTGGATCAGTGCCCAGATGGTTAAAAGTAAAGGCATTTTTATGTGGAAGGATAATAAATTTAATAATAACTCAACAAGAGGATCTTTATGTTGTAGATTACCATGCTCTAAGCTCTCTTTTTAGCTTGGAATTTTATCTTTCAACCTGTTCTAGGTCTTCCGAATTAATTTAACAATTTTGCTTGCCTCTCTTGTCTAATAAGAGCAAAGGTCATTTTTTTTTTCAAGTTCATTGCTAAGATTATGTTAGCTAGCTTGGTTAGGCAACCCTGGGTTGATATCTGATTGTAAGGATGATAAAGGAGCCCAATTATTTGCAATCAGTGCCACCAGGGGCATGGACCTCTGTGACACCCAAGTGACTTACAAATACAGTCGGTGTCACTTTGTCGATTTGCACCAGCTGTTATTGTTACTTCTTTGCAATCCGTTTTACCTCCTAAATCTGGAATTCTAAATAATATTTCTGTTAAGTATGCTAACTGCTACTTATTAATCATCTGTCAACTGCTTTACTCATTACTTATCCTTAGGTTTTAGTGGAATATATTAGAATCCACTTATCTGTTTTGTTCAAAAATTATATTCCTTTGCAGGTACCTTTTCTTTTTGGTGGACCTGCCTTTGAGAAAGCTGCTGGTCTGTTATTCATTGGATATTTAAGAGAACAGGTCGACATCTTTTCCTTACTGATGATGAGGGGAAACCTCCTTTACTTCAACGCATGACAGAAGATTATGGTGATTGTTTTTTCATGTATACTTCTTTGATCCCAATTTTCTTTGAAATGCTTTATTGATATTGACGTTTATAAGGTGCCATCTTTATTGTATTCAAATATGTAATTTAACAGAAGCAACTAACTCGATATGTAGGTCTGCTTTGTGTACTTTCAGACGTCGTGTTGTGTATTCAAATGTGGGATATGACCATATCCTTCTATTTCATTTTAAGCGGTTATGGTTCCTGCCTAGTATGAAATTTTTCCTAGTTTTCAATTCTTTGTTTCCTTCATGAAAAACCATATAGATATTGTTGGGTGGAGAACATCATCAATTAGGCGTAATAATGAATTGCCAAAGGGACATCTACTTCAACTTCATATTAATTTGTTTATATTGATGTTTTTGATTTCTACTGGAATTTAGTGACTTTTCTTGTATGTCAGTGGGAGGATTATGTGAATGAAAAATATCCACACATTGTGTATGAAGAACGGTGCAAAGCCTATGATGCTGAACAATGTGATCTTGTTTCAACAGAAGATAATAACTGTAACAAGATAGAAGGTATATATATATTAAACCAATAATTTTTCTATCCAAACACAGCCATTCTGATCACTTTACTTTCCTATACTAGTTTCATTCACCTTTTTCAACTTCAATTGTTCACAAAAATTATATGTTTTTGGGCATTTATATCCCCTTCCATGCCTCTTTTTCTTTTAGATGGCTTCTGCTTCTAAAAGTTTGTTAACTGGATATTATTTGCAGAGGAACTAGTGACAGGTCTGTCCCGTGTATCATGGGAAAAAGTAGATGTTAGCTTCCACACCTCCAGACAGAGGTTTGCTGCTCACAGTGTCATACAGGTTTCTTTCTTCTCTCTTTCTTTCACTCACTGACGTGCACATCAATGTACAGAGATATACTTGCACAAATAGATGTAGCCGTATGCACATGGATCCAGGCTTACGCTGTTGCATGTTCACATGCAATTATGGGCACATTTATGTTGGTTTTAACTGTAGTATGGGAATCTGTAATAATGGTGCCTCAATTCTCTAGGGCTTAAGTGCAACAAAAACACCTTGTAAATTAATGACATAGTAAAATTTCATCGTTTCTGTACGAGCAACCCATTTCTGAAAGCTCTTGCAGGTCAAAGATCAGATCATGCACATAGAAGGTGCAGATGTGATACGGCATATGATTGATCATTTTCTTCTTTAGAAACCAAGGACTCCTAGATGTAACACATTTAGTGCTGGATGCAAGATCCTACATAGGTACCAGATATTTTGCTGAAATCCTTTCTTTTTGTACTATTGAGTTGTACCTGAAATTCCATCAGTTGCAGGTTGAAGTTTACATATTTTCTTTGGTGAAGGCCAAACTCGGCGAAAATTGTAACTAAATCAGCATTAAAAGGAAAATTTGTTTATTCATTACTTCTTGTAACTACAGAAACGAAATAATACCATTAAATGCCACAAGTGTATTTGCCTGTCTTCATGCAAGAAAGATTGTAGATTGATAAAGGAACAAGTACAGGAGATCCACATGCATCAAATGAGAGCATTCACAAATGAACTTCTATAACAAGACCTATCCAGAGTGCAAATGTGCATCTTGAAATAATTTTTTTTTTTAAATGTTAATATTATTTTAGAAAAGTAAAGAAATATTTTTTTCTAGGAAAAAAGAAGAAAGGGAGAATATTCGTCCGCTCATGTCTGATGTATTTTTTCCTTTTCTTTTTTTATCAACTTTTACCTTTCTTTTATCGGACATATAATATGATAATAAAAAGCTTCGTCTATGAAAATAAATCTCAAGATAGTATATAATTATCCTTTGTTTTATTGTTTCATTCATTTTTTTCATATATGCATTGAGAATAATAAAAATCTTATATCATTTTAAATTTTATAAGATTAAGTTTGGAATTTCAATTTTTCAATTATAATTCACACTTCATATATCAAACATATATACATCAAAAATAATGAATTAGATTAGTTTTTGTCCAATATTTTGAAATTATATATATTTTAAATTAACTTTTCAAAAAATATATATATTTTAAATTATTAGTTAATTTTGCATTTGCACTGTCATGTGATTATGGCTACTTTCAAACAATCATATCGCAATTGAAGTTGAATATTATTTATAATGATTTTTATAGAAATTTTATACGATAATGTTGACAGACTTAAAAATTATACGAAAATATTTTTAGTTCAGTAGACAGTAAGTATAAGGTTAAAATTTTTTTTTAATCTTTTATATTAAGAATCATATATTTGAAAAGAAAATATTAAATAATTTTAATAAATACTTAATATTATTATATAAATTCTAAGAAATTTTAACCAACTTGATTTACATGTCGTTTTAAATTGCAGTTTCGCAACCTTTTGTTATGCTTTTACTCTATTATTTTTAGAACTAATCCTTATTTGGCAACATTGATTTAAAATTTTATATGTATTTTCATATTTGATACAGATAAAAACATTAATTCTTTCACTATTATTAATTAATTTTAGCACATGGCTAAACTCATAATTTTTTTTTATTATAGCAATTTTTTTTCTCTTAGTTTTTTAACAGACAAATTAGTAGTCAATGCAGAAGAAATTATTAAGCTCAGTAGCTCACAAATCACAAATTAGTTGTCAAATGGAAAGAATATATTGGTTCCATGGAAATATATAAGTGGGCGAAAACAGTTGACCGCTTTTAACAATGAAGTTAGCGCCCAAGGTTTAAATTAGGTTCAATCCCACGTCGGTAAGTGTTTAAATTTGTGAGCAGAATATATGGGTTAGCGCGTCTTCTCAAAATCGCCATGTATGTCCTGTCACTGTTCTGAATCAACTAAAAAAAAAATTATTTTATTTTTTTAGAGAATAAATGTAAGGTAATTAAAAATATTGCTACGAAGAACTACCATTTTTTCTAAAACAACTTTACCTCTTCCGTCGTTCACGTTTTAAACTGAACGAATATCTTAAATTACATTAGCAGGACTCATGGGCCCTACGCTCTCCTTCATGGTCCACCTTCAAATCAAAGATATTATACACCGGTACTAAATCCAATAATAATGAAATCATTTGGATAAAAATCCAATTGTGATAACTATAAATATGACAAATGATCTTTTGTCTTTCTCCAAAAACTGCAACTTGCTTCTCCCATATCTATCTTCTATAGCTTGTTTTTGTACCAGTTTCATGTAAGTCCTATTCACTGGGGACATTGTATATGGACATGCATGTACGAATTTAGGAAGCAAAACTTCTGCAATTTGATTCAGCAAGGGACCCTCCATGCCAATGATATTTCTTCATCGATTAATTCTATCGCTCTCTTTCTGCTCAAAAATTAAAATTTATTATGAACAAGTGGGATGGCCAAGATACAGCCTTATTTTGATGGCTTAGCTCCCAATATTTGGCTACCCGTCAACTTCTTGGCCCACTTTGTGTGGACAACTATACATGAACCTTACATACATGACTAGTGCCCTTTGGATTTTAATAATCAAGTTGACTCCCAAGTTCAATTTTGTTTTGTCGTCAACTACTAGTAGTCAATACCATAGACTAGCAAAGAATAAGGCAATTTCCATCTATATATAATATTACATGGTCAGACTAGTAATTCAATGTTTCAGTACTTAATGCGGTTCAAACCCTTCGCGTTTCTCTCATTCGAGCCTATGCATATATAAAATGCTTGTGAAAAGGTGACTGGCGCCTTATCTACAAGTTTACCATCCTCATGCAAAAATACTATGTAATCATAAGAAAGGTTAGGTCTTTTAGGGAGTGTTTGGTTTAGCTGTTTGATGCAGCTGATGGAGGTTTGAACCCCAAACAGCAGCTGTTTGGTAAAATTTGATGTTTGGTAAAATTTTAAAACAGCAGCTGATAGCTGTTAGGAACCCCAAACAGCTGCTGTTTCAATAAGCTTCTACTCGGAGCTTTTTCATATCAGCTGATAGCTGATTCATATTAAGACTATATTAACCCTATTAAAATAAAATAAAAATTAATATTTATTAGATAATGATATGCTTATTGGTAATTTTACATTCAAACTGCAACAGTTATTGTATTTTTATCAAACACTAACCCAAATCAGCTACCAGCTATCCGCCATCAGCTATCAGCAACCGCTATCAGCTATCAGCTACTATAAACAGCTAAATCAACCAGGCCCTTAGAGATGTTAATCAAAAATCAAAATAAATAAGATAATTCTGTTATAATTTTCACAAGGAAACTGAAAATATATGTAATGTGCAGGCTTAAGTGTAAATACCCAAAAGCAATTTTAAGGGCTCACAGTGTCTGACCCTCAAGGAAGATAGGCCATATGTTCCTTCTGGCTTCTACGACAGTGTCTTAGTAGTTATCCATCCTTCTACCCCCTTTTAAGTCACTGTCCGATTGATTGGACTTGACAACAGTGCAATTGTACCCTCTGTTTAAGTCATTTACTAGAACACATGAGGGCTAACTTCTATAAAATATATGATAAGATAATTAAGCTATCGGCAGATGGCAGTAATAGATTTTTTTTTTTTAATTCGAGGAGATTTCGAGTTTGAGTCATTTCGTTCTTATAGGCATAGGCATGCAAATCAAAGAAATAAGGGTGATGTCTGATAAAAAAATTTCCTTTCTCTTATAACATCAATTGCTAATAATGGTCAGCTCAAAAAAAATTTGCTAATAATGGCAATTAAGTATTTATTTTAAAAAATTTGAAAGAAAATTGAAAAGTTCATTCTTTAATTATTATTCAAAGAAAAATATATATATATATATATATATATATTGATTCCCATTTTTATGGAAAAAATAACTAAATAATCTAATAGGGGGAGTTAATTTCCGATTCCTTGGTGTGCTTTTTAAAAAGTTCCAATTCCTTTCATTTTTATTTTTCACTTTTATTTTTTAATTTTAAAAGTTGAACCAAATGGGCCTCAAGCAACAATTATATAACTATTTAAAAAATAACTTTTATTTTAAAAATACAAAAAAAAAACTAAATTATTAATATTTTATAAAAAATTAGAGTAAAATTTTAAAAATACCTTATTTTTCACTAAAATAAACTTTTATTTTTCAAAAATACTTATTCTCTCATTATAATTAATATTTTATTTTAATTTTCATCTTTTTTTTAATTTCACTATCAAATAAAAATATTCTAATAAAATCATATTTTTTTTATAAAAAATAAAATTCTAATTTTAATTTTAAAAAATAAATAACATACAAAAAATAAAAAAAATAAAACATACAAAAATATATTAATAAAAATTATTAAATTTATTTTTAAATAAATTTTAAATATTATACACATAAAAAATAAAAAATACACATAATTTTATTATTTAAATATGTAGTAAATATATTGTAGATGTGCTTTAAATATTATAGATATATATATTATATTTTTATTATTTAAATTGGACTTAATTTCATAAAAAATAACTTATAGTTTTGTAATGTTATAATCATCAAACTTGAAATTATATCAATAAAATATTTAAATTTATATTTTTTTCATTAAAGTCCCTAAAGCCTTTTTATAGTAAAAGATTATATATGTGGACTCAACGTGACATACATATTGAGTTTATGTGTTTGATTTAAAATAAATAATTGCATGCCATTTTCTTTATAAAGTTTAGGAATTATTGTAAAATTAAACTTTGATAAAAATAAATTTATAAAATTAAGCCTTTAATATAATTTTATAGAATTTTCAAATATTTATAAATTAATTTAAATATAACAAATATTTTAATAAAATTTTATGAAATAAGTAAAAATAAAAATATTAAATATACTAATAAAAAATATAAAAATTGAATATATTAATATTATTTAATATAATATCAAATAATTTAAGTTATATTAATAAATAATAGTAGAAGAATTAAATTTATCATTTAACTATTTAATTAAATTTAGTTAAATATTTAAAAATTAATTTAAATATTTGATTATTTATTTAAAAATTTAATTATTGAATATATGTAAATATTTACTATTTTTTGTAACTTTATATATTATTTATTATATATATAGTAAAAAATGAAAATATGAATTAGATTGTTATAACAATTGATAAATATTTTTTTTACTATATATATAAAGAATAATATATAAAATTACAAAAAATAATAAATATTTACATATATTATTTTTTGTCTTTTTATATAGTATTTATTATATATATAGTAAAAATTGAAAAAATTTATCAATTGTCATAACAATTTAATTCAATAATTAAATTTTAATTAAATAGTCAAATATTTAAATTAATTTTTAAACATTTAACTAAATTTAATTAAATAGTTAAATAATAAATTTAATTCTTTTATTATTATTTATTAATATAACTTAATTTATTTAATATTATATTAAATAATATTAATATATTCAATTTTTATACTTTTTTACCGGTGTATTTAATATTTTCATTTTTACTCATTTCATAAAATTACATTAAAATTTTATTAAAATATTTGTTATATTTTAATTAATTTATAAATATCTAAAAATTATATAAAATTATATTAATACTTAATTTCATAATTTTATTTTTATCAAAGATTAATTTTGCAATAGTCTCTAAGAAAAAATATATATAATTATTTATTTTAAATTAAGCACAAAGGTTAATCACACATGTACAATCTCTTACTAAAAAGAAGTTTTAGGGACTTTAAATAAAAAAATTAAATTCAAGAACTTTATTAGAATGATTGGAAGTTTGAGAATTATAAAGCTCGAACACTCTAACTTTAGATACTATTTATGAAATTAAGACTTTAAATTATGTATATTTTATATAAAAATTATTAAATATTATGTGAATATTATGAGAATAATTTTTTTTAAAAAAAATAAAATTAAATAAATATTAAAAATATTATGTAGATGTATTATAGATATTATATATGTATTTTATATTTGTTGAGTATATATTTTATATATATTATGTATATATTTAGTTTTTTTTATGTATATATTAAAAGTATAATATTAAATAAAAATAAAAAAATTATAAAAATTATAAAAATCAAGAAAAAAAACGTCAAAAGGTTAAATTTTTAAAAAAAATGCAAAAACAGTATATTTGAAAAAAAAATCATTAGACTCCGTACAATGAAAAATGGACGAGAAAATTTCATATACAACGTAATTTCCTCTAAACAATAAGTATATTCAATAATGATTTTATAAATTTTCTCTGCTGTTTAAGCAGATAATAAAATAAAGCATATGATAGAGATAGACAATAAATTTTCTTCCATTTATTTCCCAAAAGTCGGTTTATATTCTGGGAAAAAAAAAGTACAGTTTATATTTCATAAATCAATTGCTCAGTGCTATGGTAGAATTCCCCATTATTAAATTAATATATACACTTATTATTTAATTATATATAATATATTATTTATAAAACATGAAATTATTTATAAAAAAAAATCATAGCTCCCATGGTTGACTTAAGATCTTGATATTAAGATATTCTTTCATACATTACAACTACTGTACATTAGTCTACAAGACACATACATGTAGAGTAAGGTAGGGTCAATGTGGGGCCGGTTTTGAACTTTCTACCAATCATATCTTAACACGTCAGCAAAACAGGTTTTCCCGATAACTGTGACAATTCCTCTTCGCAAAAAACTCCCTCCTCTTCCTCTCCCACTCCTACACAACCCGAATCCCAACCCGTCGGTGACCCCTCACCAGATTCCGGCTGAACATCCACTTTCTTGACTCTCCGTCTTTTCCGGTAGGAGTTCGCCGGGGGGTCAGCCAGTCCAGCCTCCAGCGGAAAATTGAGAATTGCTTTTCTTCCTCTCATTCTGAATGCAGCACAGTCATAAGCTTTTGCAGCATCTACATCACTGTCAAAAGTCCCTAACCAAACCCGACTACCTTTTCGGTTCGGGTCACGGATCTCTGCTGCAAACTTGCCCCATGGCCTTCTTCGCACTCCTCTATAATGCTTCTTCTCTACTTCACCCACCGACTTCGACTTAGGTGGTGAAGACCGCTTTACCGAACCCACACTCAGACCCGGAGATTCTGAAGATGTTAAATCAACAAGTTGCGATTTTGCTTGGAAATTACAGGTTTCTTGACTAAAATCAAAAGGGTCAGAAACAGTGGTGTTCGATTCAGACCCAGATAAAGATTCATCATGGTTCTCAAGTTTAACGGGTTGGAGATTATGGGCAAAAGAGGAGATACGAGAATCAAGATTGCTAATAAAGACATCAGTAGAAGTGAAGTCTCCAAGAAGATGCTGTCTAATAAGTTCAAGAACAGAGGATTCTTGAGAAGTTGCCATTTTTTTCAAAGAAAAATGGATAAACACGAATTTGTGGAAACGAAGAAACTTTAGCAAGAATTTATATTAAAACATGAAATTGGAATGTAGAATTGAAGTGGGTCTCACTTATCTGATCAACATTTGTTTTCATTGCTGTTACTTGCTAATAGTTAGCTGAATATGATCGCTAGAGCTGCACACGGTTTTAACTGTTTTTTTTTTTGTTGGATGTCTTATCCATTCAATTCCTGATTAATGACAGAGCTAATAAACTTTTTTCAAGTTGCGTAGCACTGGGCCTGACTGGAAGGACTGGCAGGGGAAGAAAAATAAAGAAAATTACCATATCATCAAAGGGTTAGTTTTGTGCCACGATCATCACCACTTGTGCTATGCCATATCCATGCAATAAGAATTGGATGTTGTATTTTATATATATATATATAAGACCATGTGTTACGAAGCCAGGGGTCCATGTCTTGCGAGCTTGCAACTTTTGTTTTGGTATAAATGATGGGCTCCACGTGCAACTGTAACTTCAAAAAGCTTTCTCCTCGTTGTTTTTTTGCAGTGATTGATTTTTCTACACTGGATATACATATATAATTAATAAAATTTTTAAAATTTATTATTATTATTTGTTTAATAATTTTTTATTAATAGAATATATATATATATAGATATAGATAAATTTTTTTCTATATTTTTTCTATCATCAGATACAAAGTGACTATTATTACATTTGCAATAAAGAAAGGTGGAGAAAAAGTAAATTCCTATCAAGTTTTGGCTGGAGAATTTTTTATTATCATAGAACACTTAGATATTTTTTTTATTATGCTAAAATTATCATTTTTAACTCATATATATTATTAAAAAACTTATTAATTTTTTTAAAATATTATATAAAATTATTTTAAATAAATTAAAATAATATCTATTAATTTATTAATATTATATTATTATTTTATTAATTAAGCCATTAATAATATAAATATAAATAAAAAATTAAATATTTTTTTAATTATATAAAGTGATAATTTGTGAGGAATTATTTTTTATAAAAATAATAATTTTCAGCTTAACAAATGGGGTAAAATAAAACTAAGTTGTGATAATAAGTAATTATTTATTTATTTTACAATTAGAAGAATCCCACAGTTAAAGGTCGGATTTTTAAATTTTATTACGAATGATCATGTGATGCGTCTGATTTGAATATATACCAACCCACAAAATTTTAAACTACATGAGACTCATAATCTATTTAAATCTGCAAGTTGTAATTTGATGTAAGCCTAGTATGTCCAAAAAAAAAGGTATTTGATATTTTATTATTGAAGAAAAAATAATATTTAAGTTATATATTAATTGAATTTATTTTAATATAGGCATTAAATTGGACGTATAAGATAAAGATATAATATAAGTAGACAAAAACATTTTTGTTCTTCTTATTAGCAGTTGCCATTCAATTACTATTTTAGTGTGTCATTATATATACAATTAAATTTATATACATGATTTATACGTCTAAAGAAGCGTGAGTGGTACGAATCTTTATGATATAATAAATAAAATTTTATTAGAAAGTTTTTCAGTTAGTGATTAACCGACATATATATTTATATATTTTATAAAATTATTCAGATTTCGATCCATTCGTGCCGCCTAATCTTGCAATTGAAAATGTAATGCTTGTCGGCTGCTAGCTTTCCTTATTTCAAATTTTTATATGCTTTTTGTGTCAGCGCGGTTGCCGAGAATTTTATATTGGTTTTTTAAGAACAACTTCATTGGAGACTCTAATTATGCATATCTGATCTGATCCTTTCCCTCCTTTCACTTCTAATGATGCATTCATGACGCTTCCGCACCTACCAAACACAACACTTCTTCTTCTTCCTTTTTTGTTTTTCCTTTTTTTGCGCAGTACCAAAACAACGGTCTATTATTTGACTTTCGACTCAGCCAAGAGTTCATCTCAAATTTGGTCTTGTAATCTCGTATACATTACCATCACTAATTCAAAACCCTAAACCCTCTGTATTCTAAATCAAATTAATTGTCTAAATTATATATGCATTTGCCATTAAATTATATCTAAACATAATAAAAGAAAATTTATAATCATATCATGCAAAACTCAAGAATATTAAAAAAAATATTAAAACACACATTTAATTTAAATAAAATAGTAATCATACAATATAATTTAATATAAGAGGAAGAAGTTGACGCGAATATATAAATGAAATCAAAGAACAAATACAATATGGGAATATCATAATGCTAATTTTCAACCAAATGCAATCATATATTTATAATACAACTGCCTGTTGCTTCACACTAACCTAATTATTTTACACACATATATGCATATAAGCCCACTTGCCCCAAATTTTCTCAAAATTTTAACATCTGTTTATCCAATCTATGAAATTAATAGGTTTGGTAAGTTTACAATTTTGATTAGATTAAAATTAAATGGATTTGGTGAGTTTATAATTTTGACTAGATTTTAGAAAAAGAAAAAATATTTAACATATATTTCTAGCCACTATTATAATAGTCAAAATTAGACATAAATTAAATACAAATTAATATATTCACACATATTTAAAGGCCTATAAATAGCCTTCGTATTATTTACTTCAAGATACACAAGTGAAATACAAGAGAGAAGAAATAAGAGAAGAAAGAAATTTCAGTTAGTTTATGAGATAAATATTAGAGAATTATCCTCTAGTTTCTTAGTGTGGTCATTCAAAGAGTGAAAAATTTGCTAGAGATATATTTAAATATTTTATCTATTATTTGTAATCTTAAGTAGTCAAGTGAGGATTGTTTAAAAATTGATTGTACTTAATTCCTTTGAATTAATGAATTTTTATTTCAAAATATGAACCGTAATTTTTTCTCTACATTGAAAGATTTTTCACATTAAATCTTATCTTTTTTTCTTGTGATTATTCTTTATTTTTTTCTATTATGTATTTATTTACATAATTAATTATTGACTGAAAATCCAATAATATCATCTGAGACTGTTCAGACACATTCTTAATTTTGTAGTATACAAACAAACCCTTAATAAGGGTCAAACACCAACTCTTTCACACTACCATCAGCCGTGAATATCCCATGGTAGGGTGTGGAGATAACGGCGATAGAGGCGGCACATTGAATATTCCAGTAACTTCCCCATCCCAAAACCCCTTCCAACTTGACGGCGTTAATGGATCCGTTGCTTCTTTCGTATCCCTTTCTGGCGATGTATTTTCTCTCTTAACCATCTTATTGTAATCATAATCATTATTGTTACAATTAATAATCTCCGATCTCTCTGTCTCCTCAAATTTTCTTTTCTTGGAAGATTTGTTGTCATCACTATCATCACTCGTCTCTGTTAATTGCGATTCTTGCAGAGAACTTGAATCGGACTCAGAATAAGAATTCCCAATTTCGAGAGGGAAATTGAGTATAGCTTTGCTTCCTCGCAATCTAAAAGCAGCACCGTCGTAAGCTTTAGCAGCTTCAATAGCCGTATCGAAAGTCCCAAGCCAAACGCGAGCTCCTTTCTTATTAGGATCACGAATTTCCGCGGCGTATTTCCCCCATGGTCTACGGCGGACTCCTCGGTAATGCTTTTCGGCAGTAGAATCCGATGACTTGTTAAATTCAGTGGTAACAGCTACAGCCACAGCCACCGGCTGAGGTGGTGCTGGGATGACATTCAAGGTAGCTGGAGTAGGAATCGCAATTTTAGTCATAGCTGGTTTCCTCTGGCATAGAGTGGAAGATTTAGGCGAACTGTTGGGATTATTATAAACTACCTGAGGCTTGAACTCCAAGTTTTGAAATGTTTGATTTGATGAAGAGAAATCAAAATCTTGATTTTCAGATTTGAAAAAGAAATTAGATGTGGAACAGGTGGAAGTATTAAGATGATCAAGATTAGAGATGAAATGATCCACGGAAGCATAGTCAGTCAGAAGATGTTGCCTAATTAGCTCCAGAGTAGAAGCTTCATTTGAAGGCGCCATAGAAGAGAAACTAAGTTCTAATTTTCGAGAGAATGATAACAAGACGAAGACGAAGACGAAGAAGAAGAATTATTAACTTTGAGTGGAAAAAAGAGAGTGAAACATATATATATATAGAGAGAAAATTATGGATTGATAAAGTTTCGACGTTCGTGTGAGGTTCTTGGATGCTGAGAGGAAGCATCATTTGAAAAATAAATAAATAAGTGGAGAGATTAGGCTGTTTGTCTTTTACTGAATATTTAATTAAGGAAAATTTTCATTTTTATAATTTTTTTTATTTTTATTTATTTTATAATATAATTATAATAACCTTATAATAAATTTAGGATAAAATATTTAAATTTATAAATTAATAATAAACTTACAATAAATTTATATAATTTATAAAAATTATAAATATTAATAAATTTAAAAATATTTTTAAAAATATCATAAATTTAATTTTTTTTATATTTTTTATAAAGAACCCTTTAATTAATAATAAGATGAGCCTTCGAGGGTCCATTCATTTTTTGGCCCACAGTGTATATACTTTTAACTTGCTATAATAAATAGGGCTTAAGCATGCTTCCTGCAGGGTTCTTCCGGACTTGAAATAGACAATTAGATTATTTTAAAAAAAATAATATTTTTTATCATATTTTTTTAATTTTTATTTTTTTATTATAAATATTTTAATCATTTTATTATAAACACGTAATAAACACTTTATAAATTTTATAAATTTTATAAATTTTTATAAATTAATAAAAATATAATATTTTAATAAATATTTTACAAATATAATAAATTTAAAATTATTTTTAATTTTTTTTTATATTTCTCTCAAAATACCATTATTCTATGCTTCATGAAAGCTATCCTTAAACTAAAGTTTTTTTTTCTTTTTTTTCATAAAATTTGTATAATACTCGGGTAATGATAATTAGTATAATACTTTTATAACTTTACATTATCTTAATTACGTAACTCTTACTTTTGGATTTCATCTCCAGGTTTAGCGATCTACATCCCTCCTTCCTCGACCTTTCATCATTATTATTTTTCACGCCATTTTAAATTGATATTTCACTATAATTAAAAAATTAATTAATTTTATTATAAATATAAATTTATATATAATTTTTAAAAAATAACACATAAAAATACACAGAAAATAGTAACTGAACATATCTTATTATAAAATCATAATAATTTTATTGTGACACGTTAATCAATATATTTTTTAAACACACTCTTTTTAATATAAAGTTATAATTTATAATAAATAAAAAAGAAAAAAAATATATTTATTAATTTATAAAATAAAATATTAATTTTGTCTCTCTTCTCAGATAATTAATTAAATAATAATATGCTTTCAAAGAATTGAGAAAATAGAAAGTCGGCATTAAATATTATTGTAAAGATTCAGGTTCAAGACGTATTCGGGAGGCGTGGGTACTTCCCTAAATTGTATACTTGCTTATTTGATATCAATGGTCTATGGTTTAATTAAATTTGGGTCTTATTAAATTAATTACCTTTCAGTTTATGAGTAGTATATTAGAGTTCGAGTCTCAATTATAGATTTATCAAAAATTTAGGTCAGAGTAATATTATTTTTGTCTCATTGAAATTTACATTTTTATAAAAATACATATATTTCACTAAAAATTATCATTTTATGAGATCAAAAAAATTTAATTACTCTTTTTTAAACTATACATTTATTATTAATCAGTTAATTAATAAAAGTATAATAATTTTAATACAATAAGTTAATATAAAGTATTTTAGTCTGTTTATATATTTTTTTTATAAAATTGAAAAAATATAATGATTATCTTAATAGTTATATATATATATATATAAGAAGAGTCGACTTTAGTGAAACAAATGGAATAAGTACCAAATAGATGTTGAAAAAGGCATCAATCAATTTTATATGTTATTAAACATTAATTAATATAGTGAAATACAATTTAACAATAATTAAAAATATATTTCTCCTAAATAATAAACAGTAAGAATTTTAGATCAATTTCCCTCCTCATTTGGTTTCTCCCTTTCTCGCACCCAATATTCAAAAACAATAGTTTTAAACTCATCAAACAAATAATAGTTCTAAACTCATCAAACAAACCTACATAAAATTAATAAGAAAAAAAAGTTTAAGAGGGTGTTTCTCAAAACTTAAAAGCTGGTCAAAACTGCTTATAAGCTGTTTTTAGATTATAAGTTGTTTATTTAAGTGTTTCTGAAAACTTAAATAGTAGATTATAATCTGATTTTAATCAGTTTTTTAAAAGTTGGGTTTTGCTACTTTTTTTTTAAGCACTTATTTTTTAAGCAGTTTTGACCAAGTAAAAGACCATACTATCCCTACCTAATCTTCAATATTCCAAATTTGCCTACCTTATACACTTTAGTTCCCATCAAAGAAATTTTATTATTATTATTATTATTAAATTTTATTATTATTATTATTATTATTATTATTATTATTGCAAAATAAATTTTGAATTGACATTTAAAAAATTATTTTTATACAATAAATAAATTCATGGACAGTTTGGTCATTTTGACAGTTTCTACAATTAAAAACTGATTATAAGCTGATTTTACAGAAACACTTAACTGATTACAAACTGATTATCAGCTGATTATTATCTAGTTTACAGAAACGCTTAACTGCTTATTTTTAATCTGATTATAATCTAAAAATCACTTATTCACAATAAGCTGAAAAGCTCCAGTTTTGAGAAACACCCTCTAAAATTCAGCTTATATCCCATCCTTTTGTTTTGGATGGAAGGCATTAAAAAAAATGACTTATCTAGATTGAATGGATATGCATCCAATCAATAAATTTACTAATTCTTTTCTATTACTATTCTCTTTGTAATTTTTTTATTGGTCGGGTGTATTTATACTCGGTTTAGATAAAAAAAAATTTAGAGAGAAAATAAAGTTACACTTATTTCTTTTTCACTCTTTTATTATTTTCTCCCCAAATTAGAAAGAATAGACTTAGCGAAAAATGAATATTATTCTAATATCTTCATATAAAGTTTCAAACTGTCATATTGTTTATAGCTACAAAATCTCCTAAAATATCTTCATAAATGGAAAATTATAGAAAGAGAAAATGAATTAATATTTCTAATTATCTATTTATACACAGGTAAAAAAGAAAAAAAAAGCCCTAATTAACTATAATTAGAATTGCAAATTACAATATTATCCTATATTAATAACTATTAAAACATTATTTATATTTAACAGTGGAATACTAAAATAAATATATTTTACATTTTAACAATATATATATTGAGTACCGTAGCTACCTAAAATGTGAAAAGAATAATTTGTACAAAATTATATATATATTATTTGATGTAAATGATTTACGTAATTGATTCAAATTCAAAACCATATAATATCATTTTGGGTTAATATAGTCAATATCAATGGTTTTGTAATTTGACTATATATATATATATATATTAATTCTAATCAATTATATAGTTAAATATAAATTTGATGATTGAATATTCGAATGATGGTGACTTCAATATTTGCGTTCTTGACGCAGCAACTTTTTAGTATTTTTTTTTTCAGAGAGTAAGAAACAAAGTTTTGCTAAAGTCATCTTTCATCAGCTGTAAAAATTAAAAGAACGTATGTCATATATATTGTTACATGCATCAAATTATACCCACGTGTAAAGCGTAACCTAATATATTGACTCTTTGGCCAGAATAAAACTGCTATAAAAAAAAAAATTCCTCTATCAGTTCCCCGTTTTCTTCTTTCTTTTCTTTTCTTTTTTAATCGTAATAATCAATATAGATTTTCAAAAGTGTATCTTTATTATCAAACAAATTTTTCACAAGTCTAGTTACTATAGTTATCTTTGTTGAACAAAGTTTACATTTTTGGTAATTTGATTTTTGATTCAGTGAAGTTTCAACCTCCCCTAGAGTTAGTTTATCAGCTAATTAATATACGTTGTATCAGAGGTGAGACAACATATATTAGAAGGGGGCAGTTGCCCCTTCTTTTTTTAAATTATATATATATATATATATATATTATTAAAATTTTTAAAATATTTAATTACTTCTCTTTAAATTTATATTATTTTTAATATATATATGGTATTTTTATTTTGTCCATCTTCATTAAAAAATTTGACTTCGTTTCTAAATGGTATACATATATAATATTATCTTAATTAATTTTATTATCATGATTATGGCTTAGTTAATAACTCATTTATAATTAATCATCTTAACTATTAGAATTGAATAAATAAATACTTTCAAATAATGGCGTTATTTTTTAATTTTTTTAACAATTTTAAAAATAAAGTTGTCTTCTTACATACTTTGTTACTTTTTTCTTCATGATTGAAACTCATTATATTTTATTTGACATATCAAATCAAAATATATCATTTCCAAATCGCTGATATTATAATTAGAAATGTATGCTCAAGATGATTATTGATTAGAAGAATAAAAATTTAATATATATATATATAATAAGTTTAATAATTTTCTAAAAAAAAGTTTAATAATTAAATAAAAAAAATTTAGACCTTGCTCTCCCTATCTAAATTTTATTACACCATTCGTTTTTAAAATATCTACTCTTTCAAAATTTTTAAATATAATATTTAAAAAAATTATTAAATTATTCTCTCGAATTTAAAGAAACAAACATTAAGCATGCATTCAAAATGATTTTTGTTTTAACTTTTTTTTAAATAATAATAACAATGTATTCGGTAATATAACTGAGTTTTAAATAGATAAAAAATAATTTTGGATAAATATGAAATTCATAAAATATGAATTCTAAAGTTTTGGTTTTAGGAACAAATTTATATCAATGATTTTTTTTCTCTCTATTATTTTCTTATTTTCTGTATATATTTTTTTTACATTTTTTATTTTTTTAAATTTAATTATAAAATAAGAGATTTATCTTTTTTAATTTTAATTTTCTTTATTTTTTAATAATTTTATTTTATTTTAATAATTATTTATAATATCTAATTAATATCATAATTTATTATTAGAATAAATAATATAATTTTTTTAATAGGTGAATAAAATATGTATTTTTGTATATAATAAAAAAATATGATATAGTTTTTAAAAATATAAAATATAAACTGAAAATAATTTTTAATTTAAAATAAAAAATAAAAAACTTACAATGTAAATGAACATGACCTAAAATATTTTATTTTTATTTTAATGTAGAAAAATAAGAATAATAAATTTAAATTTTGAGTGAAAGAAATAAAATTGAAAAAAATAATAAACATTTTTTCGAAATCCTAAAGACGTGCGTTTAAAAAAAATCTAAAACGAGATCCTAAAGATAAAGCTATAATTAATTAATTGTGGCCAACAACACTTTGATCTAAATAATGAGATCAAAGTTAAAGTTAAAAGTGTTCACTGTTTAGACAGGTGAAATTTGACTCACATTTATTTCGTGATATTAAGATGTAATCTTTTTAATGATAGTGAGTGTATTTAAATTAAATATTATTCTCTTTCAATTTTTCACTTTTTTCTAATATAATTTATTTTTAGATTAATTTATTTAATTTCACTTACATTAATTATTCTTTAATTAATAGTATGTTGAGTTCAAAATATGTAAAAATATTACGAGTATGATTTATTCAAATTAATTTATCTATTTATTAATTAGTGTTTTTCTTTTCTTTATTTTTTTATATAATTTGATAATTTATTTTGAGTTTCTAAGAATTCCATAAATATTCTCAATCATATTTCAAATTATTTGAAAATTTGGATGGTACGTAAAGCAAAGTTTAAAACATTCCTTAATAAAAAAATTTATTATTTCATTCTATAAATTTGATATGTAATAAATTTATAATATATATATATATACATGGTTGTGAAAGGGGAAAAAAACCTGATTCCCCTAAATGAAAGGGGAAGATAAATTAATTCCCCTAAAATCTAAAATATGCATAGATAACTAGATTATTCAAATTAAATTTCAAAGGGTAGAATTGCGTACCTGATATCATCATATGTTGATGTTGAAGACGATTCTGGAGTTTGTCGCCTTCCAGGGGATACACACTTTAGGTTATGCGGAAGCACTACTGAAGAAACGTAATGTTCTCTAAAATTGTTATATTCCCCCGGAGACCACGACCCCTTATTTATAACTGAATAAATTGATTAATTTCTATTTTGGTCCTTCAACAAAATAGAAATACTTAACGGTCTCTACACTTATAATCCTATTACGAATAGGACACCTCAATAGTCAACAATCCTAATTTGATCAAAATTTTAATTTGACTATCTTAATTTGACTGCAATACACATTTAATATTTAAATATATTTAGCCCACACTTATGATTTAATTAGAGGATTAATTTTAACAATATAAAATTAATTCTAACAATCTCCCACTTGGGCTAACATATATTAAATATAAATGTATATACCTTAATGAGCTCATAAAAACAGTCATACTGAAGGTGCCTCAAACAATCTCGTCCATTGATTATATCGATAAAGGACCGAAGGGTCAGTCGCCATATTCATCGTGACTCAAACCACAATCAATCATATTACCAATACTCTCAAATGACATAGATCAATAATAGGAGTGTAGCATGGAAACTACATGTAATGTGATCTAATCATGCCTGTTTCCAACTGGTTATACTTTAGTGAGATCAATCAATAATAATACAGAGTGTAACAAAATAAATACTTTATTTTCTGCAGAAACTGAGTATTAATAACATAATATATCCATTACAAAATAGAGTATACACAAATATAATGTAACCATAATGAACAAACTCCCACTGAAATTAAATAGTCTCAAATAATGTGACACTCATATGAGTAGTGTGCTCATGAAAAACTTTCGGTATCACAGCCTTAGTGAGCGGATCCGCAATCATGGAGTTCGTTCCAATATGCTCTATGGATATCTGTCCACTCTGTACTCTCTCCCTCACAGCCAGAAACTTTATCCCAATGTGTCTCGATCGAGAAGATCTTCTGTTGTTGTTGGAGAATAAAACCGCTGAGTTATTATCACAGTATAACTTTAATGGCCTTTCAATGCCATTCACAATGTGCAGCCCTGTGACAAAGTTCCTCAGCCAGATTGCCTGATTGGATGCCTCATAACTTGCTACAAATTCTGCTTCCATGGTGGAGGTAGCTACTAGAGTTTGTTTCACACTCTTCCAAGAAATAGCACCGCCAGCCAAGAGATATATGTAGCATGATGTGGATTTTCGACTGTCTTGGCATCCCGCGAAATCAGAATCAGTATACCCAATGATCTCAAGCTGATCTGATAGCCTGTATGTGAGCATATGTCCCTTAGTTCTCTGAAGATACCTCAAGACTCTTTTGGCTGCTTTCCAATGATCCATTCCTGGATTGCTGAGATATCGCCCTAACATGCCAACTATGAATAAAATATCTGGACGAGTGCAAACTTGAGCATACATCAGACTCCCAACTGCTGACGCATAAGAAATCTTCTGCATCTTCCGAATCTCAAGTTCACCCTTTGGACACTGATCAAGACTGAATTTATCTCCTTTATCAACTAGGGTATCAATTGGTCTACTGTTGTGCATACTAAATCTCTTGAGCACTTTCTCAATATATCCCTTTTGTAATAATCCAAGAATACCTCGAGTACGGTCTCGATGTATTTGAATCCCTAATACAAAAGAGGCTTCACCTAAATCTTTCATCTCAAAGTGTTTTGAGAGAAAGACTTTGGTCTCGTGCAGCAAGTCTTTACAGTTAGTAGCAAGCAATATGTCATCCACATATAAGACCAAAAAGATAAACCTATTCCCACTGAACTTATGATACACACAATCTTCCACAGCATTTGTCTCAAAACCAAAAGAGACAACTACTTCATGAAACTTGAAGTACCACTGACGAGAAGCTTGCTTGAGTCCATAAATGGATTTCTTTAATCTGCATACCAGTC
The DNA here is from genome assembly GCA_947685225.1 of Garcia nutans. Taxonomy (NCBI): domain Eukaryota; kingdom Viridiplantae; phylum Streptophyta; class Magnoliopsida; order Malpighiales; family Euphorbiaceae; genus Garcia; species Garcia nutans. The sequence goes on along the minus strand of CANTUV010000029.1, from coordinate 8,030,701 downwards.
GCTTTGGGTCTCCAGACACAAAGTTTTCTGGCTGCACCATATAGATAGTTTCATCAATGTCTCCATTGAGAAACGCAGTCTTCACATCCATTTGATGTAACTCAAGATCAAAATGTGCAACTAGAGTCATGATCGTTCTAAAAGAGTCCTTCGATGATACTGGAGAGAAGGTCTCTTTATAGTCAATCCCTTCTTTCTGAGTGAAGTCTTTAGCTACAAGACGTGCCTTATATCTTTCCACATTACCTTTAGAATCCCTCTTGGTTTTAAATATCCATTTGCAACCAATGAGTTTCTTTCCTTCAGGTAATGGAACAAGATCCCAAACTTGATTGTCTTACATAGATTTATATTCTTCACTCATTGCCTCAATCCACTTATGAGAGTTGGAATCCTGCATGACATGATGAAAGCTGATTGGATCATCTTCCACCATGTCTACAGTGTCCTCATGTTCCTGAAGATATACTACATAATCATCTGGAATGACATTTCTTCTCTCTCTAGTGGACCTCCTTAAAGGCACAGGTTCTGGCTCAAATTCTTGAGGTTGTTGAGCTTGTTCTTGAGGAAGTTGTTCAACATTGTCTTGTATTGGAACTTGATGTGCTTTTGGAACAGTGACAGGCGTAGGAACCAGAACACTGTTAGGAGCAATGATAGGAATCAACACTGAGTGTTCCTGACTCGATCCCTCCTCAAAGACAATGTTTCTAACCTTACTTCTCCCTCCAAACTCAACATCCTCAAAAAATTTTGCAATTCCCGTCTCAAAAATAGATCTGGAAGTAGGATTATAAAACTTAAAACCCCAAGATCGCTCAGAATAACCAACAAAGTAGCTACTAACAGTTTTGGAGTCCAATTTTATCTCATTAGGTCTATAAGGCCTAGCCTCAGCAGGACATCCCCAAACATGAAGGTACTTTGACTGGGCTTGCGTCCAGTCCAAAGCTCATAAGGTGTTTTTGTAGCTACTTTAGTTGGTATTCTGTTAAGAAGATAGACTGTTGTTTTTAATGCTTCTCCCCATAGAGACTCAGGTAAAGAAGAATGACTAATCATACTTCTAACCATATCCATAAGAGTCATGTTACGTCTCTCAGATACACTATTTATGCTGGGTGTACCAGGCATGGTGTATTGAGGGACTATACCACAGTCCTGTAGGAAAAAAGCAAATGGTTCTGGATGTTGTTCAACTGAACCGTCATATCTACCATAGTACTCACCTCCACGGTCAGATCTAACAGATTTAATCTTCTTTCCGAGTTGATTTTCAACTTCGGCCTTATAAGATTTGAAAACGTCCAGAGACTCAGATTTCTCATGAATGAGATATAGGTACCCATAACGTGAATAATCGTCTATGAATGATATAAAGTATCTTTGACCATTCCTAGTTGCTATAGGGAATGGGCCACAGATGTCCGTATGTATCAACTCTAAGACGTTTGATGACCTATTGGCACATAATCTCTTTTGTTTGGTCTAGTTACCTTTAATACACTCAACACATAAGTCCAAATATGTGAAATCAAGTGTATTTATGATACCATCTGACACAAGACGCTCTATTCTAGATTTGGATATGTGACCCAAACGTCTGTGCCATAGAGCAACTGAGTTATCCATATTCAGCTTCCTTTTGGTACCTATAGTACTAACTTGCATGGTCTCATTATAAGAGGCATCGATATCTAACATATATAGATTATGAAGTACATACAAGAAACCAGTACCTAAAATTTTTGAATCCATAGATAAAGTAACTTTATTGTTTCCAAATGAACAAGTAAAACCAGATTTGTCCAAATGGGAAACAGAAATTAAATTCCGCCTAAAAGACGGAATAACAAAAGTATCTACTAGATCCAAAAAAATTTCAGTTCTTAAATGCAATCTAAAATGTCCTATCGCCTCTACTTCTACCGGTTCGCCAGTTCCCATATAAACGTATCTGTCACCGTCAGTTGGCTTTCGGTAATTTAGGCAACCCTGCATTGAAACACTTATGTGACTAGTAGCACCAGAATCTATCCACCAAGTGTTTCTAGGTACCGAAGTTAAATTAACTTCAGAACAGACTAAAACCAAATATTTTTCCTTATCAGCAGTCTTATTATCAATATTTTCATTCATAGGGACAAAGTTGGGATTACACGGCATGCTAGCTGAATTCAGAGAAAATAAATAATAAATAAATGACATAAGCTAACAATCCACAAAAATTGAAACAAATCACAGAAGTAGAGTTTAAATATTGGAAACAAGATACCGGACACAATATTAATATTCTCATCTTTGGACATAAAATATTAACTGTAATTGGTATCTCAACGCAGTAATCAAATATTGACAATTCAGTCCTGTCAAATAATAAACCTTCCTTTGGGCCGATTTATTATCCACATGGATGAACACATAATAATTATCACATATTTATTACCGCAATGTATTCTCAATTCAGCCAGATAGCAACCTTCCTTTGGGCCGGTATACTACCCGCAATGAATTTTAATACACCTGTCTAATATCTCAAATAAATCAATTTACACAATAAAGGTCACTTTGGTGACTTTTTGCTTCAATTAATTTATTATTAAAAATATTAAACACAATCAGGACTAAAATACCAAAATTTAAACTCAATTGAATTAAATTTTAAATTACAATCAAAATTACAATTTTAAAATTAAATGAATTTTTTTATTTAAATAAAATAAAATAAAATAAAAATCGCAATTTTTTTTAAACACCAAATAAATTTCCTCCCCCCCGAAAAAATAATTTAGTCACTAACAAACCTAATTTAATGACTAAATTATAAAATTGGGCCAAAATAATCAATAAATTAAATTCTGGATAAAAAATAATAAAACCAGAAATTTTGGGGTTCAATATCGAATTGTTCAGAAAATTGAAGGATTAAAAGGAAATTGAACAACCAGAAGCCCAAGCTTAAGCCCAAGACCAGAAATCCAAGCCCAAATCAAAAGCCCCAATTTAAGAAATTCACTATTCAAGAAACTGTTCTTCAAAGAACAGTTTCGAATTTTTTTTAATTAATTAATTACATAATTAATTAACCCAACCCAAACCAAATCAAGCCAAAATTAATTTCAGATTACTAAATTCGATTCCAAATTAATTCTAGAAAATTACAATCACCGAATTAATTTTCTAGAATTAAAACAATAATCAATACCGCAATTTAATTGAAAAAATCTAGCAACCTAGCACAGAGCTCTGATACCAATTGAAAGGGGGGAGAAAACCTTAATTCCCCTAAAACCTAAAATATGCATAGATCACTAGATTATTCAAATTAAATTGCAAATGGTAGAATTGCGTACCTGACATTATCATATGTTGATGTTGAAGACGATTCTGGGGTTTGTCGCCTTCCAGGGGATACACACTTTAGGTTATGCGGAAGCACTACTGAAGGAACGTAATGTTCTCTAAAATTGTTATATTCCCCCGGAGATCACGACCCATTATTTATAACTGAATAAATTGATTAATTTCTATTTTGGTCCTTCAACAAAATAGAAATACTTAACGGTCTCTACACTTATAATCCTATTACGAATAGGACACTTCAATAGTCAACAATCCTAATTTGATCAAAACTTTAATTTGACTATCTTAATTTTACTGCAATACACATTTAATATTTAAATATATTTAGCCCACACTTATGATTTAATTAGAGAATTAATTTTAACAATATAAAATTAATTCTAACATGTTGGAATTAAATAAGTATGGCACAAGGAATTTGAAAATTTTGATCAAAGACTGCGACTCTGATGGAAGACCATTTTCAAAAACCATGTGGTTTGAATTGTGACTTTGTTGTCCCTTAAAAGATCAAACTTTTCGACAAATAAATTTGGAATTTGGAGTAATGATAATTATAGTAAACAATAAAATGAAGGAAAAAGCAAGACGAACTTGCCATGCATTGCCCGAATCAGCTATACGTTGCATCCACTTGGCCCCTTTTTTTTTTATCATCAACTTGCATAACCCAATTGCCTGCTGCTGCTAGCTCACAACACCACACATGCGTCCAATTTCGGCTGCTGTGGAGCCAGCCTGCCTTGTCCGCCCTCACTTAGTTATTTATTTTTAGTGATTGAAAACTGACTCTATTACTAATTAATAATTTTTAAATTATTAATCATTTCTTAATTAAAAAATAAATAAATACACAATATCCTTCAATAATTTTTTGGACTTGTTAATGCTAATCTACAATCATTTATTTATTTATTTATTTTTATTTTTATGTGTAAGGAATAAGACAAAGTAATGAACTTGAATTTTTTTAAAAATATCATATATAAATATATATATATATATATATTAAGGTTTTCACACACACGAAAGCATTTCATGACTTCTAATTTAATCCATTTAATTTATTGCTTTTCATCGTTTCAATTTTTAGTTATTTAATTATGAGACGAAATATTTGTATAATTTCAGTTTGAATTCTATTTCTTCAGCGAAAAGCAAAAATCTCATTTTCATTATTATTGGTGATTTGTGTTAAGCTCATGCCATTTTATACATATATAATTATATAGAAATGGGCTTTAACTCCTATCAATAATAATAATAATAATAATAATAAATATATAGTGGACGCATCAACAGAAATAATTTCATAGTAGAGAAAACTAACACTCATCAAGAGATCATTTCTACCCATCCAATCACCACACGTATTAGCTTCATTGAATATGTGATGCAATTCAAATTTTCAATTTAAGCTCTGCATAAATTTTGTTTTGGCAAGAAAAGGAAAATTGCGACCACAAGGAATGTCTGCTACTGAGATTTTCAAATTAGATGATAATGAAATGAGAGATATTATATATTATATATTACACTCTCAAAGCATTGGTATTTTTTGTCAACATTCAAGCCAAATTGAAAAGGAAAACTTCATGTATAACAATGAGGAGAAACAAAAAAAAATTACATGGTATGTTATTTTTGTAATTTCTTTAAAATTTAATGTGTTATAGTTTTTACAAAATTTAATTAGAAATATGTTAATTTTAAATATAATTGGAAATATATTGTATATATATTTGGTATGTACTTCTAATAATGGGTACTTTTAAAATTAAAAGTTAAAGAAATAAATATTTTGAAAATTAAGAGAAAAAAGAAAAAAATAAATATTTTCAAAAAAATATATGTACTTTTTAGTTTTCAATGTATTTCTGTAGAAAACATAAATAAAATAGAGATTTTGATAAAAATATCAAAAAAAAATTAAATTTAAATTTATCAAAATTTTAAAATATATTCAAATTTACAAGAATTTATAATTAGTTTATCAATTTACTTTATTTGCATAAATTATTGTAAATTTATTATGAATTTATTATTAATTTATTATAAAATAACTAATATATTCTTAATAAAAATTAAAAAAAATTATAAAAAATGATGAGAGTATAATTTAAGAAAAATGACACCCTCAATCATATTTTTTAAAATTTTTATTTTTTTTACTAAGAATATTTAAGTTATTTTATTATAGGCTTATAATAAACTAATTATAAATATAAAATATGTAAAATTTATAAACTCATGATAAATTTTTTATAAACTTATTTATATACTAGTGAAAATATAATATTTTAATAAATATTTTATAAATTTTAATATTTTAATAAATAGTTTATAAATATTATAAATTTAAAAATATTTTTATCAAACCTATAATTTTCTCGACAAAATACCCGAGAATGAGTCAACATTAGTATCAATAGAGAAGGGCCAAATAGCAATATAATCCAAGACAATGGCCCACGTTTGAAATCAAAATCCCTCTGATTTTTCAGTTAAATTCTCAACGTTCAAAGTCTTCAATGGCTCAGTGTTTAATAGACACATTGTCATTTGGATGCATAGATATTCAATGCATGTGAAAATAAAATATCTTGTACTCATTCTACGATGATAATTCCATTTATGGATTTGCTGCACTATATTATAAGTATAAATTAATATAAATAAGAATATAATTAGTTTAATTTTGAGTAATTAATTATATTATAAATATAAATTAATATATTATAATTTTAATTTGGAGTAAACTGATGTAATTGACTATATTATAAATAAAAATTTATATAATTTATTATATAACATATTTAATTTAGAGTAATTAAATATATAATAGGCTTAAATTTAAAGTAATTGACTATACTATAAATATAAATTAATATAATTGACTATTATGTAATAGGTTAAATTTGTAGTAATTAACTGTATTATAAGTATAGGTTAATATAATTTACTACATAATAGGTTTAATTTAATATAATTGACCATATTATAAGTATAAATTAATATAACTCACTATATAATAAATTAAATTTAGAACAATTGACTATTTTATAAGTGTAAATTAATATGATTGATAACATAATATATTTGATTTGGAGTAATTGATTATTTTATAAGAATAAATTAATACAATTCATCACTATATTATAAGTTTAATTTGAAATAAATTGATATAATTGTCTTTGTTATAAGTATTAATTTATATAATTTACTATATAACATATTTAATTTGGAGCGATTAACAATATAATAAGTTTTAATGTAGATTAATTTACTAAATTAAAAGTATAAATTAATATAATTAACTATATAATATGTTTAATTTAGATTAATTGACTATATTACAAGTATAAATTAATGTAATTCACTATATAATATGTTTAATTTGATGTAATTAACTATAATATAAGTATAAATTTATGTATTCACTGTATAATAGATTTAATTTGAAGTAATTGACTATGTTATAAGAATAAATTAATATAATTCACTATATTATATGTCTAATTTAAAGTAAATTAATGTAATTGATTATATTATATATATAAATTTTATGTAATTCAATATATAATATAATTAATTTGGAGTAATTAACTATGTTATAAGTATAAATTAATGTAATTTAATATATAATAGGTTTAATTTAATGTAATTGACTATCATTACTTTTTTTATGGCTTATATACTATAAATGGTTTAATATTTTTCCTTAAAATTAAAAGAATGAGATTTATTTTTAGTTATATGCGTTGATTAATTTTTTTTTATTAAATTGAATTATGAAGTTAGCACTAACATTATAAAACTATTTATAATGAAAATTAGGTTATTACAATTCCAATTTCACATAAAAATAAGGGACATATAAATTATTTAAATAAACAATAATCCAAACATACTGCTTTGATTATTACTTAGAAATATATCTAATTCAATTCAACAATTACTTTTGATCACATATATATTCCCACTATGGAATAATTCCATATTTCATATAGTTACTTTTCTTAAAATTAATTAAATTATATATATAATTATATCGATTTACTATATTGATATCTGCAGACCCTAAATATTCAAAATATTCATCCAACTATATTAGTCATTATTTATAAAATTAAGAAATTTTAACTATATTTTATTTTGGTCTAAAATTAACAATATTTTAATCCTTACTCCAATAAAAGTCAAGATTTTTTATTTCAAAGGCAACCAATTTTTTTATATCATAAATCTTTATAATAAAACATCAAATATAATTACGCAATTTTTATTTTTCACCTAAAATGAAAAATAAACTTAATATAAGATTAAATCTTTACAAAATTACATAAAAATTTTGGATGTTAGGAGGCATAACACTTCATGGTCCCTCTCCCTCCCTCGATGCTTTCATCCTTGAAATTTCAAAATATATCATAATTTAGTTTTTCAATTATTATTTAATAAATAATTTTAATTTATGAACATTTAATCCTTTTTATTGAAAATAAATTTAAAATTTAAAATAAGATTTCAAAAATAATAAAATTAAAATATTAATCACTTTAAATTGCAATAATATAATAATAATTTATTTATACACGTGGCATTCCCTTATATTTTGAGTTAAAAAAAGCAGCCAACAAGGACAAATGACAATACTATTCTATTTAAATTTATTTAATTAATTAAACTTTTGAACTGGCAATATCATAATTTTGAATAGATGTTAATTTTGTAAATTTGGATAAATGCAATTTCATTTGCACCAACAATATTATTATATGTTTTTTTCTTTTTTTTACTTCCTTTTTTTTATATTTTTTATTCTTTATTTTCTATAATATTTTTTATTTGTTGTTTTTTTTCCTTTTTATTATTTTTTTATGTTTTTACTCTTTTTACTTATTTTTTATTAATTAAAATAGACAATTTAATAATTTAAATGTGATATTAGACAAACTTATTAATTAACAATGTTTTCAAAATATTTGAATTTAATATGGTGAAGTTCCAATAAAAAGCATTTAATACTAGTATTTGGAAGGGAAAAAAACCTTATTTTGGAGCCAAATTTATAATAAGGATATTTCTGGCTTTACACAATGTTTGGCAGGTTGCGGGCAGCCTAACCTGACTAACTTGCTTTTTTCATATCACGAGGGTGTTTCTCAAAACTTAAAAGCTGGTCAAAACTGATTATAAGCAGTTTTAGATTATAAGTTGTTTATTTAAGTGTTTCTGAAAACTTAAATAGTATATTATAATCTGATTTTAATTAGTTTTTTAAAAGTTGGGTTTTGCTACTTTTTTTTAAGCACTTATTTTTTAAGCAGTTTTGACTAAGTAAAAGATCATACTATCCCTACCTAATCTTCACTATTTCAAATTTGCCCACTCTATACACTTTAGTTCCCATCAAAATTCTTTTACGTTTATTATTATTATTATTATTAAATAAATTTTATTATTATTATTATTATTGCAAAATAAATTTTGAATTGACATTTAAAAAATTATTTTTATACAATAAATAAACTCAGGGACAGTTTGGTCATTTTGATAATTTCTGTAATTAAAAACTGATTATAAGCTTATTTTACAGAAACACTTAACTGATTATAAACTGATTATCAGCTGATTATTAACTAGTTTACAAAAACACTTAACTGCTTATTTTTAATCTGATTATAATCTAAAAATCACTTAGAGGGTGTTTCTCAAAACTTAAAAGCTGATTAAAATTGATTATAAGCAGTTTTTAGATTATAAGCTGTTTATTTAAGTGTTTCTGAAAACTTAAATAGTAGATTATAATATGATTTTAATCAGTTTTTTAAAAGTTGGGTTTTGTTACTTTTTTTAAGCAGTTTTGACCAAGTAAAAGACCATACTATCCCTACCTAATCTTCAATATTCAAAATTTGCCTACCCTATACACTTTATTTCCCATCAAAATTCTTTTACATTTCTTCTTAAATAAATTTTATTATTATTATTATTATTATTATTACAAAATAAATTTTGAATTGATATTTAAAAAATTAATTTTATACAATAAATAAACTCAGGGACAGTTTGGTCATTTTGACAGTTTCTGCAATTAAAAACTGATTATAAGCTGATTTTACAGAAACACTTAGCTGATTATAAACTGATTATCAGCTGATTATTAACTAGTTTACAGAAACGCTTAACTGCTTATTTTTAATCTGATTATAATCTAAAAATCACTTATTTATAATAAGCTGAAAAGCTCCAGTTTTGAGAAACACCATCTTATTCATAATAAGCTGAAAAGCTCCAGTTTTGGGAAACACCCTCTATTTTCTGATGAATTGACATTTAATATCATATTTGGATGTGTTTGTAATATTCATTTCCTTATTATATAATAATTAACAGCTAATGGCTCCAAATATTAATTAGTATTTGGCAATCAACTAACCATCATTGCTAATTAATTGTTATTGTTAATCAAATGTAGTTCAAATATATGATAATAATATATACTAATCCCTTCGTACCACATTAATAAGTTTATTTTTATCCATCTCAACTTATAATCTATTTAAGGTAATTAGCATATTAAATATCTACAATATCTCAATTAATGTTATTTATTAAATATAGCTTATATTAAAATAATAATATAATATAATAAAAAATAAATATAAATTTATATTTTTAATAAAAATAATTAATTTTTTCAATTATTATAAAATAAAAAATGAGCCTATTAATTTAAAATGCAGGGAATAATATTTTGTCATTTTGTTAATGACATGGAAAATTTTCTAACGTGAATTTAATTAGCTATTCATATGATATTATTATTATACGACAATTGCAGACAATTCCACGGTAACCCATAGAGAAATATGATAACCAAGAATATTCAATGATGATTAGAAGAATATTCAATGATGATTAGAACCATTGTATATTGATGATTATGCATTTTTCATTATTAAGTTTGTTCTTTTTAATAATTGAGTCTTAAAATAAGTCAAATTTTTTCTTTAAAATTATTTGATTTTTATTTTGATTAGGAAAACATTTTTTATTCAGCAATGATAAGACTAAATATTAAGAAATGCATGAAAAATATTTTCATCAGAACAAACATAATTAGTGAATTAACTAGAAATGCTGACTTTAATTAATTTGTATAATCGATATATTAGTTAATTAATATTTGTGGTTTATTGGCAGTGGCTTATATTTATCTATAAAATGCGTCTGTAATTCGTTGTCTTTGCAGGGCATTTTTTTTCATAACATGTCAATGTAAGAAATGAAGTACATATATATACATACATGTACTGATGTACGCACACATATAATATACATATATATATACGTACATATATATGAAAATTAATTTGTTCATTTTTCACACGAAACATTGATTTGTCCAATTTCCTATAAAATTTGGAAAATTATTAAATACACTAAACACAAAAAATAGTATATCTTAAAAGGGATCAAAATTAATTCCCTAAAACCTTAGATCATGCTTAGATCACTAGATTATTCAAATTAAATTGCAAGAACAGAAGACGTGTACCTGACATCATTGATTGTTGATTCCGTAAGCAAAGAATTGGTGGTTTGTAACCTTCCAGAGATTACCTAACGAGAACAGCAGAAACAATACTCAAGGAACGTAGTGTTCTTTCTCGCTCAGTTTTTCTAGAGACCACGACCATTTTATAATAATATTTTAAAGTTAATTTCTATTTTGTTCATTGAACAAAATAGAAACCTCTAAGTGATTTCTACACTTTATTTCTTATAATAATTTGACACCTCAATAGTTAATAATTCTAATTTGATCATTACTTTAAATTAACTATTTAATTTGACTTCCGTACATAATAATATTTACATATTTAGCCCACATGTAGAATTAATATTCTATATAATTCTAACAATATCTCACTTGGGCTACCATATGTAAAATAAAATTCACACACCTTAATGAGCTCAAAATAATGCAGTCATACACAAGGTGTCCTAAACAATTTCGTCCATTGATCATATTGATAAAGGACTGAAGGGCCAGTCGTCACATTCATCGTGACTCAAGCCACTATCAATCACATTACCAACACTCTCAAACGACATAGATCAATTGTAAGAGTGTAGTATGTAAACTACATGCAATATGATCAAACCATGTCTGTTTTCAACTGGTTAATCTTAAGTAAGATCAAACATAAATATAATACAGAGTGTAAAACACATAATAAAGTGAAAGAAAAACTCTTTTTTTTTTTGCAGAAATTGAATGTACTTTACAAAATATATCTAATGCCAAACAGAGTATACATAAAAACAAAATGCAAACACAATGAACAAACTCCCACTGAAACTAAATAGTCTCAAATAATGTGACACCCATATAAGCAGTGTGCTCATGAAAAAAGTTCAGTATCACAGCCTTAGTGAGTGGATCCGCAATCATGGAGTTCGTTCCAATATGCTCTATGGATATCTGTCCACTCTGTGCCCTCTCCCTCACAGCCAGAAACTTAATCCCGATATGTTTCGATCGAGAAGAGCTTCTGTTGTTGTTGGAGAATAAAACTGCTGAGTTATTGTCACAGTATAACTTTAATGGCCTTTCAATGCCACTCACAATGCGCAGTCCTGTAACAAAGTTCCTCAGCCAGATTGCATGATTGGATGCCTCGTAGCTTGCTACAAATTTTGCTTCCATGGTGAAGCTAGTTACAAGAGTTTGTTTCGCACTCTTCCAAGAAATAGCACACACCAGCTAAGAGATATATGTAGCCATTAAAATTAGATGCAATGGTGATTTAATTAGAGCTTAACCAACTCAATTTTGGAACCAGTTATGAGAATTTATTTAGTTCCAAATATGTACACACCCTAATCTACGAGGCTTCGATCGAACTTTCCTTTTAAAAGCAAACAAACCATAAAGGTTTAGAACTTAACTTACTAAAGGGATATTGACAATCAATGGTTTCGACTTTCTATTTATAATACTATCAAATTGAGCTCTGCAATCTAATTATGTTTGACACCACATCCATCGGTCTATACAATATTTGTGATTTTAAACTATATTATAATTATTTATTATACACACACACATATATATATAAACAATGACGGAACCAGAATTTTATTAGGAGGTTAACGGTGTGCCCTGGCAGTAGCCTGATGCTGCCGACGGTGGGAGTTGATGGTGGCTGACCGGATTTGGGGGAGAGGAAGCCTAATTTTTGGGCTTTGTGAGAGAGAGGGAAGAGGAGCTGCAAAAACGCATCATCCTTTTTTTTAAATATTCTCCAACGAAACAACATTGTTTCTCTGGGAAATTTATTTTTTTTTAAAATTTAATTCTTGACGAAACGACGTCATTTCACGAATGATCAAATTTTAAAAAAACATTAAGCCCCTAACAAAATGACGTCATTTTACCATAGACTAAATAATTAAAAACAAATATTGCAACGAGGGATTTTTTAACCCCTCGCTGCAATCATTAAAAATTCAGCCTCTGTGGAGGATGAGTTTCTAAAATCATGTGACTAGCAGTCAGAGAGGAATATCCTTTCTTTTCTGTCTATCGATGAAGGGGAGTCGTGTAACTACACACCATCTCATAATAGGTTCGTCACTGTATATAAATAGTCCAAACAGAAAAAATATATAATATTATTTCAATTAATTGATTTAATAATACAATTTACACACCTCTTCACTTTTAACTTGAAAAATTCTGAAATAATAAATCAATTCCAGCTCCTAAATGAACTCTATTTTTTTCTATCTACAGTTTATTCTGGTTGGTCTCCGTTAGATTTTACAACCTCCTCTTATACTTCTTCCACTACGACGCTGATCACCACCACAACCACCATAAAATCTGAGCCCACTGATGAGATCGAACTGGTTAGCTTGAATCAAGAAGTTGCTTCTAATATGCCTTTGTTTGAGAGTTACAGAGGAGTAAGGCAAAGGCCATGGGGAAAGTTTGCGGCGGAGATACGAGATCCCGCTAAAAATGGCGCCAGAGTATGGCTCGGAACATAAGAAACGGCTGAGCAAGAGGCTTTGGCTTACGATCAAGCGGCTTTTAGGATGCGTGGTTCAAGAGCTCTTCTTAATTTTCCACACAAGATTGGGACTAATGAGCCAAAGCCAGTGAGAATCACAGGTATACGACGAGAGCCTGAGATTGCTATGTCGGCTAAGAGAAGAAAACGCTTAGCCGGTAATGAGTTGGTGAGGGAGAAGAAAGATGGAGAATACAGTGTTGTGTTTCAGGTGGGGTTGATGCCAGCAGGCGATCAATTATTGGCTGTTTAATACACATATTTCTTAAAGTTGGGTGGTTGTTGACTTCGATTGCTGTGCCTTGTTTGGTTGGTCTTGTATCGTGTGTGAATAGAATGAGTTATTAGTCTTCTTTGATGGATACATGAACATTGGGAAACTTGACCACCACCACTGTGATTAAGTATATTTCTTCAAGAAATTCCAATAATAATGGGGTCACTAATTTGAATTCCAAGAATTCTAAGTTTGTTTTAGAAATTCTTGTTCCAATTAAAAAAGGGAAGATGGAATAATGCTAACCAAATTGATTAGTCAAGTTAGCTGAAAATACAATGAAATTAAGAGATGAGACATTACACATATATGGTTTATAATCAATTATGAATTTATACTCCATTGTCTTAAAAAAATATATAAAATTTAATCTCTTTTCGAACTTCCAATTACATGTTAAAAGTGTTTGTTAAATTTTATATATAGGATGATATTTAAAAGTTCACAACATAATTTAAATTTAAAAAGGTAGAATTCTTAATTATTGAAATATTTGGTTCTCTAATTATGAATTGCCTTGCTTCTACTGACCACTAATAATTAAGCACAATCGTATAATTAAATATTTAAGTTCTAAATTGCACCATGCGGATTCTGGAAATATATTTTAGTAGAACATGCATGCATGCATAGGGTACAAACTAATCCTTAAGCCATGCTTTCTTGTAAAAAGAAAAAAAAATAAAGAAGTGACACATTAGAAAATAAAAAAAAAAATTAGATAAGAAAAAATATAAAATGTTCTTTAATATGAATTGCTATATGTTTTCTCTAAAAATAACTAAATAAAAAATAAAATTAAGGGCTTCCTTGAAACCTTTTTGACGTTATTTTCTTAGAAGTAACAAGCAATCTAATTACCAATCAACAAACGCACGTAGCAGAGGCGGAATGACTATGAGATCGTGTGGAATCACACGATCTTCTCACCTGCGACCAAAAGAGATAAAGCCGGTGGAGGAGCTAAACTCAACTCCCGTTGAAGGGGGCTGAGTTGCAGATAATTTGCAGCGAGGGGTAAACGAACCTCTCGCTGCAAATACTTTTATTTTTTTTATAAATTCGCTGTTTCGCCAGGGATTAATTTATTTTTTATATATTGACCCCTAGTAAAATGGGGGTAAATTTTTTTAAAAAAAAAACCGGCTCAAGGGAAACATTTAAAAAAAAAAAATCGGCCCAAGCGATCGCTTGGGCCGGTTCAAAAATAAAAAAAGGTGTTTCTCCTCTTCTTTTCGCTTTCTTTCCTCTCTCCCTTTCCTCCCCAAGTTGAACCAGCCACCAGCAGCAGCAGCCCAGGCAAGACAGCCCCATCACCATGAGTGCACTTCGCTGACCCTCTCTCAGTAACATCCTGGTTCCACCACTGGCACATAGTAATTATACCACTAACGGAGATAAAAAAAAAAAAAGAAGTTAAACTCTACAAGATAGTAGTAAAATACAAGTGAAGTGCCTTATCTTCATCTTCACATCACATGTCATTAACTCCATGTATCACGTTCTGTTGTTGTTTATTATAATTAATTAATTCACATAAAGGAATAAATAGTAATAATATATCTCATAATTTATCAAGTAAAAGACAAACATCTTTATTAAATTTTTTTATAATTAATTTAGACTTACAATTTCATCCCAGAAAATACAACACTCAAAAGAGGTCCCTTCTACTTATTTAGTGAAATCAAATTCAGAACTTGATAATTTCATTCAGTTATTATAATTAGTTGTTGATGGTTAATTATTATCTTGCGTTATATATGAGTTACAAATATTAAATATTGGTCAAGCAAGAAAATAAAACAGAAATTTAATAGGTAATGGAATATTTTCACCTATCAAAATAAATAATATATATATATATATATTTATTTATTTAAATGAAAAAGCAGATCCCATATGGCGCTTTAGTTCATTTATGTGGGAAACTTTGAATCTAAATACATCTCAGTGGAATTATGAACATTTACACATTGAAAATGGTCCCATTCGCCTCTACTTACAATGAGAAACTTTATTATATTTGACAAAGATAAAGAAAAAAAAGTGATAGGGATGCTTTGTTCATTTTTCTGGTGTTAAAGAGAATGCATATATAATCACTCCATTTTGTTAAATAATTAATCTTAATTTAAAATTTAAATTTATTATTAAATAATATATTAAAAGTTACATCATTAATCTATATGTTTAATATGTAGAACCTCAACCTGATTAAAATATTTTTAAGTATTTTGATAGAAAGCACCTAAAAACTAATAACATAAATATACTAGAAAATAGAAATCAGTGCATTTCTTGTCATGATATGGTTGATGCCTTTTTCCGAGAACATAATTTAAAATTTATATGGATTAATTATTTAATTAAGGAAAGTTGATCAGCTAGTCGGTCGATGTGAATATCTTGATTCATGCGCTCAACAGAACTAATTAATGATTTTGCCTGTAATCTTAGGCAACGCAAACAGCTAGATTGAACCTAATTATTCGAAATAATAGAGGGATATATACAAGATTATTTAGCCATCTCTCGAATTAATATATTCGACAATCGGACTTGCTGCCACTTAACTGTGTCTATTTGCCTTTTTTTTTTTTTAAAGTGGGTTACACAATAATCAATAATACTTTAAAAACATTGAATTTTCCTGTATGAATTATAAATTTATGATGGGTTTTCTGTGCTAAAGAATTGAGAATCATACAGAATATAATTTCTTATTTAATTGCCACTATATATATCATAGTTTTTTTTTTGTTATTTTAAATAATTATTTTATTTTTCCTGTTTAAGAGAGAACAGAGATTTACTGGAAGTAAAAGGATGATGAAATTGACAAATATGAAAGGAATAAATAATTCGAGGTGTGTTTCACATATGCCTGGAAATATGCAAGTTGTTATGCAGCTAATAAAGTTATTGAAGGAGTCATTTTCATTTTTCTCAAAAATTGACCTCTTAATCTCTTAGTTAGTGGTTGACTTAATTTGTTTAATTTATTTTATCATGAATAATGCAAAAGGGTATATTAAAAAATAATTAAAATGAAATCCTATTGAAATATTTCAATGTGCAATTAATCACCAAGTGATTCTTTATTAGTCAATGGATAACCCCCATTTAAGGGTTCGACCATATTACTGGCTATAAAATTTTATAATGTAATCTTAAATTACTAATATTCATCAGTGAAATTTATTACAGGTAGAAAAATAGCCATTCATGTAATGATGAATCTATGTGTAAAGTGTAAAGCGTAAAAGAGCAAAGTATATCCAAAGTAATCCTAATCCTAATCAATAATTAATTATATTAGTCAATTAAGTCTAATCCCCTCTTTCCAATTAAATAACTTTTTTTTTCATGTCAATTGTATTTTTATGTTCAATAATATTTTATGAATCAAATTCATCTAGGTTAAAAGTATTTTAGACATTAATTATATTTAAAAAATAATTATTTTAACTTTATAAATTTTAAAAAATAATAAATGCATTAATTTAGAATTTAATGACTAATTAATTCTTATTTATTTAAAATAATTTATTAAACCAATTATTATATTTATCAATTTCCAAGCAACTTTAATAATTAATTAGAAGCATAGTTAAAATAGTACACGTAATAAAATTAATATTATGTTTAAATTATTAGAAGTTTTTCCTTTTAACCCAATTATAAAGAAAAAAAAAAAGAAAACACTTAAAAAGTATTAGTTAATGGGCAATATTATTATATTAACTTTATTAATTGGACCTAAAATTTTCTATTTATATCATTATATTTTTAAACTTTATTTTATCTCGATAAAATTTTTAATTTTAATTTTCTTTCATTAAAATTATTAGCTCCATTTTTCTGCTAAAAATAATTATATGGACTCTACATGGCACTACTTGAAACTATATATAAAAAATACTAAATCTCATATAATTTTTCCATATTCAAATAAATTTCTCCCATGTGCATTTGGAAAAATAACATGATTTTTTTTGGATTTATAGTTTTACATAAAATCACATGGAGTTCACGTAATCATTTTTGGCCAATAATCATAATAAAAATTTCAATGAAAGGGAGATTAAAGTTTAGAGATTTTATAGAAAAAAAATAAAATTGAAAATATTTATGGTATAAAAAAATTTAAGAGATGACTATTGAAATTAACTAAGTATTTTTTTGGCAAAATAGTACAATAGATAAGTTATTAATTTATTAACACTCTAAATTTCAATTAATTTGTTATTTGATTTTTTTATCTCTTAATATTACATCTACAACAGCGAAAAAAAAAAACCATGGTAGACGCAATATATGTCACCTAAAAATATATATTTTTAAAAATATTTTAATTTTTTTTAGATATTTTAAAAAAATCTCTTGTAACATATAAACATATGAGTAAGAATAATAATGGGTACGACACTCGCAAAATTTGTTATATTCCAAATCTAAACATGTTTAAATTTAAATTATCTATATCCATCGTAAACCTATTTTAGTTTATATTTTACTACTTGCTTCTATTTCAAACTTATTTAATATTACTCGTTTATTATCTCATACCCATTTAAACAAATATTCAAAAATATTATGAAATTAAAATTATAAAATTATAAATTTTTTAATTAAATAATTATAAATAAAAATTTAATACTAATATAATTTTATTAAAATAAATTTATATTACATAATTCTATAAATAAAATAAAATATGATAAATATATAATTAAAATTTAATTAAATACAACTATACATATAACCGGACTCGAATAGTAAATACGCAAAAATATATATTCGAATTCGATCCGAACTAATAATGAATAGTAAATTTATTCAAACTCATTTATAAATTATTCATACTATATATAAAATGATCAAGTGAGACAAAATTATAAATATTCATTTGTCTTATTAAATAAATTTTACCTGCTTTGTTTTTTATAAGGCTTTGTGAGACGAGCAAGTGATCATCTCTAATCTCATGAGAAATTTTTCATTGAAAAACAAAAAATAGAATTTAATTTAAGTTATTTTATGCCTTAATTTTAATATGATTTTTTAAATAAATTGATACATATTTTTTATGCCATTAATTTTGTGATGAAGTTAGAATAACAATGAGACGAGAATGAAAAATAAAAATAATAAAATTACATCTAATAAAAAAATTAAAAATTGATTAGACACGTACGATTAACTTTTTGGTTTAGTAATAGACTAATAGTGAAGCCATTTATTACAAGATTTACATATCTTGAACTCATATGGTAAGAGAAATTGAAAAAAAAAAACTATAAGATAATCTAAGGAAAATATTGTAAAATAAAAAATGAGGAGTTAAATATTTATTGAACACAATATATACCTTTGAATTCTTTTTGTTATTTTCTTATCTTGAATTTGATTTCGTCTTTGTTGTATATACTCACACTTGAAAAAGAACATCAAATGGATAAAAGCTAAATAAAAACGTTTAAAAGAAAAAAAAAATATTTCATATCATAATTTTTTTAAGATGATGATGCCACGTAAAGTCCAAATATATATATATTTTTTTTCCGCTCTTCTAAGTATTAAAGTATTTTCACTAATTTTAAATGAAGTATGCGAAAATTATAATTTTTTTATATATATTCTCACAAAGTGCCACATGCGATTATTTTTGCTAAAAAATGGAGTTGGTAATTTTAATGAAAGAAAATTAAAATTAAAAATTTTATTTGGATAAAATAAAGTTTGAAAATATTATTGGTATGAAAAAATTAAAAAGATTGATAAAATTAATTTAATAATATTGTCTTTTAACTAATATTTTTAAGTTTTTTTTTAATTCAGTTAAAAGAAAAAATTCTAATAATTTAAACACAATAATAATTTTAATACATTCATTATTTTAATTATCTTTTCAACTATCTTAATTAATTTGCATTAAAATAACCAGTTTGAATTAATTTGATATTTATGTTTTCAATTAATTATTAAAGATGCTTGGAAATTGGTAAATACAATTAATAGCTAATTTAATAAACTATCTTTAATAAATAAGAGTTGATTAATTAGTCATTAAAAGTCTCTATCTATTTTTTTTGTAAATTATATAAGATTAAAATAATTATTTTTTTAATACAATTAATACATAAAATTTTTTTAATAATTAACTATACTCTTTTAGGTTTACTATCTTGATAATGCTGCATAATTTATACATGGAAATGCAAATGCAACAAACAGAAAAAAAAAAAAAAAGATATTCACAAAAGTGTGATGTAACAGATTAACAGTTGTTAAATAATTATTCATTTATTTTGTTACAAAATGGGGGCCAAACAACCAAAGCAAGTATATAGAAACATTGGGGCCCAATAGATGGATCATGAAGGCTAATTGTTTGGGCTTTCTTTCCCTTTTACACTGCGATCCAATTGTATGCTGGTATGGATCTTTATACAGGTGGGTTATCATTAGCCCAATAGCTAATACGGCTCTGCATACAAAAAATTAAAATTAATATTTTAACAGCTCATTACTGTTTTTTTGATAAATATATATATATATATATATAAATATCAAATTGAAAAGAAACAAATGATATTATAAGAAAATTCATGAATAAAGACCACATTCTTGCTATATACCAAAGTTTTGATATAAACATATAATTAATAAAGACAAATAAAAAACAAAATATATGGATATGTATTAAAGTAGTGTTAATCAAGCTCTTTTTTCTTTCTTTTTTTTTTAAAAAATAATTATTCTTCTATTCTATGCTAAAAATTTGCAATCCTTTTCAATAGTAATCACTTCTTTTTGTATTAATTAATTTTTCAGAATGTCTTATAAAATTTAAAAGTGTCACTAAAAAATATATTTTTTAAAAGGGTAACTAAATTTAAAATTCTCAGAATTAGATTGCATTATTTTAATAATTAAAAAAATAATATTTTTGAATCTAAAAAAATAAAATATGAACATTCGCTTTTGAAATAAATTTATTGTGCTGCTATATTATAACGTCTTAGAATTTAATAAACTTTAATTTAATATCGGCGGAAGTCTTTTTTTTTTTTAAATTATGAATTTAAATATGAATCAAAATTTAATTAAAAGAAAAAAATATTTGAAGTAAACATTTGATGGTGTATAGTATAAGCTAAAAAGTGTTATTTATTTTGAAATTTGATTGGGAAAATTCTCAGCATGCAAACAAGTTGAAATTAGACAAAAGCAAACGTGTCAAAAAAACAGAGACACATAGTTGCATGCAACCCTTGCATGACAATCTCCTTAACACGTGCCCTTTCTTTCTAAAATACGTGCCATCAAACCTTTTCTTCTTATATATCTCACCCTCTCTAAACCTCAAGCCTGCATCACCATATATATCAATATATTAAGGCATCAATCAATGGCGGATCAGCAATTGTCGCAGCAAGCAACTGCCCAACAACCACGCTCTCGCCAGGTAGTCAAGGCAGCAACTGCCGTCACTGCTGGTGGTTCCCTTCTAGTCCTCTCTGGTTTAACTCTCACTGGGACTGTCATCGGACTCACTATAGCCACTCCTTTGTTCGTTATTTTCAGTCCTGTTCTTGTTCCTGCTGTGATTACAGTCTCTCTCATAGTCACTGGCTTCTTGGCCTCTGGTGGTTTCGGCGTCGCAGCAATCTCCGTCCTCTCATGGATCTACAGGTAACTTTTCTTAGTTCATTTTTTTAAAAAAAAATTAGGGGCTATGTAAAAGACAATGAATAAAAAACAAGGCATTAAAATTCATATGAGTTTTATATTTTATTGTTTTGAATAGCTTTGTTAAAGAAAGTGGGTAAAGAAGAAAAAGAAATTACGAATTGCGGAGTGGTTGATTCCGGGAATGAGAATAAATATAGGGATGGCAGTCGCTCTGAAAATTTTCAAAGAACTTTCCATTTTCGGAAAAAAAAATGCTTGCATTTCTTCTTAAAATTTTTACGTTGTCTCTTAAAAATTAAAAATAATTGCAGGTATGTGACGGGGAAGCAACCACCAGGAGCAGAAAGTCTGGACCAGGCACGCATGAAGCTGGCAGGAAAGGCACGGGAAATGAAGGACAGGGCTGAGCAGTTAGGGCAGCATGTAACAGGCCAACATACTTGAGAAGTCCTTTTGATGGCTTTGATATCTCAATATATAAATATAATGGCTTTGATATCTGCATGTCTTCAATTTATATTTGGAAGGCCATTGCTTTTGTCTCCAGTGTTATCTTTTTTTTTTGTGTTGTATCTTTTTTTTTAACGGGATCTTTTGTGAGTTCTTTTTGAAATTAAATAATTTCTTTGTATGTTAAACTTAATCTTTACTTGTAACTAAGTCTCATTTTATTTTATTGCTGTTTAATTAATTAGTTAATTCGGTATGGATGATTTGGGCTATATATGTGTAGGTTTTAGGACTGCCATAAAATCTTAGCTGACAAAACCAATAAATTATGTTAAATAATTATTAAATAGATTATGGATATACATTATGATTAATTACTACTAGAGAATTGTCTTTTAGAATTGGCGTATGGTTTGTGATAAATATTAAAGAATCGTCTAATATTATTTTTTTTCCAGTCTCAATTTTTCTTTAAAATCTTGAAGCAAGCGTATGTATTTAGGTTTTTTATTTTAACTTGAACACAATTATTAATCGCGGTAATTTTTTTAACCTAAACACAATGAATATTGAAATTTAGAAACAATATAAAGAAGAAATCACTGTTAATGAAAAATCATAACCCATTGAACTTCTATTCTAAATCCACAAGTACCGTAGGAATCTATATACAAGTTCTCCGAAATCAAAATCCACGAGTTCGTCCCTTTTTTTAAAAAAAATTTAGGTTTATTTATTTTGTTGTTTTTTACTATTGAAATTCATGTGTATATGGAGTGCCAATTTTTTTTTTTTCAAATTGAAATTTTAAATTGAAAAGTGATCAATGTTGAAAAAACAGAATGTGATACATAATCTTCAATCTCAACATTCTGTTTTTTCACAAAAAAATTACTTGAAATTGATTTATAAATTTTATGGGTTATTAATTTGATCATTATGTTTTTTTTATTCTTCATTTTTGTGAAAAAAACAGAATGTTGAGATTGAAGATTGATCGTAGGAATAATTATTTGTGAAGTTTGAACTTCAAAAGAAATATTTTTTCAGTTCTTATCACTAGTTGAACATTTTCTATTACTAAATACCATTTCTAGTTTGTTATTATTCTCTGTAAACTGTAAGCATTATTATTTACTTTTGAGTAATTAATAACAATATTCGGTTGAATTAATTGATGCTTATGTTACATTGAATTATATATTTAGTTTAGTTTTAAAACCTTTATGAATATTTTAGTTCTTATATTCTTTGATTAAAATAGTTTATTATATTTAAGTTGTCATAAAAAATAATATTTCATTATATATAGAAATGTCAGTAAAATTAAAACCTAATAGATACTGTTCTTATAAAGTTTGAAGGACTGAAATATTTGTTTCAAAATATGTTTATTAAAGATAAATATGTTTTTTTATTTTTATTTTTTGTAAAAATAGATAAAAAAGGAAACAAAAACTAATGCTGAAGGATATCAAACGCAAATTTATTTCTCTGGTGATTTTTAAAAAAAGTATAATATAGGACATTGTTTTGCCACTTTAAGTTATTGCCAAAGGTAATTAATTTTGGTTTTAAAGATCAAATTAAGGGTAAAAATTTAATAAGTGATAAATATGTGAATAATTATTTTGAGATACAATAATATTTTTTTTTATTTTAACTGTTGAATATCTTATAATTTAGAAATTGCAATTTGAATGTTTCGGTAGACTTATTAATATTCCATATTCATAATTCTTAACTCGAAATCAGAAATCAAAACAACAACAGTATTTTTTACCCCTGTGCAATAGCCCCCAAATCACACAAAAAATAAACCAACCTAGGTTATCTGATGGACTCAAACTGAGGCAACAAATAGTCTTATTTTGGGAGATTCGAATCTATGACCACATGGTCTTAGGGCTTGGCTATTTACCATCTCATTTTAGGGTTTTTTCCTAATTTTTTTTTATTCACGAGACTCAAACTTGAGACCTTGCTAAGATGCTCCTATTACATTCGTAGTCTTTAAAAAATGAGAACCAACTATGTAGTATCTATATTGAGAATTTAAATACTATATACGTTATTAATTCGATATTTTGTAGGAGTTACCTGTAATAATAAAATTATAAAATGAATCTGTTTATCATAAAAAGATTCGTTGTTTCTGATTCTGTTTCATTTTTAGGGTGACTCAATAATTTTAAAGGCCTTACGTCAAATCAAAATATAAGATCTTTTAATTTTTTTAAATAAAATTAATAAAAAAAATATTTTTTTTTCTTTTTTATAAATTTTGAATAATCAAATTCATATTTTCTAGTTGATATATTTAAATTTTAAATATATAAAATAATTATAAATTATCAAATAATTATAATTTAATAATATTAAGAGAGATTCATGCATAAAAAATATATTATAAAATAATTACTTCTATTATTTCAAAATTTTGGGGGCTTTGCCTTGCTTGAGGCTTGAGCCCTGTTCACCTTAATTATTATTTAAACAAGTAAAAGTTATCTTAATCCGAGTGAAAATGCCTTAAATCTTTAGATTTAGATATTACTTCGGTTATCTTTAATTATTTTAAAATTACAGCAATATATTATTTTTTTATAATTTCTTTCTATTAAAAAATTAGATTAAGAATTGATTCATGCACAATACACTTTATTTTTTAATTAAAATAATTTAATCAATTCCAACAAAATTTATTTTTTGATTTGAAACTTGTTTGAATTAGATCATTTTATTTCTATTTCGATATCGAAAATATATTTATGAAGTTATTATAACTCATTGGTAAGGGGTGCCAACCAATTAATGTTGGTAGAAACAACAGTACTTTAATATGCTGATACATTGTCATTTTGTTGTATCGATAAGTGTATTAACTGATGCTTCAACGTCTACAAACTTCGACGAAATTGATGTGTAAATTTCTCACCCAGTTGGTGGCAAATGAACTGATGGGCTAATTGAGCACGCGTCATAGTGCATGCCACCTGTTTTAATCTTTCAGATTGGTACGATCGAGTTCGTTCATATCTATCTACGGCTTCTTTTTTTTTTTTTTGTTATTATTTATAGGTATCGTAATCGATATGGGTATAGATTGGTTCATTGGTTGATATCTAAGCTTTTTGTTTATAATATAAGGTTCACTGGTTAGTTAATTCTCAAGTTAATTTTGATGCATTTGATGCATCTAGCCAATTGTGTAAATGTCATAATTTTAAATATTAGTTTTTTTGGGAAATGATATAATATATAATGACATGCAGCACATTTTGATTAATTGATAGATGAATTAAAATAAAATAACTTTTTTTAAACGATAGATAAAAAATAAAAATTAAAGCAAGATTTTGTACCAGAGCCATTTATGTCTTCAGTTAAATATCAGTTTCTTAATGGTTTTCTGGCGTTCTAGTCGCTGTTCATCAAATATTCAGAGGCATGATGAACCTGAGAAAGTGAGAATTAAGTTAACTGGTGAGATTCATATTTGGCCGGAGCTATATATATTGTTCTTAATTTAAATTAATTAACTTGCAATTTCCGTAAAATTACATAACAATAATCTGTCCGGTAATTTCTTAATTAAGATCAAATCTCAATTTTTATTTACTTAACAAAGCCCATTTTTTCAGTTTCTAGTTCATTAACGTAAGTTTTGCATGTACACATGAGATTAAGGCAATAATTTAGCCGAGTTGAGCTGATTCTGCACGACAATAAAAAGTTGAGTTCGAGTACAAATTTGAACTAAGCCCTAATTATATTGGTCCAATTTATATATCATATATCTTGAGTTTGGACTCGAACTTATTTAATTGAGTTTAACAAGTTCAATGAGCATATTTTAATTTTTAATTTTTATTTATCTTTTTTATCTTTTTAAAGTAAAAATATTAAAATAAATATTTTTATAAATGAAAAGCTCAAACTTGAGCAGAAACGAATTTTTATTCTGCTTAAAATAGATAATATATATGGAGTTAAAAGGAGCCTAACACTACTTTGATATGAGATGATAAGTGTCTTTTTTCTCAAATGAGAGGTCTTGAGTTCAAACATTTGATATGAAACACTTTTAATAAAATTTAAGAGTAAATGCTTTACTCCATCTAGATCTTTGGATACTAAATATTTAAAATAAAAAAAAGAGCTTGACATCACACATACAAGCACATATTAATTAATTAAAGTATCTTATATTTTTTAATTGAGTGTATAAAATAAAAATATATCATTAAATAAAACAAACAAACATGATAAGTTTGATTACTAATATTTTCCCTTTCTGAGTTTGATTCTCCATGCATTACCAACCATTTGAACAATTACTGGAGCACGGAATGGAATTAGGTCCAAGCCCACTATTCCTCTCAGCAGAAAAATCAATATGTCAATATTTTACCAAATTGCAATATAAATTCTAAAAGTTGAGTTTTATTTGGATCATCTTGGCACGGATGCAAGCTTGGGTTTTCTTTAGAGTAAAATTTATTAAAAAAATATATAAATTTAGTCGGATAATTTCTAATTAATATTACATTATTTTCACAATTTGTAATGTCTGTATCCTAATCTAGTTTTAAATATTATTTTTACAACTAAAAATTGTATATGATCAAAACATGAAGTGGGGATTAATTATTGAAATACAAGTTAAAATTTTAAGCATAAAATATTTAAGGTAATTAATTAGCTGTATATTAAGCAAAGTAACTCAATCTCAAACTTAAATATGTACAATTATTACCTAAAAAGATCAAATTGATTAATCCCCTAAAATTAAGATTATATATATGTAAGTATAATGGAAAAGCAATCAATTAAAACAAATATGATGAATTATATTAATTAAGTATTTGCATATAAAAGCAAACCTATAACATTATTGGGAAAAACAATCAATTAAAAGAAATGTCTATGTGATCAGGAATTAACTAATAATTAATTTAGAGATATTGATGTGATTATGTTTTTTTTTCTTCTTTTTTTATGCTTCAAATTTTGGACGAAAGGAAAAAAAGAAAAGAACTATAATAGTAAAAGAAGGTCAACAATAAATAATATTATTCGTATTATATTATATTTAACAGTGCCGTACTCAAGTATTATGTAAACATCTAATTAATGGCACTGATACACAATAAAATAAAAATAAAATAACTCATTTCAACTTACTTAACATTCGCATTAATTAATTAATTAACAAGCAAATGAAAACTAACTTAAGATAAAAATATATACAAAACAAAATTAATAGTTTTAATTAAAAATGCTAATAATTAATCATTTCACCAACTCAGAAATCCAATCGAGATGAGGCAATTCAGTTTCCGATTCATCAAGTCCACCAATTTTCTTCTGCTCATTCAAAATCCTCAAATTCTTCAAACTATTCAACAGCTCTGCAACCCCTTCAAAACTATCCATGATCTTGACAGTTGATGACGTGGAACCGTCATCACTGCTCGATCCAATCCTTAACATCCCATCTAAACCGTTCATTCGAGCTTTATAAACAAAATGGCAGCCGTATTTTTTCTCGGATCGGAGCTGATCCGGCGTATGAGCAAAAAAGCAAACCTTACGTTGGCAAAAACGCCCTGCATTGCATGCACGTGTACGGTAACGGGCAGGGTGTAGCCAATACTCAAAAACTCCGTGTGCGTATTCGCACGTGTCACCTTTATGGCATTTGCCGTTGCGAAAGCTAGGACAAGCGATGGCGACGTAAGGGACTCTGCGGGGATCACGTCGGGTGGCTTTCTCTCCGCGGTGAGCATATGGACAATCAGTCCAGTCGTGGCTGCGAGTTCTGGTGCACCGCTTGATCTTGTAAGCGTACATACGAAATTCATCAGAGCCGTAGATTGCTTCGTGAATGCTATTGTATTGAGCCGGGCTTAGGTTTAATCCAGAAAATGCATAATCACCAAAATCGTAGAATTTATTGTAATCAGTAGGGTTGACTCCCGTCAACATTCTCAACGTTTAATAAATCTGAAAATTAAGGGATTAAAACAGTATTAATATATACACTATACAATCAAGAAATGAAGAAAAATCTTTAAGAAATTATAGATGTTTTGAGCTTGAATCACTTCATCGCAGATCAAAAGTTTATATAATTACAAGGAAAAAGAAGAAAAACAGGAAGAAAAAGAATATTCAACATTTACATATATAATAAGAAAGAAAGAAGAATGGGTGGTTTCAAGTTTTGAAGTAATAGCAGTACTGAAAGAAGAAGGTGGCATTTATAGAGAGAGAGAGAGAGAGAGCTAAATAATGAAGAAGTGAAGTGAGGGTGTTGAGTTAAAAGCTAGCCATCGCGAGTTACATTTAAACTTCACTTCTGACCTTTCATCTAACGGCAACGGACGTTCTGTACGTAGGCCATAGGGCTTCTCTCAATTTATAGCCACAGGGTGTTACCACTGTCAGACTGTTGTAATTACTTAGCAATGCCCTAATTTCATTAACAGAAACCCATTCTCCCTCTGTCTACAACCTGTTTGTCCCTTTTTTTTTTCTTTTTCCATTAATTCTTTTTTTCTTTACCATTCTTTTTTTTTTCTTTTTAATCAAACCAATGTATGTGATGGAGTTTCATTATTTTTTTTGTCTCATAATCATACATTAACAGTAAATATAATATTGTTTGTTTTATTTTAGCAATGAGCTTTTTATCTAATGATATTAAAATTATTTTTAAGAAAAACAAAGTACTGAGTTTCATTGCTAATTATCTAAACCAAATTAGCTAAAAAATATTTTATTTTATTTTATTTTAAGGACAAGAAAAATTTATTAACAGCTCGATCTATTTGTTTCACAAAATTAATTTTTTTTTGAAAATATTTTTCAAATAATTAGTTTTCGTTATAGTTTCAAACTTTGTTAAAAATGTTAAAAAATTTAATTTATAAGAATATATATATATATACATATATATATATATATATATTTAAACGAATAACAATTTTAGAATTTTTTTAACTAAATATGAAAAAAAATTATATAAGAATAAAAAATTTGACAATGGACGGTACTCGATGGCGGTTCTTGGTTGTCACTGGAGACTGATAGTCTGATAGTAATTATATGTGATCTTTTATAGCAAATTATATCGATAATTGGCAAATTTTAATTTTAATTTATATTTATATTATAATAAATTTATAAAATTTAGGAAAAGAATAATTTTATATTTAAAAAATAAATTATTTTCTTTAAAAATGATTTAATTTTTTACTGAAAAAAATATTTTTCTATTAATTAATTTGCTGAAGTGTTCCAAACTGTCACAAAATGCAAAAATACAAAGGGAGCCTAAATTTTAAAAACATGATATAAATATGGCAGAGGGAGGAAGAGGAGTAGTGCATAGCTAAACACACGTGAAGGGGATTAGTGGCAGAATTTATATTTGGGACAAGGTGAGATGCTTTATTATGCGTTTTCTTATTGCTACGTTGGCAATTAATGAAATAATTTAATTAATAGATATTTTTTATATAGTAAAATACAAATATAAAGAAAATAGAAAAAGAAAGAGAAATATAAGAAATTTGATTATTTTGAATTATAACTCATATACTATTCATAATAAGTAGTCATTATATAATAATATATAATTAATCATATAAATTAAATTAAATTAATAATAATTTGGATATAATAAAATTAATTATAATTTTAATATGATAAAATTAAAGTCATAGGCATGTCCCTAATAATATTGTTTTTATTTTATAGATTCAGTTGATGCTGAGGCACTTTTAAAAAATTGTGATTCAGCGAGATACAATATTTGTTGGCAGTTGTCAATAAATTTTTTTTATATACTTATCCGGTATTAAAGGCTTCATCCTGATTAATCCGAATTCGACTTGTGTCGCATATCTAATAATGATGAGTGAGTCTTTCAACGGAGATAACTATATATACAGGGCTATGAGTTCAAGACTCAAATTCGCGATCTGCTTAAGTGATATTGAGCTGTTTATCACTTGGACCAATATTTGAATAATGAGGAAATAATCCTAGAAATAAATTTATAAATTATAAATTAAAATAACTAGGGTCATACGGCGGGTTAACTTGGAAAATTTTGGCAACGGAAAATTTCGTTGCTAAAAATAACTTATGATAGAATATATGTGGGCAAAAAAACATAACAAACTTTCTCTTTTTCCCTTTTTAACGTCAAATTCCTATATTTATAGTACTCCAGAAAACAATAGTTCACTAAAAATAGCGTGAAAATACAAAAGGTATTAATTTAAATCTCGAATTTATTAGTTTATTGTAGTTGTTTAATGACAGGTTATATATAGTGAAGAACATGCATTATATACATAAAATTCAGAACACGTAGTTATAGTTGTACTTAAAACTAGTAAACATTTGCCAAAAGGAGAGAGCTACAAATGTCATGGTGACTCTTATTTATATGCCATTTGACACTTCGAAAACAGACACTCTGTGTTAATCTTCCCGGCTAAATAAAAACCTTAGAGAACTCGGTAAACAATATATATTTTACTCTCAGGATTGCTTTTTCAATTATAGTATTCATAAATTGTTTGTCAATCAGACGGTTTGAGATTAAACAATAATAATTTATAGATTTCTTTGTAATCAGAATTTTAACTTTTACCCATATTTATTTTATGGGTTGTTATGATTTTATAAGGTATAATATAATTTTATTTTTTGTCTATTTTTATAAAAGTGGGTATTTTTAAAATTATTTTTATTTTTTTAAGAAACTCCTAGTTTTTTATGATAATTGTATAATTTAAAAATCATATGTTTTTAAACCACTAATTTAATGGTTTTCCATTATTTGAAAATTTTTTCATTTTAAAAACACTCTCGATAAATTTTTTGAATACCATATATGTACTTATAAAATAGTATCAAATAAATAAATGTACCATATATGTATTTATTTTTATAATCTATTAAATTTTGATGAAATAGTATCAAATCAAATAAAAAAATTTTAATTTTAGTGTACTATAACATTTTTCAAACATAATAAATAATATTTATAATAATATATTATACAATGTCACTGTATCATATATTATTAAATTATATTAATCGTCGTCCAAATAAGATATTTATTGAAGTAATATTTCACCAGGATAATTTAATATTTTAGGTCAGTTATATATTCTATATCAATTTTTTTTAAAAGGCGAATATAACAAAATGAGAAGAAATTCAAGATGAATCCAACTCATATAACACAAAAATATTATTATCATTTTTAGAAGTCATAAAAAATTAAAAATTAAAAAAGAACAACATTGATTTTGCAAAAACTAAAACACACGGAGAAATCAAAGGGGCTTTTTTTTTTTCTGTTGGATATGCTAATGGGGTCCATTTCTTCCGTAAAAAACTTATTCCTCAAAACGTGGCACGATAATAACCTCAGATCATTTGACTTTATGAAATGGGGCCCAAAGTGACAGAGGACATGAAAAAACAAAGGCAGTTACGTTTTCGTTTCTTGATTTTTTATAAAATACAAGGGCAAAATAGCATGCAAAGGACCACGTGGCCAATGTCAAGTGAATAGAGACAAAAGAAAGTTTTGTAAATTTGTAAGGAAGCGAAACGAACTCGACGAGGACCGAAAAGAGCCAAGGGGGGCAAAGACGTCCATAAATTGAGCTTTGCGTTGTTTGATATGGTTTTTTGGCGACAAAACGATAAAACTAACTTCACCTGGATCGCCGAAATTACGAAAATTACATTAGTGGTCACCAGGTTCTATATTTAAATTCATTAGTATAATTTCAATTTGTTATTTTTGGTCATTACACATAAATATTGGCAATTGGCAATCACAGCCCACTTTGATCACCATGAGGCTCAAAGAGAAAACCCTCATTTATTCGCATGTTAAACATCAATAAGTATTTCAGATTGCTGAAATTATTTTCTAATTTGCTTCGACACTTCAATTATCACAGCAGATATTCCAAATTTTCAAATTTATATTCTATAGTTATGGTGATAGTTAACATTTCACATTCAAGTGAAAACTAAGAAAATTATCATTCAATGCAACATTTTTTCTGCCTTAATAGAAAGAAGCAGAATGGGCGGGCAAAACATGTCTTGTCTAGTAATGTTACAGTACATTGGGTGTTCAATCCCCTTCCAAGGTTCTAATGCAAGTTCCTTTGTTCTAATAGTAATAATAATAATAAAAGGATCATTCTGACGCATGGATGCAATGTTGCGAATGACATTATGTCAACATATACTATATAAAAAAAAAGGAAAATCATTAATAAAGATATTTGTCAATTAAGGAGGATTAAGAGGAATGAATGATAATAATAATGAAACTTGATGGTTTAGATTTTAGTGGGATTAAATTATTTGATCAACAACAACATCAACATGGTACAACATTACAAGAAGACAAAAGGTCAGATAAGGTATCAAACCTCAGAATGAAAAGCAGGAAACCCTCAGCTTAGAACAGGATTTGCCCATGATTATCAATAAATAATAAGGGAGCTTTTTCTTCCACTTTGCTTTTTCATTAATTGACCGCCAATCAAAAAAATGAAGTCAGCTTTCTAGCATCTCACAAGATCTGGAACCTGCTTTTGGTATTCCTCTAGGATAATATTACAGTGTTCATCGTACAGGCATCCAGGAGACCATGATTCCACAGTTTTATCATAAATAATCTCCAGCACCTGTCCACCCAAAACTCAACTCTTTCATATTTTAAAAACCGAGGAGAAAGAACCATTTTAAAAATATGTAATATTTAGAATTACCAAAGTAGAGCTGGAGCTCGGACAAGATCATGCCCATGTAATCTTGAGAATCCCTCACATGCCCAAGGGATATGGCCATCTGCCAGGGCTCTGCCAGCATGATAAAACAAGACGCAAATTGGAAACCAGAAACACAAAGTAAAAAAACAATTTGCAATTAATCTATTAATTTAAATGCCTACACTAGCATGAACATGCAAACAATATATTATTTACATGTCAAAATTGGCATGAACACCGAGAACTTCTAGAAAACAAGCACGAACACTTTTTAAGTGCAATATAACTATTACGAATAATCCCACATTAATTGGGAATGAAAAATAATAAGGGCTAATATATGGTGAAGGCTGATCATCTAAGTGTCAAGTCCTAGACATTTTAATTATGATAATACCTAATATACACCAATATAACAGTGAGTGTGTATTCCTAATTTTCTCCAATAATTATTATCCTCATCCATTCATAATAATAATAAATAAGCAAGGTACCAGAGCAGAATTATGTTGGATGTCCAAATTGGGAATGAAAAAATATAAGGACTAAGGGAGTGTTTGGTTTAGCTGTTTGATGCAGCTGATAGAGGTTTGAACCCCAAACAGCAGCTGTTTGGTAATATTTGATGTTTGGTAAAATTTTAAAACAGCAGCTGATAGCTATTAGGAACCCCAAACAGCTGCTGTTTCAATAAGCTCCTACTCGGAGCTTTTTCATATCAGCTGATAGCTGATTCATATTAAGACTATATTAACCCTATTAAAATAAAATAAAAATTAATATTTATTAGATAATGATATGCTTATTGGTAATTTTACATTCAAACTGCAACATCTATTGTATTTTTACCAAACACTAACCCGAATCAGCTACCAGCTATCAGCTATCAGCAACCGCTATTAGCTACCAGCTGCTATAAACAGCTAAACCAAACAGACCCTAATATATGGTAGAGGTCTAACAACAACTTCAATCCAAAATGGAGAAACTTCTAGAGATCACATTAAATATAAAATAATCAAGTCATCATATATACACTAAGGTCAAACTAGTATGCTAGACTTTTCATCAAAAACATCCTGACGAAAGCCATACTCAAAAAGGGAGTAGCAACTGCCCTAGACACAAGTTTCAACATAAGATATTATAGAACTTTAAGGGCCCAGCAAGCACGCAATGGCAGAGAGACCAAACTAATTATGACAGTACAAAAAACATGAAGCCCAAGGTTGGGGCTCTAACTAGAGCAAAGTGTCAAAATACCATCACCTGTCCTGGTAATTGGTGTCAGGGCTTTTCTAAAGGGTGACCTGACACGGAGCTTCGCACATTGCAAGCTCTAGGGAGGTTTAGCAGTGTAAAAAATTCCCCCTGCATTGCAAGGTTATTTCAACAGCATCAAACCTATGACCTCCATCAAACAATAGACAACCTCACCATTGCTCCCACCCTCGCTAAGGGTTCAGGCTGTTCTATCAAACTAAGAATCGCAAGTGAGCATATGTCCCTGTACCACCGCACCTATCAACCAACCCCCCCAACCCAAAAGAATACACCAGACTTCCAAATCAGGTCTCATCTTAAAACCTGAAAACTGAAAAGAAGAGAGACCACAATTGGAAATGAAAAAGACAACCAATAAATGACATGGAAAAAAAAGATTACCGCTGCTTCCTCACAAAGGAGATCCATAAGTGCATCATTCAAAATCATCAAGCATCTGAACATAATAAAGCACATTACATCATCCAAGCTAATGGAGAGGGTCAATTACATATTTCAACATGTTATATTGCAGAATGCTAAACTAAAAGGAATATGTTATGCAACAATAAAGCATACCCTCCTATCTTCAAAATCTGCAACATCATCATCACCTTCATTCTCACTATCGCGATCTGACAATACTTGCTCAATTGCCATTGGCTTCAAATGCCAGCAAAAGAAAAAAGAACCAATAAATAATTAGACAACCATGTCTATGAGAATAACATCCAAAAATAAAATTGAGACTATAAAGGAAAAAATATCAAGGGCACCATAGAATATAAGCTGCAAAATCCAAGTTAAACGAAAAGAGCAAG
The DNA here is from genome assembly GCA_947685225.1 of Garcia nutans. Classification (NCBI taxonomy): domain Eukaryota; kingdom Viridiplantae; phylum Streptophyta; class Magnoliopsida; order Malpighiales; family Euphorbiaceae; genus Garcia; species Garcia nutans. The sequence continues at coordinate 7,995,909 of CANTUV010000029.1, read as the reverse complement.
ATAGTATTTTTACGATTCAAAAAATGGAAAAAAAACAGCAGTGTCTTCTTAAGTTTCAGATCCACTACTTGGCTAGAGAACTTTATTAAAACTTTACAAGTGCCATACACCTGCCTATGGCACCACACAAGTACAGTCAAATCCAAATTGAAATAACTTGCCTTCTAATTCAAGTGCAGTTTATATTTTCAAAATGCCAAATGAATGGAGGCATGCACATGCACCCGCAATCACACATGATCATCCATAAATGCAAGACATACTACAAAATAAATCTTCTCAGGTTTTAGGGCTGACGAATTACAAGAAACAGTGATATGTCAGACAACTGCCTTGTATGGATGATAAATTCAACAATTTAAACACGGATTAACAAGGAAAAAAAGAGAGAGAGAATGGAATATTGGTTAAAAGATACAAGTCATAGTTACCTTAGCTCAATGCTGAGTGAAAAAACTGCCGTTTGTGGAGGAGGGTACGGCTGGAAAAAAAATAGTACTATAGTAAAGCCATGATTTATTACAAGAAATTCAATGATCAGGTAGCAGTCAATTTCATGAGTATAATGAATAGGGAATACTTTATTTTCAGCCAACTAATACAGCCGAATGCACATGGCACATATACAATCCAGTATATGCTTTACTTCAGTGATCAGGCCTGACACAGGCAATTTTATTCCATTCTGTAAAGAATTAAAAAAGAATATGCTGAAAGAACAAAGAACTGCAAGATACTTTCTAAGGTCAGACCGCTCAATAGATAACTTTCTTGTCTTGGCAAATTGCAGCATGGCAGGAGGTGCAAAATTATTTCCAGATGCTGACTGAAAGCATTCAGGATCAGAATATACTTGTGTTGCAGAACCTGAAACCCCAACAACATCAAAGCTGGAAGGAACATGTTCCACACATACTGCAGCACCAATGCTGGCAATAGGCAAATCCTTCCCACCTGAGATACAAGCATCAGAACAAGTCATCATATGAATGCCACAAAAGAAATATGGGAAACAAATTACGTAGAAGACTCAAATAAAAATAGCGCTGAATAAAATATTTTTTGCAGAATCATTGCAACACTGTCAATCAATTTGCTGATAGGTACACATCGAAAATTTTCTTCACAGTACATGAAAAAACTTGTCAGGCAATATATAAAATGATCCACATTATTTATGCACATGAAAACACTGTTCATTCAACATTTCCTGCACAAAACAAAACCTTGCAACAAAAAAAAAAAGAGTAAGCAATGCACTCATACAGTGAGTTCAGTTTTTTCTTTTTGGTTGGGTTGAGGGATTGGGGGTGATTATGTTAATATCATCACAAAACTCTCAACCAGCCAGTTTGGCTCCAGACGAGTGATGGTTTAAAATATATTTTTGCAATTCCCTGTCTATGGTTGAAGAAAAAGATGCAGCAATTCTGACGTTGGAAATAACAGAAAAACCCACCTCTCTCCATGCTCAGTGCCAGTCAGCACTCAGGAATATGTACAATAATTGATATATGATTATTCGCAGAAAAAGATAGGTCATCTCTTCAGATAGGTTATATCTTCATGGTTTAGTTTCTTGTCCCACCTCTCCAATGCCTTTAAAATTCTAGTGCATTATATTTCATCAAATTTAACCCTCACCAAAGCAATTGAAAGAAATAAATATAGGAATATGTTAGGCATGCACAAACTCATTCTTCAAATATCGTTGAGATTAAATAGAGGAATGGCATCCATGATCCATCAGAGTTTAGAATAGGAGCAAAAGTGCATACCATCAGCCTTATCAAGAATACCGGAGGCCACATTGCGCAAGTTTGACTCAAAGATGAATGGATGTACATGCTTTGCATTTTGAACAAGGTTCTTGCGTCGTTTGTGCCTTGGTTTGTTTGAGCTAGAAATAAATAGAAAAATGCACCCATTTTAGTCCATTGCCTTATAAAAAATCTACACAAATGCCATAAAGCCAAAGCAGCTTATGAATTCAGCAAAGACAATCTATGACTTACCAAAAGAAAAATGTCTGTTGCTTTGGATCAACACCATCAGCAACAATCTGAATAAAACATATTGGCATATAAATTCCAAGCGCAACAAATAGAAAAAAGTTCATATTTTATTAGTAACAAGAGCAGACTTCCACCAGTTTATATTCAGCAGTTAGGATATAACCCTAATTTTCCCATAATCATCATTTTGCCATGTATGGATGAATATATATCAGAAATTGGCAAATGACACTCACTATATTTTTTCATTATGCAAATTGCTGTATATGGTAGACTTGCACCTACCATCTATGCCATCCACTTGAGCATCATAGATGTCTCCCTCCAAAAAATGATATAACCTCCCATACTTAATCTCCCCTTTGAAACGGAGAGCAATATGTCTGTGTGTACAAAACAATGGCAAGACAATAATTGGTACACGCATTGTATAGTTATTCATTGCTTGACAGATATTATTGGTCATAATACATTCATCCAAGACCAGACTGCGTTTTTTTGTCGTACGAGAAACTTATGATTAAAGAGGCAACCCAATTGACCTACTTATGAAAAATTTAACTAAATAGTTACATAAGTATATATAGATTGCACAACTCCATTCCTTAATGAGCTATTGTTGGTCATCACAATTGATCAAGATTAAATAAAATTTCAAGCTGCATAATATAGGGAATGATTCAGATGGTGTAGTGGTTGCACTTCTAAACAATAAAATCTACTCAAAACAAAAAGACTAGTTTTAGGTCTCAAACAGGTTCCAAAGCCGGCCCATCAGAAAATTCTCCTGTAATAATATCGGCTTAGAAAAGGAACTTGTTCACCATATGACATTTAGAATCTTTTACAAACAAAGTAACAATAGTATTACTCCAGAAGAGACAAATTCAACGAGAATGTTCTGACCTCAGATCTCCAGTTATCAGTCTTAACTGATATATATACAGCTTGAAATTCTTCAGTTACCTGTAACACATCCAAGCAATTAGTTTAATGGTCATTGTTACGAGAACATAAATGACCAGAAATTCAGCAAGATTCCTGAAGATTACCAACCCAAAATTCAAAGTTGAAGAGATCATGTGATGAAGGCAAATGATATCTTAGACCCTGGGAAAAAAAAATAGAAGCATCCCATAAAGAGTTCAGCAGAAGAAAAATGGAGGAAACAAAAGAAAGACAAGAAAAAGCATCAGGAATAAAAGTCTAGTAACTATGATTTAATTTTAGTTGTGAGGAATGAATAAAAGTACAATAACCAAGTCAAGAATGCTCCTACCCTAAAGCTCCCACATTTTACCAAGCAAAATGGGCATGAGAAGTCTTCAGTTACTGCATGTTAGAGATTCAAAGGGTCAGAGAAGGACAAGGAAAAGAATTTGCAGATAAACTCAAGAAGAACCAAAAATCAAAGACAAAAAAATGGCATTTATGTAACCATGAAACAAAATATCCAAAACCAAGGAAATAAAAGAGTTTGAAAATAAAAATTCAAACTTCTCCGAGGCTAAAGATCTGAAGTCATTCAGCTCAAGCCAAAATTTGAAAACTAATTACTTCCAGCAAAAGTTATTGCTAATGAGCCTGAGAGGAGCACATTTATCTTCAAATGATACTAGGTAAACAATAACAGACCTATTACTGAGACCAACATCCAACTCAATTTCACACTGAAGGTAACTATTCCAGGATAGATTTCAAAATCACTATTGCAAACTCAATTTACCATTCCAGCCTTCTTCTTACTAGGATTTTAAAATTTCTTGAGATCACTTAATTCTCCATTGGTAGGAGAGTTGACAGCAGCATCTATAAGGTTTCTAGTTGCTGGTCCAAAATATATTCAACCCACTACTTCGGACAGACAATTGGCAACTGAAATGATTGAATATCTCCAGTAACATTGACATCTCCACAGCCAAGCAACTTTTAGGATAAACAAATTTCTAGGCATCACATAAACAATATGATTAAGCATAATATCTTTGACGACTCTAATAGTAAAGTTTAAACATTCAATAAATATAACTAAAAAAGAAAAAAAAATCAATTAAAAGTGAGTAAAAGAGGAGAAAAATAAAATTCAGAGACATCATGACATAGAAAGAACAATCAATAGTACCTTCAGTCTTTTGCAACTTATTATTGTAATACCTATAGTTGAAAATGACATTTCCAGCCCTCAACCTAAACAATACAAGTTACGAAAATATTTATTATACATAGCTGCACAAATAAATTATCAAATCAGGAGTAACCCAAACAAACAACAATGGTGTTCCACCTCAAAGACATATTTAAACAACTATGGAAAATGAGAATTAAGATGTTCAGGGAGAACCTAGTCTATATTTCATAAATAGCACTACAAACTGCAAACAGCCTCCTTCAACCATATTACCAAACTTATATCCTTCCTATTCAGAGTACAAATTAACTTCATATTAAATAATTAATACAACAACAACAACAAAGCTTTAATCCCGAGTTAATCGGGGTCGGCTATATGGATTATTCTTTTCCACTCTGTTCGATTTAGGTCTATCTCTTCTGATAAATATAGAGTAGAAAGATCATTTTGGATCACTCGTTTCCAAGTCAGTTTAGGCCTACCCTTACCTCTTTTAGCTATTTCTACTATAATTTGTTCACTTTTTCTAACTGGAACATCACTAGGTCTACATTTCACATGTTCAAACCATCTTAATCTATGTTCTTTTATATTATCCTCAATAGGTGCTACCCCTATTTTTTCTCTAATGCACTCATTACAGAGTGCAAAAAGAATTACAAATGGACAGGGTTCCTCCATACACAAAAACTAACTGTTGATAACACAAAAATAAAAGAACCAAAACTTGTTCACTGCTACAAACATGAAAAGTAATAAGTAAATTATTATCACCACCCTGAAGTTTGACCTAATACACTAGTTAGTCCCTGCAAGCCATCAAATAGGAGAACTTAATGCAGTAACAAATGAGTCCTGCATCAACATTATCAATGCACAATGAGACAAATCATGCTAAAGCAGCAAAAAAATATATGTTACTTATTCCAAGACATCAAGAATGGGGCTAGAAAGAAAGAATGAAGTGAAAGGGTTGAAATGGAGGAGGATAAAAGTGAAATTATGATAGATTAATGCCTACCTTATAATATGTGATAATGACGAAGAAAAAATGTTGCCACATGTGTATGAGTGATAAGGAGATTTTTCCTTAGCCCCAACCTCTTCTGCAGAAATGTTAACTTGAATGTGTTTGGCTATATTCTTCGGAAACCCAGATAACCAAAAAGTGGCAATCTGTCAGTAAGTTCATCCAGCAAAATATGTGGAGAAAAAAGAAAGAAATTCAAACTCAAAATGAAGACTTTGAGGAAAGAACAAACCACAGTTTCAGAATTATATGGAATTTGAATTGAAAGGTATTTGTGCTCATTCAAACAACTTAACTGCAGAAGGGAAACAAAAAGGTACTTACAAAATGTCAGAAACATATCTTTTCAACCCTGTAAGATAAAAAATTGCATAATAATGAACAAAAAATCTAAAAAATTGCATAATAATGAACAAAAAATCTCTCCCCAGTTCAAATATCTCAGGTTAAGTGAATGATATTAATGAAACAACTTCTGTAAAACTTTCAAGTCAAAGTAAAAGAATTTGAGAAAGTGATGCAAGTACACGAGAAGTTAGTCGCAGATCCAGCAGAGACCAGATTCCTAGTCAGAATAATGAACTGATCTTGATACCCATTCTCAGCTCTTTCAACAATCATTCATGTAAGAGAAACATCTATTTTGATGAACAAGCAAATAGCGACCTCGACTTTTGGGCATTATTTGTGTGAAGCTTCTGGGGAAGTGTCTTGTGTAAGAAAATTTAGTTTGTTCTGTCCCAGCCAAGGTGGTTAATTGATGTACTACAAGTAACTCCAAAGGGATGATGGCACCAGTCACATGCATTGTGATGTAGAGTGGTCTGAGAATATTATCTGCACCTTACAGAAGATATATGTAGCTAGACAAAAAGGTTTAAACTGAGTGGTCCTTGGTGTCAGTGTTGTGAGAGGAAAATGATTGCATAAAACTATAAGCCATTAACTGAAGCATGCTCTCTCACATCCCTAGTTCATCATCAATTTCTGGATGACTAGAATTTGGTTAGTCATTTTTTGTTCCCCTTGCTTTCTCTAGGATCCACCATTATACACTAGCATGCCCTATATTAACTCCTATCACAATTGCCCAGCTTAACCAAGATTATAGCCATTCAATCAAGAAAATTTTTATTGTTAATGATGTAACTTGGTCAAAAAAATCCCTTTAGCACCATCAAATATATTCTTTGTAGCACGTACATTTACTCTACTTTTCATCCAGGATCCCAGGCTGGGAAAACTAATTAATTATTTAGCGCTGCCACCACTTGGCATGAGTAAAATAGGGAACAGGAAACAAAAAGAATAATTAATCAAGAGCTATGAAGTGACACACCTTCAAGAAACATGATTTCATGTCAACCTGTGATGTTACCTCCACTCTTTGTCCCAAATTCAAGTTCGGTGACTTCTCCCATGACATATAGAGTGATTCCAGTGGTATTGTGCCCAATAGGCAACATCCTCCAAAATTTTCTGTGATGTGAAATTCAATTAAGAACAGGGGAATAAGTTGGATATTTAAAAGAAAATTTTAAAATAGCAATTCCTCAAGAAAAGGTGCACAAATCAAACTTAGAATCTTCCACAGTATATTTCCCACTATCACACCACAACCAGCATGAATGCTAATCTGAACAAGTCTAAACACGCATAATATGACAAAAAGTATTGCCCATCAAAACTCAACAAATCCATATATCATTTAATCAAAATAGCCATGAAAATGACAAAAAAGATTGTATATAAATCTTAATAAAGCAATTAAATTTAGAATTTAGATAGAGCCAATAAGATTTAGTCTCCTTGAAAGTAATTTCGTAAGATGTTACATAAACAACTCATGATTTCGCAGCTCACAGGCTTCTTGAGGTAATACTTAACTACAAAAATTTTAAAACACAATATAGCATGTTAAGATTCAACTTCCCAATTGATGTATTAGCTAGAGAAGACTTGCTTATTTAACAAAAATGTCTACTGAAGGGGGTCTGCAGTATCTTATTCTTTACATGAAATTGAACATTTATTTTCACACCTTTAGGCTATTCTATCTATTCCAAATTCTCAAAAAGAATTCAATATTTATTTCTTATTTGTAAACAACATACACATTAAATCCCTAATTTTATAAGTTGCAACCCGCAACAACAGAGCACACAGCCTAATTTCTAAATTTGTCCTTTATCAGGGACACATAGAGACATTTTCACCATGTTATCCTATAAAAAACAGTTAAAGAACATAAGCATGTCTCACATGTAAATAATTCCATACCTAACTGACCCTTGTTTGAATCAACTTCAAGCATAGAACCTTGAGTTGCAGCTGCAAGAAAAGTAAATAAAATAATAGATTAAATTTTCTTATGAAATACAAATAGATTATTAAATTATCAATTGTGCGAAAGCATAACACTGCTAACAAACAACATAGCAAGTGAGCCAGACTTGGTGTCCGATGCTAACTTGCTAATCTCGGGGAGAACAAAATTTGCTTGAGCTTGGTTACTTCCCTCAACTCCAGAGAAGTTGTTCAAAACACATGCTCGATGAAAGTTATATACTGTAGAGCACTTCATTTTGAAATAACAAGCAAAAACAAATAATAGTACTACCTCCAATGCAATTGAGAATGCATGAGTATACCCAGAAGACAATTCCAAATGATTGATTAATTTGGCTTACAAAAACAACAGATGCATTCGTACCTCTGCAGCTCCATTGTTGGAAACCGCTCTTGCCAATAAAATGTATAAAGGAAAAAGACTATGAGATGGTGCACTTCCATTGACGGCTACAAATAGAGAAATAGTCACTCGTATTCTACAGTCAACAAAAGAAACTTAGTCAATACTTTAAATGCATTTACTTGCTGAAAATCAAACAATGAAAAGAAGCCACTTAAATTGAAAGCTGCCAGTATCATCAAACTCCTAGACAATAAAATGAACATGGGCAAATAGACAGAATGAGAAGTAACTCAATGCAATATCAGTGAATACACCTCATTAACCATTGCAAATATCATTACCTCCTTTAGTGCTTTGCTTGTATTTTGTAGTTCAAACATCTTTGTAGAAACGATGGCTACATTAGGCAACAGATAAGATTGAAAAAATTAGAAAAATTTAACATAATTGTGAAATCCTGCAAACTATAAACTCCAAATAGATAGAAAAAATAACAACATGAGCTGAAAAATTGGAAAAATCAACAAGTAAAGTGCATTTACATTTCTCGTGGCACGACGCTGAAGAATGTTATAGAGTTCGACAGGTTTGCAATATATAGAAAGACTCTCTTCCGCTGCTATTTCCTCTTCTGCCGATAAATGCATACGACCATCTTCACGGCACATCTGATCCGTGCTTCTTGTATAGCTGCAATATACACTCAAATTCGGCAAAAAACACAAAAATATAAAATAATTAGAGAAACTTCTCTAAAGAAGAGAAACGCACGACAAGGTTTCACGAGCCACTAAAGGGATGCTCGGCATTCTTGGTTACGCTATTTCCAGTGTAAATACTTTCATAGCTATAGATTTTACTCTGTTTCACTTCGCCAATAAACCTGCAATAAAAATTAAGCTCACAACTCCCAACAAATACCTAATGTGCCTAATCTGAAATTGAGCATAAAGCTTTACTCCAAATTTGGGCCAGAAGAAACCCTAAAACTAACCTCAACACCCTAAATTTGGAATTATCTATTTGTTTGGTTTAATTTTCCATAATTAAAATGGAAGCCAGTTTCTCAGTTCGAACAATCGAGAAAACCCAACGAACGACAGTAAATATATTCTGAATTACACAAAATCGACAGACAGGAAAAGACCCCAAGAGATTGCAGATAGATTTTGGAGACGACAACGAGAAGAACATCAATAATTTTATTAGTTCGCTTTTTTTCTACTCTTTTAATTTTATATTTTGCCATTACCTCTAAAGAGTTAAAATTATTAGTAAAAGCCTTAATTAATTTTATCTGATCTTAATTTTAGACCGGATAATTTAAGTCTTTGCAAACAAACCCCTAAACTCGCAGCAATCCTATTATTATTATTATTATTATTATTAAAATATATAACAATTACCTTGAAGTATTTATAATATCTTACATTGTACTTTAATAATTTTTTTTATTTATTCATAATTTAAAATTTTAAAAATAAAACAAACTATTTTGTATTTAACACAAGTCAAAATGATCATTAAATTTTGATAACGTAACATTTTATTAGATTCATTATTTAAACCTTTTTTAAAAAAATTAAATATAACTCTAAAATACTTTTCACATCTTAAATTGAATTTTAAAATTTTTATAATAAATTATTATGAAAATATATATATTATATTATTATTAATATTTTTAAATTATTATAAATAATTAGATAATCGACTATAATATTTAATAATAAAAATAATAAAAATTTAAAAAAAATAAGTAAAATATATGAAATTTATTTATTCAATTATTTATATTTATATTTATTTTATAATATTATTTATTTATTTATTTATTTTATTCACATAAAACTTTAATATTGACTTATCAGTCTATTTAAAATTTTTATAAATTTTTATATATTGACTTACCAAACTATTTATAATTTTTATAAATTTTTAAAATTTTTATATATTAATGATTTTATGCATATCAATTAAATAAATAAATAATATTATAAAATAAATAAATAATTAGATAAAATGAAAGTTAATCAGTAAAAGTTTTTAAAAATTAATAATAATAATAATAATAAACCGATGCTAATTTGTTTTTTGTTTTTCCTTTTCTTTTTCCTGGCTGTCTAGATTGCTTGAGATTATCTTCATCTCAGTAATTTGGTATGTGCCTAAATTACCTTGGATATTATTAGCTAATTATAGGCTGGAAAAAAGTAACTTAATTTTATATATGTATATACATTGCATGTTTGTGACCCCACAGGCCCCACAATAGCGTTTCTTTAGTTACAAGTTTAGAGACGCAAAGGTGGCATCACATGATTGCACCAAATCTTACTAGGTATATGATGTGAGAATTGATCCAACGGCCAATAAAATCTGATTGGAAAAATCCAAGAAAATCAGAACCCTTGAAAAAACATCCCAAATAGAAATGGATTCTTTATGTTGACTTAAAAGATTTTGAAATAATTAACAAAAAGGGCGAAGATCTTCCTATTCCAATTGGCAAAATTTAAGATAGATACGTGTGTTATAGTAGAAGAAACCCAACATCCTATAATAAGATTGTTTTCTTGATTACAATTTTTTATTATACAGTCTGTTTCTCTGTGAGCAGAGAGCGGATTAGCAACAATCTAATATGGTGAAAGAAGGGTCAAGAAAGTGTTCTCATTGTGGGCAAAATGGCCACAATTCAAGAACTTGCAGCAAAAAAGGAGTAAAATTATTTGGGGTAAATATTTCTGAGAAACAAGAACAACCCATGAAAAAAAGTGTTAGCTTGGGCAATTTGGAGTCTTTGCTAGTCGATAATAACAGTGCTGATCATCATATAGATAATGGGTATCTCTCAGATGGATATATCAGTTCTAAAAGAGGCAAAGCAGCCCATGAAAGGAAAAAGGGTACTTTTGTCATCTCCTTTCTATAATCTCTCTCTCTCTCTCTCCTTTTATGTTTTCTGATGGCATTGGAACATGTTTATTTTAGTGTTTTCAACTCTTTATCTGGAGTTTTGCAGTGAGTGTTTAATGTGTATTTGTTTAGTGTTTGTTGTTTTGTTTTTATCAAATTTTATGTTTCTCTACATGGGCTCTGATTAGTGTATTTCTTCGGCAATGTCGATTCCAATATTATATCTTTTATCTCTTCTTTTTCATGAAGAAATAAAAAATCTTTGGCCTTATGCATCTTCTTATTTCAATTTCTATGATGTCTTATATTTATCAACTATCATAGAGATCCTGTTAATCATGCAATGAAATCCTTGCAGAGATAACCCTTTCTGTTTGTTTTTTTTCCTTCTGCCTGGGACATTTCACAGTCTCCATAGTTTAAGAAAATTAGAGCCGTATGTATTGAAGCAATAACTTGCAAGAGAAGCTCCCAGACAAAATGCATGCGTACATACGACATGTCACTTGAAGTTGTTTGATGTTGACAACAAATAATTGTCTGATAATAAGATAGAAAAGATAAAAAGTAAAGTTTCTGAAAAGTTCCATCATATTATTGTCTGGCAAAAGTTCTGTATGATCTAGACCTGGAATTTTACTTTATTACTCAGGGAAGCCCTGGACTGAAGAGGAACACAGAACATTTTTAGCTGGCTTGAAGAAGCTGGGGAAAGGAGATTGGAGAGGCATCTCAAACAATTATGTGACCACTAGGACCCCAACCCAGGTTGCTAGTCATGCTCAGAAGTATTTTCTGAGACAGGCTTCATCTGATAAGAAGAAACGTAGATCAAGTCTCTTTGATCTGACTCTCAAAGAATCATCTGTATGTCTTTCTTAACCACCACTTGCATGCACTGATAGAATGCATTTTCTTTCAAAATATCATATGCGACTAGAATTAATAATTGATAACCTTCTAGTGGGTTCTGGCATCAAAGGAGCCCCCATATTTGCCTTCTAACATTTCATCACAGGTAAATCTAGTTATCCATCAAGTTTCCTCCATGTTATTTTCTCTTAGTATGTGGAAATATAGCTGAAAGTGATGACGGAAACTTACACTAAAACAGGCTAGCAGTAGCTCTTCAGCTTCACCAATGAAGAAGATTTCTGAAATCCCATCACATGTAAAGTCCAAATCTTCCGAGCAAACCGTATCTAGAATATAGTTGATATAACTTACCAGTGATACTAGTTTCTATTGATGCTACAGGCTACCACCCCAAATCAGGCTACGAATCGGTTCCCCCATCTCTGCCTGGATAATCCAGCTTTTGTAGCTAGTGGTCTTCCAGGTTACGCTGGATTCCCGTGCACGGTAAGGATCAGTTCACATCTTAATATTTAACACATCTTAGTGAATTTGGATTCGGTGATTTCGAAGATGATCACATGGTTTTACAGTCTAATTAAACAGTGACTCTTGTATTTATAAACCAATAGTAGGAAAATTCTTTAAAAAATTTTAGGATTTAACTTGTTATGTCTAGAATCGTATATGCAGACTGGACTTTTCTATGTTGCATGCTTGTGTTTTACATTGAATCAACAAATAGTGGAGTTTAGCCCATAGATTTTCTAGAGGTTAAGAACTGTGAAAACGATGGATCTATATGGAACCTTCAGCGAGGACATTTTTGAGCTCTGAATAAAGCAGAGTTAAAAGAAGTATATATACTATTAGTGATAGGATATGTATTTATGTTTGTATTTTCTGTAAGCCAAAGTGTCACCAACTCATTGAATTGTCCATGTTTTAACAGCTAGGATTCCCCGGTGGGAATGGGCAGAGCTTTGCGGGTGCTAAAACTATACCAGCTGCACCATTACTCCAGATGATGAATTATAACTATTCAAGGTTAGGCTACCCTTTTACACATAATAGCCGTGGAAGCTTTGCTACTTGTGCACCTCTTACTGCTCACCCTTCTGGTATTCCTGCACCAAGATCAATTCCACTCAGCTTTTTGCAAGAAAATCCATCAATCTCATCAGCTAACTGCAAATCCTCCGGAATTGGAGCTTAAAATTGGACCACTACCACCTCAAACCCCCTTCAAGGAGCAAGTTATCACCCCCGGCTTTTGGTCCTCATTAGCGTGATACGAGAAATTTTGGCCTTTTGTTTGATATAATTAATAGAACTTGGAATATTATTCAGTTACTTACCCATAAATAAAACTTATATTTTTCGTTTCTAAGGTCTATCATTTGAAATTGATTTATCGGAGTATAACTTTTAAATAACAAGTTTTCTATCTTGGCTATGTTCACTAAATTTCTATCCATTGACGATAAAATTCTATCAATCCAAAAATATTTTCAGTAAAATTAATATAACTAACATAAATCCTTTGCATAAATATTGCAATTTCAAAGAAAAAATTACTATTTTCTTGATACAATTTATTTATCTATTATTTAATTTAGATATTATTAGATTTCTTTTTTGATTCATCGTAAATCAGTTTTTTTTTATTAATTTATCTGCCTGCTTGAATCAAGGACAAGCGACACACCCTTTTTCTTTCTGGAAATTGCAATCCTGAACAGTAAACACCTATATTTGTTTTGATTAAATAAACATAAACTAGAAAGCAAATTGAACAATTTCTAGGTAGGAAATAAGTTTCATAGAAACAATGGGTATTTTCATAAGCACAGGCAATAGAGCCCGCACCCCCTAAAAAAAAGAGCCAGAAAATTCAGGCACAACTCATAATGGACGAAGGGTCAGCCAGCATTGGCCTAGGAAACGCTAGGCAGCCCAAGAAAGTAGGAAGGTTCGGTGATCTTCCATCCTATATTACATTGCATTCGTATTTCAAAATTTATTCAGCCATAACTTATACGCAATGTAACGGCAATGCTTCAAGCTTCCTAATATTGCAATTTAGATTAACCACGAATACAAAAATAAAATAAAAGTTAGCTTTATAATTTCAATAAAAGTTGAGAACAAATGGGAAAAAATAACGAGGATAACATTTACTACCACCAAGCAACACATCATTTGTACAGGACACAATAAGATAATCAGAAACGAAATTTTTTGACTTGCATACTTAACTGACAAGGAAAATCATTTTATGGTTTAAGGTGGATTCAGTCTATAGTTCCAGGACAACTGAGCAGCCATTTTCAGATGCATCCATACCATGTAAAAAGTAAAAAGTAAGTTGAGAACCAATTAAGAAGAGCAACAACCAGCCTCCTGGTTAACAGGTTGTCCACATATCTGCACGGTTGGTGGGCTTGCGTTATTTGCAGATGGCTGGCTTACCATCCTAAATGCAATTTGAACATTAATGATAAAGCAACTCAATGATACTTAAACTTTTTCTCCTATGAATTTCGATAACAGTGTAAAGAAACAGAAAGGCAATAACATGAAAAAAACCATACCTCTTCTTGATGTCAGCAGCCATTGCCATAAAAGCCTGCTCAACATTGGTAGCATTTTTTGCGCTTGTCTCCATGAATGGAATGCCAATTTCATCTGTGAATGCCTTTCAAATCCCAGATGAATATTACAGTATTCAGAAGTTGAAATGAAACAAATATAGCAGCAGGCAATGGTGGGGATATTGTTTTACCTTGGCTGTTTCATAAGAAACAACTTTGTTAGCAGTGAGGTCGGACTTGCTTCCAACAAGGTTGTTTTAACCCAAAAAACCGTTTGAGATCTAAACGAAATAATTAACCCAAAAAAGTCCAATTTAGGTAAAATTTAAAATTAAATTAAGGTTTTGCCCATAGATAGAATCACAAATCATACAATTGAATAAAACTCGAAAATCAAAAGTCAGGTAAATACTTAAACAATTATAGATCCAAATAGAATCCTCGATATGCAAAAATTGCTCGAATCATAACATCATTGAAAAGAAGCAGATCTCGAGAAATTAAAAGAAATCGTAAGATCTAAAGGACTTACTATTCAGGATTCATGATGATGAATTCGACCGGGATCGGACCGGTCCAAGTAGAAACTGAAGTGGAATTTAAAGGTAGAAGATACAAAGAGAGATTTGAAAAAAAAATTAAAAAAGGGATTTTCGTAATGAAGAAATAACAAACCTACCGAAAGAAAGAAATAAGAAACAGAAAATTAGAAATGTAATGAAGAGTGTTTGTGTTTGTGTGTTGTTGAAACCGACAGCTTCAGAGTGCAATGTTATATGTTTCTAAATCTGGACCGTCCAAATCCTGCCTAAAATTACACGAATACATTGAAACCTTGCGATGCTACAGCTGGCCTTTTTTTTATTTTCTAAATTTTATTTTCGTTTAGAAAAGGAAATAGAAAGGGGGAAGCAGATTTGAATCTCTGGGACTGGGCGTACACGTCCAAATTTTAAAAATAGTTTTTTTTAATTAAAAGATTTAATAACTTGTTACCAACATTTTAAATAAAATGAGGAGTTAGCCCGCATAAATAATTAAGACTATTTATTTCATAATTTATTATGATTTTATAAAATATAATATTATTTATTTTTTTAATTTTGATTTTATTTTAATAGTATAATTTACTGTTGTATTTTAAATAGTTTAAAAATCATAAATTTTAATAAATTTTTTAAACCATCAATTTATTAATTTTAAAAATTTTATCTTTCAAAAATCCAATAGCTGGACTTCGACTTAGAATGAAAAATCTTTGCCAGCAAGTTATAGGATATGATTAATTTGATTGAATTTATTCAAAGTAGATTTAAAATATCAAATCAATTGTTGATTAATTAATCCAATATCTATAAAAGAAAAAAACATTAAATATTTAAAAAAATTGTCCAAATACAGTGAAAATTATTCTTATAGCAAGAGTTATTTGCATTCAGATTAATTAAACATGAGCTTCCAATACAAAAAAAAAATTGGCAACAAATAGTTTTACGAAAATGGAAGTCCACAAGAATAAATTGCATCTTTTTTCTATAAAATGTAGGATTTTAAGCATTAATTAAGATTTATTTGCCAATTTGATGATCAATTGTTTGTTTAATAGGAGCATCCAAATCTCTCGAATCCATTGGTAAATACCCTGTTTGAGTACCATCACTATCCGTATCAATGTCTCCTTCAATTGTTAATCCTTCAATTCTTGCTGCTACCGAATCCGTTTTAATTCCCACCTCCATATCTGCAATTTTAAAAAAATCAATCAAATAGAAAAAACAAAATTATGAATTAATTTAGAATGAAAATAAATTTAAATGATTTTTAATCAATATTATTCTCCATAACAATGCCAAACAAATCCTAAAATTATATTTTTAAAAAAATGGAGTTACCTGGATTGGAAAAGAACCATAAAATAAAGCCACAAAAGAGCAACACAAAAGGAATAACATGAACAGCTTTCTCTGCAAATTTAATACTCGATTTCTCCTTCTTCTCTATTTCTGCAATTGGATCATAGACTGGTAGTCCATTTAAAACTGAAGGCCATGGCAGCGACCCTTACATGTTAAAACCAACAAGGAATAAAAAAGACCACCTAATTAATTTCTACCCTTAATTAACCCATAACTCAAATTGGCTAGAGCCACTACTTTATTCCCTATTCTACACACTTAGCCAAAACCTAATGACAAATTATATACCCTCAAAGTAATAGATTCAACTTTGAATCTTTTTTCCAATGCTAAATACCCAAAAGTGAATAAGAGAATGAAAACAGAGCAAAAATTTATATTTTAGAGTTTTCTGTCCAGTCTCTTTTAAAATTTTGTACAAAATTAAGATTAAGCATCATTAATGATCTTTACTGTGCTCTTGAAAGTCTTCCCTTCCGCAATGTCATTAGTGGAAAGAAAATTCAAGAAATCTCTGAAACTGCTTTCTTTATACTTTTTAGGATGTTGATCATCCACAAGCTCCTCTGCAGTTTCCATTTTCTCATCCATAGCTAAACTGTGTAAGCTAGCAATTGACAATCTAGTTCTTTGAGAGTTAAGCATAGCCCTATGATCAACACTTTTATATAGGCCATTGCTCAGTACCTCAAGATGGTCGTCACCAACATGGACCTGAAGAGCACCATGGAGTTCTGGTACTACCTTCCATTTGTCGTCTCTAGGGTCCCATATCTCCAGTCCACGTGAGCTTTGGAGGACTATAGTTAGGACACTGTAGTCTGAATGGGGTGGCAACGGCCATTTCTGGCCTTGGACATGGCGGGTAGCAATTTTACTGCAATGACTTGAACTCCCTCTTCCATTTTATTGGCTAAGTAAGTGGGGCCAAGCCCAAGATTATTTGTCATGGCTCCCATTAATTCCAGGGCTTGTTTCCTCAATTCCGTACAATATTTCCTCATTTGTTCACTGAAAACACAGTAGAAGACGAAGATATATATATGCTAGCTAATAAACTTTGCATTATAAGCTCGTCATTATAATGTTCAAACCACAATTCATGCACAAGTACATGCTTTGTGAAAAGGATGGTGAAAATTAATAATAGTGGATGGATATACCATATTAATTTTTATTATTTGTTGAAAATTAAATATGTACTGTTTGCACATGGTGCCGCTATTGGGGTGTTCATGATGCCGTCAGCTCGGCCCGGCCTAGCTCAATCTAGTTAGCCTAGTTAAAATATGTTAGGATTTAGCTTTGGGTTCATTTTTAAAATTTTATAAATTTTTGATAATTTTTTTTCAGACTAGCTCGGCCTTGGCCCAAAATATATATTATTTAATATATATATATATAATATAATATAATATATTATATTATATTATATTATATATTATAAAATAAATATAAATATTATATAAATGTGCAGTATGTATATACATACTACATATTTTACATATTACATACTTATGTATGTATATATGCAATATGTACTACTGCATATATATGCAGATTTTTTTTTTTTAGAAAAAATTATAAAAAAAATAAATAAATAGGCCATCCGTTAGCCCGAGTGACCCATGTGTCACAGGTTATTTGGGTACAGGTTGAGTTTTGAACCATAAAGGTAAGTATGTATATTGTTTACGCCGAATTTTGGACAGGGACTAAATTCGGCCCAACTCAGCCCATGAACAGCCCACTTGCAACAGAAAAAATTAGTGAATTTGGTCCAAATATTTTTAAGAATATGTTCTACGTCCGTATGATATTGTGGACCTCCACTTGTTGTTTGTCTCAACTGTCAAGTGAAGTGAAGTGCCGCACGTGACAAAATCCAAAAATCAGCAACAATTTATATATTAACCTTGAAATCACTTAGGCCGTCAACGTATATGTCAGGTTTGAATAATATGGCATGATCTTTCACAGGATAAGCTGTCAATTATACCAAGACAAAGTCTCAAAAATCAGAATTATAATATATAAATCAACTCCATGCACGTAATGCTGTGACAATTAAAATCTTATATTTGGTTTGAAAAAAAATAAAATCTTATATTTATAAATAAAGTTGAATCTATTTTTAATTTTTAAATAAAGTTAGGTATTAATTATAGTTTCTGAGGAGCATTAGCGAAGCTACATTGTTGACTTGACCATTCTCTTTTTAAAATTTTTTATATATATAATATTTTAAAAAAAATTTTGAATTATTTATTAATTTTTTTAAAAAAATTTAAATTGCCTCTTTTTTTTTAATTTTTATAAGAAGTAAAAAAAATTACAATAAAATATTTATTTTATATGCAATAGTTTTCTTTTTAAAAATTGACAAAATATTGATAATATACAAATACAAAAAAATAAAGAAAATAATAAAATTTTCAATTAAATTAATTTGAATTTATTTAATGAATTAAAATACTCATTTATTTTAATTATTTTTTAAAAAATTATATTCATTATTTAATTTTTTTTATTTTTATTATGAACAATCTTATAAATTTAAAATTCTATACACATATATATTAATATTTTTTATTAATTAATTTTTTAATGATAAAAATATATTATTAATAAATTAATAAATTTATAAAATACTATTAAAATAAAAAGAGAGATAAATAATTATGAAAAAATTAAAATTTGTAAAAAAAATTTTAACTCATTTTATTTTAAAGTCTGACTTCGCCCCTAGTGAGGAGTAATTCTCCAAGGCTCATTAATAAACAAGGGGATCTTTATAAAAGTCTCTCCAGAACACTTTTTTTTTGTTTTTTTATATGAAACTAGAAAATTTTCTACATCATACCGCCGGCTGCCCTTATATATATACTTCGGTTACCATAAATAAGTCCAAATTAATAGAAAAAAAAAAAAAACTAGACTGTATATACGGTCTGTTATTGTTATTATCCTGAATATCATTATTACCCACACCTTTTGTTAATGACCAGTGTAAATTTAGTTTTACTGACAAATGTTATTTTTTTTATTAGTTTAGCTTTTGAAAGATTTGAATTGAAAACCTTAAAATTTTGATGATGAAGGTAATTAATATTAGTTAGCCAAAACTCATTTATTGTTCCCAAGTTTAATGTATCAGGAATTTTATTTATTTGTTTTAATTTTATGTGGAAAAATAAATCAAATAGGGTTTAGGTGTAGTATTTATGTTGACTGTGATATGGTGTACCTCCGCTGTTGCTTTGTATTTAGAGTTTCAATTTGAAGGGAAAGAAATAAATAAAAGAAAATACCTATAATGAGGTGGATTGGTGGGCCACAAGTGAATCCAAATAGAGAGAGTAAATGCATAATGCTTGAGAAAGACTGGAATTTGTCCTCATCGTCCTTAATGCTTGTCCCATACCTTACGGCCTTAAACACATCATTTGACATTAACTTCATTTTTTCTTCCGTTGGTAATTCAAAAAAATCCGATGCTGCTGATAGAGCTTCATGTAGTATTGACTGGCAAATTCCATGATTCACTATCTGAAAATGATCCATAAAAGAAAATAAAAAACTTAGATTATCCTCATGAACAAAAAAAAAATTTACTAAACAAGAAAAAGATTTGTATCATGAAACAGATATATTCAAACTATAGCTGTACATTGCTTGAGGACATTTGCCCTTTGAAGACTATTCTGTCTCAATCCAGCAATGTCAATAACAGGTATATCGACAGCCTCAAGATCCAAACTCGGACGTTGTGGAGAGGGCACAACATAACAATCAGGCAGATAAGAGAGACCTTTCTCCTGGGCAGTATTGCCAAACGCCAAATGTGAATGAGCTTGATTTCTCCTCACCCTCCATATCAAAATGAACAAGGTTGGAAAGACAAGAAACAAACACAGATTTATGTACAATTGAATGGATGGAATAGAGAAACTAGTAGGGTTTATATAGAGTGGCAAATGGTGACGGTTAAACTTTAAACTTAATTGTTGAGTGTGTCAGCTATCTGTATGCAGACCAGTTCCAAGACCAGAGGAGCAAAGCCCAAAATTCTACCTTTTAATTAAGCCTGTATTCAAGTTGTACTTTAGTCACATTGGATATGGTCTATATCATCAAAAGCAGGTTAAATGAGGAGCAGCTTTTAATTTGGACGTCCTTACATTATTAAATGATTAAAACCTCTATGAATATATAATTATTAATATGAAGAAGACATATTGAAAAAGGTAAAAGTTATACATTTATGTATATGTGATTTATCCCTGGAAAAGTAATTGGCACTAATAAATTATTGATGATTTTTTTTTTCAGAAACACTGATGCTAGAGAGGAACTTGATATGACTTGTACTAGACCTGAGAAGGTGTATGTATATGTGTAAGTATGTAATTAATTATATATGTGTGTTTGGGCTGCGGTGAGGTCAATCTCTTATAAATGGTCAATTTAATGGGCAAAAAACTTGTTTTCTGGATTGCAATTTTCAAGACCAGGTTCTGGGTTGATGCAAACTTTTTGGAATTACAGCAAATGGATGACTTATTCAAATTTGTGATTGTATTGTGAGTGTAATTATGTATATATTCCATACCGTCCATGCTCCTCTATATCAGGTGATTTTATTTTATATTTAAAATGTTAATGGAAGAGGCAGAAAAAAAAAAGGTTTTTGTTTGTTGTACAAGTGTAATAAGTCAGCTGCTATATATATCCTTCTGGTCAATCTCGTGGTCAATGAAAATTGTATGTCATACTCATGTAATATACATACTTTTTTTTTTCAAATTATAGTGAGCGAATACCATTATAAAAACGATAACCTCTAATTAAATTAAAATATTTTTTTATTAACTAATTTATATGCTCGATAATAATATATATTTATTTTAGCAATAAGTCTGTAATTCAATTGTAGTCAAACTGTACAAAAATTTATTAAATAAGACATGTCATCACTACTAAAAAATTTCAAATTTAAATTTAATATTTTAAATAATTAAATAAACTTTATTTGATTATATTAAAATTACATTTTTGAGGGATACTAAAATTATGCTTAAAAAATAAATAATATAATTTCAATATAAATTAAAATTATATTAATATAAAAAAAATATTAATTTTTTTTGAGAAAAAAGTCATAGTATTATTAATAGGAATCAAATATCAAAACATAAATAAGAAAACTGGGTGGAACATCCTAATACAATGGGCTAACATAAGATATTGATGCTCTAACAAGCGAATGAGCAACCATATTAGTTTGCCGAGGGCTCCGCTGAATAGAGACTATTGGTCTATCTTGAAGAAGAAACTTGCAATTAGCAACAATGATTCCAAAAACAGAATTATCAATGTCATTTGCTCTAATGGCGCTTACCAGTTCCTTTGCATCAACCTCAATTATCACCTTATCCAACTGACAATGAGAGAGCCATTGAATTGTTTCACGAAGAGCTAAAGCCTCAACACATTTGGCAGACAAACTCCCATTTAATGGTCCTGCGTAAGCTGCTACAAAATGTCCAGACTAGTCCACAACTACTGCACCAACACTAAAGTGATTAGTGGCTTGGTGAAATGTTGCATCTATGTTGCACTTTAAAGTTCCCATTGGAGGCCTCACCCAAGTAACAGGTCGTGATTGACCACTGTCTATAAGAGCAACACTTTGACAAAAAATGCTTCGTGACGATATCCAGGTCTCATATGCAGTAAGAGTAAAATTAACCACCTCTTATGTAGGTAAGTTTATGTTGCGCCAAAGCAAAGAATTGCGAGCGTACCAAATGTGCCAAAGAATACAACAAAACTTCTCCACATGCTCTTTTGGTTGCTGCCCTATAAACAGGAAAAGAAAATAAGTCAAACTATCAAAAGGATTCAGCATGACATTCCAATGCATGTATCATATATCTCAACACCCCTTTGACTTCAAACAATTAAATATGACATGATTAATATCTTCCACCTCCCAACATATAGAGCAAACGTCTTCAATATCAACCCCTCTGTGTACTAGCCTAGATTTAGTTGGAAGGATATTTCTAGTAGCCCATCACAAAAATACTTTAGCTTTTATAGGAATATTCAAATTCCAAATCTTTAACCATGGTCATAGGTGAAGATGTTGATCAGTTATAGAATCAACCTGACTACAAGCAATGTGATAGCCAGATTTAACGAAATAAATATTCTTCTTCTCATGGTGCCAAACCAAAGTATTTGCAGCATTTCTTCGATAACTAATAGGAATGAGGGAAATCAAATCAACTTCTTCAGGTGAGAACAAATTTGCAAATTTTTAAACATTCCATCTAGATTGACCTGCCACTATTAAATCCTTAACTACAAATCGACCAACCCGTTCCATATTAGGACTAGAAATACAAAATCCATTAGTGCGTGGAAGCTATGGGTCTTGCCAAATTCTGATAGTGGAACCAATAGCTACATGCCATCAGACGCCTTTTGGTGCAATGAGCCCTCTTTATGTAAAGCTCGGATTGTGACCCATTTGAGTTGATAAGAACTCCAATGTTGGATAATATTTGACTTTAAAAATACAATTAAGAAGGCTATCTGGATTCATCCCTACTATTAAAATTATAAAAAAAATATTAATTACCATTGAATTTCTTATAAACCAAATAAAAATAAAATTTTATTTTAAAAATGATATTAAAATTATGATTTATGATTCCGAAACATTACAAATAGGAGTTGCGAGTGAAGAATTTAATACAAGAACACTCGTATGGATCAAGCCTTTTGGTGTAGATTAAAAAGAACTTTCAATCTGAAAAAGCCAAAAGAAAAAATGTTAAATTTTTTAAAAATAATATTATATTTTCAATGTTTAACTCTCAAACTTAAATAAAAAATTCTTTTAATTTAAATTAAAAAAAAGATTCAAACACTGTAATTTTAAATAGATAAACACACTATATACTCAATAAAGAAAAATAATTTTTATATCTATTTTCAAAAAAGCAAATAAATAAATAAAATTTCAAGGAATCTACCTTTCTCTATAAAACTCTTGCAGATCTACATGTTCACGTACAACGCGCATAAATATTTCAACCATTTGATTATGGGTGTAGTAACATCACATGCAATATTAATTATATATGTACCTATTACTAATTTATAATACGCCTTAATTCTTACATTCACATAAACATATAATACTTTATATAAATTTAAGAATCCAACGTTTACATGAATAATTAAAAATATATTGCACTTGATATATTTCTTAAATTTAATTCATTAAAATAATTTTTTTATTGCAAGAAAAAGAATTTTATTTGTATGCAACGCCGGTTTATTTAGAAATATACAGTGTGTTTAATTTTAGTACAATAATTAATAATATTCAATGTAATTAAATTGCTAAAGTCAAAATGAAGAAATTTGGCCCAGATGGGGATGGAGGGGTTTAACTCCTTGCACCAACAAACCTTTTGCTTTACCCATCTCACCAACTCATCAATGCATAGTCAAGTCTCCATATTTTCTTGATCGTGAGATTAGCACCACACACCACCCTCAATTTATATTAATCTACAAGACTAGCTACAATATCCAAGAATTCAAGACCCTGAAGTTATTAGGATCAATTTCGTAATAATCCTTGGAAATTATTTTTTTCTTTTAACAAATGCTACATAACAAACGAACAAGTCACGCAAAAAATTTGAAGTTAGGTCATCTAATATTAAGCAACCTTGACGCAAATATACACATATACTAGCTATGCTTATATTTTCCCTCTCGTATTTGACATTGAATTAATACTTAATAGCATCAATGGCTAAGCTGGCTTTGATTTCTTTACTTCTTTTTCTTGGCTTCACATTAATTAACATTTGCAGCTACAACTTACATTGTGGGGGACAATTCTGGTTGGGACATAAGCACTGATCTTGATACTTGGCCACAGGACAAGAATTTTGTAGTTGGCGGCGTTCTATGTAAGTATATTTAATTTCCAGCTACAAATAATTAAGTTTTGCCTGTCTAGTTTTTCAAAACCTTTTCTTCATGTTCTATTAATGGCAAAATAAATAATTGTATGTGGCTGTAATATAATAGAGAGATCATGATTTTAATATTTGACATGGTTGTAATATGATGTACTGTTCCAATACACATCTTCTGAGAGTTTAAATGAGGTGGCAAAAGAAGCTTTTGATGGTTACAACACTACCAATGTTATAAAAACATATAAAATTGGGGACACAACGGTGACATTGTCAAGACCTGGAGCTTGGTATTTTGTTTCTGGTAATAAGTTATATTGCCTTGGAGGAATGAAACTTCAGGTAAATGTACAAGCAAATCAAGCAAATTCTCCTATCGCCGCACCGCAAGCACAGCCAGGGTCTACTACTGATAATAATCCTTATCCTTCCTCTAAGAACAACAATCCGATTCCTACTTCTGCATGATTTATCTATACTGGAAAGGATTCTCTTGTAAAACCCTTTCTTTGTTTTTTTGCTACTGTATTATGGTTGGTAAGTTAAGAGGATCAATTTCGTAATAATCCTTTTTTTATGTAATAACATTATATGTAACTATTTTATTTATTGCTTTAATTTGGAAGGCAGAAGTTTTTAATCTTTTGCAAAATCTGAATCATTTTTCAGACGAGTCTCTTAATCTGAATCATTTTTCAGATGAGTCTCTTTCTACTTCAGTGAAATTATGAGATATTGAATCTTGAATTATAAGTTTGTGATCAATGTTGAAATCTAAGTTCTTTCTTGAGAGAAAATATTAAGATCTAATTATAATTTAATTCTGTTAATTAACTAATAGCAGTGTTTTCAGTTCTCTCTTTAGACTTTATAGGAAATTGAACAGTAAAAGCTTATCTTTATCAGCTCAGAGAAATGTACTAATTTAGAGTTAAGTTTTTTTTTTCTTTTGTCCTATACTAAGAGTTTATGTTTTGAAAAAAGGTTGACGAAATATGAGATTATTTATATTTTATGATGTTCCACGAAAACATGTTTTTTGGGTACTTAAAAATAAAATAAATGTATTTTAATAATATATATTTTCTTGTATAATTAATAAATAAAAACTAGTTCTGATTAAATTAATTTCAAATTTAAATCAATTTGAGATATTTGAAATAATTATAAACTAATTGATTTACGCTACTACTTAAATAATTTTTTTTTATGAACTGACTCGAATAAAATTCATGATGGGTAACTTTTACAATAAAAAATAAATTCAAGACACTTCATATACAAAAAATTCAAAAGATTTCATCATACTGATTTCGACTTTAATAGTCCCATTAACATTTAATAAATTAATAGTATAAAAGAACATAAAAAAATCAAAAATTAAACTACAGTGAAGAATTCAAGTTCCCACCACCATAAAAAAGAAAAAAAGGACACTCTTACTTGTGATATATATATATATATATATTTATATATGTATGTATGTATGTATTCAAATTATAGTTACAGTAGGAGAAACATTCTCATTTTCTTAGCGCGTTAAATATCTTTACCCAAATTGTAAAACTCTGGTTCATTAATTTAGAATTTGATATAAATAAATAATATAAATATAATTATCAAATTATATACATGCATGTTCTTTTTTGAAAATAATATTGAACTATTTTATCTGAACAATAATTTAATAATTAAGTCAAGTATTTCTTATTAATTAAATTATTATTAAACTGTCGTTTACTTCATTTGGAATTGATTAATTTATCTATTGATGTGACAGTATATAGTGAGATCGATTATTCTTTAAGTTTTAATTCTTTTAGTTTTAAGATTATAATATACAATATTACGTTAAAAATGATTGCAATATAAAATAACAGGTAGATGATAGCTAAAGGGATCAATTATTTTATTCTTTTGGGCATTTAAAAAGTTAAAAATTGTTATTATTATTTAAAATAAATAAGATTTAATTAGTCCTGTGAATAAACTAAACTACTCAAATTTAGCTTAAGTTTTAGCTCGATAAAAGCTCATTCAAATTAGAACTAGTTTAAAAATAAGTCGAATTCAAACTGTTCATTTATTAAATAAGTCAAGCCCAAGCTCATAGATACTCAGCTCGTCATATTCGCAAGCTGAGTCATTTAAGAAATTTACAAACTAAATTTATGATCTAGCTCTTTTATTAGACTCCTAAACCAGTTTGTTTATTAAGTTCGATAACAAGCTTAAAATTAGCTTTTTTAATATTCAAATATATTAATTTATTAACTAATATAATTTATATAATTTATTATTTTAATTATATATTATAAATAAATGAATAATATAAAAAATAATTTTTATAGCACACAACAAATAATAAATTTTATATGAAATTGTATCTTAATATAATAATAAAATTGAATAATACGAAAAGTATTTTGAAATTATATGTCATATATTATATATAATATTTATAAAGTTTTGGATTTTTTATCCTAATTATTTTTATTAAAATTATTAATAATATTATTTATTAAACTTATATTTTAATCGACATATATTAATTTATATTTTAGAACTAAAATAATACTATATTTCGAATAAGTTCTAATTTTATTATTTTTTGTCAAGTAATTATAGCTATTAAGTCATATTAAAAATTATGTTTTTTATATATATTAATATATTATATTTATTAATTTTACTATTAATCTTATATTTTAAGAACTTATATCTCAAATTATAAATATTAGTATTATGTTTTTTATATGAAATGACTATATATTATGAGTATAAAAATATTATATAGCTATTAATTAATATTTACTAGTGTTTAATAAAGTTTCAATAAATAAATATAGCTACCATTATAAAGTTTCAATAAAAAAAATATAACAGAATATTTATATACTATTAAATTTAATATATTTATTATAAACAATATCAAAATTTATATAAAAATAAATTTGATAATACCTTTTATAAATGATTAAAAATAATAATAATATAATTATTATCATCAATTAATTATATATCAATAAATATAGTGTTAAAAATTATTATATTGATTACATAGCTTAATAGTCAATATTATGAACATCAATCTTATTTATTTATTTTATTTCTTAATTAATATGTTAACATTATACAAACTAAATATAATTTAATAAATATATATAATTTGACTAATTAATCTAAATTTAATTTATCTTTTTAATATTTTAAAATATATTATTAATAATTATTATATTAAATAAATAGCTCAATATTTTAGATACAAAATAATTCGTTTATTTTTTTCTTAATCAATATTAATATTAATACACATTAAAATATAATTTAATAATACATAAATATAAAATTTGACTAATCAATCCAAATTTAATCTATTTTATTATTTTTAAAAAATATTATTAAAATAAAATAAAACTCATTTATAAAATATTTATTTTATTAATTTATGTTAATATATTATATATATTATATAATATATTATAATTGTGATATATAATATTTTTTTTTTAATTTTGTCATATATTCATATATGGTAACAAGTTTGAACTCGCTAGAGCCCGATTTCGAGCTCGAGTTCAGCTTGTAGAACATATTAATAAGCCAAATACGAATCGAGCTGAGCCGAATCGAGTTTGAACTTGGCAATATTCGTATAAATCGAGTTCAAGCTCGAACTTGAGTTTTAAGGGCCGAGCTGAGTCTGGACTTATCAAAACTCGGTTTATTTATAACCCTAAATTTAATTTGATGATAACATTGTTTCTTTCAGGTGATCTTCCGATCAAAATCTATTAAAAAAAAGAAACTTTCTTTAAGATACATAAAAAAAATAAAAATATATTAAAAATAATTAATTTTTTCTTTTAAAATACTGAATTTTCAACTTTTAATTTGAAAAACATTTTGATTTCAGATTTTATATTTAACATGTAATTAGAATATCGAATATACTTTCTTTTTTAAAGATAAATATATCTAATATTTTAAAAAAATTATGAATATGTAAAAGAAATTATATATAAATATATAATTGTTTAAAAGAAAAATTGCAATAATTATAAAACAACAAGCAAGGAGAGGCCAGGTGGAGCCTGAAAGCAAAAAATATTACAGTACAATAGCCCTTGTTTTCCAGAAGCCTACTAACATTGGGCTAAAGTTATAGTGAGATAGATCAAAAAGCCCAAGTAAAAGGTAATGTCAGTGACAAAGCTGCCATCCACATTTCAAATTCTAAGCCACATGAGCGCCCTTCTCCTATTTCAGTCCCCATCTGCTTTACCAGCATCTTCAATGGACGTCTAAAATTATCCATAGGCAATAAAGTGAGATAAGGATTATATGCAAAGACGGTCGAAATTACATTAAAAATAGAATGTTATTTGTTGAATAAAATTGAAGACTTCATATGTTCAATCTGTCATGAAAAAAAAATTTAGTTAATTATTTTTTTTAAAGAAAAAAGGGATTTTCCCATCATTTTCTATCGCAAAATGGAATTTACAAGAAACTGAATTTAACACAACGAAGTATTAAAAAAGAGAGGAAAAAAAGGGAAATTGAAATACAATTTCTACATAACCTACCTTAACACGTCACACACAACACGCACCGAAAAAAAAATGAAAATGCTTCATAATCTAGCAACCACCTCCGCCACTGCCAATTCACGGCTTCTTCTCATCTCCTCCTCTCTTTCCAAACCCTTTTTATGTCTGTCCAAAAAGCTTCAAACTTGTTCTAAACCCTTTACTTCCCCTCATAACTCTAGACCCATCTCCTATTATCGGCCCCCTATGAACATCCTCAACAAACTCGGTTTCGGCCCGAGGTCCCCTGACCCTTCCACCATGGATCCTACAATTCCTCAAGGTCCAGACGATGACTTACCAGCTCCTGGCCAGCAGTTCGCCCAATTTGGAGCTGGGTGCTTCTGGGGTGTGGAATTGGCCTTCCAGAGAGTTCCTGGTGTCACCAAAACGGAGGTTGGTTATAGTCAGGGGCTCTTGCATAATCCCTCTTACGAGAATGTGTGTACTGGGACTACCAATCACAATGAGGTGGTGAGAGTACAGTTTGATCCTCAGGAGTGTAGTTATGAGACTCTTCTTGATGTTTTATGGGCTAGACACGATCCTACTACTTTAAATCGCCAGGTTAGTTTCTTCGAATTATGTTTGGTTTTATTGATATATGTCATGTTTGTTATTTCCATGAATCTCTTGTCGAGGGTTTTTGATTTAGATGGGATTGCATGGAATTGTTTTCTTCTGGGTTTAGGTTAATTTCCTTCCACAGTTTGCTGAGCTAATTTGTGCTATATGGTTTAATTTCTGTGGAATATTGATATTGGGTGCCTCTGGAGGTGTACTTCTTATGGGTTTTGGTTAATCTCTATGTTGTTTAATTTCTGCCAAATGGTTTAATTTCTCATGTATCCATCGATAATTTTGGAGGACTGCTGTGCTTTTTTACCTTTCGAATTTCGGTGTTTCAATTCGAGGGTGTTTCTTTCTTGTTATTTTGTCTTTCATACTGTATCTTATATAACATTTTAGCAATAAGTGTTTGGATTTTCTTCTGGCTGTTAATTCCTTTTATTTCTTCTTCTTGTCAATTCATTACCTTGCTAAATAAAGAACTTTATTATTAGTTTCAACAGGGCCCGATAAATATAACTTTGAATGACATGAAATTTGTGTCTACACTCTTCACCTCTGTGCATTAGCCGATGAAATTTATTTGCTAGTCATAGTTGGAGCTATGGATTACAACTTATTATAGAACACATGTGCACAATTTATAAGTATCTCAAATGAAGAGAACCAATTGGTAAGTTCAATTCAGCTTAGGTTGTCTAGCCAATTACTCGTTCATAGGAAAACGAGGTGCATAAATCATAGCAGATTGAAATGGCACTGCAACTAGTCATGAGCTTACAGTGAAGCTCTTGTAGTCACCTCATCAGTGAATCAATGGTTATCAGGTGGGCATATCTTAGATGATGAGTGGACTCAT
Organism: Garcia nutans; assembly: GCA_947685225.1. NCBI lineage: Eukaryota > Viridiplantae > Streptophyta > Magnoliopsida > Malpighiales > Euphorbiaceae > Garcia > Garcia nutans. The sequence continues at coordinate 7,965,724 of CANTUV010000029.1, read as the reverse complement.
GATATCCTTTGATGGTTCTTAGTTATGAAAAGTGGCCTCACGACTTCTCAATGGTGTGTGCATGCACTGCTTTGCTTTACCTGAATCTACTTCGAGAAATATTCTTTCCATGAATGCATGACATTAACTGAAAATGTAATCGGCCTGGAACACCATTATACGACCAATAGAAGAATTGAAACTAAGTGAAAATAAATGTGTGCTGTAACAATAGTTACTGAGCAGCTATGCCACCAATGTTGCCTCACTTCCTAGGTGAACTTTAATGGCTACATAATGTCATGGGATCCATTTTTAATCTAGGTTAGATGGCCGACCTCATTTCTCCAGGGATTAATGAGAATTACCACTTGGCTTGGTAGGAAAATATGCCAAACCCATAATGTATTTTCTGAAATTTGAAGGCTTCACACGCCCAGAGTTATCATATGTACTCTGATTTCAGTTATAACATGTTTTCCAAGTTACCAAATCTAGAAGCTGATTCTACTTGATATTTGCACAATCAATTTACCAAATTATGATCCTATTGATATAAACCTCAATCATGCCAGAGTTTGTTTGTATTATGGCCTAGTCATTGCACGATATAACACCTTGTTAATCCTGGTGCACAGGGAAATGATGTGGGAACACAATACAGATCCGGGATATACTATTACACCCCAGAGCAGGAGAAGGCAGCTCGAGAGTATATAGAACGGCAGCAGAAGCTCACGAACAGGAAGATAGTTACTGAGATTTTACCTGCCAAGAAGTTCTATCGTGCTGAAGAATACCACCAGCAATACCTTGCAAAAGGGGGCCGTTTTGGGTTTAAGCAATCTACTGAGAAAGGCTGCAATGATCCCATCAGATGCTATGGCTAAATTGAATTCTTGTTCAGACTATGGTTATTGATATTTTATGTACCTAAGATCTTATACACTTTGCCAGATTAAGCATGGCTTGCATTAAGTTTGCAGGACATGGGTCTGTAATAATCCATACATGTATGTAAGGTGTTGGCGTTTAGGTTTATCTATTTGTATATAAAGGTGCGACAGCAGATTAGTTGGTATATACGAAATAAAAGATTTCTATATATGTTATTTTATTTTGTCTGCTCATTGGAATTACACAATTATGCGTTGCATAAAATGCTTCTCAGATCATTCGAAGTTTTTTATTCATTTATTTTTTCCTGGCAATGTGATGGGAAGCATTTTAGAGATGAGTAAAATTCACAAAGGATGCACTTTTTGTAGCCTTTCAATGTGATTTTTATTTCTCCGCAGATTGAGGCATGTTTAGCCATGGACAGGACAGCTAAATGCCAGGTCTGACTGTTGATGCAAGTCCGTTCGCCAGTAACAGCCAGGAAGAACCAAGCAGTTTCCAAAAATGTCCTTGCCATCAAAAATTATCATGAAAATAGAATGGGGATGTAAAAGATGTTTTACTTTTTCAACCAGCATTAAGCATATGAAAATAAAGTAAATGCCCATGATGAATGTGAAGATTATACAATCGGTTACACATAGGCCATAACAATTAAGATGTACTAAGGATGTTAGAAGCAGCAAAACCGAACTTCCACATTGCTAGAATGCATGTATAATAGTATAACACAACAGTTCCCTACAAATAAATCCCATGACGAGGCTGATTAATTTTTGTAGATACTAAAGATACGACACATAAGAAAATTTCACTCATAAATCCACGAATGAAGGCGGCTCTGCCAGTTCACAATCCCATCAGGGAACCACAAAGCTATCTCTTTCTTAGCATTCTCAACTGAATCACTCCCACGAATCACATTCCTGAAAGATTGTGAAGTAAAAAAAACTGAAACATAGCAGGTATACAACAATTAAACATTGTTGGAAAAATTTTAAAAAAAGAAAGAAAGAAAAGAATAGAAAAATAAAGCGTTTCAGGTTTCCTAATGGAAAAGAAACAACTAAGAAATTTGCTCGCTATGAGAATCTGCTGAAACTATACTAGGAAAATATTTATCTCCTTGACATTATATATTGAATTTAAGGATTTTAAAAATAATTCATATCCATATATCACAGAAAAAGATACAGCTGGATACTGAATTGTATTGTTCTAAGATAATGATCAAAATGCCTGCATTTTAATCCTAGACTCAACAACATAAATGAAGAACAGCTAAATAAGCCAAATCTATGAAAATAGTTCTGCATGAATTAATTACCTTCCAACTTCAACTGCAAAATCACCACGGATGGTTCCAGGAGCTGACTCAGATGGTTTAGTAGCACCAAGGATCTTTCGACCAGCTGCAACAACATTTTTACCTTCCCATACCATAGCAACAACAGGACCAGAAATAATATACTCAACTAAACCTTCAAAGAAAGGCTTTCATGACAAATCCTCATAATGCATCTCAGCAAAAGGGCGTTCTACACTCACAAGCTTCAAACCTAGATTTCAAACAACAGTATAATCAATATATTGTAATTATCATTGAAAACAATAATCTAAGACCAATTTAAATCATTACCTTTCAACAAGAAACCCTTTTGCTCAAATCTGCTAATGATCTCACCAACCTAAAAAAATTGAAATATCATGACCACATACTCAAAAAGAATTCATTATCCCAAATTTTTCCTTAAAATCGTCTTAAAAATTATACTTTTTCGACAAGAACCAGTGAATCACTTCCTGTTTAAGTATTCTGTAATTGTTATTCATATAATAGCACTCCAGAAACGAAAATACTGAATCAAGTAAACATTACACAGATCATTTCCGAGCCATAAACCAAATATAATTATTTAGCGTTTGGTTACAACAAACCCAACAACGATTACGCGCAATAGACGTCAAACTTTTTCATATATAACAACTAGAATTAAGAAAGTCCAGCAAGAAGCAAAAAATTTACCAAATTTTAAATTCAAATGGAAGCATTAAGAGAGAGAAGCAAATTCTAATAATTGTTCATAATAATCAACAGAACTAATCTTAATAAACCCCCCTAACTTAACAAGAAGAAAATTATAAGTAATAATTATATGTATATATGTACAAGTAAGATGAGTAGAGAGTGAGGGTGCAAACCAGGCCTCTCTGGACGCCATCAGGTTTGATCATGATGAAGGTCTGCTCCATCTTTCCCTCTTGCTCAACTTCCATCTAAATTAATAAATTAACCATAAATTTTTATAAATTTAAACAAATTAAAAAATATATTTTTTTATTTTTTTATTTTTTTCTAATATTTTAAAAAAATCACTTTTTACCGTATTTTTTTTAAATTATATTTTTTCATAATAAATATTTTAATCATTTTATTATAAAGTGGTTATAAAATTATAAATTATATAAAATTTATAAATTCATAATTTATTATAAACTCAAAAATATAATATTTTAATAAATATTTTATAAATTTTAGTATTTTAATAAATAATTAAAAAATATAATAAAATTAATATTATTTTTAATTTTTTTAGATTTTTTTATAAAAAGCCCTAATATTTGTTTGTCAAGGCCCTCTGTTTTATCTTAACCATTGTGGATGGGCCTAACTCAACCTTGATTAACTGGCCCATTTTGATCTTTGGCCCACTTCTTATTTCCCACAGGATAACTAACGGTAGTCGTTTAGCCCGTGGAAACTGTCCCATTTTATGCATTTAAGTTCAGACGACGCGTTGCTTAGGTCAAGATATCATTTCCTGTCCCAAAACGAATTGTCGTTCATTTTACGGAGTTGGACTGATTGTTTCTTTTTATCGCATGTGCTGCTCGTTTTTCGAATTCGGTATCACTTGCTGCTTGATGTTTCACGTCATTGTTTAAAAAAAAAAAAAATCACATTTTTCGGCTTGGCTTTGTGAAAATTCTCTAACGAAATAAAACACAATTTTTTTAAAAAAAAAAGAAATTGACTAAATAATATTTTTATTTGCTCAAAATCATAAATTAATTACTATGCCTCTTTTTATTCATTTGCCATTTGAATTGGTAAACGCATTTTTTCCTTAATTTTTATGTTTAACTCTGTTTAAATTGTCAAAAGATAAATTTCATATTTTACATATAAAAATTGATTCATGAGATATAAATTTTAATATAAATATTTAGAAAAAAATCATACAAACAAAAATTAAAATGTCAAAATAAATAATTTCTTATAGTGCGCTTGGTTGCACAAGAATTTTAAAAAAATTAATTAAATAATCATATTTGACCAAAAATATTATGTTTATTTTGTAAATTATCTATGTAAAATAAAATATCGGATTCACTAAACTTTATCAACCAGTTGGTAAAATATTTTACTTAAGAGGAAGTATGAAAAATATTTCATCGAAAAAGTGGATTGAGGAGTCCACATGTCAAAAGACAATCATACTCTTAATTTAAAATATAATAAAATAAAAAAGAGATGTTATAAGGGTAGTTTAGATATTACTTAAACTTTCACTGTAAAGTTCGATTGTAATCAAATAAGTTAATATTTTTTTCAATCCGTTCTTTCAATATTTACATCTTTCAAACATAATAATATAATCTTTTCCAGTAAAATACAATTCATATAATATATCTATATAAAATATATTTGCAGTAATTAATTTTTTTAATAATTTATCAAATGAACTTTTAAATATGATATGAGAAGCATGTATATGATAAATAAACGTGAAATTACAGTTGATTCTTTCCTTTTACTTATTTAATACAAATTTTATTTTTTTATTTGCAACTCATCATATTGACACCTATGATTCACAAGAATTCGTTGAACTTTTTAGAGATTAGATATTAACATTAGGGGTGAATAAAAAAATCGTAAAAATCAAACCGACCGAGAAACTGAACTGACAAAAAATTGACTGAATTTTTTTAGTCTAAACTAAAACCGCTGGTTTATAATGAAACTGACCGATTTTTTTTTTCTAAACCAATTTTTTTGGTCTAAACCTAAGCCGACCGAATTTTTTTGGTCTAAACCAATTTTTTCGGTCTAAACCGAAACAGACCGAATTTTTTCGGTTCGATTTTTACTCGGTTTCTACTACTGGTCGGTTCGGTTTCGGTTACTAATATATTTGCTCGATTTTTATTCAGTTTTTGCAGTTCGGTTCGATTCGGCTAACCGAACTGAAAATATCCACCCCTAATCAACATGCTTCACATAACTTTACAAGCTGTATGGCACAAGGCATATGTTGTCTCCAAGTTCAAGCAAATATACTACGGCATGATGCATTCAATATTTTAATATATCAACTAATAATTATTCTAAAATTTGAAATTTTAATAAATAAAAATTCAAGGTTAAAAAATGCGTAATGAAATATTTAACTTCAAATCTACTCCCACCAAGAACCTCCAAAGCAATCGGAGCATACATCATGTTAATAGAAATTATAATATATACTCTACCATGTTCTTTAAACAAATCTTGCCGGCAGGGACAAGATAGAGAATGGACTGTACGCACTGGGTTGCCAGCATGTTCAGGCAGTTTTTTTAAGCCTCAACCTGATTGACTTTTTTCAGTTTCCTTGTAATAATGAGTTTAATTTACCACTAAAATTCATTATTATTATTCACTACCAAGCTTGATAAGAAAGTGCTATAGCTTAATTAAATATTTTGAATTCAAATATTTAAATATGTAGCTATATTAAATTTTAATAATAATAAATTTATCTCCCTTGTAGTTTTACCATTCTCGAATTGAAAAGAATAATTTATAAAAAAAATTATTATTATTATTTTTCTATACTTCTATCCATCAAATATCTTACAATCTAAATATTATAGATTAATCTGAATTTATCTTGGTTAGACCCATTATGAGATGTATGGGACTGTTAATTAATCGTGGTTTGCTTGGTCTACAAGAAAGAAAGAAAATTAATGCAAGCAACACGTATTAGTATACAGTGCACTACAAGAATGAAACGGATTACCGATAAAATTTTACCAATAAAATTTTATTTGTTAGTAATACCGAAAAAAAAATTAATAAATTACTAATAAATTATCGACAGAATAAAGACAGATCCATTTGCAGACAGAAATTATGTCAATAAATATGACGTGATATTACGACGGATAAATTTATTAATAAAATTTACCGAGAGAAAATATTTCTGTCGGTAAGTAAAAAATTCAACATAATAATTATTAATTATATTCACTGCTAATTTTAACGAGAAACAAATTTCTGTCTGTAGTACTGACGAAAAAATTGTTTGTCGGTAAATGAATAGCACAATAATTAATATTTATTTATTCACTATTACCGAAAGAATATTTAACTGTCGGTAGTACCGACGAAAATATTTAACTGTCGGTAAATAAAAATTTTAATATAATTATTAATTATATTTATTGTTAATTTTACCGACAGAATCACATATCTATTGGTAGTACCGATGGATACATTTCATCTCGGTAATTGATTTATTAATTTAATATTACTAAGAGAAATCTTATTTCTCGATAATTTATAAATTTACCGGGAGAAATTTTTTTATGTCGATAAATTATCGACGAAAATATGTTTGTCGGTAAATATTATTTCTGAGAGAAAATTAACGATAGAATAAATTGTCTCTCGGCAAATAAAAAGTAGGGTGGCGGGATTTTTACCTCTAATTGTCAAGCATTTACTGAGAAAAAATTATTCTTATCGGCAATACCGACGAAAGCTATTTCTATTGGTAATTTTATAGTGTCAGATAATTAACATAGCTCGGCTTTTGTGAAAACTTATCGGCAGAGAAATATTTTTCTCGGTAATATCGACAGAATTATAAATCTCTTGGTAAATTATTAACACCAGTCAGTCAATTAGTCAAGATCATTTATCAACAGAAAAGTAACCTATCGGTGAATTTACCGAGATATTATAATTTCTCTCAGTAAATTTACCGAAAGACACTCAAATCTCTCGGTAAATATTAAATATCCCTATCTTCCTCGCCTCTTCCTCTATTTTCATTCCTGCACCATTTTCGTTTCTATGCTACTGGTGTTGCTCCAAATAGAATTTGGTTGCTGCTCCTGTTTCACGAAGAAGAAGAAGAAGAAGAAGAAGAAGAAGAAGAAGAAGAAGAAGAAGAAGAAGAAGAAGAAGAAGAAGAAGAAGATCGTGACAAGTATTTATTTTATTTTTTTATAATTTTATTAAATCTTTTTTATTATTTTTATTTTTGTTGAATTTTTAATTTATAATAAAATTTATATTTTTTGTTGTTATTGTTTATATTTATGTAGTTTAGTTTGATATGTATATTTATTTGTTGGTTGTTTGAATTTTTAGGATAGTTTTGAATTTTTAGGTTTAAGATATTTATATTGTTTAAAAAAATTAATATGTGTATTGTTATAGATTTTTGCATAATTATTTAACTTAAAATAATTAGGTAGAATGAAATAATTTTTTAAATTTCAGTAAAAAAATTAATTTATAAGATTTTTTAGGGCAAAAAATAAATTTTTAAACAAATTTAAATTAATAATATTTTTTAAATTTTTTTGTAAATATAAATATTTTAGATTTATTTTATTGTTGTTAGGATTTTTTAAAAATTTTATGTAATTAGATTTAATTTAATAAATTGTAGAATGAACAAATATAAAAATTTAGGTATTTTTAATGGTTATAAAATATTTTTTTTGAGAAATTATATTTATTGTTATATTTTAGAATTTATTTTGGGGTTTATAGTATTATTTTAAGATTTTAGATTGTTGTATAATTTAAAAAAAAAGGATAGAATGAATAAATTTTTATCATAGGATATAAATGTAAGATAATATTATAATTTTTTAATATTACTTAAATTAAATTTAAAATATATAATTAATAATCTTTTTGTATTATATAGGATCGTTTCATTGCTTATTGTGAAGAGGCATCTCAATCCGATACGTCTGTTGATGATGATAGTTTATTTATATTTGTTGTGGATAGAGAGAAGAAGAAGAAGAAGAAGTTGTATGGACTTGACTCACTATATGTAAGCACAACTTCTTCTTATTCTAGTAGTTCATTTGTCTTATGGAAAGAGATGGGGCATTTGAAGGAACAATTGGTAGAGCAAGATCAGACTGTTCAGCAGCAGATTCAAGAGCAGGTGCAGATAGAGGTAGAGACGCATGTTCAATCTCTAATTCAGGCACAGATGCAAATCGATATGCAAAGGTTAGTCCAGCAGCAGCTTAATGAGTTCATATTCAACTTCATACGAGAAACCTTCGCGCTATCACGATACTTTTCGCCTAATGGTGCTCCTCCACCTCCACCTTCACCACCTCCTGCTACTTGACACGCATATTTTTTTTGTATATGTACAACGTATACATTTTATTATTTTTATGTTCAACTTTTTCTTATATTTGAATGTTTATTAAATATACTATTTTTTTAAATATTAAATGTATTTTTATATTTTTATTCTTATTAATAAAAAATTTATACATACATTATATTATAAAATTTAAAAAGATTTTTAAATTTTAAAAAAAATTAGAAAATAATTTATTTTTTACCTACAGATTTACTTTTGTCTGTAGTTTTTTAGATATTATAGACAGAATAAGAATTATGTCGGTAATACTGATAAAAAATTAATTGTCGGTATCACCGATAGATAATTTTTGTTGGTATTATCGACAGATAATTTGTCATTAGTAACACCGACATAATTTTTCGTCTGTAATTTTTTTTTATACCAACGAAAATAATTTATGTCTATAAATATTACCGACTATTTTTCTGTCGAAAAATTACCAACATATTGTTTTTGTTAAAAAATTTACTGACAGATTTTTATTTTCTTCAGCTTTTTGATTATCGGTGAAAAATTTGGCGATAGATTTTTTTATCAGTAAATATTATTACCAATAAAAAAAATAAAAATTATCAACAAAAAAATTCATGGGTAATTCGCTACATTCTTATAGTGGTGGTTAACCAATTCAGTCCTAACATAAACCGACTAATAAAATTCTGAAAATATTCTCACTTGTAGCCATGATTTATTCAGTAATCGTGGCAAATACAACATAAAGTTTATGATAATATTTAAATTCCAATCCCTTCTTTCATTCCATGAATTAAATTGAATCAAACCAACAGAGCATGAATACAGTGTTAAATATTACTGGTTCATTCATTTTCTTGCTGTTTTTTCAATACAAACCAAGTACACAGTATTCAATTTGATTAATTATTCAGTTTGAGGGTAGTGGAAACAAATTAAAATGAGTTGGTGTGTGTCTTTATGTCTATCTTATCCTTTAAATAATTGGAGTATAAATGACTAGAAATTATCATAAAAAAGTTCAGCTTTGCATCTGATTGATTGGACTGGATTTCGTATAGAAAATGAAAAATGTAAGGAACAATTCGACATCTCAACTACCTATCAAAATTCTTGAATACAAATTTTCTTTTTCTTTTTTTTGTAAGATTTCAACTATAACAAGTGTATGTGTATACAAACGATTAATTTTTATGTTTAGCTTTAGTCTTCTTCTTCTTTATATTTTCAATTAATGTATCAATTACACACCAACTAGAAAAGGATTATTAATTACTTAATCACATTGAAAATTCTAAATTTATTTAAAAATATAGAACAAAGGGAGCTTTCTTCCCAGCTGTCTTTTTTTTTTTCCTTTTTCTTTTTTGGGGTACTAATATTAAACAAAATTGTTATTGCAATTTTTCAAAAGAAAACAAGCTGTCAGCAAGAAACAGAAAATACAAGAGGACGAAAATTACTCACAGATAATTATTATATAAAACACTGCACTATACAATGCATAAATATATAAAAAATATAAACTATATATAAATAATGTAAATGGATGTCGTGTGGTGATATAATGTCATTTACTAGTCTATACATAAAAGTTTGCATTTTGATGATTGCTTTAAGATAAGCTATGGCATCACCTTTACTTCTTTGGTTAAGTAATAATAATAATAATAATAATTAGGAAATGAAATGTTATGGATGTAGATCAGATCGAGACCTTTGTTGGGACAATTTTCCATTTTTAATACAGACATGGCCATTATTTGCTTAATCACAACTCAAATCTCCAATTAATGCAGATCCATATGATCCTACCCACCATAATGCATGTGATATATATATATATATTTTTTCTTATCGAATCAATAGGACAAATTCCAATTTTGAGACTAAAACTAGCCATCAAATTCAGAATTATTGATCCTATATTAACCATTGAAAGTCTTGTCATAGACTCGCACTAGAATCTTAATAATCAGGCTTTTAATCTGTGTAATATTTGTCCTCTCTCTCTTTATATAAAAAAATTTGTATTAAATATAAGATGCACAAAGCCAAGAATTTCATGTTTTTAAACATATTCTTTTTTCAGTGGTGAAGTGAATCTTTCAAATGCTAATTTCATTGTCGTGTATATATAAATTAATTTATGATTCCCACGAAAATAAATCATTTCATTCAGCATGTCTAAATTAAAGAATTCATAAATGAAAAATTATTTAATGCAATTTTAAAAAATTGAATTCCAATCAATAATATAAAAAATAAACAAATTTATTTATCAATTGAACCAATTATTAATTAATTATAATAAATATTATTGTTGCACACTAGCTAATTGATTCTACTAGTTACAAATTAAACCCCTACAATTTCCATTAACTAAACCTTGAGAGGCACTAATTAAGACTACACAATGGTGGTCACACAAATAGAATGTCAATTCTATAGGTTGCTTCATATCATATATCTCATTCTCATAAGCCACTTACTTTTCTTCTTTTACAAGAGAAGTTATCATCTTATTCACTCCAACTTCAACTTTTTGGATTGAGTAGCTATTCTTTATTCAAACTGCTGTCTGCTGCTGTATAAACAAATAAGCATAAGATTTATTAATTACGTACATTTAGTTATTGTTTAGTTGAATGAAAATTATTTTTTTTATTTTAAATTATTAAATAGGACGAAAATATATTATTTGTATTGCACCAAGAGCTTTCTTGATGTAGAATATTTTTGCTCAAACTCTTGTACTGATGATTAAAACCAACCCAATAACCTTTTCCTCCATTTAAAAAAGAAAATGTTATCAGCAAATCATTAAACTTTAATTAGGCATATTAATCATAAATTTAACGAGGATTAGTCCGTATTTGTTTCCTTCTCAACTCAAATTTGAAGTTCAATGAGACAACTCTTATAGCATGAGAAACACAATTGTGATGATATTTTTATAGTTGCCAAACTCCACCCGCCCTAAAAAGAAAATAATTAAAAGTTAACGCATGTCATCAGCACCAATATAAACATACTCATTCAGTTCCAAAAAAAAATTATAGACATTATAATCTCAAAAATTTCGCTAAGTATTATACAAATATACAACTTAAAAAAAGTCCCACCTTTCGTATCATCAGTTGTTGAATCCAATCTATTGCAACATTTCTATCATTATTTATTGATTTTGACGCTAAAAGAGAGGCTAAGAAATAATTTAAAATAAATTAAGATCAAAATCCCACCTCCACTTGTGAGGACATATCTGCCATTGTAATAAAAAGCTAAGGATATACCTGTAAATTAAACTTGTTTTGAGCCATTCACTTTTCTTTTTCATATGAACGTAAGAATTGAAACCAAATCCTTTCTCGCACGCTATACAAACAAGCACAAAACTAAGCTAAGCTGTGTTTTCATTAAAACACAGCTAAAAAGCCTAAAATCAACAATGGCGGATTTAGAAGCCACAGTAGTGATGCCAAAGATCGTTACTTTCCTCTCTTCTCTTCTCCAACGCGTAGCGGAGTCGAACGATCTTAGCCATCAATTATACCCACGAAGGATCTCTGTTTTTCATGGCTTCACTAGGCCTAATATATCCATTCAGAGCTATCTTGAAAGAATATTCAAGTATGCCAATTGCAGCCCTTCTTGCTTTGTTGTTGCCTATGTTTATCTTGATCGATTTGCCCAGAGACAGCCCTCCTTTCCTATCAATTCTTTCAATGTTCATAGACTGCTTATCACCAGTGTTTTAGTCTCTGCCAAATTCATGGATGATTTGTAAGTTGATCTTCTTTATAATTTACTTCTGGGTTTTCTTATTTTTAATTATTTATTCAGTTTCTTGAAATTTCTGCTAATGATGGACTAATCCCTTCTGGGTTTTATGGATTATTAAACCAGGATTTACTCTTAATTAATACTCATTTCCCACTTGATTAATATATAATTATTAGTTTTAATAAATTTTCCTGTCACTACAAGGTGATGATTGATAAGAACTTACTGGGATTTGTCTCTTCCCAAATATAGTTATGAATTATGATATGGAAGCTAGGAGACTACATAGCTAAGAATAGAAACAGAGGATGAAGCCATTTTGGGTCAAATCAAATATTCTTAGTAATTAATTGAAATGTAGTGAGCAAAAATAAAAAATAAAGCATAATTTATAAATAACACACCGCCACCGGTTTGAAACAGCCACGGCCAAGTAAAAGAAGACAGCCATGTGAAAACCTGCGTCTTTTATTGGACAGAACCACCAAAGTTTATGGTGTTAATTGTCTGTCTATATAGGCATGCCTGTTAATTCCATCAATTTTTGTATCAAATTGCATGTCGTTATCATTTTACTCTATGGATCAGTCAGTGACAGCTCAGTCAAGCTCGTGCATTTTTTTTTAAAATATAAATAAATAAATAAATAAATTCGCTGGCTAGCTTTTAACATTAGAAGTCATTAATTTTTAAATTGTGAAATTGAAAAAAATAATAATAATTATCAACTTTCGAACCCTAATTGAAATTAAATAACCTAAAAACAAAAAACACAATACCCTACGTGGCTGTGTTCATTGACTGCAACAGGGTACACGCAGACCACTTTGCTTTAGTGATTTGTCGGTCAATTTTTTATCAATTGCAACTGAGACAATGCTTGCTGGATTTTCTCATAAATGTGCATGTGATCATAAATATTTTACAGTCAAAGAAGGTTTTAATAATATAGTCCTAAATTAATGGCTAATGGGTTTTTATTTTTTTATTTTTACAGATATTATAACAATGCATACTATGCTAAAGTGGGAGGGGTAAGCACAGCAGAAATGAATCTTCTTGAGGTGGATTTCCTATTTGGATTAGGGTTTGAATTAAATGTGACACCCACTACATTCCACAATTATTGCTCTTACCTTCAAAGAGAGATGTTAATAATTCAATCTCCGATTCAGTTGGTAGAATCACCCCCTCCTCTAAATATGGCATTGGCAATGCCACTTAAAAAAATCCATTGTTGTTTCAATGAAGATGAATCCACCCATCAAAAGCAACTTGCTGTTTAATGACTTCTTTTTCTTTCTTTTTAAGGACAAACTAGGAGAGTAATTGAATTAGTGATTCTGTGCATTAAAAAAAAAACTAATTTGGTTTTTGTTTTTTAGAAAAAGTGTAGTTGTATTAATGTAGGGTCTTAATCATGTTGGAATTGGGGATTTTCAACATGAAATTCTGCTTTGACATATAGTCAAAACTCTCTTTTGGCTTTCTATGATTTAAACCAGTGTGCTTTTAACACATGTTCACCCTCATTATGCTATAATCACTTCTTTCTTTTTATTTTTCAAAATTTTATACTTCTTTTTCGTTGTTGTTTGTTTCATCACACAAGTAAGCATAAAGCATTCTTTTCTTTTCTTTCCCACCTTTGCTGTCACAACCAATGTTTAAACTTTTAAGCGATAATATTCTTAAAAACTGAATTTGCAAGCTTTCGAAATAATTATTTCTATAAAACATTATGTATTAAATTTACTCAATATTTTATATAAAAATTTCAATGTATGAAAGAATTCTTAATATGTTTATATAAATTTTTAAAAGTTAAAAAAGCTTATATATATTAATTAAAAAATTAATCTTGAATTTGATTTTTCAGCTCATTCTCAATTAAACAAAAAAAAGTAAATAAAATTTGGCTTGGTTTAAGAAATATAGGTATAAAGAGAGAGAGAGAAATTGGTGTCCTGTGGAATATATTTACACCGACAATCATGCAGGTATTATGAATTATTGTTGAAGAAACATAATGAGTAGAAAATAGAAACCTGATTGGCTTCATGAATACATGACATTAACCAACACAACTCCATGCAATACGCTCATATGTTTGTTATATCAACTCTCTCATTTTTTTTAGTAATGAAAGATTTCATTAACTTAAAAAACAGAACAAGAAATCTAGGGTATTCCAAGACTTAGAATACATAATAAACATTAATCTGCCCTCAGATTTTACAAACATCAAACCAAGAAAAAAAATCTCTTACAAAGAATCAGCCTAAAACAAGAGAAAAGGCCTACTAATATAGCAAGGATAACAGTCCTGATACAAATCTCAAATATCAACCAAGAGTCCTAATTAACCTTAGATTTCATAACACAGAAAGATAAGAGGAAAAAAAGGCTAAAAAAAAACCTGAGACTGATGGAAAAATAGCTCAGATAAAACATTAAAGACGAGCTGAAAAATAAAGGCATAAATTTTCACTAATCGATTAGAAAGCAGTAGCACCGACCAAAGAAACACTATGGGTAGAAATTATCATGACAGCTTGTGAAATCACGGAGGAAGATGGATTTTCTTTTGCAAATATAAGATCACCGATAGCCTTAAAACCCGATGTCAATTTCACAAGCAAAAGGAATCTTCACCATAGAGAAGCCTCTAGACTACAAGAATCTACCATACGTGACAGAACAAAGGTCATCTTAGGCAAAATCTGAAAAAAAAAACAGACAAAACTCGTTAAAAAAACAAAAAAGAAACAACATAATAAAAGAAAAACATGAGTTCTAAAGTTGTCCCTGATTATTTGACAGGCAATAGAATAATTATACAATGAAACCGTTGTATTACAACAAGCCAATCGAATATCAACATGTGACAATGTTTTACATTCGATTCGATTGGTTCATTGTATAATTATTCCACGCAACAGACGTAGACCAAAAACTAAGAAACCATAGAGGCACGTTGTTGGAGAGAGAACAGAGAGAAAAAGAAAAATCCTAACCGTAATTGTTGTATCATCTCTCATAAAAATTAAATTTAAAGATTATATAAAATTAATACTGTAATATTATTTAAAAATTTAGTTAAAATTTTTATTTTTTATTATTTTTAAATGATTTTAAATTTGATTGACAATTTTAACTAATTAGGTATTATAAAAGGGATAATATATAGATATGCTCTTCAACTTATTGTTGAGATACAACTTAGTCTTATTTCTTTTTCTTTGCTTAAATAAATTCAAATTTTTTGAAAAATTAAAATTTTAAGCCTCTCAATTAACGATAAAGTTAACATTCTTATATTATGGGGAGAATATACAGATATATCTTTAAATTTATCACACTGGTACTACTTAACTCTTATTTTTTTGGCTCAATTTTATCTATATTTTTTTAACAAAATAACTATTTTGGCTTTTGAGTAAATAGAAAATTTGACATCGTTAAATTTAAAGAATATATAGACCCCACTTAAAATAAAAAAATATTTTTCACATAAAATAATTAAAATATTATTAAATAAAAAAATCATGATGTCTTATTGTAAAAAAATTATATATTTATTCATAATTATGAAATTTTATTTTGATTTTCTATAATTATATGATTATTTAAAAGGGTTAAGATAAGTAAAGAAGATATTTTTGTTTCTTCCCTTTTTTGCTAAAAAATTTTAAAATCTTCACCATAGTTGATTTCAAAGAATTCAAGGTAATTCTTTTAAATTTTATAATTCACCTATCAAATTCTTAGTCAGATGTAAATTGAGCAAAAAATAATTTAGGCGAAAAATCATCGACCTTATATATTTTAGATTTCTTCATCGATGCTCTTAGCCTCGCCAATGGTTGCCGCTGCCTTCATAATTGGCATGAGTGAAGTTTTTTAGAAAAAAAAAATTTTAATTTTGCCATTCAAAATAGAGGAAATTTAATTATTTGTAGATTTGATATGGTAACTATAGCCATAAAAAAAATTATGAATCTCTCTTCACATTATTGAACTCTTTGACTCTTATCACTTTCTATAAGTAATTTTGATGCATTGAAAAGAAAAATAAACAAATTTCGTTCACAATTATTTATCATATGATTTCTTTTTTTTTTCTTTTTCTTTTTAAATTCAAAAACATAAGCAGTTAAAATATAAAATTGTTGTTTTTATTATATATATATATATGGAGAAATTATAAATTTATTATTTTCAATTATTCATTAGTATTGTAAATTTTATTTTAAAAAACATTAACATTTTGTCATCGAGAATAATCTAAAAAATTTGTTATTTTAATTAATTTTTTTATTACTATTTTTATTCTTAACTAAAGGCAAAAGGAAATAGATAAATTGATCATTAAAGTAAAGGGCATAAAAATTAATTTTATAAGAATCTAAGTATATTTGAGCATAAAAAAAGAAAATAGTATCACGTTTTACTGAAATAGTTGCTTTTGCAAAAATTTAGATATAATTGAGAAAAAAAAAAAAAAAAAAAGGTCACAGCAAATTCAAAAGCATACGTGCATCCCTATAATATAATGATATTAACTTAACTTTTTAAGTGAATGACTTAAAAAAGTTAGTTTTTAAAAAATTTAAACTTATTTAAGCAAAAAAAAAGAATTAAGTTATTATTACGTGACAGGTTTAAAGATATATTTACACCTTCTTCCAATAATTTAAATTAATAAATATTAAAATTTTAATTTCAAATTTTAAATATTATTATCAACACTATCTTAAATTTACAATGTCACTATTCACCCCTGCAATTTTTATATAAAATTTTAAAACAAAATGGGAGTATTATTGTTTAATAAGAAAAATTATACAATGTATCACTTTCTAATTTTTTTTTTCAACATCTCACTATTTTTTGTATATTTCTAATACATTATATACATACAAAACCTATATCTATCGTACAAATATTTAATATATATCTGATATATTTTAGAAATTAAAAGTTAAAAAATGAATATTTTTAAAAGAAAAAATGATTTTTTAAAAAATGTTTTATTTTTAGTATTTTTAATTAAAATTCGTTGAGGCTAGCTGAAATAGGACGACGGTGAGCCTCACGATGAATTTGGCAACTGAAATAAGAACATGGCCTCCCAAATATCACTGGATTTTATATTGGGCTGCATAAATATGCTCAAAGCTCAGCCAACTTAACAAAATGTTGAAGAGGAATTTATCCCATACATGCAATTTGAATTTTCAGTTTAGTTTTCCATAAAAATATCAGAAAATTAAAAATTTTAAAATTTATTATATTTTTAAAAATATTTTTTAATTTATAATAATTTATTTTTTTATAAAAATACCATATTTACATAGCTTATTATAAATTTATTATGTATTTATTATACGTGTATAAATTTATATAATTTATTATAAAATAACTAAAATATTCATAATAAAAATTAAAATATTTTATAAAAAATGATAGAGGATGTAATTTTTTCTTATATTTTCAATAATACAACATGTACTTCTCTCTTTCAATTATATATTGTGCGCCGCATTTATTTTATATTTTTGTAAAATTTTAACAGTATTTTTATTTTATTTTTTATTTTTATTTTATTTATTTTTATTAAAAATATTTTTTATAATATATTAAATATATAATATATGCATAATATCTATCTAACATCTATAATATTTATATAATATCTACCAAACATGCGTTTAATATCTACTAAATATTTATACGAGTTATTTAATATTTTTTTAATTTTATATTCACATAACATACATATACTATCTATATAACATTTACATAATATACATAAAAAATACATAACATCTATATAATATTTATCAAACATCTATAAATTTATATAATATATACAAAATATACAAGCAACATCTAAATAATGAAATTAATATTTTTTTAACTTTTTTCGTATCTAATATGTAAAATTTATTTAAAAAATAAATTAATCATTTTTAATATATTTTTTACTTTTTATATTTTTTCAATGTTTATTTATTATTTAAAATTAAAATTAAAAATTTTTCTTTATAATAAATAATATATTTTATATGATGAAAATATAATTTAAAATATAATTTTTTATTATTTTATTTAAATGTATTAATTTAATAGTGAAGTTTTAAAAAAATAAAAATTAAAGTAAAATATTGTTTCTAGTGAGGGAATAAATAGTTTTGGAAAAAAATTATTTTAGTGAGAGGTAAGTTATTTTTGAAAATTCACTCAATTTTTTTTTTTATAAAAATGTAAATATTTTTATTTTTAGTAATGTTTTTAAAATAAAATTTATTTTTTTCAAGTGGTTTTGTAAATGTCCCAAAGTGAATTGTATCGATCCAAGATTTAGCCTTTTTTTTTCCAACCAATCCGCTGTATTATTAATAATTTAATGGAAGCGAATATAGGGCGTGCCCATAGAGTCATTCAACAAAATACCTCTCAAAAAATGAGGCAATGAATCAAAAGATGTAAAAAGAAAATTTTTGCTATGCAATCTACTAAAAAGGGCCAAAAAATGTGCAGCTTGATTGCCTTCTCTATAAACATGTCGAAGTGGGCAAGAATGAATGTGCAGCAGTTGTCTGGTGATTCCGGCAAGAGAAGAAGGATGAAGAGCTTGTTGATTTATAAGTGTATCTACAACCAATAAAGAGTCACATTCCACTTGAAAATTCTCATAACCAGCCTCAATGAACCATTTAGAACCAATTTGTAAAGCCATAAGTTCAGCATTGAAAGCATCATTAGCATGTAGCATAAATGAAATACCTGTTAGAAACTGACCAGAGGAAGCACGTAAAATGGCTCCTCCCGCTGCCACATGCCGGGTAAAAGTAGCATCAATATTAAGCTTTAGATATCCAGAGGGTGGCTTGATCCAGAAAATTAGTTTAGGCTTAATATTGGCAGCACCAAAACGAGGGGGCAGTATTTCTTTAAGTGCTGGAATAGGCTTAGTAAATGAGTCATTAGAATGACCAATCCCCCAACTAGTAATATTTCTAATAGTAGAAGACAACAAAGATGGATAATAAAAAGACTTCTCACCCCAATAGCAGCTACAATAAGTAACCCAAATAGAGTAAAGAATACATAATGAGATCAATCTTCTAACACGTCCAATAAGTGACTTCAGAGGAGATAAGAGCCACCAATGCATCAGCTCTTGTCGAAGAGATCGCTTGACTGAGATATCCTCCACCATATATGCACCAAAGAAAGACCAAAGAGGGCGGATTTCCTGACATAAATAAAAGATGTGATCCAAAGAAGAATTCCCTTGATAACAAAAAGGGCAAACTACTGCTAAACTAATTCCAATCCTTTGAAGCCTCTATGGAAGAGGGAGAGCATTGTTTAAAATTCTCCATGCCAACACGGAATATTTTATGGGGAAAACGGCATCCCAGACCGAAGAAGAGGAGAAGGAAGAATGGCAATGCTGTCTAACAAGCTCATATGCTGAAGAAAATGTGAACAGACCCGAAGTGGTTTCCTTCCAAGCAACTGGTGTAGCATCTAAGATAAAATGATCCGAGTATTGCTGAAAAACTTGACAAATTCGTTTCCACCAGCAAGAATCAGATTGCAAATATGACATCTCACCTCTGCATTGATACTTGGATTGCATGAATTGTGACCAAACTGAGTTTTTGAGTAAATAATTCCATAAGAGCTTGATAGAGAAAGCCTCTTGAATATAAGAGAAAGAACGAATTCCTAGACCATTTTCATAAGTGGGGAAGCACATATCAGAGAACTTAACCTAATGATGTTTTTTAATCGAATAATCAGTGCTCCAAAAGAAAGAGCAAAGCTTGGCTTACAGAGCAGAGATAATAGATTTAGGCAAAGTAAGAGAACCCATCACATGCATAGGAATAGAACTTAGAATATGTTTAATGAGTAAAAGACAACCACCTATTGAGAGAAACTTCTTGTACTAGCCTTGCAATTTATGATCAATCTTATCCAATAAGAAGTGACAATAAGTTGCTCTATTAATTCCTTTAAAAATGGGAGCTCCAAGATAAGTAAAAGGAAGATTCTTACGATGAATTTCCAAATTACGATTCATACGACGAACAACATAAGAGGGGCACTTACTTGAGCAATAAAAAGAGCTTTTATGAAGATTGACTAGCTGACCAGAGAATTGTTGATAAGAAGAAAGAAAAACTTTGAATTTTCTAATACTTCGAAGATCCCCTCTGATGAAAACAAGTAAATCATCTGCGAAGGACAAATGAGATACCACCGGACAGTTACGGTGAAGACTATAAGGCAAAATTTTACCTTCTTGAATTAAACGATTTAGACTCCTTGAGAAACATTCTGAGGCAATAATGAACAGAAGAGGTGAAAGAGGGTCACCTTGTTTTACACCCCTCTTAGGCTGAAAATAGCCACGGCTAATACCATTAACCACCATAGAGAGATGTGTTGAAGCCAAGTTGCCCATAACAAGATTCACAAACTGAGCAGAGAAACCAAAACGAAAGAGAACCAGTTTAAGAAAAGACCAACTAACTCTGTCAAATGCCTTAGCCATGTCTAGTTTAATTGCTAGATTATGCCCTCTTATTTTCTTATCTAAGTCTTGAATGATATCATTAGCAAGTAAAATTTGATCATGAATGGATCCACCTTTAAGAAACCCAACTTGCTCAGGAGAAATAATTTTGACCAATAAAGGAGCTAGTCTGTTAGCCAGCAGTCTTATACAAACTTTACTAATAAAAGTTGCAAGACAAATGGGATGAAACTGAAAATGCTCCGGATTTGGGACCTTTGGAATTAAAATAATATTAGCACTACCAAAAGATCTAGGGATAGGAAGGCCCAGAAAAAATTCTTTCACTGCACTACATACATCCCATTTTAAAAATTCCCAACCTGCCCGAAAGAATCTACCATCAAAACCATCCGGGCCCGGAGCACTTGTGGGATCTAATTGCCAGAAAGCATCTTTTATCTCATCATCCTCTGGAATCTTAGTCAATCCAAGATTGTCTTCATTCGAAATAATAGATGGAAGCAATTCAAGCAAATCAGAAGAGTGGACAGTCGGCTCTTCTTGAAAAGGCTTGGTGAAAAAATCAACTGCAACCTCTCCAATACTATCCTGATCCGTTATGACTGTACCATCATCATTTTTAATAGAAGCAATAAACTGAAACTTACGAGACATCTTCACATAAGTATGAAAAAATTTGGAATTATTTTCACCTTCAGACAACCATTTGATGTGCGACTTCTGCTTCCAAAAAACTTCTTCAAAAAGAAGTTTTTGAATCAAATTAGCTTGCTTCTCTTACCAAACCGATCTATTAGAAGGAGATGGATCAGAAAGAAGATTGAAACAAGAAGACAATTGGCCAGGTCATAGGTGGAAACAAAAAGATTTTGAAAAATATACTGTACTAATGTAAGTAAGACGCGGCTCAAGCAAATTGCTTATAAAAGGGGCATTTGAATAATCTCTTTTCCTTTTTAAGTATTGATATAAACAGAGTGAACGTTTCTATCTATAAATAGATAAATATAATTAATGATTTTTAATTTTCTTGTGTTATTAAATGAGTTTGATTCTTTATTTGCCTATTTGTTAATCAAATCTTTTTTCTTTGGATGATTTGATTTCCCTCTTCAACAACTTCTCTATGTTGATTCATTTTTTTTGACGCTCTATGTTGATTCATTTGATCAAATGAAATGAAATGAATGATTTCATTTTATTATATTATTAAATGAGTTCGACTCTTTATTTATTTTTTTATGTGTTTCGAATTACTTGTCTTCTAAATTTTATTCTTAAGATGATTTGATCATTAACTAATTTATAATTTCGTACCTCATATGTATTTAATTTAATTTAATTACTTTGAAATTTAACTATTTAAAATATTGTTCATAAAATTTTTTTGAACTAAATTGATGATAAAGTGGACTGTAGGACTCTAGTTTGAATCGAAAAATTTGAGTGCGTCTGTCACTGACTATTCTACCTGTCAAGTCAGAAGAGGAACTTGGCTCTAGTGAGGAGACTCCGATGCTTAAGTCAGAAATAAGCAGATTGACCGAACTATAATGAGAAAAAAGAAAAAATTATAGACCTTTTTACCTGTAGGAGAACATCCCTATATATAGTGGACGAATGTGGGGTCATTTATGTTCGGGTCAGCTGATTTTTCGGTTGTCACAATCATTATTTCTTGTCATATCATACCAAATACCGTCCGGACAGAGAAGAGTTCGGTTATGCGAGTAGATCAGGTCGGGAGATGCACCGAAGTCCGGTGCTCTAGCTCGGGTGGTATCGTTAGTCTCTCCCCACTGGAATGACATTTATGTCAGGTGTAGCGACAGTGGCAGAGTGATGTTATTATGGAGAACACGTGTCGTAATTTAGTGGGTGCGACGTTCTAGTTACTGGACATTATTAGGGCAGGAAATGAAAACAATTTTTACGCCCTTTACAGTAAATAGGGTTGTCTATAAATAGGGGTGCAGGGGGCAGCCATTCAACGCATAGCAAGCGCTCTAGAGTTCTGTGGCTTAAGGAAAATTTACGCAGTGTTATTAAGTTTGGTTTTTGGTGAGCAAAAGTTTGATAACTGATCCAGGATTTGAGCAAGAATCGGTGAGTGCCACTTTTATAAATTGAGTTTTGTAATGTTCTATTCTATATAAAACGAGTTTGGAGAGTAATCACGTATCCATAGACGAATAGAGAGTGAGCGAGGAGTACATAAGATTTGGCGATCCGTCTGAGTCTAGTAGAGCAATTAGCTCATCAGATGAAGGTAGTGTGGGAAACATTGAGACTGCCGAAGTTCCTGAGGTCCGGATGACAACAATAGGTCCTGCTCTCGTGGACGAAGAAGTGGAAGGAGAAGGGATATGAGTTCCCAGGGTAGTACTGACCGAGCTCTTGTCAAGGATATCACATGCACCTTGATCGAGGAGGACTTGGAAGGGATTCGTGAAAAATAAAAAATCCTCGTTGCTTACAAGATACTATTGCCTGAAAAAAAAATTTGCGGGAGATACTCATGGCATGAATCAATTAATAATATACGAGGAGGATTTGAGCGCAGGAGTTTGGTTTTCTCTAAGTCCTTTTATTACGCGATTCATGAATGTTAATGGCATTTCACCTGGGTAGCTTAGTCCGAATGCTTGGAGAACGGTAGTAGGGTTCGAACTACTGAGTAAGTTGCTAGGTATCAAAGTGTCACCTAGAATTTTGGCCGCATTTTATTTTATTAAGGCTCGGCCAAAATCAGATGAGGATTTTTTGTACCTCCAAGCGCGACCAAAACTTGCCTTGTTTAGTGAAAATCAAATTCAATGAAAGGATGAAAAGATCAATTTTTTATTTTAGAGAAGTCCGGAAATTTAATTGCCTTATTAAGTGGAGTCGAGGTGGGGCAATGCCAAATATTAAAAAAGAGAACTTGAGTACTAGTGACCGAGCCATCTTTAATAGGATAGCTTGGGACATTCAAAGAGAGAAATTGAATGTCTTATACCTTATTGCAAGATATTTTTCGTTAAGGAAAGATCCAATTGAGCCATGCCCTGAGGATCGGGCTGGTAAAGTTTCTTGTTTGGTATTTCTAGTAAGTTTATGGTTAATAATATTCTGATTTTTTATTTGTATGTAGAAATGGAGAAAGGAGGAATGAAAGATCGGGTGAAGGCTTTACAGATGGCCAGAGCTGAAGCTGAGAAGATCACCCAGAGGTCTTCTAAAGAAAAAAGGAAGAGCGCTGACGCTCTAAGTGACAAGGGTGCAGAGCCCTCCAAATGAAAGAGAAAGGATAAGAGGAAAGAAGTATAAGTGTCGGTGGAAATGATTGCTCCCGCTATTACTGTGGTGCAGGGGGTTGAGATGATTAATACCGAGGGGACCTTAGCTCGAGTTGAAGAGTGAGAGAAGGGAGGATCCTCAGAGGGGCCAGAAGAAGGTGTTCAAAGCCACATCGTGCATGAGCTCGAGCTGAAAGAGCTAGTGCAAGCTCTGGTGAGGTCGTTTGTATCCCGACATGGCGAAGACTTCGGTTTGAAGGATTCGTATGTTGGGTACCTCAGTCGAGAATATCTGAGTATTCCATAGGAGAATAAATACTTTTACAGTATGTCTCCTATAATATTTATAGAGTCTTTCCGAGCTACAGCTACCAAGGTAAGTGGAGTTCAGTTTCTGGCTTGTTTATGCTCTGTTGCGTGGCTTAGTTTTGATATGTATACAAATTAAAATGTTCTTTTATTTCTCTTTTATGTGTTAGAGCATGGCTGATCAGTATGCTAGGGCAGTGGTGAGGTATGGGGAGGCTCGAGCTGAGCTCGAGTCATTGAAGAAGAAGTAGATGTAGATCGAGTGTCAGTTAGCCAAAGTTGAAAAAAGGGCAATAGAAGATGATCTACGAGCTTCTGAGGCTGAGGTCAGGCTGATGCAGCAACGAAAGAGCTCGACCAGGTAAAGGGGGAGCTAAAATAATCAAAGGAAGATCTGGACCGAGCTAAAGGAGATCTCAACATAGCTCAAGGGCTAAGAAGCAGGAAGCCCTATTTGGGCTTCAAGACAAAATGGATGATCAAATAGCTCTTGGAATTGTGAAGTTTTAAGAGCTCATTGTGGCAGAGCTGAAAAAGAGATCTCCTAAAGGAGACTTTGACTGGGTGCTTGATGTAGATCTTGATCAAGCTTCAGATGTTCCATTAATAAACCTGGATGAAGAGGAGAAAGACTAAAATCAAGAGAAGCAAGACGGTGGAGAGGATGGGATTGCTTGACGGTAATCCTTACTCCGCTAATACATTTTGTTTAGCTTGGTAAAGAGCTCTACCTAGCTCATTGGGGAGCTTTTGTAGCTTTGTATGGAGCTTTACATTTTTGGTTTTCTTTTTATAGCCGTTATGGGAGCCCTTTTTTTGGAGTAACAGCCAACCTATAAGCGCTTAGATTCCGTTTTGATTTAGCATATAATATATATGTTAAAGTTTTATCTTTTTCTTTACTTTATTGAATATAAGATCATATTTAAAACATATGATTTAACTAAAATAATTACTTAAATATAGTTCGATGCCCAAGAAAAATGAAAGTTGAATGATTTGCTTAATTTAATATTAAAATGATGCTGAAGAGCTCTGTGTGCAAGGCGCGATGCGCTGTTTGAGATAAACGCGACTGGGCAAGGAGCTCTACGTGCAAGGCATGGCGAGCTGTTTGAAATAGGCATGGAGCTCTACGTGCAAGGCACGTTGAGCTATTTGAGATAGGCACGACTGGGCGTGAAGCTCTACTTGCAAGGCACGGCGAGCTGTTTGAGATAGGCATGACTGGCACGGATCTCTGCGTGTAAGGCATGGAGAGGTATTTGAGATAGGCGTGATTGGGCGTGGAACTCCATGTGCAAGGCACGATGAGTTGTTTGAGATAGACTCATTTGGGAGCGGAGCTCTGTGTGCAAGACACGACGAGCTGTTTGAGATAATCAGTTTATAAATTTGAATGCATATTTGAATAGTTGTGTTTGCGTGCCAATGCATTTGCTTTCATGTATTTTTGCAAGTATAAAATACACTTGTCACTTACAATAATGAGACAAAAAATAAGTGTTCAAAAAATTACAATTGCATATCCCTGCAAACTTACTGAAAGTACCTCTTTAAGTTGTTGGCGTTCCAGGTTCTTGGAATCTCTCTACCATTCATCGTACACAGCTTGTACGCGTCCCCCTTGAAGACTTCAGCGATTATATACGGTCCTTTTCAATTTGCTCCTAGCTTTTTAGATACCGCCGATCCCTGGGTAGCAACATTTCTTCTTAAAACCAAATCTCCCTTATCCAGCTGCTTGGGACAAACTCGTTTATCATGAAAACTAGCCGTCCGAACTTTGTATGCTTTAGCTCTGATGTTAGCTTGATCATGCTTAAATTTCAGCATGTTTAAGCTATACCTGCAGTCTAATTCCTGATCTTCTAAAAAGTTGAGAGTTCTAGCTGATGAAAGTTCGATTTCAACCGGAATGACTGCTTCAGTGCCATAAGCCAATGCAAAGAGAGTCTCTTCAGTAGCAATTTTCAGGGAAGTTCGGTAGCCCAAAGGATATTGTAAAGCTCTTCTGCCTATAGGCCCTTGGCTTCATCCTATCTCTTTTTTAATACTACCATGATAGTCTGATTTGTGATCTCGGTCTGACCATTTGCCTGGCGGTGGTAGACCGAAGTAAAACAAAGGTCGATCTTGATTTCTAAATAATATTCCTTGAATTGTCTGCAATCGAACTATTTTTCGTTGCAAGTGATTAGGGTGTGTGGGATACCAAACCTTGTGATAATAAACTTCTTGAAAAATTTTATAATTGAGGCTAGGGTTATAGATGCCAGAGATTCTGCTTCCACCCATTTGGTGAAAAGATCAACAGCCACGACCATAAATTTTTCTGCCTGCAGCTTGAGGGAAAGGACCTGGGATGTCCGTCCCCCACTGGGCAAAAGGCCAATGGCTTCTTATTGGCCTTTGCTTCACAGATGGCTGGTGTTGTATATTGGTGAACTTCTAGCATTTCTCACACTTTTTCACTAAGTTATTTGTGCCAATCCCTATTGAGGCCCAAAAGTAACCTTGCAGCAAAGCCTTATGAGCTATTGTCTGAGCTCCCTCATGAGCCCCACATATCCCTTCATAGATCTCTCTGAGAATGTAATTGCCCTTATATTTGGATACACATATACTCCATGGGTTGGAGAACGATCTTCGATACAACAGTCCGTTGTATATGGCATAAAAACTGGACTTCCTAACGATTCTTTTTGCCTCCACTGTATCTTCTGGTAGTTCACCGGAATCTAAAAACTTATAGATTGGAAGTCTCCACCCATCCATCAATTCAATCGCCATGACTATCGGAGCTTCGTAACTTGAAAACTCAATAACTTCAAAGAGCACCCCTTACTCGCTGGATTCCTCGCTTGTTGCAGTGACTTTAGCTAGCTTATCTGCTTGCTCATTCTCTGCCCGAACTATCTGGTGTATTTGCCAAGCAGTCTTTCTTTTCTAGACCTATCAAGAGTACGGTTATATACTCTTTGTATCGAATCATAGTCCCTTCTTGGGCTTCATACTTTCCTGTTAACTGACTAACTACCAGCTGAGAATCTGAAAATATTTGGAGTGACTCTGGGCAAACTTCTAAAGCAAGTCTCAGTCCTAGACATATGACTTCGTACTCTGTCATATTGTTGGAAGCTACAAAGTTAAGTTTCGTGGAGTATTTTACTTGAATTTTACCTAGGCTTATAAGCATTGCCCCGATACCAGCTCCGTCGACTCCTGAAACTCCATCTACATAAAGGGTCCAAACTCCAATTGGTTGCGAATTAGGGGCTGCTCATACAATTCTGTGATAAAGTCCGCCAAGACATGTGCTTTCATGACCAGCCTAGGTTTGTATCCGATGTCAAATCTCCCTAACCGTGTTGCCCATTCGGTTAAGCAGTCTGAGGTTTCTGGCCGCCGAAGGAATTTCTTCAAATAAAAAAATTATATGGACAATGATAGTATGTGCATCAAAGTATAAAAAAGTCTTTGTGACGTAGACCAAAGCACCAGGGCTAACTTTTTAGCAGGGGAGTACCAGAGTTTCGACCCTTCAAGGGATGGATGGTATAGTAAATTAGATACTGCTGACTACCATTCTCTCGTACTAAAACTGCCCGCACAGCTCCAGGTGAGACCGAAATATATAAATAAAGTATTTCACCTTGAACGGGTGGACTGAGCAAAGGTGGCAAACTTAAGAATTGATTTAGGTCATTAAAGGCCTGTTGGCACTCTTCCGTCCATTGAAAACTCTTCAAATTCTTGAGAAGTTTGAAAATGGCAAACATTGCTTTGCTGAGCATGAGATGAATCTTCTTATGGCGTGACTCATCCATTCAATTTCTGTACTTCTTTAATATTCTTTAGCGGTTCGATGTCTAACACTGTTTTTATTTTTCTCAGGATTAGCCTCGATACCTCTCTCGAAGATGATGAATCCCAAGAACTTTCTGGACTGAACTCCGAAGGTGTACTTCTCTTGGTTAAGTTTCATGTTTGCTTTTTGGAGTATAGCAAAGGTATCTACTAGGTCTCTCGGGTGCTGTTCTGAAGTTTGAGGTTTTATAATTATGTCATCAATATAAACTTCAACGTTTTTGCCTATCTGATTCTGAAATAGCTTATTTACCAGCCTTTGGTATGTTGCTCTGGTATTCTTTAAGTCAAATGGCATGATCGTATAACAATATGCCCCTTTTGTAACGATGAATGAATTTTTACTCTGATCCTTGACCTTCAAAGGGATTTGATGATATCCGAAAGAAGCATCAATAAAACTATACTCAGTATAGCCCGCCGTGGAGTCGACAAGGCGATCTATATCGAGCAAGGGGTATGAGTCCTTAGGACAAACTTTGTTTAGATTGGTGAAATCCACACACATTCTCCATTTTTTGTTACCCTTCTTCACCAAAACCACATTAGATAGCCATTTTGGAAAAAACACTTCCTTGATAAATCTTGCATGTAAGAGCTTTTCTACTTCTCATTCTGCGGCTAACTGTCTCTCCGAACCTAAATTTCTTTTCTTTTGCTTTACTGGAATAGCCCTAGGGTTCACATGGAGTTCATGGACCATTAGCTCGGGAGAAATGCCTTCGACATCAGCTGAACTCCAAGCAAAGACGTTTTGATGCTCAATCAATACTATAGTTAAAGCACTCTCCTTCTCATGCCCCACATTGTTCGCAATTCTGAAAGTTCTATTTTCTTCTATATTTATTTCTGCGAGCATGTCAACAGGTTCCTCTCTAGACTTTGAGTCAGGCAAGTCCAAAGAATCAACTGGGAGTTCTAAGTTCGCATCTTTGAGTAGGACTGCATAAGAGTCCCGAGAAATCTGTTGGTTCCCCTTCAAGACTGCCGGTCCTTAGGGAGTTGGTATCTTTATGAGTAGGCTTCGCATTGAAATACATGCATCCACTCCCACTAGTAATGGGAGCCCAAAAATCACGTTGTAGGCAAGGTGCATATCTACTATCATGAAACGGGTTCTACAGTTTCGAACTATTGGGCTATTTCCCAATTGTATATCGAGCATGATAGACCCTACTACTGGTACTGAATGTCCAGATAAACTAACTAGGGGTGCTATAACCAGCTTTAGAACTGAGGTTGACAAATCGAGCCTCTCATATGCCTCAAGGGTTAGCAAGTTTATGGCACTGCCTGTGTTGACTAATATTCTTTAAACCAGATAATCTTGTAGCACGACTTCTACTACCAGTGTATTGGTATATGGGCCCGTAACCTGATGTGACTCTTCAGAGTAAAAGGTAATTACTAGGCTCAAGGACCTCGGGGTTTCTGCAACTGAAAAAACTTCTTTAGCTCTTCTTTGCCACAAGGGTCCAACAATATCGTAATGATCGTCCCCCGCGATGACATGTATAATCCCAGCTGAAACTTTTCTCAATGTCGTAGTATGTCAAGAACTAGGCTCATATCTGTTCAGATATAGTGGATGAATGTATGGCTATATCTGTTCGGGTTAGCAGATTTTTTAGACGTAACCATCATTGCTTCTTGTCACATTATATCAATTACCGTTTGGGCGGAGAAGAGTTCGTTTATACGAGTAGATCAAGTCGAAAGATGCACCGAAGTTCGATGCTCTAGCTCGATGGTATCATAAATGAATAATATATATAAATTAATTATTAAATCAATAAATAACTAATTGAAAAAGTAAAAACTAGTAGATAAAAAAATTAGAATAAACTAAAATTTATATCACATTTCATTATACACGCTGCGCAAGCATGAAATTACCTAAAGTCGACGATGGCAGATTTAGAAGCCAAAGGTCGTAACTCTTCCTCTCTTCTCTTCGCCAATGCGAAGCAGATGTTAAATTTTTTTTTTTGAAAAAATAATATTTTTATTTCTATTTGTCCATATTATAAGGTTAGAAGAGGACAAGTAAAACTTATATGAACGTGAACTATGTGCAGATTTGCAAATTCGACGAAATGAATAGTAGTGTTAGTTTGATCAGCGGTTAGTATTGGTTTTCTTCCATTCGATCATTTATTTTCAGAGGGTGTATCAGTACTTTCGAAGTACTACAACTCATCCCATTTCTTTTCACTTCATGTACAAATTCTGCCAAGTAAAAATACTGATTTGATGTGGGCATGTGGCAGCTTGTCACCGTTTCAGGAGTTTATCAATCAGCGGCTGAGATTCATTTTGGAATAATCCAACGTTCAGAAAATTTTAAAATATTTGTTGTTTGGAAACATAACGTTCCACGAGAGTAGTGGGCCTTCTTGCCGACTTACTGATGACTTCCCAGCGAAGTTTTATTTTTATTTTTGTTTTTTAATATGTTTATATATATATATATATTTTGGCAAAATACTGTTTAGTTGCAAAACTTTAACTTAATTAATAATATTTTTTTAATAAATCAATTATATAATATCTCGTATTTATTTTTTTAACAGAATAAGTTTTTCAGGCAAAATATAATCTAAATATTCTTATATATATATCGTATGATTATGAAACTTAATATAAATAAAAGAGTTTCTCTAAAGCTTACATTTTAGATAATAAAAATACATTTTTATGGATCAATCACAAAAAGATAATTTTACATAATAAAACATTATATAGAAAATTATTTAATTACTTTGAAATATATGTATAATTTTTGTAAAATATAAGTAATTTATTCATTAAAATATATAAATATTTTTAAAAAATTAAAATAAAAAATTTCATTAGGACAATAATAAAAAAATATTATATTAATCGCGTCATAAAATGGTTTGTCCTTATCAGATAAATTTAAAAAAAGACTCGTATTTTATTTTTCGTTAAAAAAAAAAGACTAGTTTATTAATATAGGAGTATTTAATTAATTTTTAAAAAATGGGGAATGAAATTGTTTATTAGTTAGGTATCAAAAAGTAATTTGCCATTATTTTCTTTCTGTGAATACCTATTGCTGGTTTTGGTTTTGGCTCTCAATTTTAAAAGAAACAACTTGAAGAAGCATATTTTCATGGGTGATTTCTGGCTTCCACAGGTTTCAGGTACGCTTCATATTCTCTCTTTCTTTCCCATTTTTCACGTCCTTTTACTTTGCGCTCATTTTCTTCTTCAAGCTCGGGTACGATTATATGTGGGTTTTTTAATGGCTTTTATTGGAGTATTTTCATTTTTCTATAACTGGTACTTATCTTTTATACCATATCTATGGTGGTTCATTCTTAGAATTTTCATTTTTCTTTTCAGTTTCTTAGTCTATTCGTAGTTTTTGTAAAATTTGGCTTTGGACTTGCCGAGATGGTACATTCATCTTCTTCCAAGTTTGTGTTTAAACAAGCAAGGCCAGTCGCTATTCTCGACGTTCCTAGAGGGTCTTTAATACGTGCAAGTATGGCGGTGGCGGACCCGAGTGAGAGTGGAAGTGAAAGTGCAAACCCTTTCCCTCAAACAAAAGCTTCTAGAAACTATACTCCCTCCAGGATTTTGAAAGGGGTTCCAGTGAAGCGGGATTTTCCCGCACATTTTAGGAAACGGGATTCTAATTCTGTTTTTGAGGAAGTTACTCCAGCCAATGAAATGTTTACTATGAACAGCAGACCATTGCCCGCTAATTTTGGCGCTGATGTTAATTTTGGCCATGAGGGATCAAGTAACAGTCGCCAAGAAGTGAAGAAGGTTCTGGAATTGTACCGTGAGACACTCAACAAGCTCTTGAAGGAACATAAAGCAAAATCGCGAGTACGAAATCCCCGGATTTACCAAGATGCTGCGGAGATTCTTAAAAGAGACCACAAATGGGTTAACACAGACAAACGTTTGGGTTCAGTTCCTGGAGTTGAAATCGGTGACGAGTTTAAATATAGGGCTGAATTTCGTATAATTGGCCTGCATTGTCAATTTTGCAGAGGAATTGATTACATGAAGAAGGATGGGCATATTGTGGCCACAAGCATTGTTGCAAGTAATCGTTACCCTAATGAAATGAGATCAAATGGTGAGTTGATTTATTCTGGTGAAGGTGGGAATCCAAATATTAAAAGTGGACAACCAATTAAAGATCAGGTTCTTAAACTTGGAAATCTTGCATTGAATAATAGCATGGAACAAGGAACTCCTGTAAGGGTTATTCTTACTACAAATTGTAAGAGTTCAAAGGTATCTATTCTTAGAGGTATCCCTCCTAAGAAAAATCTGAGCACTATCTATGTTTATGATGGCTTATACAAGGTTGAGAGGTTATGGCAAGAAAGAGGGGACTTTGGAAAATTTGTTTACAAATTTCAGCTCAGGAAAATGCTGGGGCAGCCAAGGTCAACCCGAGGATTTCCAAGCAAACACAAAAGACTTGCACCCTGTAGAAAGGGTCCTTTAGTGAATGATATTTCTGGAGGCAAAGAGAGGAAACCAATTGCTGTTGTGAATGAAGTTGATGATCAGAGACCTTCACCATTCACTTATGTTGCCAACATAACCTATCCGCTGATGAACAATCAATCCACGCCAAGTAGTTGTGATTGTAGTCAATGCTCAGATTCTATAGATTGTTCATGCAAAACAAAGAATGGAGGAAAAATTCCATATGATAATGGCAAGCATCTAATTGAGAGAAAGCCCTGTGTTTATGAGTGTGGTTGTTCTTGCAAGTGTTCTTATTCTTGCATTAATAGGGTGAGCCAACTTGGCATCCAGTTTCAACTTGAGGTGTTCAAGACTAGAGCAAAAGGATGGGGCGTCAGATCAAGAGCATATATTCCATCTGGAAGTTTTGTATGCGAGTACATTGGAGAAATCCTTCCTGCCAAGGTAGCAGAAGAGAGGGTTGGCAGGAAGGATGAATATTTGTTCCATTTAGGAACTAACTTTGGGGATTGCAATTTTCAAAAGAAGCGTAAACATCCTGTTTGCAAATCTCTATATTCAAATTTCTCTGTGAATGATGGGGGTTTTACCATTGATGCAGCACAATGTGGTAATGTTGGAAGATTCATTAATCATAGTTGTTCTCCTAACCTCTTTCTGCAAAAGGTCTTTTATGATCATCATGATAGTAGAATGCCTCACATAATGCTATTTGCGAAGCGGAACATATCTGCCTTCCAAGAGTTGGCATATGACTACACGTATAGGTTAGGAGAACCTTGTTCTGTAAATTGGAATATCATGGCAAAGCAATGTATATGTCAATCTATTAACTGTCGAGGAAAGTTTTACTGAGAGTATAATGTGGTTTTTGAGTTAGTGAAGTTTTGGCACGTTTACGGATATATAATATGATATAGTTCCGTAAGTTGATGAAGTAATAGTATGTTTATTACTGATATAGAGTTGGTAAGTGTCAGTATGTTTACTGATATAGAATGTGATGTCTTTAAGTTGATGAAGTGTTAATATGTTTACTGATATAGAACATCATGTAATTTTGAGAGTTAATGAAATGGTTAGAAAGAATTGACGAAATGATTATTGTTTCTACTTGTGGATCTTTTACTTATCATTTTCTCTTGCATTTATTAGTTAATGAAGAAATGCAGATTTATTCGGTGTTGCATTTTTTACATGTAACATATTGAAATTGAGTTGTGCTTGAACCACATTTACAAACTTTCTCATTGCTATTCTTAAACTGCACATATGGTTGTCTTGGTTGTCTGTGAAGATCACAGACCATGGAATTTGCATGTTATCTTCTCAAATCGGGGAAAATAAAGATAATTTGTTTCTTATCTTGTTATCTTCTTTGAAATATGGTCCAGAAAATTTGTGGCTTCATCATGTTCGTAATTGCATCTGAATTAGCGTAACTATTGGTCAAGGAACGGTTTCTTGTTATCAATCATTCAGGGTAAATGAATGATTCCAATGCTGTTATGAATTAACATTCTTATAGTGAAAATATTATCTATCCATCATGGTCTGCAGGCTTTTTTGCCTTACTAAATTTTAACATATACAGATGCAGTATAAATTGCTGGGAGATCGATGAAGTACAGATCACCTTTCTAGCTCAGTTATGAAATGGCTACTGTTCTAATTCGTTTGTTTTTAATGTTCTCTGTTATGAAATGCACAAAATGTAGGAAGTTTGGTATTCTCTCTTGCTGGCAGTCGACGTCAATTGAAGTTTTTTGTGTTAGGTCCAACCTCAGAAATTCTTACGAAATATTTGTGGAAGCTGTAAAATTTTTGACAAGTGATTGGTTGTTGATTGCTGGTATTATTTGTGGATTTCTCATAGAGACTTCCGCATTAAATTGATAACTTAAAATAACAATGCGAAGATGCACTTGAGCTGGGCAGGAGAGTGATAGCCTCAGCAGACAAAAGAAAAAGAAAAAGAGCTGAGTTAATGATTTTTGTCGCTTAAAAAAATCTCCGTGGCTTTGCTTTTTTATTTTTATTCTCACTTCATATATGTGTTGAATTTCTTGAATTGATAGAACGCCACAAATTACTCTGGAATCTATGGCTGGTGTCAGCAATTGTGCAGGTGCAGGCATTTTCCGCAGTTGTTGAAAAAGAAACGTCATCCAGAGACGAGAGAAGTTGAAATCATTCATGGCTAGCATTAGTCATACGCTATGTATGTGATTGTCCAGCCCAACTAGCAGTGGGCAAATCATAACATTCCTATAATAAGGTAATTAATGAATTTTCGAATTTTGGCTCTGTAGAAAAGTACGCTATTTGCCTTTTTAATTTTTTTTCTGCGACTTTGTAGACTTATTAGGACTTTTTTCTTCTTTTTTTTTTTGCTTTTGTTTTTAGATGTACGATTAGGACTTGGAATTCTAATAAAGTTCTTAATGAATTAGTAATACTTACATGGAAAGGTTTGACCATTGTAGATTCAGTTTCTTTGCAATAATTGAAATTAATTTAAGACCGTTGGATTTTCATAAAACCAAAGTTCCCCATCCTCTGGATTCTGGAATCTGATCAACAGATGCTAGTGGCTAAACTTAAGGCGGCGGAAAATTCCCAATCGACATGAACTTCAAATCATAGCCTACGTATGATCTGATGCTACCTGGTTTTATTTATTTATTTATTTTTAACGACAATTACGGCATTGCGATAGGCAAGCCACGATTTCCTAATAAATTTTAGAATTATTCCCAATTAGTTTAAAAATTCCGAATGAATTTAAAATTCCTAATGAGTTTAATATTTCTTGCTGTGCAAGCAGCCTCCGTCTATACAAGACTCTGTCAGTTGTTTTCTTTTTTCATAGAAGCAAACAGATACACCGCTTTGTACTGTATACGTACAGAAATAGTTCGAAAGTTGGTGTTTTTTCACTTTTCACCATATTTTCTTTTCTTTTTTTTTTATTCTTATTTTTTTAAAAAAGAATTCTATCCTGCTTTTGTTCTGTGTTCAAATCAAGAACAAGGAGTTGTAAGGTTTAATTTATTCTATGCTACAAAACCAATTTAATAGCTTTATTATATCCTTGCTGACTTATTTTTTTTAAGGTATTTTTGCTTGTTTTGATGTTATTTATAAAACACTGTTAATTTACTGATGGTGTTGCTCTTCAAGTTTTAATTTATTGATGGTTTTGTTTTGCAAGTTTATTTTCAAGGTTTTTAGATTTTTCACGTAGTTGTATGATTTGCAGGTTTTGGAGTTGATAACTGGCATGTGATGATGATGATGGATTATTCATCAAAGCCTATGCGAGTAAAACGTAAAGCAATTCGTCATTTTCCTAGGCCAGTAAGGTTTTCAAATTCTCTAACCTCTGATGAGGTTCTAAATAATGATGTTGCCAATCCCAATTCTTTAGATGATTTTGTTTTAGAAAAATCTTCAAAAACAAATCATCCTCCTCGGCCTTTTGCCAAACGAGATTTTCCCCTGCATTTTGCAGGGCGAAATTCTCATTCTAGTTCTCAAGTTACTAGCTTCATCACAAATGGTGATGAATCTTATTTTAATTCACATGACCATGTCTTGGATGGTCGAGTGAAGCGGGATGCATATCTTATTTTTAAAGATATAGCATCCATGGAAGAAAAGTTTGCCGCTGATTGTGGGGCATATCGATCTCTCTTGAGAGATGATATTGACTATAAAGAAGATGCGTTGGGTTCTAGTCATAGTGAAGTGAAAAAGATAATAAGGTTGTATAATGAGATGGTTGACAAGCTTTTACAAAACAATTAGTAGGAGTGCCAAAGGTGGACATTTATCGAGATGCGGCAATTAAACTTGGAGAAAATTGTGATTGGCTTAATAAATGGCATTTCGGTGTACAAATGGTTCTGCTATGCGTAGGGTCTAGAAAAGGGTCGAACCCATTGGATCTTTGTACGTGGTCTTTTCTTGCAATTGCAAGAGGCTGTTTTCAATATATATGGAGATGATATGAATTCGCCTGATGTCTTGACTTATGTTAGTGAAGGTGGAAATCCCAAACGATCACTCAAAGCTCAAGTTCTCAACAGAGGAAACCTTGCTTTGAAGAATAGTATGGAACATAAAACCCCTGTAAGAGTTATTCGAAGTGGAAAAGTATATGAATGTAAAGGTTCTCAACGAAAGGCTTATATTTATGATGGTTTATATGCAGTGGAGAAATGTTCGCAAGA
This sequence comes from Garcia nutans, assembly GCA_947685225.1. NCBI lineage: Eukaryota > Viridiplantae > Streptophyta > Magnoliopsida > Malpighiales > Euphorbiaceae > Garcia > Garcia nutans. The sequence goes on along the minus strand of CANTUV010000029.1, from coordinate 7,928,892 downwards.
AAGAGGTGGATTTCTAAAGCTTTTCTTCAAATTTGAGTTGAGAAGAATTATTGGACAACCACAGTGATCTCAAAGATTCATATGCAAACTAAACAAAAACACACTTTGCGACAAAGGTGTTTTTAATAGTGGCATTTCTAAAGGTGAAGATAAGCAGTCAATTGCAATAGCTAACTCTCTAGTTGATGAGGTTTGATGGTTTTTGACCATCATCTCTTGCATAGAGTGTTATGCAATGAGACTTAGAGAGTATTTATGTAACACCCCTACGTAGACCACACATTTAATTACAAAAAAAATGTCATATGAACACATAACTAATCTATAAGAAATATATATATATAATAAATCTCAAAATACATTCATATGATATAATTATTTTTCATACCTGTAATATATACATATATTTGTTTAATTTATAAAATTTTCTATTATTAACTTACATTGTAAATATTATTATAATTTTTCTACTATCCTCAAATTTATACAACTGTTATACAAAATTATAAAGTATATTATGTGAACCATACAGATTATAATATTTATAATATTGCTCGTTGAATTTTTGTGATGCAGTTAGTCAAGAATTTATATCTCTCACTCTGCAGTCTCAATTCTTGTGGTTTGATCTGCGAGTCAAAAAATAATTCTAACACGCGAAGCAAGATTTAATGACGCATATATATTTATAATATACAAGAAATTAAAAGGAAAGAGACTATATATTGACAAATTTACAAACAATAGAAATTATCACTTTAGAACATTATTTAAATATAAATTGACAAATCAGTTAATTATTAAATTATTTAATTTTTAAAAGTATAAATATTTATAAATTTATAGTTGTACTTGTATAATTTATACTTAGTGGATGATGAAATCAGAAATTCGAATTAATTTTGACCCTTTTTTTTTTTTCGTAAAAATCTTTCAGTTTTGTTCGCTGCTAGCTATCTAGTGTTGTGTCCTTGCATAGAAGGGAATACGAAATAGCCATACGTAAGTTGTTCAAAATCTACAAATAAGTAATTTGCCATCAATCATTTTGTCATTATTATAATTACAAATATAATTATACTGTATGGTCCAAACCTACATGGTTTGCTTTATATAGTAAGTAGAAAAGGTTTTTTCTTTTTTCTTTTTTTAATGAAAGCTAAGGTTGGAAAATCCTAAAAATGGGATTTTTGTAGGCTTAACTTAATTATTCATGATGTAAATTGTGTCTAAAATAAGTATGGGTAAATTAACATAAAAAAAGGAGAAGTTATGAGACAAGTGGCAAACAAGATGATTTCAGTGGAAAGAGTAGAGTTGGGTCCAATCTATCTCTGATATTTTTGAATGAATGAATATTCTGTGAATTTATTTATGTGTATGAATTGGATGCGCATCCATACTTGTAAACATTTTCGGCTGCCAAACATTATCTTTTGAGGTCATCATGCACAGAACAAAAGTTTTGTTAGTCTTAAATATTCTGAAAATTAAAAATACAATTTAAACATATAGTATAGTATTTAATTAATATTCTAACTTATTAATTTAGATTATTAGACTAAATTAAAAAAATATATTTTTTATAATTTTTTTTATTTCTATCAAAAGTATTTTAGTTATTTTACAATAAATTTATAATAAATTATATAAACTCATAATAAATATATAATAATATTCTATATAAATATGGTATTTTCGTAAAAAAAAATTATAAATTTAGATAAATTTATTTATTTTAAATATAGTAAATTTGAATTTTTTTTTTTGATATTTTTGTAAATATCCTAATATATAAACATAACATAGTTTTGACATTGTATTTGCACAGGTATATTGAAGGGGTTTTTTTAAAAATACCCTAAAAAATGAAAAATAGTTTTAAAAATATCCTTTTTCAATTTCAATTTCAAAAATACATTTTTTTCAATTTTTAATTTCAAAAATATCCATTTTCATAGGTATATTTTAGGTATATATTTAGTATATTAAAAATATACTTAATTTTTAAAAATTTAAAATATATATTGAGTATACATTTAAAATATCAAAAATATATAAAACATATAGGATATTTTAAAAAAAAAATTAAAAATATATATTATACAATGTAATTTCCTAAATATTGAATCCCAAACATTACATTATATGTTGCCTTTTTTTTCCCTAAAAATACTTTATAATTTTTCTAGAAAATTTCAAAAGTATTTCTTTAAAAAATTAATTTGAAATAATACTCTATACGTATCTCTGATATACTAAAGGTACATCTTTAAAAATAAATATTTTTAAAACTAAAAATAAAAAATTAATATTTTTGATAAAAAAAAATAATATTTTTGAAATATATTTCCTACTTTTTAGAGTCTTAACCCGAAAATATTCACCCCACGGAAAGGGTTGAAGGACGAACTCAGATGGGCCTTAGGCTGCAATATTCTCACGAAAGATATTTTGTCATGAAAATCATGCTTTCTCATAAAAAAAAAAAAAAAAAAAACTTTTCATCGTATTTTTTTAAGTTTTTATTTTTTTATTAAAAATATTCTAATTATTTTATTATAAATTTATTATAATCTATCTAAAATTTATAAACTCGTAATAAACTTATTATAAATTCATTATAAACTCAAAATGAACTAAGAAAAATTTAATATTTTAGTAAATATTTTATAAATTCAGATATTTTAATAAATAATTTATAAATATATTAAATTTAATTTTTTTTATATTTTTATCAAAACCCTATTTAATAAAATTATGTTATATTTTTTCATAGATACGTTGATCATTTTATAAAAATATATATTAAACTCATAATAAATTTAGAATAGTTATCATGTATATAATATATTTATAATTTAATTATAAATTTTCACAAGTTTAAAAATCTTTTAAAAATTTAATAACTTTGTAATATTTTTTTAGCAGTTTTGTGAAAAATCCGATTTTCTGAACTCCTTGACCCTTGACTAGGCCAGCTTCATATTGGGCGTTCAAATCGCTCTCTTCCAATAGTTCCAATCAACCTATAATATACCCTCCGTAACACTGTAACAGGCAAATATAACCGGATAGCATAAAACAAAATAAAAACGCCTTCCCTTTGCCCTAATAGAAACCAGTGTTGGATGTGAGTTGGTTTCAGGTGAATAAATGTTTAATGGATCAATATTTTTAATCTGGTAAACTTTTAGATTGGGATTAAATTAAAATGCAATGAAATCAATAATAACTTTAGATTAATTTAACCCATTAAAAATTAAGAGGGTGTTTCTCAAAACTTTAAAGCTAGTCAAAACTGATTATAAACAGTTTTTAGATTATAAGTTGTTTATTTAAGTGTTTTTGAAAACTTAAATAGTAGATTATAATCTGATTTTAATCAGTTTTTTAAAAGTTGGGTTTTGCTACTTTTTTTTAAACACTTATTTTTTAAGCAGTTTTGACCAAGTAAAAGACCATACTATCTCTACCTAATCTTCAATATTTCAAATTTGCCCACCCTATACACTTTAGTTTTTTATTTATATAATTTATTGATAACACAATTATTATTATTATTATTAAATAAATTATTATTATTATTATTATTATTGCAAAATAAATTTTGAATTGACATTTAAAAAATTATTTTTATACAATAAATAAACTCAGGAATAGTTTGGTCATTTTGCCAGTTTCTGCAATTAAAAACTGATTTTACAAAAACACTTAACCGATTTTAAACTGATTATCAGCTAATTATTAACTAGTTTATAGAAACGTTTAACTGCTTATTTTTAATCTGATTATAATCTAAAAATCACTTATTCACAATAAGCTAAAAAGCTCTAATTTTAAGAAACACCCTAAATTTCTTTTCATTTACATCGATCACCTAAAATATTACAAAAATCTTAATGAATTATACAATTAATATATTTTATACATTATCATATATTAATTTATAAAATGCATTTACTTATTCAATATATCATGTTGATTTAAATTATAATAATTTAAAATTTTATTTACGGATCAAACAAAATTTTACTTTTTCGACCATGATTGGGTTATAATGATTACCATGACTTGAAACCAAACGGTCCTATGATCAATTCTCAGTTGTAGTGGAAACTTGATAAATTGTTATAACTAGACTTCAATTGCAAATACAATCGTCATCCATGCAAGTATAAAGAGCATCCACTAGGGGAAAAAAAATCAGAAATGGGAAAAGGTTTAACCAATAGTAAAAATAAATAATTATATACGTTTAATTGGTAAAAATCATCACAGCATAAGCTCATCAGCATTATTTACTATAAATATGTCTGTCCAGAATGTCAAGCCTTCAGAAAATCATATCAGAATATTTCAAGACAACTGAATTAAGATCAGAAACGCAGAATTTGGTATATGCTATATGGTTGTTCATATATTTCCAACAAAAAGATTACCCAATCATCAAAACTAATTCTCCTTAATAATAATTACTATCATAAAAACCAGCAGCACAATAAAACAAACGAGAAACAGTAGCTCAAGGCAAACTGTTGTTGTTGGTTATAATATCTTTTTGTTGTGAAATCCATGAATGCAGAAGCTTAGAAGATGCATAACTTGGTTTCTGCAATGACAGAACAAAGAACTTGTAGTAAGTAGAGCATGATATAATTTTTAATGGAACTAAATTTAATGATAACAAAATATTGAATTCTATGAACAGATATTATGAATTTATTGTAACCATAAAACAAATGAATTATATAGCTTTGGAACCAAAGAATGATTAGTGATCGCTCAGGAACGTGGGTCATCGACACACACACTTCTCAAATAGAGAGTTTGTAATCCAGTCTGTTGAGCTTGAATTTTGTATGTCATCATCGCGATCTATGGTGCATACCAAAAGAATCAAGGTGGCAACTGGCAAGCCACCAATTACACTATCAATGAGCTATGCAACCAAGCTAATTTTTCCTCAAACACCACCAACAGTGGCGGAACCAGGAATTTACCGAGGGGGGTCGGCGGTGCTGCGGTCGGCGGTCGGCGACGGCTGGCTGTGGTGGCGTGGTGCTGCTGGCAGTGGGTTTGGGGAGAGGGAGAGGGATATGATCTGAGACAGGGAGAGAGGTAGAAGACTGAAGAAGAAGAAGAACCTTTATTTTTTTTGAACCGGCCCAAGCGAAACGGCGTCGTTTTGCTTGGGCCGGTTTATTTTTTTTTAATAAACCCCTGGCGAAGGGGTTTATTTATAAAAAAAATTAGTCCCTGGCGAAACGACGCCGTTTCGCCAGGGACTAATTTATAAAAAAAATAAAATAAAATTTCAGCGAGGGGTTGTCTACCTCTCGCTGCGTTAAAATTTTGAAACTCAGCCAAATTCAGCGGGGGCTGAGTTTCAGACTCCTCCACGCCTCCTCTACGCCTCCCTCCTTCTGGCCGCCGGTGAGAGGGAGTCGTGTGACCCCACACGACCCCATAGTAGTTCCGCCCCTGACCACCAACATATATGCCTTTTTCGAAAGAACAGAATTGCAAAGAAAATGTAATAGTCATCATCATCAGAATGGAAATGTTATTCTCATCCATAGCTATAAAAGCTATGTAGGAAGGTGTCCTAAGATTTTCCAAGTTTCATCACTTGATGATTCAGACAAATGTTGGGAAGGACAGCCATTTAGCCACTTTCCATATTTAACAAAAATCTTTTAGCAATTCATATTCATACAAAAAAAGACAAAAATCAAACTGAAAAATCAAAATTTTAAACCATCCTACTACTGATAATAGCTACCATCAACAGCATTCCAAAGAATAATATGAGAATCTATCAACTGGAAACTATTAGAATACATGTGACCACTAATCTTCGCAATTCAATTTCAGGTGTTTGGAAATAAGGATATATAATTAGCAGCGACTCACTTAAAGAAAAAGCCTCAATTTTCCAAACACATCCAATTTCTTAAATTAAATTCACCTAAAGCTTCATCATAACTAAACAAGCATAGAGAAATAAACAAACTAACACCTCAAATGCAATGGTGCATCCTTAAATGAATAGACAATGCAGTATTATTATCATTGATATTCTCCTACTGTAAGTTAAAACTAGGTCTATAAGCAGATTCAGAAGTCAATACGTGAACATCACTTGACAATGAAAGTCTCAGATCAAGTCTCAAGGACTATAATTCAGAAGTCTCAATACCTGACTAACATATGCATATGATAAATTAAACTTAATAACTAACTAAACATTAATGAAAATGAATCCAAAAGTTCAAAAAATTATTTGATTCAAATTCAGATCAAATAGAGAAGGATGATAGATTTGGGAATAAGATTACTCAGTATTGGCTAAAAGTCATAGGTTCGAATCTGCCAGTTGATTTCCTCAACTTAAACTCAGAAGAGGGAGCTGTGAATCATCATTGTAATCTCAATATCCCCAATACAAAAGGTTTCCAGACAAAAATCTAGCTAAAAATTTCAAGAGATAGAAACTAATCTACAAATTCCTTTTCTCGGGACCCAAAAAGAAAATATTATTATTAATGTAGAGAGAGAGAAAATCACTCAGGTCAGCGGGAAAGTCGACACGCAAAGTTATCTTTAGAAAAGAGAAGCCTGCATTCCGGTCTGTTGAGCTTGAATTTCCTGAGTCATCACTGCGATCTTCTCTTCTCTCACCACATTACGTTTTACCTTTGGAATTAAAATTTCAAAAAAAAAGTTCAGAAAATATCACATGAATCAGAATGAAGGCGCAGGGGCAAGAGAAACTCGCGGCTGATGAAGATGGAGCTTAATGGTAGTTCATTTATAGGACTGTAGCTAGGGTTTTCTTTTGCAACGGAAACGAAAGAACTTGATGGGCTGGACTTGAAATTAATATAGTAAATGGATTCTTGGGGTTTTAAGCTCGTAAAGTTCCAGATTGATCCATCGCTCTTCAAGCCCATTTTGTATATAAATTTTTAAAAATTCTAACCTTAATTGTCCAAACTTTAAAACTTTAAATTGGGAAAAAGCGTCCGTAAGCCTGAAGTATTACAGGTTTATTTGGTTTTTTTTTATCTTAAATATCCACTATATTTATATTGGAAGAAAAAATTAGTACAAATAAAATTAATATAATATTAATCAAGTCAATAAAAATTATACACTATTAATTAATAACTTAATTGAATAAAATCTTAAATGAATACACTAAAAAATACAGGTGTTGATTTGTATTTTACAAACATTAATAAAAATTTATATAGACCAATAAATATTTATATTATATAGAAAAATACAAGTTGATTAAATAAAATATTACAAAAAACTATAGATGATACAACAACAAGGCAAAAGGTCAAAGAGATATTATGATTTATGGAAGTTATAAATAAATAGGATAAAAAAATAATTTATGTGTTATAAATTAAATAAGAATCCCATAAAAATTGCCTCAGCTCAGAATCAAATTACTTCTGGTCAGTTTATAGTTTGGTCATTAGTGGTGTTAAAAATTATCTTTAGAATTAAAAAATCTTGAATTCTAATTAAAGCAGGAGCTTTTTTTCTTTTTAAAATAACTACAATGAAAAAATACACCACCACTGTCAACCTCCACCAACGGCCTCCTTCCACGTGTCAAGCCACCTTCTTTCCACCAAGGCTATATTAGATGATAATTCGGCTTCGCGACTTGCGCCAAACTTAAGTGCTTTCTCTTGTCTTCACTCTCTTCTATCTGATTCCAGCATATCAATGAACATCTTCAGGTTTTTACACGAATAGAAACTTCTCTGTCTTCTTCAGTGTGTGTATATATATATTATTATAATATAGGTATAGGGAAGAAGAAACAGAGACAGAGATTAGGGGGTGATTTGACGATGAGTAGTTTAGGCCGTGTTTTAGCGGTTTCTTACCCTACAAAGCCTCTGTGCTTGCACGGTCCTTGCAATTCACACAACTCCAGCTCTTGTTTTTTAGGCGTTAATCGGAAATTGAGCTCGAAATGGCGATCTATGGCTTCTGAGCTTGAATCTTCTTCCTTCACGCCTTCTGTAAACTCTTATTCCACCGACAAAGAAGCCGCTGGGTACCGCTTTTTTCTTAGTTCAGATTTGTGCAGGATTTTCTGATTCATGATCACCATTTCCATCTTTCTCTAGCTTGTTTTTAAAAAGGGAGAAAATTCGATATTATATGTTAATTTGTTTGGTGATTTTGAATGTAGATTTTGTATCATTGAAGGACCTGAAACAGTTGATCAGGACTTCACCAAAATGGAACTTCAAGAAATTCAAGATAATATTCGAAGTCGGCGAAATAAAATTTTCTTGCATATGGAGGAGGTATCCCTCTTTTTTCGTCTCAATTCTTCCATAGGGTGGAAGGGAAAGGAAATTTTAGCTGTTCTGATTTATTAGTTCCTCTTTGCTTTGTTCCTCTGCTTTTTGGGATGCTATATAACTAGGTTCGTAGGCTAAGAATACAACAGAGAATCAAGAGTGCTGAACTTGGGATTTTAAAGGAAGTGCAAGAAAATGAGCTTCCTAACTTTCCATCATTCATCCCCTTCTTGCCTCCTTTGGTGAGCTTCTTCTATTTATCTACGTTTTCGTAATGATTTCTTGTTTGGATTTCAGTTCACTTTTCCCCCTTCAACCTGTTTTACCTTTTACTGTGTCTTTGTTGACACATTGTAAATAATGAGAAATGTGATTATTTCTTCTATGTTAAGATTTCATTTCACTGATTAATTTCTCTGTTTCTTGAAGAGTGCAGCAAATCTTAAGTTGTACTATGCTACTTGCTTTTCTCTTATTGCTGGGATTATAATTTTTGGTGGCCTTTTAGCACCCTCTGTAAGTTATTACGATCACTTAATTGTTATGGCTTATAATCAAATTACAGTATTAAGTCATTTATTGCTAAAATAAGTAAGGATCAGAACTTATATTTAAGGTCTAAAAATGTAAAAGAATGAAAATACACAATAACACGCATAGAAAACACAAACTGTAACAACTAAGCTAAAGAGGTGCAACAGCGACTCTTCTTGCGTTTCTTGAAATATTTGTCTTTCTCACATTTCAGTTGGAGCTTAAGCTGGGATTAGGAGGAACATCGTATGAAGATTTTATCCGTAGTGTGCATTTGCCCATGCAATTAAGGTATTGTCATGTGCTGTGCTGAGCCCTTATACTTGCCTTTCTATTTTGATCCTGATTGTTCTCAGTTTGATTTGATTCTGTTGCTCCTATGGCATAGGTTTTTTTTTTTTTTTTTTTTTTTTTTTTATGATGTATTTGATATGGTTTCCAGGAAAATTATGTCAAGATACTGTTTGTTTTTAAGGTCTATTTACTTATCAATGCAACTGCTGTGAAGTGCAGTCAGGTTGATCCTATAGTGGCATCATTCTCTGGAGGAGCAGTTGGGGTGATTTCAGCCTTGATGGTAGTTGAGATAAATAATGTAAAACAACAGGAACACAAAAGATGCAAATATTGTCTTGGAACTGGTGTGCCCTAGATTCTCTCTCTGCTCTCTCTCTTTGTGCCCTCCATTCCCTTTTGGCTTTTGTGTTTGCAAGCGTATGTGTCTTGGCTCCTTTTTCTTCAAGCTTGATTTGACTTTATATCTTCAACCCTAACTAATTTTGATAGAGTTGGACAGTAATCAAGCTTAGACTTGAATAATTGTGCTGTTATAGCTATCATACTTACCACCGAGCAAATTTCAAGCTGAATTCCTGTTAGACTATATATGCTTGCCAAAAATTTTGTTCCCGTCTTTGTGATATCTACTGGCAATTAGATTACCGATGGATGCTTGAAAGAGTCTACTTTTGGATTTGTTCTAATTTTTATAACCATCATGAAAGAAACTTTCTCCTAGCTGTTTAATGACCTTTATGCTCCATTTGATTGTGTAGAAGATGAGATTAGAAAGTTATTATTACCGTTAAAAATACCCTTTATTTAATTCATATCTTGGCAAAGTCTTTCTCCTAGCCCCTTGATTTTGCCAATTGCTGAATTTTCTGCCTGTAGATATAGTTTACTGAAGTACTGAACTACTTGCAATTCAATTTAATATATATGTGATAAGTTGGTAATGATCACGTGTATATTACTTAATTCTATACTAAGTGACTTACCCATTTTTGTCTTTGGATAAAAATTGAATGGACATATATTAATTTAATCTTAAGGAATAAGAGAATGCACTTGCTGTACCTAATTCCATCCTGTACTGGATACATGCAGGATATCTTGCTTGTGCCCGTTGTTCAAGCACTGGAGCACTTGTTCTTATTGAACCTGTTTCAACAGTCAGTGGCAGAGATCAGCCACGGTCGGCACCCAAAACTGAAAGATGTTCAAACTGCTCAGGATCTGGAAAGGTTTGGCCAAGAGTCATCTTTGTTTTCAACATTAATAAGAAAATTGTTGTGGTATAAATAGGGAATTGCGGTATCGATTCTAATCTGCTGCTTTTATTTACATACCTTATCAGGTGGGATGAACATATGTATGTTTTTAAGGAAAACATTAAAATTTTTAGCAAAAAAACAGAAGGCCAGATGCATTACATAGCAACCTATTATCGTTGTCTTTTTGTGTATGCATGGCATATTACCACCTAAAATTAAAATTCAAGTTTAGACTGTTTTCTTTTCCTTTTTTGGTGGTTTACGGGGTTGGGTTGGAGAATGGCTTGTTTGGTCACAAGTCACAACGCGCTTGTATTGCTTGATCAATGCTTGTTTTGGAGCTATCCCAAGAACTCATGTTTAGATAGGCCAGTCTAACTTGTGGGATAACCTAATTCTGGCACCATGATAAGGAGGGTGTCGCCTGCCCCATAGGCCATAACCCTATTCTTTCCCTTTCAATGAAGAAGTTAAGAACAAATCTTGTTCTTTTTTTTATCAGTAACAAATCTTGTTCTTTGATAGCAGTATCTTTTGGTTGCCTAACTATGGAAGGTATTAAGATGGTTAAAGCTAAAGAGACCAAGCATTTTGATTTCATGTATTGTTCAGTGTATTATACATATTTTTGCACAGAACTTTTACTTTCTTTTTGAATTTCAATATTTGGCAGGTTATGTGCCCTACATGCCTTTGCACTGGAATGGCTATGGCAAGTGAACATGACCCACGGATTGACCCCTTCGACTAGATGTGTTATAATTCTCTTACTAGAGCGGAATGACTGGTGAACACACCCATGGATTGACCCTTCGCCAGATGCATATAATGCTCTCTGCCGTAGATTTTGCATGGGATAAGGAAAAATCATTATGGACATGGCTGAATATTGCAAGACTTGATCTGTTAATCTCTTCTTATCATGCCCTTGTTTAGAGAACATTGAAGACTTATTATTTTTCCTTCCCTCCCATCATCTTAGTTTAGCTGTGAAGATAAGACATCTTTTTCTATACCATTAATTGGAATGTTGACATATACCACCCTCTTCTAAGGGTGGAAGAAAGTGGGGCTACCGCATTAGGAGTGCAAAAACGGGATATGTCCACGTCTTTCTTAATTTGACAAGCACTAATGGTTTGATAATTGTCCTTTTCCTATCTTTGGTTCACTGTGGCTTTGTAGATTTGTAATCTTCCACGTACCCCTTCTTGGTAGAAAGATATTGAGTGCATGTTTTTCAAATTGGCAAGGGCATGATCTTCTTAAGCAGCTGATATTGCAAGCAATATTTTTAACTGCTATGATGATAAGCACTTCGGTAAAATCTTTCTTTTCTCTCTTCAAATTTCAATATATTTTGGATCTAAGTAATATTACATGATCATATCACCGTTCATTTACAATCTATTAAATGATTGAAATGTTGTGATCAAATCAATTACCTTGACAATCGCATGTAGTATGTGGGCAGCTCCGAAAAATGATTTACACTGTCACAATGATTTATACTGTTCAATCAAACGGGAAGCATGAAGAAGTGACGTGGGGACCACAGTGCATCCTAAATTTTGTAGATACCCAAGCTGCCATTATTGAACAAAATTTTCATTGTAAATGGTCAACTGAGAAAGTCGTACATTAGGGAAAAAAAAAACTATACATTGAACTGACTTGTTTATATAATAAATTTTAGTTACCTGTTTAGCCGTTGGCGCAGATGAACTCATAGAATTCTCGATCCTTAATTTCTGGAAGTGCTCCTGAAGAAAGGAGAAGCATGCTACTTCAGAACGAGCATAGTATATTTGCATATGAATACACGATGCTCTTGCTAATTGATTCAAAATACAAGCTATGGAGCTTTAAACAGCCTGGAAATGGCTTCATTTTAGAGGTGCAATGACTTTCTAGTGACCATATGTTAGTATTCTGGAATTTCACTACCGTTAATAGCAAGCACCGTTACAAGATGTCAAAATACATAGTGATTTTGTGAACTTGTACGTGAAATAATAAAGTAGCAAGAGTATAAGCTGAAAATAACCTGTTTCTCTCGCGTCAAATGGGCACGCTCGTCAGCAGGAATTTGTTCCCATCTCAGTACCTTCCAGATAAATTATGTAACAAACTTTTTCAGATTCTAACAGGGAGTTACTCTAACAAGGAGTTACTTTTTAAAATCAGCTAAATAATATATTTGATTTCATGGGTTATTTGCACTACTGACAAATAATCTTGAAAAAAGTCATGATGCTTACGTATTCGGCATATTGAATTGCTTCATCACAGCCCAAGCATGTCTTCAATGCACGTAAAACATCCTATGAAGTCGCAAAGTAAGCATGGTCAGTATTACTAGATTGTAAATATTTAGAAAAGGTCTCTAAATCCATTAGCCCACCCGTTTACTTTTCCAAATGTTACAAAAATTAGTAAATTTTGACAGATGTTTTGCTAAAACTTCTCTGAACAATTAAAGACAACAAATGAGAAACTGATGTTTCAAGGGAAGAAAATAAACTGATTCTAGAATATAAAAGGACAAGTTTTATGACCTTGTGCTTGTTTTTTGTGACTCTTAAACGTTCATCAATAACAAAGCCAACCTGTAAATGAAGTAGAATTAGCATGAGATGCTGATCAAAACAAGCACAGTAAATTTTAGAATATGCTGCCATATATACCCTACGATTAAACTGCCTGAATTACAAGATTACGTCACTATGCCATACTGCAACAGTAACAAAACAATCTGAAAGACTTGGTAAGAACCAGCTTCCTCAGAAGAATGTAAATAAAGGACAAAGGCTGTTCAAATGATAATAAAAGGATTCATAACACTAAAGAAACATCACTGATTTACCCACTTCAAATTCTGCACATATGCATACAATTTACAATTGGAAAAGGAACCGGCAAAAAACTTTAAAAAAGAACCAAAAGTCACCTTGTCAAGTAACCTCTTAGGGTCTTGGAATGCTCGCTTCTTGGCCCATTTATGGAATAAGTGGGAAACAACTGATCTGTCTTCCACAGAGAATCTGCAAAACAGCGAGGAAAACATTTTCTGTGCCATTAGCAGCATGTAATAACAACTTCAAATGCGCATCACAATCCAAAGGAAAACCTTTTTAAGAAAATATTTCCAATGCAAGCATCTACTAGCTCTGTTGATTCCTTTGAGGCATTATCAAATTGAATGTTGAAGAAATCATTAGCCTTCATGTCCACTTCAGAAGGTAGTTTTTCACCTAGTAAATTACTGGTAAAGTTGACAGTTTCTATTGGAATATCTTGAGGTTTGGTTTGTAAATCTTTCACACATACTTGAGCCTGCTATTGGTTGGAAACAATTTTCAAAGATGTAAGAATCAGACAGGCAAAAGCCCTTAGAATGTATCTTTCAGAAAATTAAATAAATGCCAAATGCACCTGAATCTCCCGAAGATGATCTGGAATCTCCTTGAGAAATCTTGATGGTTGAAGCATCTGAGAAGACTTGCTCTGTTACATAAAAGTGAGTAAAACTAGAAACCAGTACAGATATTTTATAGAGATTAGACCTGCCAATTTGAATCCATCATGACATACAGAATGAATAGTTTCTTCCGAGCACGAGTCATTGCCACATATAATAGACGCCTTTCCTCCTAGGATTTCATAATGAAGATGATTAGCTGAGCACCACCAATTAAATTATTTAAATGAAAGCGACAGAATAAAATTCTCAATGCACAAGAAGCCTTACTTCAATTGAGGTCCCATTTTCCTTCGTGATACCATTGAACTCATGCAACAAAGGAATCTCAGATTCATTCACCTGCATTTAGTCAAAGAATGAACTCAATGTACCATTCTGTGACGAGTTAACAGCAGCAAGGAAGCAGTCAAGTACCTTTACTATGAAAACAATGTCCCACTCTAAACCTTTAGACTGCATGGAGAAAAAAAATGATGAAAGGAAATATAAGGGGTGGAATTAATGAAACTCCACTGACAAGGTTGAGGAAGCTGATTGAATGTAAACAACCTGATGAATGGTAGTTAAAGTAACAGAATTTTCATTATCATGTCTTCGAGAACGAAAATTTTCTTTCTCCCGCTCTGCTATGTAGTCAATAAAAGCTTTGAGTAAATAAAAACAGCCTCTCTCTTTGTCTCCAACCCCTTCTATTGCAGCACATTGCATTGATAAAAAATCCGACACATCATCCAATAAGTACTGAAGCACCTGGAAGGCATTTAAATGAGTTCAATGACCGTTAAAAAACACAATCTGAATGCAACATGAAACACGGATGAATGATTATAAACCGTAGAGTTCCATTAGCTAAGAATACAAATTTACACAAAAGGAAATGAAAACTTTCAACTTTTATCTTTTTGTTAAAGGCTTTAGGAAATTAGGCAATGTTAATGGTTTTTAATACATTCGATAGTTCAATAGTAATTCTGTTTGGCAAGGATCATTAAAATGGCTTGCTGGTTATATGCCATAACAAGTTAGACACACATGTGAAATAGATTACTGCATTGGCACAAAAAACTTACAGATCTGAGGTCGTTGTCCTCATTCAACAGCTTTCCTCCATCAACATCAACAACTGCTCTTTGCTCGAGAAGGTATTTCTAAAATTAAAAGGCATGTGATGTTTGTAACAAATCAATATTTCAATATATTACCCAAAGGTAAAGGGACAAGAGAAGTCACATGCTCATTGTAATATTGTGGCACAGATCAGTTCAGCAACCATAATACCATTAAATAAAATAAATATCTTATGCTTCTAACACATTATTAAATGAGATTAGCTCCTATGGTGTAGCATCCGCTTAACTGCTAAGATTTAATTTAATTTAAATTAAAATAAATAATTTAAGGAAAAATGATGAGTTAGAAGTGAGTAATAGATAATGTATATATAAAATATGAGGGAAATATCCGTTACATATAAAGTCAAATATGAGTTAGAAAAAGTCAACTATTGAATAGTAAAAGAGGGGTAAAATGGTAATTTTACTTAAAAAATAAATTAAATAAATAATTCAAAAATAATTTTATTTTTGAATGGATGTTAGAAATTAAAGAATTAAAATAAAATAAAATAAATAATAAATAAAAATTAATTAAATATATATTTTATGGTGGAAATTATTTTAAAAGAAAGAAAAAAAATTAAAATTTACTATTTATCATCATCTTCTTCTTCTTTTCTCTCTCCACCACGAAATTCCACCATAGCCAAGGAAAATTTTTGATCCAAACACCAAAATTTGAAGGTTTTCAAAGAATCAAAAGGAGTTTTATTGATTTTTCAACAAATTGGTAAGTTTTCTTTAAGAAAATTTTGAATTTCTTTAAAATTGTGATTATGTAAAAATTTATAATTTTATATACTATATTATAATTTTTAAAATGGGTATGGAATGTGTTGTTTTGATGAGGAGGTAAAGATTTTAAGGTTTTTTGGTTGATTTGTTTAGGTTTGATGGTAGTTTGGATGAGGTAGTGAATGAGTTAGGGTTTTAGAATAGTAAACACAAAAAATTGGTATTTATTTGATATTATGATTTAAAAGATGTTATTAAATGATTTTAATGGTAGAAATGAACATAAATTATCAATTAGAATTGGTTAGAATGTTGAACCAAAATTAAAGTGACTTAGAGCAAAATTTTAGAATTTTGGAGAAAATGTAATATATTGTGTTTTAATACTTAAAATGTATTAAAATATAAAGTATTAGATATATTTAAGCTTAAAACTCAATTTGAAAATTGTTAGAATGATTTTTCAAAGTTAAAGTGCATTATGGTAAAAAACTTGAAAAATTATAAAATTACGCCTTAATTCTTGTTTTAGGTTTTAAATACCTAGAAATGTGATATTAATTGATTATGGTCATTCACATTTTCAATAGGTGTTGAATAGGTTGTTGTTTAATCAACCTAGTGGTGAGTGTGTTGAAAGTGGAGAGAGTTTTAGCTTCATTTATTATGTTAAAAAGGTTAGCATATATTTTATTTGCAATGCGTGTGATTGTATTAAATTTTGGCATAACACATTACATATGTTGCATGTGTGATGATGCTTGATTATTTTTATGAACATGTGTGTATAGCATTATTTGAAGTAACAATGTTTGATTTGTGTTGGTTGTGGCATGATTAGCCATTTAAAAATGACTAAATGAATTGTTTGTGCAAAATGTGTAAAGTGTAATTTATGCACTAACATGAGGAACTAAACCACATTTGCATTATTTATGATAATGATTTGTGAAAACTATGGTGTGAGTCAAGATGTAAAAAGCATATTGAAAGAAATGTGTATTGTATGTACCTTATATACTATCTAGTTGGCAGAAGATTGCGTTTGGATGTTTGTATACCATAAACCAAAATGGATGAGACACTGGGTGTCACAGAGATGTGCCTACGCCCAAATGAGATATCAATAATAGACAAGGCAACGAGTCTGGGACTAGATAATTGTATAAGGTGTTTGGACCCATGTTTAGCGTGTTTTTTAATATGTATAAACAATGTTTTATAACATGATGCAAACATGACATTATATATGTATAACATTATTTCTTAATTTTATTAAAGTATGTACCACTAGGCAATATGCTTAGCGCGATTGAATTCAATTGCGCAGGTGATAGAGTAGATCCTGATGATCCGGAGAGTGTTGCTAGACCACTCCAAGTTTAGATTATTGTGTTTTGAAGCTACCGCGGACTAGTGCCACTTGCATAATGTATACACTTTTAACTTTTTGAAATGCTTTTGAGTATGTACATTATATATATATAATTATGTATGTGATGTAAAATATAAGCTTTTTCTTTTGTGTGTAATATATTAAATAAAAATAAAAATTTTATTTATATATATATGGATGTGTTTTTGGTAAAATACTAGTGGATTGAGCTATTGGACTATTTTGGAGAAATATATGTATTGAATAAGTAATTGGGAGTGTATTTTAATTGCAGGTTGTGTTAATTGAAATTTGGAATTATCCAAAATACAGATAAAACTATGGCGAATTTTTCTTAAAGATTTTCTTTTTAATATATTTTTTTACTCTTTAAATCACTAATGAATACTTTTATTTATTTATTAAAATACATTTTAAGTGTTTTAAATGGTTATTATGAAATTAAGCAAATTTTTAAAAAGACTATACTGTGATATTTTTATATTCTATATACGTATTTTATATATATCAAGTATATATATATGATACGTATATAAAATATAAGAGTATTACATATGGCAGCACTGATGGTCAATTATTTCCATCAAAAAGTACTTGTAAAGCAATGAACTCAGACAAAAATGACTGAGGAACAGCTGGAGGGAAACAAACCTGAGGTACCAGATTTGCCACTGAAGTTATGACTGCTGAAAGTGATTGTTCCTGTGGACATGCGTCAGTTAGATGAACATGTCCTGAATATTTAGGTAAAAAAAAAGTCCTGCAGCTCGGATGCCAGTAAAAAGCCATATAGAGGAAACTTCACTCTAGTGTTTGAGTCTAGAAAAAAATATTATTAAGGTCAAAAAGAAATGAATAGAACATTCTTAAGTCAAAGATTCAATACAACAAAAGAAGTGACAATATTTGGACGGCTAATTAAAATGAGTTCAAAGTAAAACGTAGGACAATTCCTTAGCATTCAGCATCCTTGAAACCTTTCTAGTAATAAAGAATTCACTGCTCCAAATCACAAAAAAAGTCAATGGTTTTTCAAGTAGCTCATATATTTACCCTGTATACAAGTTTTGATATCATGTCTAGTGTCAACAACACCTTGCGTCCCTGGTTCAGTTGACTCCTATAATCAAGAATAGGGATCAGGGTTAGGACAGCATGAAAAATATTATGGAGAGAGAATTCTCATGCACAACATCCAGTGCTTGTACTGTTATGATTAACAAGAAATCGTTGCTTTTCTTTTTCTTATAGAACAATTGTTGCATAATATTGTGCTTGGAAAACAAGTTGCAGCTTAAAAAGCTTACATAGAACATTTGATCAACTCTCATAGTTCATATTAGCGAGGGTTCTGATGTACAAATGATGGACTTTTTGCAACAAAGACAAGTAACAGAGGTGAAACTGAATGAAAAAAATTCATATCAAATGAAGTTTCTCACCATACTCTTTTGCGGTCAAAATTTACAAAATAATTTTAGACATGAATATTAAGATCAATTAACTCCATGGAAGAATGTTGAGAAAAATTTCAGTAGCAAAAACCTCTTCAAGGTACCAGAAATCTTTGCACTAAAGATGTCGTTTGCTGCAGATATGAAGCTGCATTTTCTAATGGTTAAGATTTTGTCAATATGGTCAATGACCTGCCAAGAGAAAAGAGAGAGATTTAGCAAAAGGCTTTTAGCCTCTTATGCAAAACTAACTCATCAACTATCACATGAACATGAGGTAGAAAAATAAAAATAAAATTAACACAAACCCTCTTCTTTTCATCCTTCTCAAGTGGAAGCAAAGCCTTGAAAACTTGTCGATAGGGGCCATCATCACAGCCTGGCAATGTTGTCCTAAGCACAGAGATAATGGCTTTAACTACCTATAACAAATTAAGAAGCGCTCAGCAAATGGCCAATAACTCAGTTTTATTGGCATGCACGTTAAAGTGATCATAGATAGAATTAATTATGCACTAATTAGGAAAAAATATTAGATGAAACTTCTGTGTATTTTAGGTCATTAGTAAAATAAGAAAGCAAGTAAACTATACCATAGATCAATCAATTAATGGGGCAATCAAAAGAAATTAATTAAACACAATAGCAGTATTGAAACCTGATATTTTATTTTCTAAGAAAGATGGGCACTACAAATCATTGCAGCAGCTTAAGTGGGGAATTGGGAAGGGAAACTTTATCTCCGCACTGCAGTATAAAATTACTTTGTGTTTCCAATGGCCATGCACATATGAAGTGCTCAATTTTAGAAAAGCATGAGGAACTATCAAATCGCATTCCTCTCCAGTTGTCCAAGCTTAAAAAATATTGAGTTTCCTCATGGGTAAAAAAACACAATTTACAAGATCATTATTTCGTGACAACGCATAGCTAACAGTTTGCTTTATAATTCAGGAAGGTATAAGAGAATTCCAATTCCTTAACTGATACTGTTGAATGACTATTTTTACTAAAAGGTGAAACCTTTTTCCTGTAGAAAGCCACGCCATGAACATTAAATGGTATTTTTCTGTCACGAAATGCCACTTGGAAGACTTTTCCTGACACCTGTTGCATAAGAAGATGAAACCATTAATGATCTGAACATGATAAATGATTTACATGATGAAATTAAAAAAATACGAATCTTAGGCTTGACCTGCCTCCGGTAAAGGATAGCAATGCTGCCATAAGAGGGTTTAGCAGGTGATCCACTGGATGCCATTTCTAAGATCTTATCAACAACAAATGAACATTGTGCATGCTCATTCTGACATTCCTTGATGGTTATCTGTGAAATTTGAGCCAAACAATGCAAAATTAGGCTAGTAATATGAGGGGAAAATGAAGCAAATTCTTTGGCAATATCAAAATACCTTAGATCCAGAAGAGTTATCTGTAACAACATCCTTGAACTGGCACCTCTTTGTATTATTTTGAATAAGAGAAGATGCAGCCTCAACAATATAGCGTGTGGATCGATAGTTTTTATTGAGTCTAATCTAAATTACAATAGTGCAAAAAGTTTCATAACATATACAACATGATAATATAAATGCTCTTAGAAAACAACAGTGAATATGGATGTTCTCGTTACTACAAAATCAAGGAAACAACAGCAGAACTTATAAAATGCAACAGTCAAAGAGCAGGCCAGACCTCTTTGTAAATTGGAAAATCTAGACGAAACGAATCAAACCCTGAAATGTCAGCTCCATTGAAACTGAAGATGGACTGCAGAAAAATATCCATGTGACTAATAAATAAGGAAGAATCAATATGTACTAAGACCACCAAAAGAACGCTAAAACAGAAAAGTCATGCACTTTATGCATTTGAAGGTCGTAGAAGATTAAAAAAAAAGACCTGATCATCATCGCCAATTATAGTTATGTGATTATGAGATGCAAGAAGTTGTAGAAGATTGTATTGCATGGCACTTGTGTCCTGAAACTCATCAATCACAATGGCTTTCCATGAATCCTGGCATTCCTTAAATACTGAATTGGATACAAATAAAAGTTGTCAATTTTTGTCATATGAAAACTGGCATA
Organism: Garcia nutans; assembly: GCA_947685225.1. NCBI lineage: Eukaryota > Viridiplantae > Streptophyta > Magnoliopsida > Malpighiales > Euphorbiaceae > Garcia > Garcia nutans. The sequence continues at coordinate 7,908,186 of CANTUV010000029.1, read as the reverse complement.
AACCGAACAAAACTATATTCGAAAAATATTCACCATCAGGAAAATCACTGAGCAACTTCACAGAGCAGCTGATTAAGTCATGGTAGTCCAGTGCATTACAAGATTTCAATATGTCATTATAGTTCCCAAGTATTGAAGCCTGATTCAGTGCCAGGTTAAAGCATCAAAATTATGAAGATAAGAATACATCACCCGTTACACAAGAACCTGAAATTTATCAACTTACTCCTATCTCATCACCCACTTTATGGTAATCAGCAGGTGTCTTTCCTGAAGCTTTAGCCTGTAATGGAGGAAATGAATAAATAATGCATAATAACATTTATTTGTGAACAAAGAGAAATAATAACATATATGATCATGGGTAGTAAAATAGCCACTTTGTCCTACCATAATGTCAGTAATCTAATAGGCTAAAAACCTAAAAGAAAGAGAAAAAAAAAGAAACTAAATAATACAAAGGGATAACCTCTGAGCATATCATCTAAGAAAATCCCTTGGGTGATAAATTTACAAGGAATAAGGACAGACTTTTAACTAGGAAAACTATGCAAGAGCTGATATTATATTGAGCCATATAGCACACTGAACTCCGTCAGTAGCAAGTCAATGTGGGGATAGGGGTGGGAGCATAATTTTTTTTTCCTTTCTAGAAAAGAAAGAATCAAACAAATCTATAACACATGTAAACCGCAGCGTTAGCGATATATCATAATTAAGTTGATGAGTCACTAACCTTTGTGACAAATTTTTGCCATTTCTTTGACTTGTCCTTCAAATATTCTGGAGACACCGTACCGTTACAAGCCTCAGCAAGTTTGCAGGCGTCATGATTTTGTACACCACTTTTTTCCTTTTCTAATAAGCGCACAGCCTCAATGATTGCTCTTCTCTGGTGCCCATGCCCATATATTAAGAATTCTGATGTGCGCCCTAACCTATAACAGAAGCCATACATTTGTAATATTTCAAAAGAATTATAGAAACCCAGAAGCAAGACAACCAAAATAGTTTACAACTGCTATATACAAAAATCACAATTGCCTAGGAGGTTTAGAACAGGTATCTCTAACTGTAATGGATAATGTCTGTGTATTGTTGTAAGAGTGATGATGATCTGCCACACAAACTGATCTTTCACTCAGTTGGCAAAGGAATAAAAATGCTGAATAGATATGCAAATGTTTACAGTCTCAGAATGAACATACTTCTCTGCATGTGAACGACAAAGTTGCAAAGAAAAGGAATGAAATGTGCTGATTGTAAGTTCTTTAGCTATTGCCTTTCCAGCTACCATTCCAATTCGATCCCTCATCTCAGAAACTGCAGCAGTGGTGAAAGTCATTGCTAGAATGTTGGTTGGACTAATGCCCTGACCATGTTTCATATTGACAAGAAAAAAAAAAACAATCATAAGCAAGCATATTACCGATAGAAAAACAAATTTTTCTAACAAAGTGAACCTTTTCAGCGTCAACATGCTTTGAGAGGAGAACCAAGAAGGATAAGTAGATTTTGTTTTGATTTCATGAAAAGATGATAATACAATATGCAAAGCAAAGATATTAACATATGAATGATGAGAACATCATTCACAGCTGAAAGTGGGAAGTACCTCATTGAGCAGCATCAGAACACGCCCAACCATTGTCGAAGTCTAGCATTAAAAACAGAACATTAAGATCTAACAATGGATGGAAAACCAATGGGATTTGCTAACCAAAGTTTAAGAAAAGGATTTCGTATTTTGCTTTTGTGCGTGTGTGCAAGTGCCAAGTCTACATGCATACAAGCATCTATCCAAGTATGTGTATGAGGGCTAGGGATAGGAAGACCTTTCCACTTCCTGGACCAGCAACAATCATCAAAGGAACAGAAATATCGCAACAAGCAGCTTCTTGTTGCCTATCATTCAAAGACTGCAAGTACTTCGAGTACTCTTGAGGCATGTCGCCATGCTGAATTGTCTGGGAAGCATCTTTATCCTCTATTGTGCATTCTAAATCATCAAAAGATTTAAAAGCACCTTGATTTCTTATATCCTCATTTGGAGCCACAGACTTTAAACTAGGAAAATCACCATTATTTTCCTCATTGCTATCACTTTCCACAGGAAGACCGCTTTTTGAGCTGCTAGTTTCTGCTTTTGCAGCAGAATTTTGCTCAAATATAGCATCAATCTCTTTCAAAATAGATTCATCAAAATCATCATCTAGAAGACTAGGCGTTTTTAAATAATCATTTAAACCTGAGCATTTTGGATATTTTATTGGAGTGGTAAAAGAATCTGAACAACATTCATCCCCTAGAGAACCACTAAATCCAATCCTACAAGAACATTTTCCCAAACTCGGTGCAGGAGCCCTAAACTCACTACCAATTGCTTTAATTCCATTCGCAAGAAATGGCGATGGCGTGTTTATAGGAATATCGGCGAGAGGAACTCTTGTGATACTAGTGACCTGAGCTGGTGATTGGACTCCCTCTGCATCGCTGGTAACGGAATTGAAAAGCAATTAACTTAAACAAACGATTAATAACTCCATAACTTGGGATAAGATAGCAATATTTTTTCTAATAAATCCAAAAATACCTTGTTTGCCTACATAATTGAGGGGAAAAAGAGGTGAGATCACGGGACCTTTTGCGAGAAAGAAGTGCCTTGGCAGCTCTGAAGTTTTGTGAAATTCGAGCCCTCTGCTCCTTTGTGATGACTTTGCTTGGCGCGTAACCATTTTCCTTTGGCATATTCTACTGAATTGAAGACCAGAGACGAGTTCATTCAGCGACTTGTAAAAGAAAAGCTGTGTGTCATTTTCCCTCCCAATGGCTTAAGGGCACACACTTTTAAAAGTTTCAAAAACTGGTCAGTCTCATATAGTGGGCTTTGGCCCAGTTTTAGATGGCCTAGTAGCTTTACTTCACCGTTTAACAACAATGCTTCAAATTGACGGCGACTTTCCGTTCTTTTTTCCCCCTTCCTTCAAGAGGGAGACAGAGAGAATGGAAGCTCTGCTCGCCTCGTACGGGGACGTATCGTCTGATTCAGACTTGGAGACCACTAGTCGTCCAACAATAGCGACAGCCAAATCTGCCCAAGTTTCAAATACGCAAGCAGAGACTGTAGTTTTGCCGCCTCCTCCTGTATCACTTCTCACCCCTCCCAATTCTACTGGTATCCACTGAGTTTTTTCCCCCCCTCAAATTCGAATAAATTTTGTTACTTTTCTGGGTTTCTCGCAAGTTTCTGCTCTTTCTGACAAAGTATTCGACGATTTGAATATATAGGTGGTTTTGATTACTCGCAAGCTGGCCAGCCAACCAGAGTGAGGAGCTTTCCCCATGTTGAAGGCAACTATGCTTTGCACGTTTACATCCCAGGTTTTTTCTTATGCTATCTCTTTGTAATTTCTTGTTTTCAGTCTGTTTCTCCGAGATGTTGTGGCTTTACCATCTATTAGAAACTAGTAGAACAGGATTTTGAATTCTTGAAAGTTAGATTAATTTTTACTCATGCTTTGGGAAATGCCATGAGAATTGAGACATTGTACTTAGAGCATTGTTTGACTATGTGCTTCCAGTTTATATACCACCTACTTCAAAGAAGGAAATGACTCTTTTTTTGAAAAGGGTATCATCTCTTATGCCCAGTCTTCATGTTGTGGATGCTGATGTTCCGCTTGACATCTTGCGCAAAGATGATCAAAAGCTTGAGCAAGTTGCATTAGGAAGAGAGTTTCATATTAGTTTGGGAAGAACGGTCCCGATCCGGGTCCATCAGATTGATTCGGTGGTCGCAATGCTTCGCCAGAGGCTTCAATTGCAAAAGAGGTCAGTTGTATGAGTATGACCATAGTCTTTTTGCGTATGTGTTGTAGTTCAATTCTTTACTGTCTTTTGCTGCAAGCAGATATTGGATTGATTTTAGTAAGTGGGTGATTTTTGTTAATGATGATCGGACTCGCTGTTTTCTTTCAATAGAAGTTGTTGCAGCAGGATTAACTGAGGTATGCTGGATAAGTTTACTTGTGTTGGCCTTCAACTTGTATTTTAGCATCTCAAGTTGTTTCACTTTTTTAATTTACAAACTGCTGTAGCATATACCTTTACTGTAGGATTATTAATTCTTATTTCAATTGTTTCAGATTAATAAACAAATTCATTCTGTTAATGAGGTTTATAAACTCCACAATCTTCCTGAATTTTATGAGGTGAGGATATCATTACTCATGTTCTTCTGCAATTCTGCTTGTTTCTTTCATATGAAGATAGTGATTGCCTGTACATTAGTTTATGCTAACTATCACAAGATTATCATACTGTCATAGGATCCACGACCTCATATCTCCTTGGCTTGGGCATTGGGGGACATCAGCGATTCCTTAAAGAAAGCAGTTGAAGAGGAAATGAAGAGGTTGAGCGCTGGGGGTTCAGTACAGAAACGTGTATTTACTTGTAAATTCAGTGGCATCGAGTGTAAGATTGGTAATAAAACTTATAAAATTTGTAAATTACTTGATGAATAGTATAACCTCTCAAATATTCAGATTTCTATCAATCGCATTTCTATTAAAGGCACTTGCATTTGTATGATTTTTTTGGATGGAGTTTTTTTTTTTTTTTTTTTGAAAAGCCTGAATTTTAAGACTAATGATCAATGAGAAACGCATTTAATAATTTACTCCCTGTTGCATTATTTGGCGTGGATTTCAGCCTCATAATATGGTTCTCCTCCCCACCCATACCGCAACCACACACACACTTACATTTATCTTCTTGAAATACCAAGGCTGATGAATGCAATACTGTTACATTTGGACGACATGTCCCAATAAATATATGCATATTGAAACAGAAAAGTTTTAGGACTCGGAAGCAGTTGAGGGAGGGGACATAGCAAACCTTTTGCACTTGAACAGCAAAATGTAATGGCTAAAAGATCTTTTACATGCATCTGAATTCTGCTTAGCAACTAAAATTACCTAATTGATTAAAATTTTATTAAAAAGACAATACAAAGTCAAAATATAATCAATCGCACTCATTAGAGAAGCAGGATGTTGAGAAAACTATAAGATCAACCTTATTGGCGAATGAATGAATTTATTAACAATGAAAAACTAACTTGCCTGACGACGTTTTTTCCAGGCTTATTCATTCTGTCCAATTAATCTTCTTCTCTGTTCATTTCTCTAATCCATTCTACACTTACTGCTTGATATTGGCCATTCTTAACAGTCAGGCGCAAAGCAGTCTCTCCTTAAACAGTTACATCTTCGATATAATCAGGACAATACGAGGACTACACCTCTGACCTTCCTTTGATAGCTGCACTGTGAAGAGGAGTCTTCATCTCTTTTCCCACCAAACGGCACAATCTGCTGTCGACTTTCACAGCTCCCTAGCAATTTCTACATGCCAGTTGGCTGCAGCTGTGTGCATAAGATTAAACCCATCTCGGTTTATTTTTTCGGAAAATTCAGGTTTCAGCCTTGGGATCTCTTTAACAAAGTCCACATGCCCAGAAATGGAAGCAAATGTGAAGGAGATTTTCTGATGAAAGTAGTGCATTATCATCGAGGATAAGTGGATTTTTCTACAAGTGGTTGGGGCAAGCCAGTAATGTGTTTCCGGTTGAGCTGCCTCCAGTAATCTTATATCCATTCTTCTGATATGATGTAGCTACCGGTGGAGAGGGTTATGCATACAAGTGGCTCTTGCATTGAAGATTAAAATATAGTTTAGAGAGGAGTTTCTTGCAGAAGGAACCCAAGCCTTCTTTTTTTCAATGGTTTTTAGGCTTATCAACACAGAACGTTTCATGCCAAGAATTGGTCATGGTACGCCCAAATTTTGTTGCTGTCATTGCAATTTAATAATAAGCTAATCTGTTCGGCCAATTCACATAATAAAATGTAAACAAATTCTATGCTCGACAAAATCGAATTACCAAAACATTCTTCAAAGCGAGGAAAAAGGAGGGAAAACAAAGAGCCAAAATCCATAAATTTTACAGATTACAAAATTAACACCGAGTCAGCATGTGAAAAATATGTAAGGGCTATGTTTCTTACAAGAGGCGCCCCTTACAGAATCAGAAATGTTAATAACTATCATTGTTTCACTTAAATCCTCCGGCTTCTCTTCCTTGGAAAATCTGTTCTCCTATTTGGGAGTAAAGCCGTTTAGGGGGAACAACCCTTTTATCGGATAAAATAAAACCTATCCCCTTCCAACACATTTGCATGTGCCATAATCTAAAGCATGAGATATTATTGATCTCCATGTGGTCAATTCTAATATATTCAGCAGAATTCATCTGCCTTCTAGTAAACAAATTGAATTGTAAAAGAATGGTTTGAATGAAGCTCTGCAGTAGCAGCATATTAGCCACTTACAGACCTTGAATGGACTCAAGATTGTATTTCTGAGACGATGAAGCTTCAGTCTCTTTGCTCTCTTGTGATTTTGGTGGGTTCATGACATCAAGAGCCTGCAAATATGCATAGGATGCAACCCGGTTAGATGGAGAGTTTGGATTGCTTATTCTGCTCGCAAGGAAGCGGCGGATCAAACCCCTAAGGAATGGAGCCATAGTGCTGGGCTCATATTCCAAGTAGTACATTATTCCTCCCATGCATGCACAAAACAAGGCCACCTGTAACATCACCCAACCAGTTATTCACTTGCGTATAAAATAATCTTAGGAAACAACTGTACATGCAAAATTAGTAGAATTCATCATTAGTGTATGGTGAATCACTTTGGAAATTCATGCATTTTCTCACACGAGCAAGAAACATGCATTCACATATGCGCATAATACGCACTCATAAAAGAACAAATCCGGGATCATTGACTAACTCTGTTTCTGTTGCCAGCTTTGAAAAATGTTTCTTAATGATATTCGCATTGCAACGGCCATACGGCCACTCATTGAACCCAACATACTAGTTAGTGACCTCCACTAATAATAGTCACGTTTCTAACTGTTGGCAATTGGATCTTAAACGGATAACCCCAGAAGGACTGGCAAAGAAAGTGAAAAAATAAAATAATCTAGTTTTCAACTAGATATGGATTGCAAGCAAATTTTAAGACAATGCAAGAGTGTATCCAGAACAGAACATTACACAACAGCAATACCTCTGCATTCTTAAAATCTGGAAGCAGGTGGTGGTTAACTAAAATATACCACAATGAATCTCCAGCTCGTGGCAGCACATATAAGGCAAGTTCAGCACGTCTTGATTTTTTCTCCAGTAGTACGGAAAGGGCTGACATTCCTCCTGCTATCCAATAAACAAGCTTGTGGTCTCTTGTTGCAACTTTTCTATGCAGACATATCACCGCCTATCCATGAACTAATAAGAACAAATACACCAGTTTAAGAAAAGAAAATGTAGATAAAACCAAGTGAACAAGTACCTGAAAAATGCCAACAAATGCAGATATGAATGTTGTGGAGCGAACAGAATCTCTAACAGCAAACCAACATGTACGAGCAGGTGCTTCCATGAACTTCAAGTACATGAAAATATTGGAACAAAGATAAATTAGTTCTAGATGCAAGACATTGATATCATTCTTGACTAGATAGAAACACAAACCCCATCCTCTACCAGTCAAAATAAAAAAGCCAGCTCAATTATAGGAGAGACACAATTATGTTCTACGGCATGGAAGTAACAAAGGTTGTTCGCCATGTTGTGCCTTTTTAAATTTAGCACGCATCCATAGTAATTAGGTAGCAGTCGTGAACTATTGAATAAAATGTGCTTGAATAAAATTTGCACAGGAAATAAAACAAGTTCATAACTTTGAGAATATTTTAACAACCAGGGAGAGAGATAAATAGAAATTCTTTGGTAAAATGAAAGCACAAGTAAAAGTGGCTGGAAATAAATCATTTAAGTCAAATACAAAACAAAAATACAGCTATCTTACAGATAATGCCACTAATAATTTCTCATTGTAGATTTTAAATTGGATGTTGCCTAAAATTCTCAAACCTAATAAACTTGCCCCATATAAAGGACAGTGGTCTGTCTCCTAATTTTCCCTCCCAGGACCCTGCTTAGGCAGAACCACAACTAGGTGATCGTCTTCAATGGTTCTACTTTGGTAGAGCAAAGATGCATCTGTTCTCTACATTATGTTAGACCTTGAAATGAATGTGCATTTTTATTATTAACCTCTAATTAGATACTTTCAAAAAAAGAAGTGTTAAACAAAAAGCTAAAAAGTATCAGAATAATCAGCGTGAGTCAAAGATTTACCCTTTGAAGGTGTAGAACAACAAACGGTACAAAAGTCAAAGAGAAGTAGAGAGGAAAGGTTTTCCTGAAGGTAGCAGATGCTGCCTTAGAATTATGAGTTACACATGAATTCGTGTCTGGATGAATAATGGTACAAGGAATAACGGAAGGGAACTCTTCCAGCATCACAGAATTGAGTTTCCCGCTACTAGATAAATAAGCTGATAGAGAGGCCACATCCACTGGACCACCTCTGCAGCCATCTCTCACAGCCTTGTAGACAGGCTGTGCAACTGGCCCAGTCTTCTGAATGAAGTCATGATATGATTTCGGCAAGCTCTCAGGACGCATTACAAAGGCATACATAACCTGAAAAAGTTAATTACAAAATGCATAAATAGCCCTAGACAAATTTGGCAATCAGTGAAATGATAAATGCATATGAAGTGTGAGAAACACGAATAAGCATAATAGTGAAAAACTGTTGCGAGTTCTAACAAATATTTATCTCACTTGCTAAAAATGAAAAGTAGCAAACAGATAAAGTTAGTCAGGTGATTAACAGACATCTTAACAGTTAGCAGTCTCTATTAAGAGACAAACAAATCAATAAAAAATAACAAGGAATCTAGCTCATGTTGTCCTCAGCTTTCAATGTTTTGAGGTTTTATATCAGCCTGAAGATAGTTCCAACTTCCAAGTGGCTGACATGAAAACTAAAATATGGACTGAAGCATATGATTTCCCCTTTTTGTTTCTCATACTTCAAATCATAGAATATACATTAATCCAATCAAGTAAATTTAATTAAGTCCTTCATCACTCAAAGGCCAAAGCTACCAAGCACTGACATCAGAATACTTTTATCATACAACACATCCCTAGCTAATTCTGCATTGATTATGATTCCTCTGTCAAAGAAGTAGGCACCAACCATTTTTTGTTAAAAATGGAGGTGCCTAATTAAGGGGATTGTCAAAAATGGAGGTGCCTAATTTAGGACATTGTCAAAAGTGGAGGTGCCTAAATTTGGGGAATTGTTAAAGTCAAAAATGGAGGTGCCTAATTTATTGACTAATTTCACCAACCCATGTTTTTGAAGCCTATATAAACCCATCCACTTCATTTGGAAGACACACCTCAAAAATTGAAGAAGTAAAGAGAAGAGAGTGTCTTTGAGAGAATTTTGTGAGGAAAAATTCTTGTTCATAATTGAGTGAGGGTTGTGAGTGTTTGTAAACACATTGTATTTTCTCCTTAATAGAAGTCTGCAGCAGCTCCGGAGACGTAGGCATAATTGGCCGAACTCCGTTATCAAATTCTGTGTTATTATTCCGCATTTATTTTCGCTCTCTTACTAATCTGGTCTAAGGGAATAGAGTGGTAATCACCATAATATCCCAACAACTGGTATCAGAGCTTTGGGTGATAAATTCTGTCAATTTTTGCAAAGTTACTATTCACGTGAATAGTGAATTTCGTAAATAGTAAAATTTTATCGGCAGTTTCGATTTGTCGACAAAGGTGTCCTAGTACACGGTGGTTCGCAGAAATAGTCAGAAACGATCCAAAGGAGTCCAGATTCGAGTGGGAGCGATGGCTGCAGATGAAGGAAAAGTGAGAATTGAAAAGTTCGACGGTGCGGACTTTGGCTTCTGGAAGATGCAGATTGAAGATTATCTGTACCAGAAAAAGTTATATCAACCTCTCTCAGGAATAAAGCCAGAAGGCATGAAGGATGAAGAATGGAATCTTCTCGACAGACAAGCCCTTGGAGTTATTCGATTGACATTATCACGAAATGTTGCTTTCAACATCGCCAAAGAAAAGACCACAGCAGGTCTAATGGCGGCTCTCTCCAACATGTATGAAAAGCCATTAGCTTCAAACAAAGTTCATTTGATGAAGCAGTTATTCAATTTGCAAATGGCAGAAGGGGCATCAGTGGCCCAACACCTGAATGAATTCAACACAATCACAACCCAGTTGAGTTCCGTAGAAATTGAATTCGATGCTGAAATTCGGGCTTTGATTCTCTTATCATCTCTACCAGATAGTTGGAATGCTACCGTTACAGCGGTTAGCAGTTCATCGGGAAAAACCAAATTGAAATTCGATGATGTTCGGGATCTGGTGTTGAGTGAAGATATTCGACGAAGAGAATTGGGTGAAGCATCTACCTCTTCAGCTTTACACACAGAATCTAGAGGGAGAACTTTAGAAAAAAGTTCATATCGTGGCAGATCAAAATCTAGAAGAGACAAATCTAGATCGGGGAAGAAAGATTTCAAGTGTTATAACTGCGGCAAGAAGGGTCATTTTAAGAAAGATTGCCGAGCACCAAAGAAAGATAGCGGTGCACAGGGATCTGCAAATGTGACCGAGGAAGCAGGTGATGCCATGATTCTAAGTGTCAACAGTCCAATTGAATCATGGATTTTAGATTCTGGGGCATCTTTTCACGCTACCCCATGCCAAGAAATCATGGAGAACTACGTCAATGGTGATTTCGGGAAGGTTCATCTAGCTGATGATGAAACCTTAAAGATCGTAGGAAAAGGGGACGTCCGATTAAAGTTGTCAAATGGGAATACCTGGAAGCTGCAAGGAGTGAGACATATTCCTAGTCTTAAAAGGAATTTGCTCTCTGTAGGACAACTTGATGAAGATGGTTATGGTACAACCTTCAAAAGCGGTGAATGGAAGATTACCAAAGGAGCACTCGTCATTGCCCGTGGTAAGAAGACTGGCACTCTCTATGTAACCTCAAACTTAGAGAATGTTATTTCAGTAGCAGATGCAGATGAAAAATCAAACCTATGGCACCAAAGGCTTGGCCATATGAGCGAGAAAGGGATGAAGACGCTTTTGTCAAAAGGAAAGTTGCCGGAACTGAAAAGTATCAATGTCGGCCTATGTGAAGATTGTATTTTTGGAAAACAAAAGAAGGTCAGTTTTTCAAAGATTGGCAAGACACCCAAGGCAGAAAAATTAGAGTTGGTCCATACCGATGTATGGGGACCGTCTCCAATTCCATCTCTTGCAGGCTCATTGTATTACGTCACATTCATTGACGATTCAACAAGAAAGGTATGGGTGTATTTTCTGAAGAAGAAATCAGAAGTCTTTGATACATTCAGAAAATGGAAGGCCATGGTAGAAAATGAAACTGGTTTGAAAGTCAAGCGATTGAGGTCTGACAATGGAGGAGAGTACAGAGATAGAAGATTCAGAGAATTTTGCGCAAACAGCGGAATCAAGATGGAGAAAACAATTCCCATGACACCGCAGCAGAATGGTGTAGCTGAGCGCATGAACAGAACTCTGAATGAACGTGCCAGAAGCATGAGGATACATGCTGACTTGCACAAGAATTTATGGGCTGAAGCTGTCAACACCGCTGCCTACCTAATCAACCGTGGGCCTTCAGTACCTTTAGATGGTGAAATACCAGAGGAAGCATGGAGCAAAAAAGAGGTAAACCTTTCACACTTAAGAGTGTTTGGTTGTATCTCTTACATACATATAGATTCTGCTGGAAGAAGTAAATTGGATGCCAAGTCAAACAAATGTGTCTTTGTTGGATATGGTGGTGATGAGTTCGGTTACCGATTTTGGGATTATGAAAATCACAAGATCATTAGAAGCCGGGATGTCATATTCAATGAGAATGTAATGTACAAAGACAGATTAAATGCAGAATCAAATAGCTCCAAGATAGATGTTGAAAATAAGGAATTTGTTGAGTTCGAGGATATTTCTGGAAATGATGTTCAGAATAGTCCTGAAGTAGAGGAGCCAAGCATGCCGGAATTGAGGCGCTCCTCCAGAATTACAAGACCAATCCAACGTTACTCGCCTTCTTTGCATTACTTGTTGCTGACAGACAATGGTGAACCAGAGTGCTACAATGAAGCAATACAAGTGGAGGATTCAATCAAGTGGGAGTCTGCCATGAAAGATGAGATGGACTCACTCATGTCAAATCATACATGGGAATTAGTTGAACTACCACAAGGCAAGAAAGCACTCCACAACAAGTGGATTTATAGGATCAAAGAAGAGCATGATGGAAGTAAACGCTACAAAGCAAGATTGGTTGTAAAAGGTTTTCAACAAAAGGAAGGTATTGACTATACTGAAATTTTCTCTCCAGTCGTGAAGCTTACGACAATCAGACTGGTATTGAAAATTGTAGCCGCAGAAAATTTACATCTTGAACAATTAGATGTAAAGACAGCATTCCTTCATGGAGATTTGGAGGAAGATATCTACATGAAGCAACCAGAAGGCTTCATTAAGGCAGACAAGAAAAATCTAGTGTGCAAGTTGAAGAAGAGTTTATATGGTCTAAAACAAGCTCCTAGACAGTGGTACAGAAAGTTTGATAGTTTTATGAGCAGCAGCGGTTTCACAAGATGCCAAGCAGATCATTGTTGCTACATCAAGAAGTTTGACAATAGCTTTATTATTTTATTGTTATACGTCGATGATATGCTCGTTGCAGGTTCAGACATGCAAGAGATTAAAAATTTAAAGCAGAAATTGTCAAAACAGTTTGCAATGAAAGATCTGGGTGCTGCAAAGCAGATTCTTGGAATGAGGATCAAGAGAGACATGAAGTCGGGGACTTTGATGTTATCACAGGCTGAGTACATAACCAAAGTACTAGCCAGATTCAATATGCAAGATGCTAAATCAGTGAGCACACCTTTAGGTGTTCATTTCAGACTCTCCAAAGAACAGTCACCGAAGACTGAGGAGGAACGTGCACACATGACGAAGGTGCCATATGCCTCAGCAATTGGGAGTTTGATGTATGCCATGGTTTGTATCAGACCAGATATTGCTCAAGCAGTGGGAGCTGTTAGCAGGTACATGAATAATTCAGGCAAGGCACACTGGGAAGCAGTCAAATGGATTCTCAGATATCTTCGAGGTACCACAGATAAGGCGCTTTGTTTTAAAAGTGGAGATACGACACTAGCAGGTTATGTGGATGCTGACTTAGCTGGAAATGTTGACGTTAGAAAGAGCACTACAGGGTATGTCTATACTCTAGGAGGTACCGCAGTGAGCTGGGTCTCTCAATTACAGAAGATAGTTGCTCTCTCCACAACTGAAGCAGAATATGTCGCTGTCACGGAAGCCAGCAAAGAAATGGTTTGGCTCCAAGGTTTCTTGGAGGAGTTGGGCAAGAAGCAAGAAAACAATATCTTGCATTGTGACAGTCAGAGTGCCATACATCTAGCGAAGAATCCGTCTTTTCATGCCAGAACGAAGCACATACAGTTGCGGTATCACTTTATCAGGTCACTTCTGGAAGATGGGATTTTGAAACTTGAGAAGATTAGTGGAACTCAAAATCCGGCAGACATGTTGACAAAGACGGTGACTATTGATAAACTGAAGCTGTGCTCAGCTTCAGTTGGCCTACACTAGTATCAAGGTCGTAGAAGAACTGTTGCATTGATCAAGATGTGAAGACAGATTGAAATCGGTCTTCAAGTGGGAGATTGTCAAAGAAGTAGGCACCAACCATTTTTTGTCAAAAATGGAGGTGCCTAATTAAGGGGATTGTCAAAAATGGAGGTGCCTAATTTAGGACATTGTCAAAAGTGGAGGTGCCTAAATTTGGGGAATTGTTAAAGTCAAAAATGGAGGTGCCTAATTTATTGACTAATTTCACCAACCCATGTTTTTGAAGCCTATATAAACCCATCCACTTCATTTGGAAGACACACCTCAAAAATTGAAGAAGTAAAGAGAAGAGAGTGTCTTTGAGAGAATTTTGTGAGGAAAAATTCTTGTTCATAATTGAGTGAGGGTTGTGAGTGTTTGTAAACACATTGTATTTTCTCCTTAATAGAAGTCTGCAGCAGCTCCGGAGACGTAGGCATAATTGGCCGAACTCCGTTATCAAATTCTGTGTTATTATTCCGCATTTATTTTCGCTCTCTTACTAATCTGGTCTAAGGGAATAGAGTGGTAATCACCATAATATCCCAACATCCTCCTCGCCAATTTAACTACATCTTCATAGAAACCACAACAACAAAAGAATACCACTTCGACTTGCTGCCAACTAACAATTGCAATAACATAATGTATAACCCTTTATTTCCCAATTTTGCCACTGAATCATTTCCTGCTTGCGCTCTGATCAGGACAACCTCAATCTAACTTAACCAGCCAGCATTCCATCCCATGCGAACATGACTAGTCATTAAGCTATCTTACAAATCTCCAACTTCAATTAGCAAGTTCTTAAGCCAACAACATCATTAGATGCAACTTTCAGTCACTCTCTGATCCTATTAGCAACATCAATTTCTTTTTCATGCTATAAGAATGCAAAAGTCTATAGCAGGTAAAAAAATTAAAAATAACAAGTTTGATATGACATCTGATCATAAAGATAAACTTGGTCCAATATGTCAACATGAACTCTGATTTACCTGGGCACATGACAAAGCAAAGAGCAAAGAATCACCATGCCTCCAATGGCTTCCCCAAAGGTGAAACTTGTTTTTAGATTTCGCAGAATTATATGCACACTGATAAGAAACAGCTAATGTTAGATTAAAAAAAGGATCAAAACTCGCCACACTTCAATTCCAAATAGACTGAAACATGTAAGGGGTACCTGAGCTAATCTAGCCAACAGATAAAGAGCAAGAGTACGCCTCCGGTTGGAATCATCTAATGCTAAAACAGACAACCCTGCAACTGAACCTGCTAAAATTCTGCTCCATCATCCCCTTAAACAATGTTATAAATAAGGAACACGATCCATCACGCCCAATCATTGTACTATAAATAAATAAAAAAATTGAAAATATAACAACTTACGCATTAAATGGCGTCTCCTTTCTTCTTAATTTTCTTAATAAGCATCTCAGTGCATGATAAGAACCCGTAAATCCCCCAAATAATAAACCAACACGACATGCTTCTTCTCTTACTATTAAATCTTTCTCCGAGACAAGTTGCTGCAATTAAAAATTCAGATTCAAAATTACAAGCATTGCTCAATCATACATTCTCCAGGTCAAATTCAATAGATCATTCATTATAATACAGATATTAACCAAAACTGTAATCAAAATGGCGATATTGCAATGCAAAGACGAGTTAAAACCTTGAGATCGAGGAGAGAAGAGTAAGACTGTCCTTTAGCAAGCTTGAAAGCTCGAAGCAAGATACCAACACCGACTCTGAC
Source organism: Garcia nutans (assembly GCA_947685225.1). NCBI lineage: Eukaryota > Viridiplantae > Streptophyta > Magnoliopsida > Malpighiales > Euphorbiaceae > Garcia > Garcia nutans. The sequence continues at coordinate 7,892,706 of CANTUV010000029.1, read as the reverse complement.
GCCATAAGAGAGAAGGAAGCTCTGACAAAGATTACCAATAGCGTGAGCCACACAAGACTGATCAGGCGCGTGATCGCAAGGCGGATAAGGACCACCACGCGCCACTTTACGCTGCCGTCGCTGGAGCTCCTCCATAGCCTCGCGTAACCGCTCCTCCGCCTCACGCAGTCGGCGCTCGGCGTCGGACTTATCCTGGTGGAGAAGAGGGGGAGAAGATGGCGGAGTAGAGGGGTCCTTGGGAAAAGAAGGCATTTTGTTCAAGAAGAAGAAGAAGAAGTGAAGAGAGAGAGAGAGAGAGAGAGATGAATATTTGGCCGTTTGGAAACTGTATGGAGCAAGAAACAGAAAGCATATAGCGAGAAGGTACAGAAGGGGATAGTGCAAGGGGTAAGAGATGCAATAAGAGGTAAGTTCAAGGATCGTTTTAGTTATTTTCTGTTTTATTGGGATCGGAGGTTGCAGGCGGCGGAATTTGATTATTTAAAAAATGGTGGAATTGGATGCTTAAAGAGGGTTTATTGAGCCAATTTCAGGCTTAGTTATCTTTAATAATCTTAAATTACCAGCGTTATCATCTTCTTCAGATTTTTGTATTTTTTTCTGAACTGCATTCCAATTATTGCAGAATAGCCCTCTTAGACGTTTCCATTAAAAATTTGTATTATAGTCTAACAGCTAGACCAGAATATGATTTGGATAATGATTTCAGAAAAACATTTGCTACCATTAAAATACATAGATGATGAAAATATATTTCTACATATTAAAATTTTCATTTTTATTTTTTAAGTATTTAAGAATTCTTTAAAGTAAATATTATTTTTTTAATAATACTTATTATATCATGTAGAGTTAATAATGAGCCGAATATTTTTAGGCATATGTTATATAGATGTAGAATATAAATAATTTATAAATAAGTTTAGATGGATATAAATAGTAATTTTACTTTTCGTGATGAGTTTGAATTTACAACTTTATTATTCGTTATTTGATTCAATTATATATTAATTATATTTTATTAAAATTTTAATTATATATTTAATATATTTTATTTTAATTATAAAATTACGTAGTATAAAATTATTTTAATAAAATTATGTTACTATTAAATATTTATTTATAATTATTTATTTAAAAAAATTATATTTTATATTTTATAATATTTTTAAATTTTTATATTTAAAAAATTAATTAAACGGTTTCGAATAATGAACGAATAATAATATTAAATGAATTTGAGACAGATACGAACATAACAATAATAAAATTTAAAAGAGTTTAGATAGTTTAAAAATTAAACCGATTTAAATTTAGGTATGATAATTTCAACGAGCATCATATCCGTTGTCAATCCTTCATTGTTTATATTCAAGTTAATGAATAATAAACAAATATTATAGAAATTTTACCAAATAAGAAATGATTTTTATTCTTATTTTATTCAGCATTTCTATTTTAAGATGAAGTAAGCAAAGAGGTAACCCAAATTATCTCGAACTAAGGCCTGAAATTTCACCGTAGAGATGGGATATGAATTCTTGGTTCATTCAGGCGGGGGATTTCTAAAAAAATTTCTTTCTATTTCAAGATTATCCTTCAGTTTCTTCACACATTTGTTATGTATAACAAACAAATGATTTTGTGGAATTGAAGATATTATGTGAACCAAAGGTGGTGAAGATAATTCTAGCAATAAATGTGCATATATATTTATTTTTCCAGTTGGCTTTTCTAGGAGATGATATTTATTAACTAGTCCTAATATATAGCATATGATTTTTTATTTTTTATTTTTTATATTTTATATTTACTCTAATGCTATTTTACGTGTTAAATGAAATTACGTTTCCTCTTTAATGGGAAATTGGAGTGCACGAAGAACAAAGAAGAATACACACGTCTGCTTGTTGGTTAGAATTTAGACTGCAAGTGTCCATTTGAGCATTTCACACTTATTTCATGCTCTGCATGTAACTAACTTTGAATTCTGAATCACATGAACATCTTCTAATTTGTCCTACTTAACAATTTTGACATCACAGAATTGATAATTTTCAGGTTTTAGAGTAATTTCATGAGGCAACAACATAATTTTATTTTTCAAGAAATAATACATATATGTGAACAATAAAACTTGATTTAGTTTCAGTTTTTTTTTCCCTCTCTACTGACGTACTAATGCTTCTTTCAAGCTGTTCTTGCCATGACGCCTGCAATTATCATACAAAGTAGCTTCATCAGCTTGATTTCTCAGGTTCTGAAAATCATCGGTCCGCCTGAGAAATATTATGCCAATTACAGTCAGAAAAAGTCCTGCTTTACATATCAAATTTCCAGTCTGACCAACCATATCAAGCCCTGTCAATGCATCCACAACATACACAGGAAGAATCCTACCATGGCAGCTCTACCTGTAGAATTGATGCCGAATGTGAGATAAATATGGTTATAGAGAACAAAATGCAAGGATACTGAGTAGTGGGAAAATGTTACCATTGAGTAGCTCTGCCTCTGGGAGATATGACCTTTTGAGCCATGCCCACCAAGGTATAATGGAGCTCCTGAAAAGTACTGGTTCTTCATTTGTAGATGCTTCTGGGTATAATTCAAGAAATTTTCTTCTCTTTGCTTCTGCAATATAAATAGATAGTAAAGAAAATAGATTATTGAATGGATTGAGTTAGTAAAGTTAACAAACTTTTTTTTTTAAATCTAAAAGGCAACTCACTCACCTGCTTCAATTAGACAATCCCAATCCATTCTCCCATCTTTAATAAACATATTTAGATCCCAAGTCCCCTTCTTCAAGCGATAATCCATGAATTTTGGAGCAGAGGATTCTGTTTTGGAATCTTGTTCTGATTTATGATCATAATTCTTTGAATCTTCTGTATGGAAAGGAGATTTCTCCTGTTGTTCAGCAATGTTTAAACCCTTGTTTTGGCCTTCAACATTTAGAGTAACAGCATGGGTTACCCGTTTTGAGCCCACAGAACGAGCCGGTCTGGCTTGATTTTGTTGTTTCTTGGTGAAATGTGAGCTGCAAGCACTTTGCAATGAAACAAAAATGGCGATGGAAGCCATGGATATGTTCAAGGAGACTTAATTCTCTACTTTCTTTGGTGTTTCTGTCAGTGATAATGGTAACGATAGGAGTAGAAAAAATGCCCATACAATGTAATAAATAATGCTATCTATGCCTCACGCCTGTCCCTTTTTGGCTTTGAGAGTATGGGCAAGTTATTTTATCTTAACCCTTTCGAAAATTTTCATTTTTATTGTGTTTGCTGTGAGTCCGGCTTTAAAAAATTTAAATTTGGTTTATTATAAAATAGTTAAGTTTGAACTCAAACTCAAATCAAGTTAGAGTCAAGTCCAAACTTATTTTGAGCCAACTCATATAGCATATATCTTCAATGAGTTAAATGAGTTCATCAAATTTATTTTAGTTTTTTTTTCATTCATATTTTTTATATATTCATAAAATATATGCTAAAATTATTATTTTTATAAAAAATGAACAATATGATTATATATTAACAAAAATAAAATATTATATTACTATAATTTTATATTTTATTATAAATTAGTAAGTTATTTTATATTTTATATTATTTAATTTATTTATTACATATACTATATATGAATAAATTATATAAATTAAATTAGTCAAAAAATTAATACATTCATTTACATAATTTAATATATATATAAATTAAATTATATATTTTTAATTCAACATAATAAATAAACTAACTTACAAACTTAACTTATGAGTTTTTTAAGTAAGTCAGCTCGCAAGATAACGAGTAGAGTGTCTTTTAGTTTAAACTTGACTTATTTAATAAAAGAACAGTTCGAGTTCGAGCATGAACTAATTTTTACTGAGCCAAAATTCAAACTGAATTCGAATAACTTAAGTCATTTACAGCTCTAGTTTTAAATAAAGCTAATTGCCTGCTTTTTCAGGTAAACATCTCCATCATCACAGGGTGACTTTTGGATATAGAGTAGTAAAGGGGCAGTTAATTAGTTTCAGTTTCCTTCCATCATTTGCCCAAAGATCAAACAGTACTGTTTCAGTTTATTTCGAAAGATGGCATATCAATAAGAATACTCATAGAAAATATGAATTTAAATATCAAAATCAATAATTATTGTAACAGCGGTAATTAATTTTCTAGATTCCGTGTTGACATGAATTTCATTTCTTTTATATTGAAAGTAAACTTTCAAATGAAACAATTGAATCCAAATATAATTTCTATATACCAGAAAATAAGCAAAAAAAAAAAACAGAGAGAGAGAGGTCCAGCAGTAGGTAACAATAGCTTTTGGATTTGGCTCCTTTCAGCTGTCCAAATGGGTAAAAAATGAACAGAAGACTTAAATGGAAGTAGGTTTATGCTTCCCACCCCCTTAACAAAGTAGCACGAGCCACTCGGTGTACCCCAAGAGTAAAGGCACCCATCCGAAGATTGCAATCATGTGTCTTGCACATGTTCTTAATGTTATGAAAGGCTCGGGTCATATACCTCCTAAGCTCTTTATTCACTTGTTCTTCTTCCCACATGAAACCTTGAATATTCTGCAAAATTGGAATTAGTTTGAGCATCTTATCATTATTATGCAATGTATCTTAGCCATTTAAGTTACAGCTTAAGATTCTTAAGAATTTTAATTTTTATGTTAAAATTCTTGTTATTAACAAGGTCTTCTCGCTCTGAGAAGTTTTGTCTTGCTCTTTAGCAAGTCTTGGTTTCTTAACTAGGGTTTGAATGGATCCGGATAACATCTCTGAGGATATGGCGAGCCTCTCGGTGGACGATGATGGAGAGGATGATTTTATTTTCAAACCAGAAGAGATCGACACAGAGGAGAAGGAGGAGTTTGATTCTGATTTATGTCTTGTGGGTCGATTCCTCTCTGATAAACCGATAAATTTTATGGCCATGAAATTAACTTTAGCCTCTCTAATGAAGCCTGTAATGGGTATACTGATTAAGGAGTTAGAAGGTGGGTTGTATACCTTTCAGTTCTTTAATAAAATTGACATGGTGCGAGTTATTGATATGAGCCATTGGGTTTTTAACAACCAGATTCTCCTGTTGGAATCAATGGAAGGTTTCGATAATCCATATGAGGTCCCTTTAGATACCTTATACATATGGATTCAATTGCACGGACTGAGGCCAGGGTATAGATCGGAATATGTTATACAGAAACTTGCGAATGGTTTGGGGAAGTTTAGTAAAACTGATCCTTATAATCTCACGAGGAAAAGGCAGTACTATAGAGTCTTTGTGAAGTGGGATATAAACAAACCGATTCGGGAATCTGTGAAGCTGAGGAAGGAGGATGATTCAGAGTGGTTTTGGGTGAGTCTCGTGTATGAGAGGATCCCGAGTTTCTGTTTTATCTGTGGCGTTATAGGCCATAATGATAAGTTTTGTCCTTTGCCGGTACTTAGTGGCAATGCGTCCATGGAAAGAAAATTTGGACCTCATTTGCGTGCCTCTTCAAGGAAAGTTCAGTATCCAGCAGGGGCGAAGTGGCTGAGAGATGAAGCATTCTTTGAGAGGAATGGTGGTTCTGGAGGAGATGGGTCAGCGGGCGATGGAGTCACCGGAGGGGGAATTCAGATGACCGGAAGAACTAGTTTTGAAAAGTCCAATATTAATGGGACTCAATCCTCTAATTTAGTGGGATTGAATCTGTTTAGTGGAGATACGGTAAAGGCCAAATTAGGCAAGAATTGTGGAACAAATAAGGAAAAGAATAACTTGGATGATGTAGTCAACTCTCACCAATCTAATAATGAAGGCATTTTATTGAATGACCCAAAACGACGTAGGAGAGGTCAAGAGGAAGTGTTGACTGAAGATCATGACATGGTAACAGATGTGAATAATGCTACTAATAGCAAAAATGGTCCTTCAAAGGATCAAAAAAACAGAGCAACGGCGGGTTCTGTGTCACAGACCCGCCGACAGAAATGAGTCTCTTAAGCTGGAACTGTCGTGGTCTCTGCAACGCCAAGACAGTTCAAAATTTGTTGCAGCTTGTTAGTGAGAATAGACCAAATTTTATTTTTCTCATTGAAACCTTATGTAATTCCAATAAAGTTGACGAAATAAAGAATTTGTTGGGTTATGATGATTTTTGCTCTGTGGATAATAATGGTCACAGTGGGGGTTTGGCGTTGTTGTGGAAAGGGGTGCATAATGTGACAATTTTGGATACTTCTTTTCATTTTATTGACGTGGAAATAAACATGCAGGGACTTGATCCATGGCGCCTAACTGGTTTTTATGGGCAGGCAAATAGGAATAGAAGACATGAAACGTGGAATTTGCTAAGCAGTTTAGGCTCCAGTTCTTCACTTCCATGGATATGCATGGGAGATTTTAATGACATACACTTTACCTCTGAAAAAAGAGGTGGCCTTCCTCGGCCTATGTATCTCATCCATGGCTTTCAAAATGCCGTTAACCAAGCTGGACTTACCAATTTCTCCTTAGAAGGTTACCAATTTACATGGGATAGCGGTCGTACAGGATGGAATCATGTAGAAGCTAAATTGGACAGAGTTCTTGTTTCGGACCAGTGGAGGAGTAAGTTTTATATGTCTAAGGGCCAAGTTCTTGATCTTTCCACGTCGGATCATTTGCCGATATTTGTTCGCATGCAAGTATATGTTCCAAGACATAATGCTCATATGTTTCGGTATGATAATCACTGGTCTAGGGAACCTGGATGCCGGAAAGTGGTGGAGGATTGTTGGCGATTACAGAATGGTGTTAATCTGCTTGACATGCTGGCTGTTTGTAGTAGGGCGTTGAAAGATTGGGGTGATGAGTATAGGCATAAATTTAAGGCTGAGTTGGAGGATTGTAAACAAAAGTTGAAGATGTTGAGGGGAAGGCGGACTGTGGCTGATCGGCACAACTACTTGCAATTAAAAGAGAGATTAGCTGAAGTATATATGCAACAGGAATTGTTCTGGAAACAAAGAGCAAAAGAAGCTTGGTTGCAAGGGGGTAACCGAAACACACGGTATTTCCATTCTAAGGCTTCGGCTAGGCAGAAGAGAAATTATTTTGATCGTTTAAAGGATGAGAACGGTACTTGGCAGAGTTGGAGCTCGGGTTTGAAGGAGGTAATCTCCAATTATTTTGGTACATTATACTCATCACAGGCTTGCGCCCCTGATAGTATTATTAATTTTGTGCCGAGGTGTGTGTCAACTGAGGATAATAAGCTCCTTGAAGAGCCTTTTACTGTTGACGATGTGAAGAATGCAGTTTTTTCAATGGGTAGTGACAAGTCTCCCGGGTGTGACGGTTTAAACCCGGGGTTCTACCAACATTACTGGAATGTGATAGGGGCTGATGTCACTTCTTTCTGCCTCCACTGTACGTCCACAGGTACTTTTCCTCCTGAACTTAATGATACTTTATTGGTGTTAATTCCGAAGAAACAAACTCCAGAGAGAATGTCAGACTTGAGGCCAATTGCTCTTTGTCAAGTGCTTTATAAGATTTTGGCGAAGATTTTTGCTAATAGAATGAAGTTGATTTTATCCAAGATTATTTCTCCAACTCAGAGTGCTTTTGTCGCTGGCCGCCATATACAGGATAACTCAATTGTTGCTTTTGAAACAATGCATTATTTGAAAGCTAGAAGGCATGGTCTTACGGGTTTTGCGGCTTTGAAGATTGACATAAGCAAAGCCTATGACCGACTAGAGTGGGGTTTTTTGAAAGCGGTTATGGAGAGAATGGGGTTTAGTGATCGGTGGGTTAAGCAGATTTTGTTTTGTGTGTCTTCGGTTTCTTACAGGGTGTTGCACCAAGGGAATCTTGTTGGGCCGATCATTCCTAGTCGTGGGTTACGACAAGGTGACCCTCTAAGTCCATATCTATTCATTATCTGCGCAGAGGCTTTGTCCCGTCTTATTTATGCTAGAGAGAGATCGGGGTGTATTCATGGTGTGAAGATCATCCGAGGAGCTCCAACTGTGTCACATTTGTATTTTGCGGACGATAGCGTGTTATTCTTCAAAGCAACACTAAGTGAAGCACAAGCTGTTCATGATTTATTACGTGAATATGAACTTGCATCTGGGCAGGCTATCAACTTTGCAAAATCACTTATCTTTTTCAGCCCCAACACTGAAATTTCTGTGCGAAGAAGTGTTTGTTCTCTGTTACAAGTTGAGGAACATGATGATTTGGGGACATATTTAGGGCTGCCGATGTCAGTTGGTAGGAATAAAAGGGAAGTGTTTGGTTTTATTAAAGATCGTGTTTGGAAGAGATTAAATTCATGGAAAGTGAAAACGCTTTCTAGAGCTGGCAAGGAGGTTTTGTTGAAAACTGTTCTCCAAGCTGTGCCCAATTATACTATGATGCTCTTTCTATTTTCAAAATCATTGTGTGAAGAATTAGAAAAGCTAATGTGCCGTTTTTGGTGGGGGAGCTCGGAGAATAATCGAGGTATACACTGGATGAGCTGGGAACGGCTCTGTAAAGACAAGAATGCTGGAGGTCTTGCTTTTAAAAGACTTAGGGAATTTAATATAGCTCTCATTGGTAAGATCGGCTGGAAACTGGTGACAGATACTGATTCTTTGGTTGCGAGACTCCTTAAAGCTAGGTATTTTGCCAACTTTGATTTCCTGTTGGCTCCTTTGGGTAATAACCCGAGTTATTTATGGAGTATTCGTGAAAGCCAAGAGATACTTCGAAGAGGTATATGCTGGAAGGTTGGGGATGGTAGTCGCATAGCAATCTGGTCTGACCCATGGTTACGGGGGGCAGAGAATCCATTCATAACAACTCCTTTTGATCCAGGTACGTCTGCTTTCTATGTTCAGGATCTGATTTTCAATGGACAGTGGAATGAAGAGCTTGTTCGTGGATTGTTTAATGATCGGGATTCAGATTTTATTCTGAAAATCCAGCTAATTGGTGGTGGGATGGATGAAACATGTTGGAGATTTGAGGATAAAGGTTCTTACTCTGTTAAATCGGCTTATAGACAGCTTATTGAGGGATCTGGTTTTGCTGCAAACCAGGATCAGTCGAGACTTTGGAAGCGGTTCTGGAAATTAAAAATCCCTCCATAAGTAAATAACTTTGCTTGGAGAGCTATTAATGGTATCCTTCCTTGTCGTGATCAACTTCGAAAGAGGAATGTTCCAGTTACTTCTGTGTCCAATGTGTAATCAAGGTGAGGAGACTTCTTTGCACCTATTGGTTAACTGTTGTTTTGCCAAACAAGTCTGGAATGCCTCTTTTTTAGGCTGGTACTCTCCTCGGGTCTCATCGTTTCAAGAGTGGGTTGGTCTGATTTTTGGGTTATTTAATGATAAGGATGCTGCAGTAGCGATGACCATTTGTTGGCAAGTCTGGAATGCCAGAAATGATATGGTATGGAACAAGAAATGTGCAGCTCCGATTGGTACTTGGTGGCGAGCTCATTTTTTTCTGGAGGACTGGTTGAAGGCAGTTACTGTACAAGGAAGAACAACTAATGAAGGCCTTAAGTGGCAGAAGCCTGAATATGGTTGGGTGAAGTTGAACTTTGATGCAGCAGGGGCTGTGGGTGGCACTGGCTTTGCTGGTTTTGGCATTGTTATAAGAGATTGTAATGCTGCAGTTTTAGGTGTAAAAATTGGAAGATTTGATGCAGACCTTAGACCACTAGAGGCTGAAGCTATTGCCTTGAAGGAAGCACTAAGTTGGATTAGAGGGAAAGACTGGAATCGGGTGGTTGTCGAAGGAGACAGTTTGCTTGTTATTAATGCTATTCTTGACCAAAGTGGTTTTGGTGCTTCGGTGTTTACTGATATTATCAGGTCCATTTGTCATTTAACCTCACAAAGCAATTGTGAATTTCAGTTTAAGCATGTGAATCGTTCGTCAAACGGGATGGCTCATGGTTTAGCCCAAGCTTCTCGGAATTTGTCGAATGTGGGGGAATGGTTTACTGAATATCCTCCTTTTGTTTTACCTATTTTAAGTGTGGATGAATAATAAAATCCTTCTTTATTATCAAAAAAAAAAAAAGTTACAGCTTAAGACACTGTTAACAAATGCCTTCTACCTTCTGTCAAATAAGGAACTCACTAGTCACTGATAAGCAAAACCCAATTTCATTCATAAATAATTGTCCAAGAAAAATACATTTGACCAACATATTATTTTTCTAGGTATGAAAATAAGGTAAAAAAAGCAGTATTCCATGGCAGTTCACTATAGGAGCTAGGAATGCTTGGAAAATTAGTTAAGGCTTTTCAGAGAATGCACCAGTATCAAATAAGAGAAAGCAACTGTCTTCAGTTCTATACCATCTAAGTTTTGATGATCACGGGCTTTCAGGAGATGATTCATATATTAAGAAATGTTCTTCAAAAATTCAACTACTACAACAATATCAAGAAAAATATAATTTATTTTATCCTTTTCTGTTTTCAATTGTTACCTGAACCCACTCAAAGTAGCTGACGGTCACACCTCCAGCGTTTGCATATATATCAGGAAGTATTACAACACCTTTCTTGGATAGAATCTGCAAATATTAAAATCTGATACACCAGAACCATTGTTTATTACTGTCAGAAGATGAGAAAGAAAAAACAGAAGTGCAATGTTACCTCATCTGCTTCTGGATCAGTTGGATGGTTTGCTGCCTCTACTATGAACTTGGCTTTAACATCTGCCGCATTATCCCTTCAAAGAAGGGCAAAGATATTTGGGCAAAATTAGCTGAAGTTTGTCGATTAAAAAAATACAAGAATACCCTTGTATTTCTTTACTTTACTCGTACAGATTGCAAGAGCTCATATAATATCCACTAGAAAAATCATTTGGCATACTTAACATTCAGTTAAAACTATTTCTCAATGGAAACACGTCACCCATTCAAGTTTTCATGTTTTTCAATTAAAGAATAAAATCTCAAGAAACTACAACAGTATTTATGCATTTCAGATTCGATCAGCAGCCAACAGAAACTGAAACAAAGACATGCAATGTTTTACTAGTTACTTGAAAACTGAAAAGCAAGCAAATTGCTGGGGAAGGGGCTGAACCTGCTCAGGACTCCACCTAAAGCACACGGGATGAGGACATCACATTCATGTACTAGCAGTTCACTAGCATCCATAGAGTCTCCACCATGGAAATTTGTCAGATATATTATAAATAAAAATAAATAATTATTCTAAGACACCTTAAAATAAAAAATAAATAACTATTTAAAAATAGCCTAAAATAAAATTACAGATAAAGATATTTTAAAATAGAATAGCGGGGAGTAGATGATAAATCTTCCTAATTAACTTGACTGACAGTAGGGTGTGTAAAATTAAAACTAAATACTAGCCCATTTTTCTTCTATAAAAATTCTTAATATGCTAAAACTAATAATATTTTTTTAATTCTAGTTTAATTTTTTTTTTCATATTAGTGGTAAATCATTTTAGGCCATGTATTGTATAGCATGATAATATATGATATCATAGTGTAAATATTATTTATCATATTTAAAAATATGATATGACATTTATATAGTATATTTGAATCAAATTTTTTATTTGATTTGATAATATTTTATAAAAATTTAATAGGTTATGAAAATAAAAATATTTTATAAATATATATATATTACTTTAAAAATTTTATTTTAAAATAATTTTGAAAGATAAAATGGAAAATTATAGCAGAAAATATAAATCAAAATAAATAAAAAATAAATCATATTATATTATAAAATTATGACAAATCATAAAATAAAGAATGGATTATTCTTCATCTCACCTATTATATTTACGTTTTGGAGTCAAAAATCAATCTTTACAAATTTTTGAATTAAGTAAATTAAAATATATACTTTACCTAATTATATCTCTCCTTGCTTATTTGGGTAAGCATGACCGGACATCATATCAATCTGGTAAGATAATTTTCCTTCATTTCCATGTTATTGGATGAGGCATCATATTAATTGAGGAAAAATATTGATGTAGTCTGAATTTTGAGAGCCAATAATTAATGTAAGGCCTTTATTGAATTTTGAGCTAAACACGAGCTTTTTAGCTTATTGTGAATAAGTGATTTTTAGATTATAATCAGATTAAAAATAAGCAGTTAAACGTTTCTGTAAACTAGTTAATGATGAGCTGATAATCAGTTTATAATCAGTTAAGTGTTTCTGTAAAATCAGCTTATAATCAGTTTTTAATTGCAAAAACTGTCAAAATGACTAAACTGTCCCTGAGTTTATTTATTGTATAAAAATAATTTTTTAAATATCAATTCAAAATTTATTTTGCAATAATAATAATAATAATAATAAATTTTATTTAAGAAGAAACGTAAATTTTTTTTATGGGAACTAAAGTGTATAGGGTGGAAAAATTTAGAATATTGAAAATTATGTAGGGATAGTATGGTCTTTTACTTGGTCAAAACTGCTTAAAAAATAAGTGCTTAAAAAAGTAGCAAAACTCAACTTTTAAAAAACTGATTAAAATCATATTATAATCTACTATTTAAGTTTTCAGAAACACTTAAATAAACAACTTATAATTTAAAAACTGCTTATAATCAGTTTTGACCAGCTTTTAAGTTTTGAAAAACACTCTCTTAATAAGAGAGCTTTAGCTTATATAATTTTGATCAATTTGATACTTGCGTAAGCAGTGCAGCTTATATAATTTTGATCAATTTGATACTTGCGTAAGCAGTGCTAACATCACTGACTATTGAGCTTATAACATGTTAAAATTCTCTTTAATTTTAACCAGCAAACACAATCAAAATAAAAACTATACAAATTCAAATTAAATATCTTATACCATTTAAAGAAAACTAAATAGACACCACTCCAAATTAAAAACATGTAAAAATATTAAAAATAAGTGAAAATAGCTAATGACATAAACTAAATCTCTGCTAAGTATTATCTATTAATAATATATAATAAATATGTGTTATTTATAATAATTTGGATAATCTTTATCTCATGAGTTAGTTTTTAGAGTTAAATTAAATCTAAGTTCATTTTCTCTAATAGTGTCAGAGCCATGATCTAATCTCTTAATATTGGACCACCCACAGATGTCCAACCTTATAAACTTCACGCTCTATATTTTTCGCATGTGTTCAGGCATGAGCTTGAGGGGGGTGTGTTAAGTATCTCATATTGATAAAATATAATAATTGTGTGCTCCTTGTAATGGCTTAGACAATTCTCACCTCATGGACTAATTTTTAAAATTGAGTTGGGCCTAAGTTCATTTTCTCAACAATCTTCATCGGTTATTTATTTTCTTTTTATTTTTTATATGCACAATATAATATATAATTCTTTGAAGTTGATAGTTTTAACATTTGGCATAGAAATTTAAATTTGAGATCATGAGCTAGGTATTCATTTAAAGAAGGAAAAGAAAAGGTAAAGAAAAAAAAAGGAAGAGAAAGAAAAGTTCAATATTTAACCTTATTTGAGAATAAAGCAAATATATATTCATTAAAGGAAAAGTAAAAATAATATTAAAAATTATAAAAATGTTAGTCATGTTATAAAATAATAATTTAATTTAAAATAATAAAAAAATCAAATCAATATTTTTTATACATAATCAATTTACTTCTCATTCCTTGTTCCAATTTAGGGTGTCAGAAAATTTTATTGTTTAAAGGATTAAAAAGGTAAGACTTACATTTCTTTCCTCTTTATTTTGTTCATGTACTTTTTTTCTGAACAAATGTAAAAATTTACATCCCTTCTTATATCTGTTGACTAGGCTTGATTGAAGGCTGGATCAAAGGAGGAAGGATCATCTGCCTGCAAGAAATTAGGAGCAATATCAGAATAGGATAATTGTAATTAATACTTACCTTGTATAGCTTAGCTTGGAATGTATATTTTGGCATTGTATAATTAGGAAAAATAGACAGAAATGAATAACAGAATACAATTCTTTTTATCAGATTAACATGGTATCAGAGCAGTGTTCTTGATCCTAGAAATCATAGGTCTGATTCTTGCTCATCATCTACCATTAAAACTTACCCAGAAATACCTTTATCGACCAGAAAACCTTACCAATCAAGTAGCCTGAACCAGAACAGAGATGGCAAATGCAGAAGAGCTAACTTTGCAAATTGCCAATCTGCTTAAAACCAGCACCAGTGGACAGACATCCCAATCAAACTCAGATAATTTGAATTTGGGGATGAAATTGGATGGAGATAATTATCCCCTTTGGGCCCGATTAATGCGTATAGCAATTGGTGGTAGAGGTCGGACTCAACACATCACCGGCCAACCTCCACCACCAGTAGATACAGATACACAATTCTCAGTGTGGGAACAGACAGATCTTATGGTATTTTCTTGGCTCATTCAAAACATTGAGCCACGGCTAGTTAACAAAGTTGCAGAGTACCCCACGGCAAAGGCACTATGGGATGGTCTCGCAATCACATACGGGAGTGGAACAGATTCCTTGCAGATATATGATCTCCATATGAAAGCCAACAAACAGGTACAGGGGCAACAGAGTTTGGAGGAATACTGGAACGCGATACAAGCAATATGGATGAACATCGATAGGAGACAACCCAATCCAATGGATTGCTGTGCAAATGGAACCACAAAATATAATAAAATTGTTCAAGAACATCGATTATACCAATTTTTAGCAGGTCTGGATGAGAGATATGATAACATTCGCAGGGACATCCTAAAAACAGATCATCTACCCTCAGTTGAATCCGCTTACTCCATGGTCCGACGGGAGGCCGCCAGGCTCCAAATAATGAGGCCGGCAACCAACCCAGAAGCGGATTCATCATCCTTGGGCATCGGGACAGGTTTACTCATAAAAGAGCAAGGAGAAAAACCCAGGTATGAACCTGGACCAAACTCAAGCAGGAACAACCAGAGGCGCTCAGATCGGAGATCATCACAGCGCGAGGACAAATCCAATTTGACTTGCAGTCATTGCGGGATGAAAAAACATACCAGGGATACATGCTTTAAATTGGTTGGATTTCCAGAATGGTGGGATGAAACCCACAGAACCCAAGCAACAAATTGAACCGGCAGTGGCAAGACTGCAACTGGAGTGGGCATCCTTGAGGTCACCGACATCTCCAGTGGTAGTCATGGCAGCCAGGGAAGCCATGGAAACCGAACAGAAGGAAGCAGAGGAGAGCAGGCAGTATCGGGAGTGACGGCCCTAGCAAAGGAGAAAGACAACACAAAGGGTAAAATGAAAATGGGTTTAGGGTTTGTTTTTAACCCAAACCCTTTATTGTCTAAACCCACCGAGAGCCCCAGAAAATTCAGCCCAAGCCCAGAAAAAAAACCCAAACCATAAACAAGCCCATTTGAGTCCAGAAGCCCAATTTAGCCCAGAAAATTATCCAAGCCCAATAAATATATCCGAGACCTATCACGCAACCCAAAACACCGAAAAAATATCAAATTGGATTTTTTATTGTGGAGCTACAGATACTATGACCTATGACCCAGTGGATATTGTTGAACTTAGAAAACCACATCGAACCCATATCCAGTCAGCAAATGGGGAATTATCTGAAGTCCGAGGAGCTGGCACTGTTTCAATAACTCCAACTTTGAATCTCTCAAAATGTCTTTTTGTTCCGTCATTGTCTTGTAAATTGCTCTCAATCAGCCAAGTAACAAAAGAATTGAATTGTGGAATTTACATGTTTGCTCATTTTTGTCTATTGCAGGACATTCATACGGGGGCGATCATTGGGCGTGGTACTGAGCGCAGAGGTCTCTACTATGTTGACGAGGTGGCTCAACATGAAACTGCGATGCTGGCTCATGGGACACCAGACAGGCAAATCTGGCTTTGGCACAGACGTTTAGGTCATCCGTCCTTTCATTATCTTAAAATTTTGTTTCCTACCTTATTTAAGCGTAATGATATGAACTTTACATGTGAAACTTGCATTCTTGCGAAAAACCATAGAGTTTCGTTTGTGTCGAATAATACTAGGGTTAATTCTGTGTTTTCCTTAGTACATTCTGATGTATGGGGCCCAGCTCCAAATACTAATGGTCAATTTCAGTACTTTGTGCTTTTTATTGATGATTTCTCCCGCATGACTTGGGTATATTTCTTGAAACATAAATCTGAGGTTCCGGAAAAATTCTTTGCTTTTTATAATATGGTCCTCACACAATTCAACAAAAAAATCCAAGCCTTACGGTCTGATAATGGGGGGGGGGGGGGGGAGTATGTTAATCATTCCATGAAAAATTTTTTCACTGAAAAAGGTATCATCCATCAGACCACATGCCCCAATACACCCCAACAAAATGGAGTTGCGGAAAGAAAAAACCGTTTTCTCTTAGAAATGACCTAATCTCTAATGTTTGAAGCCCATGTACCTAAAACTTTTTGGCCTGAGGCGATTGCTACCTCCGTCTACCTTACCAACCGACTCCCTACAAAAATCCTAGAACATCAAACACCTCTACAAATTCTTCAAACCCAGACAGATATATCACCAGTTTTAACCCTTCCTCCGAGAGTCTTTGGCTGCACTGTTTATGTTCATATTCCCAAGCATGAGCGGAATAAATTTGACCCGTGTGCCCGAAAATGTGTCTTTATTGGGTATGGAATACACCAAAAGGGGTATAGATGCTATGATCCTCAAACCCGTCGTATTCATGTCACCATGGATTGTGATTTCCTTGAATCTGAATTTTACTATACCCACCAATCTAGTCGTCAGGGGGAGATTCAAAATGACTCCATAGCTTGGTTAGATAGCCTAATTGTCACAGATGGTGTCCCAACAGAGCCTTGCCCCGGTACCACCGAGTCACCTTCAGACAAGGAACAGATCGACGAGCCTGGAACATATCCCAATGGTACACCCTCTATGGAGGTTCTTCAAGAGGTAAATCATACTAGACCCCTCATTGACATAAATACTGATGATACTGACAATGAAAATCAGGAACCTGAAACGGAAGCAACAGAGGGATATGTTCTACCACCAAGAACTACTCGGGGAGTACCACCCAAGAGATACTCACCAGAACATGTGTCTCGATGTTCTAAATATCCAGTGGGCAATGTTGTCAGGGGGAATATGTCTGAGGCTACGAAGGTGTTTGCCACTACATTGTGTACAGAACCACTGCCCAAAACTGCAGAAGAGGCAAAACAGGAAATTAAATGGTGAAAAGCTATGAAGATTGAGATGGAGGCACTAGAGAAAAATGGCACATGGGAAAAATGTACACTTCCAGCAGGTAAACACCCAGTTGGGTGTAAATGGGTATTTACTATCAAACATAAAGCTGATGGAACAATTGAACGCTACAAGGCTAGGCTCGTTGCTAAAGGATACACACAGACCTATGGCATTGATTATTCAAAAACATTCTCTCCAGTTGCCAAGATTGATACAATCCGAATTCTATTCTCAGTTGCAGTAAATCAAAATTGGCCTCTCCGCCAGTTTGATGTTAAAAACGCCTTCCTTCATGGAGATCTTCACGAAGAAGTTTATATGGAAGCGCCTCCAGGTTTTCGGGATGACTTTCAAAGAAATGAAGTATGCAGGTTAAAAAAGGCGCTATATGGGTTGAAGCAGTCACCTCGAGCATGGTTTGGAAGATTTACCATAGCCATGAAAAAATATGGGTACAGACAAAGCAATGCAGATCATACCTTATTCCTAAAGAAACGAGGCAACCTTATTACCTGTTTAATCATATATGTGGATGATATGATCGTAACAGGGAGTGACTCAGAAGAAATGGCACAATTAAGGAGGAGCTTGTTTTCTGAATTTGAAATGAAGGATTTGGGAGGGCTTAAATATTTTTTAGGAATTGAGGTACTAAGGTCACGAAGAGGCATCTTTATATCCCAAAGGAAATACATTCTTGATCTTTTAGCGAAAACGGGATTGGTTGACTGTAAACCTGCAGAAACACCTATGGTAGTAAATCATGGGCTTCAGATCATAGAAGGAGCAGCTTTGACAGACAAGGAGAGATATCAAAGACTTGTTAGAAAGTTGATCTACTTAGCACACACAAGGCCTGACATTGCATATGCGGTAGGTGTTGTGAGTCAATTCATGCATCAACCACAGGAGGATCATATGGAGGCAGCATTGAGAATTGTTCGATATCTAAAGGGGACTTCTGGAAGAGGAATTATGTTTGAAAGAAATGGGCACTTAGATATCGAGGTTTATACTGATGCAGACTGGGCTGGTAACCCAAATGATCGAAGATCCACTTCAGGGTATTTTACTCTAGTTGGAGGAAATCTAGTGACTTGGAGAAGTAAGAAGCAAAAGGTTGTGGCCTTGTCCAGTGCAGAAGCTGAATTCCGAGGAATAGCAAAAGGCTTGACCGAAATCTTGTGGGTAAAAAAATTAATGACTGAAATTGGTTTTGCACCAAGACTCCCTTGCATACTGAAGTGTGACAACAAAGCTGCAATAAGTATCTCTGAGAACCCAGTTCAACATGACAGAACTAAGCACGTGGAAGTAGATCGACACTTTATTAAAGAAAAGCTCGAAGAAGGCATAGTGAAGTTACCCTTTGTTCGATCAGAAGACCAATTGGCGGACATTTTAACTAAGGCAGTCACCGGAAGAATATTTGGTTCAGTATTAGCCAAGTTGGGTATTGGTGATCCCACTACACAACTTGAGGGGGAGTGTTGACCAGGCTTGATTGAAGGCTGGATCAAAGGAGGAAGGATCATCTGCCTGCAAGAAATTAGGAGCAATATCAGAATAGGATAATTGTAATTAATACTTATCTTGTATAGCTTAGCTTGGAATGTATATTTTGGCATTGTATAATTAGGAAAAATAGACAGAAATGAATAACAGAATACAATTCTTTTTATCAGATTAACAATATCCTCCCTTACCCCAATCGAAACATAATGTTTATAGCAATACCTTAAAAATAATATTAATAATAAAGATGTAGTAGATTATATAATGAAACTTGATAAAATAAATAATCTTTTTATGCAAAGTAATATTATCGAAGCAAATATATAGCAATTTGTTTAAACATATATATCTTAAAATTTTAATGTAATTGGAAGTATGAAAATTCTAACAAGATTTTACGATGTAATATGGCCTTGTTTATTTTGTGGAGAAATAAATTTCAAATATATATTATTTTTATCTTATATGAGTTTTCACCTAACAAAAATTTATTTGATTAAAATAAAAGAAAGAAATGTTGATGATAAAAAATAAAGATTTTAAATTAAAAAATCTATAAATTATAAAAGAAATTAAATATAAGTGTAATTGTAAACCATATATCGTGCAGGCTAGTCAAAATAATTAAAAGGGGCAAAGAATATAATAATCAAACCTAAAAATTCATGATTAATTAATCAATATAAATTTAATTGCATCATCAAAAACACGAATGAAAATTAGTTTGGACCATCAAAACATAAATTAGTAGTATCATATAAATTTATAATGTATATAAAAGTACACACATCATATATAATTAAAATTATAATTTATAAAATAAATCTAATAATTAATTTTTATAATAAATTATTTTCAAAGATTAATTTAGTCAATATTATTTACACGCATGTTGTTACATTTTTATATAATGAATAAAAAATATAGCAATATATGATACAGTAATATACTGATATACAAGCATGAAAAAAATAAGAAATGAAACACAATAATAGCATTTTTTTTATATTACCATTTAATATTTGTACTATACAAAACAATTGCTAGAATACCACTTACGATTTTTCAATAGTGATTTTTATTTAAAGAATGATTAAACTCTTTTAAGATTTCAAATTTATCAATAAATAATTAAAATTTAAAAATAAACAGTTTCCTTCAGTAAAAGAGAATACAGCCATATTTTTAAATATATATATATATTTAATATATTAAAAATACATTGCACTTTTAAAGATATACATCTAATATATGATTAATAAATTAAAAATATATAAAAATTATGGAGTATTTAAAAAAAAATAAGTGGTAGAATTTTTTTAAATAAATTTAATAATTATAATTATAAAATATTCGCATAATTTCTAGTTAAATGGAGGTGGTCACTCACAATGACGAGGCAAGTGGTAAAGGTGTTCTCTAATCGAATTGGGCCAGATTTTATCACAGTCCACAGTCCAATTCAAAAAATATTTGACTATAATTTGTAGTTTGTGGTATGGCCTTAAGCTCAATCGAACAATGCCACTTCAGGCTTTAATTGGGTTCGGGCCGGGCCGGCCAATAATTTTTTTAATTTAAATTTTTTTTAAGAATACAATATTTTTAAATTTCAATAAAATTTATCTATAAATATTACTTTTAAAATTTATATACCAAATTATGTTTAATAACATATAAAATATTATATCATTATTTATGATAACTAAATTATTTAATTATTTAGTTATTTCATTATTTAAGTAAAAATATATAAAATACTAAAATTATTTTTTATGGATTAAAATTTTAAGAATATGAAATATCATAAAATACATATAAAATTTTAAAATATTTTTATATAAAATTTAAATTGTTAAAATATATATTTTTAAAAAAATAAAAAAAATAAAAAAAAATAATATTTCGAGCCTAGTTAGACCGGTCTAAAAATTTTTAATCTTAATTTAAAGTTTGATCTAGCTCGAATTTAGCTTTAAAATTCATTATTCGATCATATTATGAATTTGAGTAGCCCAACCCAATCCAAACTCTTTAAAACTGGGCCAGATTTTTCGAACCACCAATTTTTTAAACACTTCAAACAAGTACCTAGAACTTAGTAGTCAAGTAAGGGCAACACACGAATTTCACACACAAAACGGCAGAAATTAGGGAAACGGATATCCACGTGAAAAACCTATTTAAATAATAATAAATGGAGTTCAAGTTTCCCGGGAAAAACTTGGACCGTTGACGAGGCTTTAATTCCGTACACACCGTTAATCCATGACCCTTGGATCTTCGCATCAACGGGTATAACGATAGTAAACAACCCCACAAGTCACTTTGATCCACGTAGCAATTGGTTGCTTAAAAGAACAATAGTTAATTATCATTATTGTCAGTGGTTAGAAAACTAAGCAATGACGCAGCTGCCCGCCAGCGATAAGGATTAGGCGTGTTCTCGCGGCGTCTCGGCGATGACGTAGACCCAAGTGCTTCAAAGGTCTAACCGTTTAAATGGTTAAATATGAGTTGGCAAGGTGGAAATTTGCCACGTCAACTACGACACATCCTTATCCTTAAAAAAGTTACCGTTTTATTTTAAATATAATATAAAAATAATACATAAAAATTAAAAAATAATTAATCATTATAAATTTTATAAAAAATTTATTATAATTTACTTAAAAATAATATTAAATGAGTCAAATTGATCTTAATCAAAAATATTTTATATATTAATTATATAAAAAAATTATTATTTTAATTTTATATTTATTATTAAAAATAAATACAGTTAATGTAATTAATAATAACAATAAATATAAAATTAGAATAATCATTTTCTTAATACATTTAATACATAAAATATTTTTAATCTGGATCAATTTAATCTATATATTATTTTTATTTATTTAAATACTCATTCTCATCTCTCATTATACTTATTTTTTTTAATAATTAATAGTGATAATATTAAAATTTTTTAATTAATATTCTTTTAAATTTTTAAAAATAATATTTATAATAAAATAAAAAAATTTATTATAAAATACTTTAAAAAAAATAAAGAAAGTAAAATATAAAACTTGACATAGAATCATAGGCGAAAGCAATGCAAAGCTTATTATTATTATTACTACCATTAGTAAATGCTTTTGATTAAAAATAAGATAGCCAACATCCAATGGCGATTATTAACCATTGCAACTTGACGTGAGATTAGGAGTATGTATTATTCCATTTTAACTTAAAAATTAAATTGAATAGCAATAATTATATTATTTTGATAAATATATTATTAGTTATTAGTTTGATTTGATAAGTCATATATAAATTTTTAGCATTTGATTTAATTAATTTTATAATAATATAAAAATTAGTCGATTTAACCGAATTGTTATATATAAAAGTTTATTGTTCTTTTTATATCGTAATTAAATATTATAATTAATTATATAAATAAAAATTTAGCAATTTAAGTAATATAATAATTTATTAATATTCATCTTTTTTTAATTTAAAAATGACACTTTTTATCATGATTTATGATGATATCTTGAATAATTTATTGTATAAAGTTAGAAATTCTTATAATATAATTAAAGCTATAATTTCACTTACTATTTTGAAATTATTGTACAATGAAAATATAATTTAGGCTATTTTAATTTAACGTTGACTTAATTATAGCTTCTACTAATATTATTAAATAACTAGTTTTTATATATTTATATATAGATTTACTTTTTTTAAAAATTTATTAATTAATTTAGAAAGTTTTATCATTACATATAGAGAAAAAATTGATTAACCAAAATAATTAATTAACTGTACAAAAATCTTTTTGGTTCGATTAGAATTTGATTCTTTTAAATATTTGGTTCAGTTAGATTACTATTTATAAAATTTCAAATTTTAGTTATTTCATATTTTAATCTGGTTTGATTTGGGTTAACCAAATATATACCTCTATCTACAGTGGACCTACACATGTTTTGGGTCGGGCGCTGGCCTTTCTTAACAAAAAAAAAACAAAAATTTATAAAAAATAACTTAAAAAACAATAAATTTCCAAAAAATTCCTCAGCAACACAAAATATCAAAATTTATAAAAATATGATATATTTTTAATATATATTAAATATATTTTTAATATATATTGAATATATATTTTTATAAATGTATAAAAATATAGCAAAATAAAAAAAATACTTTTGCGAACTAAAAAAAAGTAAATATGAAACTTTGAAAAAAGAAAAAAAAAACTCTCTCTATCTCACATTGATAGACATACTTTGTATTTTACAAAATTAAAAAAAAGTTAATTGCTTTTATTTAATATCTAAATTTACATATATTTTTCATATTATATCCTTAATTTAATATAAAATTAAAATAATAAGTAATTTATAATTTATGATAATTAGAAAAGAAAAATATCTATCAATTTAATACGGATATAGTAATATTTTATATAATTTTTTTAATGAAAATTGCAAGTCAAACTCATTAAATTTTGAAAATTTTTGACATTTTCTAAACTTAAAATTCAGAATTTCATAATTATTTCAAATTTCGATGATACATTATTACATAAGCTATGGGATTCAAAATCTAAAAGGCTAGCGATTGAGATTTCAATCGTTACGGAAGGCCTTGTTTCAGAGGTTGAATATCCAAGTGCTTAACACTATCAAAATCTAAACCAAACGGGCAAGAAGTCTAATACTCCATAAGACTATATGATTATGTTTCGTAGGGAGTTTCACATCCAAAATAGCACAAGACCAGAAATAATGAAATATAATACCTTTCAATAATAATCCAGTATCAATAAAATGTAGGCAAGCAGGTTGGTTAATAAACTGATATAATACAAGGGGGTAGGAAGATACTTCAAGGATTCAGAACAAGACTTGATACATTAATAAATAGAAATTTATTACAAATGCGTGAAAAATAGTTGGGTTCATTAACCATCATGATTCATGAGAGCCATGCCAGTAATCTCATTGTTGGTATGTAAACTCATAGCTTTAAGCTGTCTCTGTCAACTATGAATTAACACAAGGAAATGACAGGGATGCTACAGTTACAATCCACCAAAAACAGGGTAACTATCATAGTTTTATGCTGGTCCCTTCTAAAAACTCCAGAGCTGATGATTTCTCATGGCTTTCATAATGTTCACACAGCCGATGAATATTTTCAGCAAAACCTCCAACTGTAAGCCAATTGTTTATTGCCATGTATGCAGACCTCGACTTATGAACAGTTCATGATATAGATGATGCCTAAGAAGACACAAAATATACAATATTTCTCAAACCCTTAATGTGAATGGCAGCCAACGCAATCATTATTTAGATTCTTCAAAAATTTTCAGCCTCATAATAAAATGGTCAAATATGTATAGTTACCTCAGTAAATATATTCACCCCACAGTTCCCAAAGTAGCTGTGCCCAGGCTAAACTTCTTTACTGCATAAGCAAATAATGCATGTACAAATATACCACCTCGTAGTCTTTTATGATAGAGAAAAAAGGTCTCGATCAGTATATTTGTCCAACTACTGAATCAGACATCAGGTAAGTTGCTTTCTTTTTCTTCGATCAATTCCAGTATTCCTCATGTCATTTTTTGCAAGAGCAGACCCAGGGGGCATGCCATATGGCATGGGAGAAAGTGATGATGCAGGAGCAGCTGGCATAGCAATGGTTGCTGGAGGCATGGGTGGGACTGGTTGCACAGGAACTGGAGGTGGGGCAGAAACAGGGGGTGCAGGAGCAGGTTCAGCTAGTGGTCTTGGTAAAATGTGCTTCAATCGGTTGTTTCTATAGTTCTTCCAGAAAAAGAATTGCTGTCTATGTGCCAGCTCCTAAATATTCACATATCATGAAGTGAGTCTAAAACTAACCAGGAACAAACACAAAACTCAGTTTTGTTTTTATGTTGAACAGGACATGCATATTTCTTATTTTCATTTTAGACTAAAAGATTAAAATTTATTCTTCTATGCAGTCATCGTAATATGGAAAGAATAAAAGCAATTCAAAATGCAAGCGATACCAATTATTGTCCTTGGTAATCAACAACTCAAAATGCAAATAATTACATGAAGCATCTAATAGCAATTTTCATTAAGATGCAAGCTGAAGTGAACTAGACCATGATAAAAATCTCTCTCTAGGATGACTCCTCAAAAGCAAGCGACAAGGACCAAGTTTCCGGTCACATAGAACGCTAATTAATTAAGCAAATAAGTCAAGCTAGATGCTAACATCATTGTGGATTGTGTTTTTCTCTAATGTACTCATTGCGAATTTTATCCATCCTAATATGTCCATATATCTATCTTAGCATTTTCATTTCAGCAAAATGCATATTATTCATATATTATCCTTTCAATACTCAACATTTACTATCATACATCATAGCATCGTATTATAATGCAGTAATACATTTTAATGATATTTAATCAACCTTTTCAATAAGGTACTTTCCTCAATTGCAGCTCAAACAACAATGTCAAATATACACTAAAGTTCAAATATAATTTGCATCTTCATTTTGGAAAGATAGTAAGAAACAAACACAAGAATATAACCTTGTTGCCAGGATGTGCCATTGCATTGCGGAAGTTTGCATTCTGAAGCAGCTGAAGAAAATACAGGCAATGAAGATATCTAGAATCATAAATAAATATATACTAGATCATAAATGCATGGATCACAAAAGTAAATTACAAAAAGTTAAAAATAAAAATGCCACATCCTTTTAGTTCATATGTCAATCTTAAAGTCAAAGTTTGTTTAAGTGACAATAGCTAAAAGCTATTAGCTCACATTATAAATTTCATGTACTCTGGTCTTTGCCAGTACTGAAGGTATTTCAAGTAGCCAATAAATGCTTCATCTTCAAAGTAACGATTCTGAGCTAAATCTACACATAAAAAAATTCGTACACAGCATCAGGGTAAATGAATAAAAAAAGCAAGTGTAGAACACATCCAAAAACACAGGAACTAATACTCATCACACTTTAATTTTTGATGTTAAAGATTCATACAGCAAGAAATTAACACAAACACATGCCACACATTTCAGTAAAAACGGGATCTTGATGGGAGCTACCCAAGAAAAAACAATTTAGCAAATAATGAGAATTAAAAGTTGGTTGACAAATCATTTTGAATGCTTTTACATCTTAATGTAACTAAAGCACCAGTTTTACAAATTATGATTGCCCGGGGGCATGTAAAGCCAGTGGAGATCATTAGTGCTGTAAATGCCGGTGACATTAAGTCGGTATTGCGCTTTGCAAAAGGAAACTCCAAAAATTTTACGAACTTACAATGGATATAAGTAGGATTAACTAGACATTGGATAAATTCCAACTCAAGCATAAACCGTTGTCAGCCATCATCTGGATCCTTGCATATGTTCTTTGGCCTAAAAATTATTCCCACAACACAAAAGAAGAAACCAAACATTTAAGAGACGAAAATTTGCAAGAGAGATATCCAGAAGCAAAAAAGAAAAGCAAATAATTAAACTTTTCGATGGGAACAAAATCAGGAGAAACAAACCCATAAATGAATTTGCTCAAAAACCCTTTTCACTAGGTTAAGTTAAATAGTTAGTTATATAACGCAATATATAAGTGAACAAGAACATATAGTAGTTAATAATTAAATGAATAATAGATATAAATGAAAGAATGTTAAGAAGAACATATGGGAAGACATGAAACAAAGAGAAACGGGAGCTTACGAGGATGGAGAATCCAGAGTATCATCGGTTTCTTTGAAAGAAGCCATTGAACCCTTGTTTCAACGAAGCAATTGTTAATTGAACAAGCAAGCATATACGGCAAAGACATACATAATAGGAATTATGCAGTAAAGACATTAAGGTACAGCCATAAATCACCTGAATCCCGGATCAATTCAAAGTTCGCGATTCCCAGAAAATCCAATCAGAGATGAGAGAGAGCAAGCGACAGAGTAAGGAGCGCACACACAGACGCACCGATTTTATTTGAAATTTTATTTTTTATTACTAGACGAGCCCGTAATATTAAAAATATTTTTTAATTAGTTCTTAAAATATTATTTTAAAAATATAGATATAAATTATTGAAAATTTGGTATAAACAATTATTCTTATTTTAACAAATTACTGAACTTATTACCTCTTAATATTTTTATATTAATATAAATTCGTATTGATATATGCCATTTATCATAAAATTCTTAAATATTATATTAAATATTATATTAATTACCTAATATTTATTTTTATTCATTTATACTTTTTTGACACATTTATACTTCATTAATTATTTAATATTTATTTTTATTCATTTTATAAATATTTAAAATTAAATAAGAATTTAAAAAATCTGTGAAAAAATAAATATAACAGTGAATGTATAAAAGTTGAATGCTTCGATTCATAAAAGATTTATTTTTAACCCGTAGAATTATGAAAATGGATTTCTCCAACCATATCCTCAAAAATAAAATATTTCTAAAATTATCCAATTTTCTTTTCTTATCAAAAAATCTACTTTTTTACTTTTTAATTTCAAAAATATTTCGTCAAATATATATAGTTTAATATATATTTAATACATTAAAAATATATTATATTTTTAATGATATATATTAGATATACATTTAGTATAAAAAAGATAATTAGACCAAATAGCTGTTGGGTTTAGACTTTTAATTTTTTTTTAATTTAAAAAAAATTAGACAGTATATATTCTTTTAATTTTTTTAAATTATCTTATAATTTCTAAAAAGTATTTATTTTTAAAATTAGTAGAAATATATAATGTACATATAATTGTAATATATAAAACATGTATTTTTGATATTCTAACTAATATAAACTAACTATCACAAATTGTAAGTGAAGACTTTTGAAATTAAAAAAAAGACTAAATATTTTTTAAAGAAAAAATAATTACGTTTAAAAATACTTTTATTTTTAAGTATTTTTTATGAAACCTCTCATTTTTTTTAATCAACTAAGTACGTATTACACAGATGCTATTATAATTTTTTTTTGAGGACTTGATTAAGAGGGGACTGATATCTGAGAATAACAGTAGAACTAGAATGGATTTAAGGCCAGCATCGATATTTTCATTCCCGTTGCGACATGGAGAGAAAAGGCCGAAAGACAATTAGGAAGAGACCTTCCTTACCATAGGCCGGACTCGTTGGGTAAAATGCTGAATCTTTTGAAAGTTCAGTCCACCCACAAATCCCTTAACTAAGGTCTGAAACCCAACCCATGGCCTGATTTGATAGAGACGCAGGGTGAAGAGTGCTGTGGTATTTAAGAACCAATACTATATAATATATATATCATCACTAATCATATGCTGGAAATCACTAAAAACATGTAGACAAAACCTAGTTACCAAAACATTTGTTGAAATGCATAAATCATCACGATCAAATAACACCTGATTAACATCAAATTTTGCAATAAATTGCTATAGGCCAACAGCTAAACTGTAAAATAACTAACGTGCCACTATGATTTCTGAACAACAAAGGCAACATGTTGCCATTTATAAAGCCCCCAAAGTTTGAACTTAACCTCAATGAGAAACTTTAAATCTTAGATAACGAATTCATAGATACATTTAAAAAAAAAAAAGCATTTCCACAACATTTGCACATCTGCCGCTCCTTTATCCCCTATAAAGCAAGTGAATGCGCGATTTGTTTGATGCAAAAGAATCTAGCACTCCTGCCAACTATTAGTTTGAGAAAAATCAGACTGGCCTTCGCCATGCAAATGATGATACAGAGTCTTTCTGCCCCTTCTTTTCATATAACAAAGAGATTGGTACGACCATCATAATCCATGAATCAAAGGTCTTCTCAAAATGGTGGTGGCTGCTAGTACGGCCTGTAACGCATGGGTCTCCTGAACCTTGGAACCCTCCTGCCCATGAAAATAAATTAACAGGAATAATATGTAGCAAATACAGATAAATCACTGCTTTTGCAATCACAAGATGCATTGATATGAACTTCCAACTATCAAGGGAAA
Organism: Garcia nutans; assembly: GCA_947685225.1. Taxonomy (NCBI): domain Eukaryota; kingdom Viridiplantae; phylum Streptophyta; class Magnoliopsida; order Malpighiales; family Euphorbiaceae; genus Garcia; species Garcia nutans. The sequence continues at coordinate 7,863,862 of CANTUV010000029.1, read as the reverse complement.
AAGCCAGCTATGCCAAAGATTTCAAATCATTTCCATGCAAAAGAAATACGAGTATGAATGAATAGACTACCAGCTTTCCTTCAAGAAAAAAAAAATATAAATGTTCTCCACGAGGCTAAGGCAGCCACTAATATTCTCGTCCTAATCCAACCATACCAAGCAAAGCTTCCAGACTTACTAGGCAATGGCGGGAGACGCATAACCCAAATGTTCTCCAAATGTAAAGAATAAAATATGAGAATTCACAGACATTTCTAATGCACACGAATAAAAGAGACTAAAAGCAAATGAATCCCAAAGTCAACTAATAATTTGCTATCCCCTTTCAGACGCCAATTGCCAATTGGGGTACAGTTCATACATTGATCAACCCAATCACATACATCCACCCAGTATATAGAGGACATATGTATCTTAACCATTCAAAAGCATATAATCAAGTTTTTCCAGAAATTCAAAATTTGTAATGTCCCATAGAAAATTAGACAGAATGGAACCATAGACTGATGAGTAACATATCCCAAAACTTTATTTTTTCTTTTTTATTGATTTTGATACTTCAGCATTTTAATCCTATTCCCAAGATATTAACATATAGACTATGAGGAGGAAAAAAAAGTTAAATCACCCCTCAAGATCTGAAAACACTAAAGAAAAGAATAAAAAGTCAAAAACCATTAGACCCCAATCTATTCAATGACAGGTAAGAAAGGAAAATGTGTAGACTTTGATTAAACTATAGAGAGATGTAAAGTATGGAGTTTTCTTCATCATCCAAGTGACTAAAAGGAGTGAGCATATTTAAATACTCACCCATAACCATACGAAGGATAGAATGGGGCAGCAGGCATGACTGGCCTTCGGGATCTGAATCCCCCAAGATAAGGGTTTGGACGCCTTCCTCGATACTGCTTCATTCCAGGAATGTTGGTTCTCTTTGCAGAGACCTAAAGATAAGCCAGACCCGCCACTATAATCATATAAGCTAATTCTATAAGCTAATTCGCAAAAGCAATTACCAGCAAAGAGAACAGCTGGATAATTTAAAATACCTTTAACTGACGGCCATGCAGTTCTGATTCATTTAATAAAAGAGCATTTTGAACAGCATCAATTTCTACAAATTCAACATATGCAAATCCTTTTGGTTGACCAAACTTGTCAGTCAAAATTGTCACTCTGTTCACTGTTCCACAGGATTGAAAATGCTGCTGGACTTCTTCAGGAGTACAGGCATAGTCTACCTGAAGAAGAAAACATAAATGAAGAGCAGAAATATTGCACTCTCTCAAATCTGCTTATTGAATACATTAAACCAGTAAAAACATCAAAATGTACAAAAAAGAATATTACTAATCCAAACTAAGGATCAGTAGTTGGTAGACGCATACTGTGCGACTACAGTCCACATACGCAATTGAGAACAGAGGTTTAGCAGGAAATAAAAATATACTCAAAGGTGCAAGGATAACACAGTATCAAAAATAAATGCATATCATCATTTAAATGATTATTACAAGTACCATTGAAACCCATATATTAACCATCATAGAAAATTAGCAAATATATCTGTGAACAAGTTATCAAAACTAACTAAAAAAAAGTGAGAAAAGGATAGGTAACCCTCACATTACCAACATAAATAGAGCGGGAATCCACCTCCTCCTTTTCAGCCTGAGTCGCAGAAGAACTTGAGGAATCTTTATACATGGTTCAAAGGAGGAAAGAGAAATTAAATGACAATAAAAAGTCAAACGCAAACTAAAGCAGTGCATCATACAGTACAAATTAAAGTTTATACTCAACAAGAGGAAATACGCATTGTATGCATTTAAAACACAAGTAATATTTAGCATAATAATTGATACAAACCAAATAATTTTGATGATCTCTTCTATCTCTATCAGCATAAAACTAATTATCCATATATATGATTCTATAGCTGCCCACCAATTAGTTTGAGAACCAAGTTCACAAGTATCCCAAAACTCATTCCAAAAAAAAAATCATGGTTATAGAGGTGCTTATGTTCTCTTCATGCACTTGCTCGTATCCTTTATTTAATTTTACCCAAAAATATAAACCCAAAACTGTCTAATTTCAATCCATTATCGCCTAAAATTAAAAAAATCAGTACATTCCTACCTACATATATACGTAGATGATGCATACACATAAACACTAGGCTACAACAGAATGTCGGTGAAAATAAATCAGTTTCTTCCGAGCAAGATAAAAGTTAAACTAGAGATGAAGCAGAACTAAAATAGACCAAGCTATTCTTCTCTACAACTAAAACAAATTAAGAAGAGTACAATACACGCGCAGCGATATGTACCTTGAACAGCTCCCATCTCTTTCTCAACCTTAGCCTGCATTTCACGAAGAGCGCCAGCTTCTTCCTCGATCTCTTTCAATCTCTTCTTCATGTCCTCCAAATCCTAATCCACCAAAAAAAAGAAATGCAAACAACATCAGGTAAATAAACCTGAAGTCCAAGATAAAGCATATAAAGAGAGAGTGAGAGACCTTGGAATTAGGGCCCTGGTCTTCATCTTCTTCTTCATGCCTAGAAGACATGTCGATATCGGCGTCCATTTCTCCTTCGTCTGGGATTTCACTTCCATATACCTCATGCTCTTGCTCTTCGTGTTGATCCATCTCTCTCTCCCTCTCTCTTTCTACGTCTACTGTGGATAATTGGTAAAAATAGGGTTTGGGGTTTTATAGTTTGGGGAAAAAAAAACAAGCTAGCTAGGGATCGGGAGGTCGGCGTGCGCGTGCGAGTGTCATGTTCTGTGATCGATTATTCGATTCGAAGGATTGAGGGAGAAAGGTCAATTTGTAATTTTGATATTTTCAGCAGGCTACTCATGGTTTTCTGTTCTTAAGCCCAGTAACTCACATCCTAAGGTAAATTGGGCCTTAGCCCGTCTACTGTCTAAACTTATATTTATTAAAAAAATTACATCCCCCACTAATTTTTATAAATTTTTTTATTTTTATCAAAAAAATATTTTAATTAATTTATAATAAACTCATAATAAATTCATAATACACTATATAAATTTATAAACTACAATAATAAATCACATAAATTTATAAATTTAAAAAATTATAAATTTATAATAAATTTATAATGAATTCATAATTAAATAAATAAATTTATAAATTCATAATAATAAATTTATAATAAATTGGTGATAAATTTTTATAAATTTTAAAATTTTTATTCTTTGTTTGATATTTTTTTCAAAAACCCCTTAATTTATTCGGCTTAATGGGGATTGGTGTCAAATCATCAGAACAAACGAAGATGATTGCAATAATAAGATTAGTGAGAATTAAATTATGCATTGAAAATGATTGTGAAAGTGTAAAAGTGTCTGTCCATTTTTGTGTTGGTTCAATTTTAGCTCTATTCTTTTTCTCCTTTTTAATGTTGATTTTCTCGGCGAGGAAAATTCCAATTTAAGGCCAATACTTGACTTCTTCGCCGACAACTTAAAATATATAACATTAAAAAAAATTCGTTTAATAAAAAATCTAAGAATTTTTCTTCCCTTCTTTCCTATGGTTCAATTTGCAAAGAATGAAAATTAGACCCAAATAAAGATCAAATTATTGAAATTATATAAAACTTCTAATTATATATATTTGATTTATTTACCAACTTCTAATTCTACAATAGAAATTAAAATTTGAAACTGTATTTCTTATATTGTAAGATGAAAAATTTTAATATAAACATAGTCCATATTTTTATTCATAAATTATTCTAATCACAAATTATAATTTAAAAATAAAAAATTAATTAAAATTATTTTTTTAATATTACAATTTAAATTATAATTTTTAATTGGATAGATTCATAAGTGAAAATATAAACCTAATCTATGATAGAATTTTCCGTTATGAGATATAATAAATTGATAACTAAACTAATTAATAACTCAGTGTGTATATATACATATAACAAACTAAATATATTCTTAAAAGATAAACCTGATAAATAATTACATATATTTTTATTTTTTAAGCGTTGAAAATAAAACTTTAATAGGTTCAAATTACACGTATTATATAAAATAAATTATTGTAGAAAAATGAAAAATTCAATTCAAAAGAAAAAAAATTAAATTAAGTATACATAAACTTGCACAAATTAATCTTACTATATGGGTCAAATCCTGTGTACAAACCTACTCTCTTATTGCGTAAAATGTAAATTAATTCCAAATAAAAGGTCACAATTTTTTCTACCAATTAATTCTTGCAAGCTTCATGGCTCGTGCTGTAATAACTCGACTAGTAAGATATTATTCAATTTAGATAAACTCATACAAATATATTTTCAATCTCAACTTATCTTTTAAGTTCAAAACACGTTTTATTAATTTAAAATGTCGCCCTTAAGTATTGTTTCATCATCCTTGATGTCCTTACCATCTATATATAGCCTAAAACATCTTGTTCTTTTTGTCCATTGGAGCTGTTTTATCTTGGATATCATCAACCAAACAATGAAATGGTCTTGTCCTTGGATCTTATAATTATTTAAAAACCTGCTGTTTTTATTGGATGTATTAGTGATACTGATATTATCTCTAGAGTCTAGAGGGCATTGAAGCTAACGGAGCTAAATTTAAAAAAAATCACAAATAATAACTGGACATTACTATCATGTATCAGAAACAAATTTATTACTTCCACCAGGCAATTGGGTCATTTACAAGGTGCTCAAGTAAGAAAAAAAAACAAGAACTGGAAAATGAATGGGCTATTCAAGAGCTAATCATTTGCTGAGGATGGATCAGCTCCGAAAGTCTAATTACGTAAAAATTTGAGCTTATTCATGCAGACATTATCCTTATATATGTATCTTTCGCTTTATGAATAAATTGTTTACAGTTTTGGAGGAGGAAGCAGCCAACTAGAAGCTTCAATAAATCCAAGAACAAGATAGGGTTTCACTTCTGCAAAATCTAGTTGCTTGCTATATTTCACGTGTCCCTTCAGATTTGAACCTGGTCCTTTGCACTCGTGTTCTCCAAGGTAAAGATGTTGTGAAAATTGGATTATTTTTTCACCAATAATATGTATATTGTGTGAATAATTGCACCAACAATTATACTAGAGAAATTTTAGGAAAGAGAGGCGGGTCACAATAGACACTCTTAAATTCCAAATCTTTCCTTAGACAGTATTTTCCTAGATATATAATCACTAGCACAAAATACTACCACAGCTATACCAAAAATAGCCATTAAATAATTAATAAAGAGAACACCAAACTTTAACTTTAACGAGGTTCGGCCAATTTTGCCTACTTCCTCGAACTCCACCAAAGTAATTCTACTAATATCAAAGAAGAATTACAAAGGAAAGAGAGAAAACTTAATTTTGGAATGATTTTCAAATGAGAGCTAAGGGGTTTATATAGGCTTCAAAAATGGTTGGTGAAAATTAGGCACCTCTATTTTTTACTTCCATTTACCTAAGTTAGGCACATCCTATTTTTGGCTTCCAATTCCTAAATTAGGCACCTCCTATTTTGACCCTAAAATTGGTTAATCAATTTTCATGATAGATAAATAGCCAAAAACAACAATTCTCCACCTTGGCTATTTTTCTTTTTACAATCTACAAATATTCTCTCAAAGGAAATGATTTTCAGTAGTATCTCAAATTGCGCTCTAAAGCGCTGATCTTCAATCTAACATCTACGGTGTTCAAAATATACTGTAGAATCCATTTTATAGCTTGTCAATGTTCCTTGCCAAGATCATGCATGTACTTGCTCACAACTCCAACTGCTTGTGAAATTTCTGGCCTTGTACACACCATAGCATACATCGAGCTACCAACGATATTTGCATACGGAACTTTTGACATGTACTCCCGTTTCGCTTTATTTTTAGGAGATGAAGATGCACTGAGCTTCATATAAGGTGCAAGCGGTGTACTTACAGGTTTTGTCTTTTTCATTCAGTCCAAAACGTTGTAGTACCTTCTTCAGATAATGTTTCTGATTCAAACAAAGCTTCCCTCTCTTCTTATCTCTGCATATCTCCATGCCTAAAATTTTCTTTGCTTCTCCCAAGTCTTTCATTTCAAACTTCTAATTCAGCTGAGTCTTCAACTTCTCAATTTCTTCTAGATTCTTTGAAGTTATCAGCATATCATCAACATACAGGAGAAAATATATGAAAGATCCATCTTGTAGCTTGCACAAATACACACAATGGTCGTATTTGCTCATTGTGTACTTTTGCCTCACCATAAAATTGTCAAATCGTTTATACCACTGCCTCGGAGATTGTTTCAATCCGTATAATGATTTTTCCAATTTACATACCCATTTTCTTCTCTAGCAACCTTGAACCCTTCTGGCTGAGTCATATAGATTTTCTCTTCTAAGTCTCCATGTAGAAATAAAGTTTTTATATCAAGTTGAACGAGTTTCAAATCCAATTGTGCTACCAAGGCCAGTAAAATTCTAATAGAGGAATGTTTTACAAGTGGAGAAAATACTTCATTATAATCAATTTTCTCCATCTGAGCATAACCTTTAGCTACCAATTTTGCCTTGTAGCTAACATCATTCTTATCAGAAAAATCTTTCTTTCTTTGTACATACCCATTTGCATCCAATTGCCTTCTTTCCCTTTGGAAGATTAGCTAGCTTCCATGTCTGATTCTTTCCAAGAGACTGCATTTCATCATCCATGGTCTTCCTCCACTTTTCCTTTTCTGAACTTTGGACAGCTTCATTATAAGTGCTAGGAATGCCATCATTTGCAATTAGGGATTCATAAGCCACCATATCATCAAATCGAGCAGGTTTGAGAATCTCTCGTCTTGGCCTATTTATTATAATAGATTCTTATTGTTGTGGGGGTTCTTGGGTTGGATCTTCTTCATCCGACTCCACCTCTACCATAGGAGTATTTTCATCTTTTTTGTAACAACCCCAGCCAAGCCCTCCGAGCCATTCCAGACCTAGCCCATGCTGGCAGAGAAACCCAGGCAACCCAGCCTTTTCTCTCGTAGGTGGGCCGCTACAGTACTGGACTGCCCTCACGGGCCCTCCAGCAGGATTTGTTTATTTGGCTCAAGTCCAACGGTCATGGAAATGAGTCGCCTCCCAGGATCGAACACCTGACCTCCCCCTTAAGAGAGCCAGCGAGCGCAATCCAGTACCAATTCTTCCAGTAGGGCAGTCCAGTACTGTAGCGGCCCACCTACGGGAGAAAAAGCTAGTTTGCCTGGGTTTCTCCGCCAGCATGGGCTAGGTCTGGAATGGCTCGGAGGGCTTGGCTGGGGTTGTTACATGTTTTATTTGTTCCTAGGTCAACAAATCTTCTTTCAAACTCTACTTGCTGCGGAGTACCATCTGTTTGCTGAACAATTTCATTTGTTACCTTTTCAACATGGTAGACTCATCAAAGGTAACATCTCTGCTAAAGACTATCTTCTTTGTTTTTGGACACCAAAGGCGAAGTCCCTTCACACCAGTGGTGATCCCCATAAAGAGTGTTTTCTTTGCCCTCAGATCTAACTTTGATTCCTTAATATGGTAGTATGCAGTGAAGCCAAATACACATAAGGAATCATAATCAGCTGCAGGCTTTTCAGACCACATCTCCAAAGGTGTTTTACCACCAATAGCAGTTGATGGTAAGCGATTAACGAGATGACATGCATATGTAACAGCCTCAGCCCAAAATTATCTGCCCAACCCAGCATTGGACAGCATACACCAAACTTTCTCCACCAATGTCCGGTTCATGCGTTCTGCCACCCTATTTTATTGTGGTGTATCTCTAACTGTGAAGTGTCTAACAATGCATTCTTCTTGGCAGAATTTCAAAAATGGATCACTTTTATACTCTCCACCATTATCTGTGCGGAGACATTTGGCTTTTCTGCCCGTTTGAGTTTTCACCATCTTTTTTTATATGAGAAAAACTCTCAACACTTCATCCTTTGTCTTCATAGTATACACTCATACTCTCCGAGAGAAGTCATTAATAAATGTTACAAAGTAGTGCTTTCCTCCCATTGAACTTGTCTTGGAAGGACCCCACACATCTGAGTGAACATAGTCCAAAATACCCTTGGTATCATAGATTGCAGTACCAAACTTCACTCTAGTCTGCTTGCCTTTGACACAATGCTCACAAAAGTCTAACTTTTGGGGGTTACACTCCTTTCAGTAATCCTTGATTTGACAACAGTTTCAAGAATTTATCACCAGCATGTCCCAAGCGCATATGCCATAATCTAATTGCTTCCAACTCTTGATCATTACTGAAAGCTACTGCTGCTGTCCCAATAATTGCATTACCTTGATAGTAATACAAGTTATTGGCCTTTCTTAATCCTTTCATTATCACCAGTGCACCGGAGATGATTTTCATTACTCCATTTGCTGCATTTACAATGAAACCCTTTGATTTTAGGACTCCCATATAGATGATATTCTTTTTCAAACTCGGTACATATCGGACATTTGACAGTATTCTAATTGATCCATCATGATTTCTCAATTGGATTGAACCAATTCATTTAATCATACATGGACCGTCATTTGCTGTGTAAACAGTTGCTCCTTCTAGTTCTCTAAAGTCAAAGAACCAATCCCGATTGGGACACATATGATGACTACAACCAGAATCAAATAGCTATACACTAGAAGAGCTTGTTGATGACACAACAACTAATAAAAGGTCTGAGTCTTCATCATCACACTCACCTACATTTGAATTCACGACAACTTTTCCTTTATCAGATTTGCTTTTATTACTCAGCTTGGGACAATTTATCTTCCAATGTCCTTTCTCCCGGCAAAATGCACATTCATCTTTAGCTAATCTAGATTTTAATCTCCACTTCTTTTCTCTCTTCCTGTTTTGAGAGCGACCTCTCACTATCAATGCTTCTGCTGTTCCACTTGAACTCTCTTTCTTATCTTTTTTTTTGTAGTTCGTAACTATATAGTGCAACAGTTACTTCAGAGAGAGTCACTTCAGCCTTCCCATGGAGTAGAGTTGTTTCAAGAAACTCAAACTCCTCTGGAAGGGACCCCAACAACATCAAAGCCAAATCTTCATCTTTGAAAGTCATATCCAAATTCATCAAATCAGCTACCAACTAATTAAAATTGGTGATGTGCTCATTCATAGTGGTACCAGGAACATAAGTGAAGCGAAACAATCTCTTCTTCATATGAAGCTTGTTTTGACTGCTTTTCTTTAAAAAAATTTCTCCAATGCCTTCCACAATTTACTTGCGGAAACTTTCTTAGAGAACGCATACTTCTGTTCTCTAGAAAGACACGATCGAATTGTACCACAAGCTACGCGATTGATGGCTTTTTAATTTTTTTTATTAATGTTTTCTGGTTTTTCTTCTTCAATGGTAATGTTTAGACCTTATTGAAAGAGAGCATCTAGAACCCCACTTTGTCACATACCAAAATGACCCGTACCATAAAAAATCATCACTGCAAATTTAGATGAAGAAGACTTTTCAATTTCTCTCACTTTCCACTTTCATTTTAACCTTATATATATATAAATAATATTTTATTATATTTTTAATTAATTATTTATTTATTTAATAAAAACTAAAATTTTAGCTTTTCCATTCAAAATATTTTATTTTTAAATTATTTAAATTATTTTTAATTTTTAAAGTATAATTTCAAAAATGCCACTTAACCTTTGGCCATTGACTTTTAAGAATTACTTTTTATATGTTATGTATATTTCACATACACATTTCGCTTTTTTATTCACTTAAAATTATTCAATTTTTTATTTAAATCATTTATTTAATTTATCTAATTTAATTTTTAAAAAATTAGAGATGTTACGTGTTGTGCGTATATAAAATTAAAGAAAAAATGAAGTTAAAAATATTAAGCAAATTCTAAAAATATAGTGTAGATATTATGTGTATATTTAGTGTATATTATATATATATATTTATATTTGTTATTTGTATATATTTTGTGTGTACGTTGAGAATACGAGAATAAAAAAAATATTTATGAATAAAAAATTGAAAAACAAAAAACAAAAAATGCCATTGAATTGCCGTAAAAAAAGCTTAGAGCATAGAAATGAAAAACTTAAAACACGGGCCGTGTAATTGAAAATGGAAATATTCTATGTAATTTCCTCACATCTACCACACTAATATTAACCAAAAGTTACATATTTTTATGTGAGACTCTTGCAACAGCAGCATCTGTTATAGTCTTGAAGTATCCAGTTCCGTCTTAATTAATGGCTGTAGAACTAGCTTCCACCTGCTGCAAGAGCGCTGCTTGTTCAATAAACCTTCTACTTCAGTTGGTAGCCTCTGCGATTGGTGTCAAATCATCAGAGCTGACAATGATGACTGCAATAGAATTAATTATACATAGAAAATGATTGTGAAACTAAGGTGCCTGTCCATTTTGTGTTGGTTGAATTTTATTTTATTTTTTCAATGTTGATTTCTTCGCCAAGTAAAATTGCAATTTAGGGCTAGTGCTCATGCTTGTTTGCGGAAAACTCAAATACATGAGGTTGCGACTGTTCCTTGCATTCTCCTATCACTCGTTTATATGGCGATTTTGTTTAATTTGCTCCTTTGTTTTCTTTTGCAGACTATTTTTCTTCTTCTAGATAGTTGAAAATTTTGAATAATTATTAAATTATGAAAGAAGCTCTAAAAAATTAAAACTATCTAAATTTTTTTTCAAATATTACTATATTATGAGAGTTAAATGGTCAAACCGAAAGACACTCTTTCAATTTGATCATTTATTTTTTAAATTATTTTTGTACCAAACCGCAACTTTATATCACCATTTAAATATATATATATATTATATTACCAAATGCAACTTTGAATAGCGATATTTTTCATTTTTTTAATTCTATGAGTAAACTTATTTTATAAATTACCATAACTTTATTTTATTATAAAAATATCACTCATAATTTATTTTTTTAATATTCTTCTTACACACACATTAATATCATCAAATGATTACTAACATTTAAAATACATATTATTTATTGTTTAACACAAAAATATAATTATTTCGTAAACAGGTCCAAAATATTCTTATGTTGGCCCGATCTTTTTTATGCGTTGAACGGAGTAAAAGTAGAGATATCTTAATGATCTATTCTCCAGCAATATCTGAAATATTTATATAAATAAGAAATGAGTTCAATTACTTAGTGAGAAGATAATTATATAACAAAGGAAGAATAAATACAGTCTTTCTCATATACTTACTAACATAAAATTTTATTCTACTGTATATTAATTTATTTCTTTAAGAAATATCAAGTCATACAATATAATTATATAATTTCATACATTCAATATATATAGTTCATAGATAGTATAATATTTTAGGCGTAAGTAAACATATATTTACCGACAATCTAAAGGTAAAATATGACATCTTTACATAGTGATAAAGCATGGCAGCACCAATAACAAATATTCATGGTCATACAGATATGCAGAGTAGCCTTTAAAAGGCGACCACATGATATACATCCCAAAAGCTATATAGATACCAAGCATTATCCTAAAGACAATATTATAATTATAATCCGTCAATTTCTTTAACATTCCGTCATCACATGTATCTTTATTAAAAAATACATAATGAGTATATATAAAGCATTTATTTAACTGTATCAATAAATAATTATCATACCCATAATTTCAATATCAACATACCATCATTTGTTCCTATTTTAAATATATTCATAAATATTTTTTTTCCAAATTCTTTTATAAAATTAATTTCATCATAAAATAATTTTAATAAATTATTTATATATAATAAAAAAATATCAATGTTGTATAATTACTTACTCACCTTAATCAATAACTCAAATTATTTAATTGACTAGATCACATCTATATTTTACAATTGTAGTAGAATGCACACCTAAAGTGATATAAAAATAATAATTTACTAAAGTACTATCTAAGATTAATACTACTATAGGGTAAATAATATGAAAAAGAAAACGTGCGAATGATTTTTAAATGTCTAATGAATTTTTGGTAGAGTAATTACATAACTCGGTCGGTTCCAAAATTTTAATTTAATACTCCAGTGAATATTACACAATTTATCAAATCAATTACTCATCAAATATTTTAATAGTATTTTTAACAATTTAATATGATTTGAATATAAAAAATTTACTAAGTATTTATAATTTTTTTACTACTAAATTATATTAATTTAGTTTATTTAGTTTAATAGTATAATAAAATTTATTTTATTAATTAATTTAATTACATATTAAGTATTATTAAATTTATATCTTTAATACTACTGTAGTTCAATATTCTAAGTTTTAAGATAAATTGTATTAATAATATTAATAATAGCAATAATATTATATATATTATAATAAAGAATTTATTTAAAATAATAATATCATCTACTTAAATTTTTAATATTTATTTAAAATTTCTTATTTCACTATACTATAAAAATAATACTAATAATAATATTGACACTAATAATGACAATAGTATTATTAATATTATTTATTTAAAAGATAGCATTGTTTGATTTATATAAATATGCATATATATATATATTATAAGATAATTAATTAATTACTTTTAATTTAACCATAACATTTCATATTAAATTTGATAGTAATAATAGTACTAATATCAATACACAATTTATTTATTTTTTGATACATTCTTTATATTTTATTTTTTAATAATTTTCTATAATTAATTTATAATTTTTATTGTAAATTTGTAACATTATTTATGTAATTAAAAGTAGTTATTTACTCACCTATTATTTTAAATTTAATAATTTATATTAAATTTAATACTAAATAATACTAATACTAATAATAAAAATAATAACAATACTAGCTATTCAAATACATTTATAAAAAAATTTTAAAATAATAAATTTTAATATTTGATAGTTGTAATTGTGGAAAAATAATGATAATAATAATACTTATACTAAAATTAATAATTAATAATAAATATAATAATTTTAATAATACTTTATTATTACAATAATAATATTTAATCACTACATTAACATTAATTATGTTTTTAATAAAAAAAAATTACTATCTTAATTATCATAATGATAAAAAATATAAATTTTAATTAAATAATTAGTTTTATGAATTCCTATGAATTTTATTTATACTTTATTTACTATCTAGTTTGATCATTTACTAATTAATTAAGTCATTTTAACTTATAAATAATTTAGTTAATTTTATTCAATTGTAAATAAAAACTCTTATATATATATTAAATGTTTGTTAGTAATATTTAACATAATTTAATTAATAAACTATTGATTTATTATCTTTTAATTAATTTATTACATTACATTACATGCATATATATATATATGTTTATATTTAAATTGATTTATTCTAAAATTTTATAAATAAATTTATAAATTCTAAATTTTAACTTATTTTAACTCTAAATATTTTATCTAAGTTATTATACATATACATATACTTATTTCTATTTCAATTACAAATAATTAATCAACTAATAAAATCTATATATATATTCATAAAATTTCTTAAGTGCAACTAATGATAACTAATTAACAACTATAATTATTTTTATTTTTTTATTAGCAAATAATTTATGTAAATTAAATAAGAAATTCTAATAAATAACTAAATAGTAATAAAAATTTTAATCTTACTCATTAACTTACTAATTAAATTTTTATTTAATATTTATAATTCATAATTCATAATTATAATTATAATTATTATTCTAAATTAATTATATATATTTTTATTTTTATTTTACTATTCATCAAAATTTAAAATATAAATCCTAAATTAGTAAATATGGTATCAAATTGAAGTTTATGAAATGAGTGCTCTAAAAATACTCGAATTATCAAAAATAGTAACCCAAAAGTGGCAAAAAAAAACTGCCTAAAAGTTTATGCCAATAGCTCGGTTAAACGGCGCGTGTGGCCTTCTCCAACTTTCTTTGACAGTGTTTCCGGCAGCGATCGACTCATCTACGAGTGGCGCTCCTGGTGGTTCGACCCGTGTCCCAAGATGAATGGCGATCAACGGTAGATTATTCAAAAATTACCACTGCCCTTTTTTTCTTTCCCTCTCTCCGACCGTGTTTCTCTCTCTCTCCTAATTTCTTTCTTTTCTCTTTTTTTTGCCCTTTCTTTTCTTTTCTTTTTCTTTTCTTTATTAATACATGATTTTTTTTCTTTTTTGCCCGCGTACTTATTAGGTGGACACATTTTTTATATATATATTTTTATTAATTTTATTTAATTAATTAATAATTTTTTTAACTTAAATTATTTTTTTACTAAATATCTTTTCATTATGATTTTTTATTACATCTTTTTTTACTAGATATTATATTTTCATAATATGGTAATTAATATTCCAGAGAAGTTTTATATTTCAGAAATTTTTTTAGACCATAATTTTATAATTATTCGTGAAAAATTCTATACTCAACACTCCGGATAACGAAAACGTTGCCCCAAAATTTCTTTTTATTTCCTGATTTTATTAATTTTCATGATATTTTATTTTCCAATTCATAAAAAAAATTATGTTATTTAGCAACTTCTCACAAGAAAGGGGCCGAATTACACGCACAACGAAAAACTCTCAACAACAATAAAAAAGACCATCCAGTTATTTTTGGTAAAACATATAACATAAAATAATATAAAAATCTAAGAAATTTTCTTCCATTCAATCCTATATGGTTCAATTTGCAAAGAATAAAAATTAGACCCGAAAGATTAAATTACGTTGGAATTAAAACTTCTAGTTATATATATTTGATTTATTTACCAACTTTTAATTTTACAATTGAAATTAAAATTTGAACCTGTTTTTCCTATGTTATGAGATATATAATAACTAGATCACTAAATTAATTAATAGCTCGGTGTGTATATATAAATATAACAAATTAAATACATTCTTAAAAGATAAACATGATAAATAATTATAGAAAATTTTATTTTTTAAGAGCTGAAAATAAAATTTTAATAAGTTCAAATTATTGATACTGTATAAAATAAATTATTATAGAAAAATGAAAATTCGATTCAAAAGAAAAAATTAAATTAAGTATATAAACTTGCACAAAGTAATTACTTTCAATTTCGCAATACGCCCCAAATTTAATTTTCTACTGTATGCGTCAAATATAAAAACCTACTTTCTTATTGCATAAAATGTAAATTCCAAATTAAAGGTTACAATCTTTTCTACAAATTCTTGCAAGCATCATATATATGCGTCAAACTTCCAAATGAAGATGGTAAGGGAAGTCCTTGAACTTCTTCCAAGACTGAATAACAGCAGTCAGATCATCAATCTTAGCACTAATTATGGTCCGGCAACAATTAGCATGAACAGTAGTAATAGCCTTGATGTCCTTGCTACCTTGGCAAAAGCCACTAAAATAAAGGGTGTCCAAGAATCTCACTTTAAGTCTTAGTTTTCTAGACACACTTTCATGCATTATATAGTCTAAACCATGCATCTTGTTTTTTTTTTTTTTTTTGTATTTTTTTTTCATTCATAAAAAAGAAAATCACAAATAATAACCTGACAGTACTACCATGTATCAGAAACAAAATTATTAGTTTCAGGAATCAACTGGTTTATTACAATGTGTTTACGTAAGACAAAAAAAAGCAAAAAACAAGAATCGAAAAATGAATGGGCTTTTTAAGAGTTAATCATACGTTGAGTATCGATGGATCAGCTCCGCAAGTCTAATTACCTAAGATTTGAGCATAAACCACGCAGACATTATTCATACTCATACATGTATCTTTTACTTTTATGAATAAACTGGTTACAGTTGTGGAGGAGGAAGCAGCCAACTAGAACCCTTAATGAATCCAAGAACAAGATAGGGTTTCGCTTCTGCAAAACCTATTTGCTTGCTATATTTCACACGTCCCTTAGGATTAGAGCCTGCTCCTGTGCATTTGTGTTCTCCAAAGTAAAGATTCCTGCAATTTCATTAAACATGATTTTAAATGTGGTGTCTTTATTAATTCAGCTTGAGATTTCCATTACTAGAATAAAATTGTCAATTTCCAATCTCATTCTCATAATAAGACCGACACAAATTAGAAGAAAAATAATCCTTGGGTTCTAAAATTTTTAGTTAAAAATTTCTTACTTTTCTCGTTCAGGGTGTAGATTATTAGACCATCCTTCTGGATTCACAACTGCGTCCATACTAGTATAGGAAAACACCACTCTAGGCATTGGCATCCACGCTCGTCCCAAGAAAGCTCCACTTCCTATTCCAGTTACATTGCAATGCACAAATGAAAAGCCATTATCCTGTGCAACGTTTTGCCTGGCGTGTGCTGTTATCATTGTCATTCCCTCATCTGCTAATACATGTAATTGCGTATTCTACATTCACATATAAGTTTATATTTATTATCAAGTGTTAATATTAAGTTTGCATAAATAAACAAAATTAAATTTATATATGGAGTTCTGAGCATAGATAGATTAATTACCAAATAAATGGACTTTCCATTCCCAAAAATAAAATCAACTGTGCCTTCAATGTAGCAATCTTTAAAGAAATGAAAACCCTTATAATCACACAATGTGTCTTGAAATCCAATAATTCTAACGTTGTAGTATGCTTGCATACTGCCACCCGTTCTTAAGGCAACTGCTTGGGCTCCGGCTTTTTTCCCATCAGGCCTTGGTGCGGTATTCTAAACCAATTAACAGATCTCATAAAGAAAATAATACAAGAAGGGAAAAAAGAGAGAGGCTAAAGAATAAAAAGTTATATAAGTTAACCTTGATGATGAGATTTTTTGCCAAAAAAAACTCAGACTCCGCTTGTAGTGTGGCACTGTAAACTGTTCCATATTCAGCAGCAGTACCATCATATTGCAAAGTTGCCATTTCAGGTGGTCCAAGTAATGTAACGAATGGTTTATCCCAGTGAATCGTAACTTTTTCTGTATAAATTCCAGGTCCAATATCTATAATCACACGCTGTTTATTTCCTCGGGAAACGCTATCAATAGCATTTGTTATAGTCTTGAAATCTCCACTTCCGTCTTGTCTCACCTTAACGACTTTAGGGTTAGCTTCAGCTGCTACAAGGGTGCTATTTAGGGTACTCTTACGGCTTGCAAGGGGCTTAACATGGGCATCAAACCAACTTTGAACTGCAGATTTAGACTCTGGAATTGGTGTAAAATCATCCGAGCGAGAATAACATATTGAACAAATTAAAATTGCAAAAATAAGGTGTTTATCCATTCTGTGTTAGATTGAATTTTTAATTTTCTTGATGCAGATTTCATTCGCCAAAGAAAGATTGCCATTTATAGGCCAAAACCTTGTTGTGGAAGCCTTGAATACATGAGGTTGTGAGTATCCCTTGCATTGTGTCTCGTTTTTTGTGGAGATTTTGTTGCATTCCCTTGTTTTCTTTTGAGAAATATATTTCCTCCTTTTTAGAGCTAGAAGGCTTAAGACCCTGATTATAAGGACATGCCTAAGTAATATAAGAGATTTACAGCAAGTTATCAGCGATATGGTGCTTTATTGAAAGCTTAAGACCCTGATTATAAGGATATGCCTAAGTAATATAATTATTTCTCCGTTCAAGCTTTTTATAATAATTAAACTCTAACTAAAAATATCAAAATCTTAAAAATTATATTTATTGCTAGATGACGAGTAATAATTTTTTCAAAAAGTAAAATTACTTTATAAATTAAATTAAATATAAAGAAATGAAATAATATTTAATTGAAAGGTAAGAACAACTTACTAAAAATGACCATCCACAGCAACTAAACCAATACTTGCTGACTCTGAAAGGTAATAGAATTTCCCAAAAGCAAATGTTAATTTCAGTGCTTTTAGTTTACTATTATTTTATTCTTTTCAGGAAACTTCATTTCTTTATTATTATTTTTTTCAGTTCTTTAAATGAATATCGCTTTGTTTCTGCTTTGAGGATTATTGTTAAACGAGTACAGCTGTGCACTCAGCTAGACCGGTTCAACCCAAACAACTCAGAGTTGTATTGGACTGAATTTTAAAAAGTCCCCGATAAAAAAAAATTGAAAAAAATCTAACTGAATTTCGAGTTTATTTTTTTAAAATGTTTTATTATGTAGCCAGATCTCGGTCTGGCTCTGAAATTTTTTAGTTCAATTTAATCCGACCCGAGTGTATATATATTCTTAAAATATTAATAAATATTTTTTTCATTTTATAACTTTTCGAAGGAAAAATAAGTGTTTAGTAGAAATCAATTTAAATTTAAAATTGATATAAAAATTTACATGATCTAAACTAAATTTAATATAGTTCTTAATAAATTAAACTAATATAAAATTATTAGTTTCACATTATTTTCATATTTTGATTTGGATTTAAAATTAATCAAAGTAAAAAGATCAAAACATGATATATTCCTCACAATCCACCAAAATCAACACATTTACATCTCTTCTTCGCACACTAAACTAAACTATTGCATTTCAATCCGTTTGCAAATGCAAATGGCTTTCCTTTATTATTATTATTATTATTATTATTATTATTATTATTATTATTATTATTATTATTATTATTATTATTATTATTATTATTATCATATATTGGCGTTTTAGCCTTTTCGATTACAAACAAGTTTTTTTTTTTAAATGGAACAAACTATTATTTCTGCGACGAGAGCTTACATTGGAGCTCTTTCCAAATATCCTTTTTTGTTTGAATTGTTCCAAATTATTTGAGTTATCATTTCAGGTTTCATTAAATATATTATAGAACTTATTATTATGAATAATTAATGTTATTAAATTATATTCATCAAATTATATATATATATTAAAATTTTTATTTTATGCAAACTAAAAAAAAAAAATAACTTGACCGAAAGATTAATGAGCAAAATAAATTTAACAAGAGATAAATTGTTTCTCATATATTTTATATGCTCTTGTTTTTCAATTATGTAATACAAATCTATTATTAAAATTTATTTACGTTTTTTTTTTGTTTTTAAAACATAAAAATATGTTTTCATAACAAAGTGAAAAGGCACAAAAATAAAATAAAAATTTACTATTTTATCAACCATTTTTAATATTTAAAACTAAGAGAAAAAATGATACCAATAACTCGTATCATGAAAGTAAAAACAATGTTTATTATTTATTTTATATCATCCATTTATTTAAAAAAAAACCTGATTTATTGATAATTTGAGTATCTATTTTTAAATTTTGACACAAAATAGATAATCATATTTAATAAACCCACATCATAATGGAACAATTATATACATAAAAAAATAAATCAAATAATAAAATTATAAAAATTATTTACTTGATATCTAATTTATCTATTCCATTTGTATGATTAATTTTTTTAATACTAATTTTAATTTCTTTTAATTTTTAATTAAAAGGTTTCATATGAGTTTTATTGTTGGAATAAATAATTAAATAAAAAAATAAATATGAGTTAGCTTTGTTAAGCTTTGTCTTATTCTTTTAAATTAGGGTAAAATTGACATTTAACTAGAAAAAAAGGCCACGTAGTTCACCGATAATCCAGATTACGAGATGTAGATTAAGATTAAAAGTACCAAATAAAGATAAAAAATTAAAAATAAAGATTAAAAGTTTTTAATTAAAAAAATAAATTTTAAAACGAGTTTTACGTGTGGTGCGGCGGTCAAAAATTAGTAGGGAGTGTGATAGCACGCAAAGTGATAGTTTATATTCTCAAAAAAGCAAAAGCAAGTTCAGTGAGTTTTTAGAGGCTTTCTTTTTGGGGTCGTTCTAAGCTGGCCGGTGTTTTTTAAAAAATTATAAACCCTAAACCTATAAGAATAATTTTAACTACACATCTTATTTAAAATAATAAATTAAGTAAATAATAATATATTTTTTATATTTTATTTTTAAAAAATTAAATATTCATCCAAAAAAAAATTTTAAATATAATTTTTAAGAAAATATTACTACATGTATTTAGCCATTCCAATTAAGTAACATATAATTTCTTCGTTTTTCATAGCTGCGGGAGTTTTGTGGTCACTTGCTTAGTATCTTATCACCCAATGATGTTGGGTTTATGGAATAGTTTTGATTCGTTATTTACACTAGACACCAATTTTTCAAAAAGTCTTCACATGTTTCATGATTCTATTATTATTATTATTATTATTATTATTATTATTATTATTATTATTATTATTATTATTATTATTATTATTATTATTATTATTATTATTATTATTTTCTCTTAAAAATATTTCACAAACATTAAGGTATTATAAAAATATAAATTACTATTTTTAATTATACAACAAATTGAATTCAACTTTCAAATTTATTAATTGTAATACTTTTGTGTAGGCATAAGAATTAAATGAAAGATTTTTTTAGATTTATGAAATTGTTTAATTTCTAATTAAGATGAGTAAAAATTTTATTATTAGATTGAATTTTTTTTCATATATATATTTTTTAAATTTTTATGTTAATCCAGCAATACTAGAAGAAAACATTTTTTAAATTTATGTTGTATGTTAATAACCAAATATTGATAGTAATTAATGAATTTAATATTCAAGTGCCGTAAAATAAACCACAGCAGGCCTTTGGTGCAACTATTAGATATAGCTAAAAGCAGATTTGCACTTCACAATCAGAATTGGGTGAAGCCTATTTGGTTTTTTCAAAAAATAAAATAATAGTTGTTAGTTATTGGAAGCTCAAAAAATAATAATATGAAAATTTTTATTGTTAAACCTTTTTTTGTCCATCAATTACTAACTGTTTGAAATAATTAATTAACAATGTTTAGTAGTTTTTCATACACTTTGTTATATTAAAGATATATACAAAATCTGATAGGAAAATACAAAATTAATTAGGAGCGCATAGATTAGTTAGTAAGAGATTATTTTAATTTAATAAAAAATTTTAAATTTGAATCTCTAAATATATAGCTATGTCAATACTCAAACATTACTGTTTTGTGATCATATTCAGCTCATACGAAAAAGATATACAAAATCTAATAGGAAAATTAGACGGAAGATCAACGTATAATTCTAAAAAAAATGCCAATTAATAATTAGTGATTCATTTGCTGTAAGAAAGATAATTATAGCAAACTAAAAATTTTTCTCTACGTATAATTGTTCGAGAAATAAAGAAATATATATACGAATATATTTCACTCCACTTCTTTCTCACTTCCTGTGTTTTACTTTCCATTTTCCCTCCCATCTTCCCATCTGTATCGTGGATATGCCTGTGTATTGTTCACCCTGCCGCACGCCTTGCCAGCTGCGCCCAGGGGCCAAGTACATCAGCTGCGCCAACTGCCGCTCTTTAACTCATATCCCTGATCTTCCCCGTCCGAGCACGCTCATCTTACTCTTCTTCTTCCCGCTACAATTATATGCCCCCGTCTCCATACAACCACGCGCCTCGGGGGTCACCACCATCCCCATTTGGTAGCAAACGCGCTATTATATGCGGAGTCACTTATGAACAAACGGGTTACAAATTGGAAGTGTGTAGTGAGGACGCTATTAGAATGAAGAAATTGCTGATCAGATGGTTCAATTTCCCTGAGTACTCCATTCATATGCTCACTGGTACTTTGTTTTTATTCAATCCTTTAATTTCGTCTTTGTTAAATTCAATTATGTTCTCTTTTGTCATGGGATATATCGCCAGATAGTTTAATTTAAACTATTGGTATTTTTTCATTAAAATTCTGTATTGTTGCATGTTAGAATGTAATGTAATATTATTGTATCTAATTCCATTTCAATTAAAAGGTTTTCTATTGGCGCTTATTCCTATCTAATTTGATCATGGTGACATCTTGCCAATTTGCAGAATTAGATCGTAATCCGGGAAACCACCCAATCTGCGAGAACATCATAAGGGAATTGCAATGGCTGATGGCTGGTTGTCGGAGTGGAGATTCCCATGTGTTTTTCTTTGCTGGCCACGGTTCACAGCTGAGGGATTACACAGGAGATGAGTTGGATGGATATGATGAAATACTTTGTCCATATGATTTTTTTTTTATAAAAAACAAATAAGGATTTGCCATCTGATTATTTATTTATTTATTTTATCAAATTCAGGTACAGCCCTAGACAGGCATTCATACTTAACAAATGTTATAAGTCAACTAAAATTCTTTTTGATACTGATCACAATGGGTAAAAAAACTTTTATGATCAGACTGCCGGGGGTCTTACGACTTCTTCTTTCATTGAAGCCATTAAGGATGGATATGAACCTACATATGGGGATTTGTTAAATGACATTCCCTGCGGCGTTCGACGTAAAGTGAAAGAGGAGAGTGCTCGTGGCTATACGAGACATCGTCCCTTCAGGCGCATAAATTTAAGGAGTGAGGACCGTGGTGGATCTGAGCAAGTAAGTTTGTCACTAACTGTGTTGCTGTTTTTCTTTCATGGGTGTCAATCACAACCATTGCAGAAGCTGTGGTGGAAATAATTCCTCGCTATATATAAACTAAGTATGCAAAAAACCATGAAAAGTTAAGGATTTACTTTATGAGCATGCTTTCATATATATATATATTCGGCCTTCAATTTAGTTTTATTTTCTGGGTGGATTAAAGTTATACTTCCCTAAATTAATATTATGTTCTCTTGCTCTTGCTCTTGCTCTTGATGCCTCTACTACTCAATTTGCTCTTTTGGAGTTTACATGGTTTGATGCCTCCGCTTCTTTTAGATTAGTAAAAATTGTCCGACATGGTGTTGAATGTGAAGGCTAGGGATTGCGAATGGGTGGGTTTGGGTGGATCTAAATTAATTATGTTGCATGCTATATTTTCACCTAAAATTAATTATATCTAGCACTTTATATGGGCGTTACGCGATAATAAAAATTAAAAAATATAAATAAATATTAAATAATATATGTAAATTAAAAACAAATTTTTTTATAAAAAATATAAAATAAAATATTTATCTTAATTTCTTTACTACGGCTTCATCGAAATAATATGAATTAATAGATATAATCTTTTAATTTTACTTAATACTATACAAATTTTTACTTAAAAAATCATAAATTTTATAAAAAATAAGAAAAAATAAAAATTCTATCTAACTTTTTCAAAAGAAAAATATAAGTAAAAGATCTTATAACCATAAATTTATATTGGAGTTATTATTAATATTATCATTATATAAATTATTAATGTATAATTTATTTGTTAAGAATGTTGAAAGTCATATTTTTAATTGTTTAAAATATTAAATTTTCAAAAAGGATATAAAATAGTTATTATAAATAAATTAATAATTCAATGAATTATTTAAATAAGTTCTTGATATTCAATTTATTTATTAGGAATGTCAAAAGTTATATATTAATTTTATGTTTAATTTTTTAAAAATTTTAATATACATATTAATTATTATAAATTAAATTTATAATTAATTTATTATGAATGTTAAAAGTTATATTTTTTAATTTTTTAATTTCTAAAAAATATAAATCAATCAATATTATTAAGTTATATTAATATATAATTAATTTATAGAAAATTAAAAATCACAAATATTATTTATTTAATCAATATTATAAAATTATATTAATGTATAATTATTTAATAGAAGATTAAAACTCACAAATACAATTTATTAATTATTAAATTTTAAATTTCATACAAATTATTAAAATTAAAAAAAATAATTAAAAAATATGAAATGACTTTTTAACTTTTTAAATTTCTAAAAACAAATAAATAAAATAATCAATATTATTAAATTATATTAATGTATAATTAATTTATAAAAGATCAAAAGTTACAATTTTTTAAAAAAAAGTTATAAATATAATTTATTAATTATTATATTATAAATTTTATATAAATTATTAAAATTAAATAAAAAATTAATTAAAAGAGAAAAAAATGTGAAATAACTTTATTTTAAAAAAATTGATGATGTGGTAACCTGGTAGCATATCTTATTTCCTTAGCTCTTATATATATAGATATAGATCAATCATTTTATCTATTTATCAATTATGTAAAAGTAATTTAGTTATTACACATTAAAATAATTTATTTACATACTAAAAATAGATTTTTAGTTATAAAAAAATAATTTTTAAAAATTATTGAGATAGCTTCATCATAAATTTAATTTTTAGTGAGATGATTTTATGTAAATTTTGGTTTATTTTTCTTTAATTTATAAGTTTAACACTTCAAAGTGCTTTATGGATAGCAAAAAATTTTCTAACAACTTTTGCATTCAGCTTTTATTTTACAGATGTATACAAATATATTGCTTTAATTTATATTAGAATTAAAATTTATTTTTAAAAAGGCAATCTATATTTAAACATAGCAGGCTAAAATTTGAACATCGATCGAATGTCCTCTTCCTTTTTAATTTTTTTTTTTATAAAACCGAACCAAAACTGTTTAAATAATTAAAAAAAAAACAATTTGAGAGTGTTATTTAATTTTATAATTTTAAGCTAAAACATATAAAATTTATCTTAAAAAAAATTAAAAACAAAATGTTAGTTTTCGATTATCAAGAGTTTGTTTGGCATAAACAAATTTTATATAATTTTTTTTGGAAAATTCATTTGGAATTCTAAATTTATAATACTGTGGAAGTTCTACCTAATTCGAATTTGCATTCAAAAGTATATACAAGCTAACAAAATTTATGAACTTTAATTATGTTTACAAATAAATGAAAGAATGTTGAAATCAATTGCATAATTTCAAATAAATATTATATATTTTAATTTACCAAAAAAAGGAAAATTCATAAAGGAATATTATATATTCCTTTATTATATATTTGTAATAAAGTAAAATTCATTTGTAATTCCAAATTTATAATAATATAGAAGTTGTATCTAATAGTGCATTTGGTAAATTATTGAAAAAATTGATTAATGAGAATATATTTTACAGAAATATATTATATGAATTATATTTTATTGAGAAAAAAAAATATTAATGTATTTGAAAAATGTAATAAAATACTAAAAATTAGATTAAAAAAAGAGAAATATTAATTGCAGTCACTTTAGAGAATGATTATTGGACTCTCTTTTATTGGCTAAAAAATATTGATTATAATATCTCTCTTCATAAATGAACTTATAAATTATTTTTCTTGAAAAAAATATTAACTTATTATTCAAAAATCACTCTCTAAAATAACTGCAATTAATATTTTTCTTGAAAAAATATTAACTTATTTAGTTATAACTCAACTTTACAAAAGAAAGTTTAAGTAATACCTAAACTACCTTTATAATATTTATTTCTTATTTTATCATATTTTAAATTAATGGTATAATTATCTTTTGATATGCGGATCCCTTAATCCACTTTTCCAGTGAAATATTTTATTTACTCTCTCTAAGTAAAATATTTTACCTACTGATTAGTAAAATTTAGTGGCCGATATTTTATTTTATATAAATTATTTGCAAACATAATCATTTTTTGTCAAAAATGATTATTTAGCCAATTTTTCTAAAATTTTTGTGCAACCAAAAACACTATAAGTTGAATTTGCATACAAAAATAAATATAACTAATAAAACTTATGATTTCTAATTATATTTACAAATAAATGAAGAAATATTAAAATTAATTACATAATAATTAAATAAATTTCACATATTTTAATTCGCTAAAAATATCATGTAATTGTAAGTAAAAAAAGGCATTAAATAATCTTCTAAAATTTAGCTAGCTTAAAAAGTCAGTGAATCACATGTGATTAACCATAAAAAAAAATACAATTAATTAATTAAGAAAATATACCGTAAAAATGAAGTTGTAGCCTCTCTTAATTACGTCTACAAGAAACATTGTTCTTCTCCGCATCGCCTTGATAAAATCATCGGACATGTACACTTTCTCGCCGTCGAAAGCCACACCATCAGTTTCAAGTTTGTAACAATGAAGCCGGAGAAATTTGCACCATTCAAAGGATGTTTGATCCACTGTTACAAGCACAAGCTTATTAACCAAATCTCTCGTATTTTCCCCTGCCCAGAAACTATCCAAGAACATGTCCAGAATTGGCCTTTCACCCGCTACATACGCCTTGTTCACTATTGCTATTATCACTGTCTTATTCACTATTGCTGCCTCAGCCAAGGCTGTTTCCAGGGCATCTCTGTGGCTGGGGCTAGTTATATTTTTCTGTAATTTATAAAACATTAATTTAGTTCGCAATACTGTATTCATCTCCATAAGTGAAACTCTAATCAAGTTTAATTATCATTTTTTTTGTAGATCATCCGAAAACAATCCGGATATGATTGGTAAACCTCCCCTGCCAAGTTTTAATATAGTTATATACCTAGAACTCGAACTCCACTTAACAAATTTTAAATATATAAAAAGGCCGAGAAAAAATACTTACTAAATTATGGGGTTGGCCATTATAATGAAAATCTTGGAATGGAAGGAAAGGCTTGGATCCAGCAGGAATGGAGATGAGCACATATGTTAAACCAATGAACAAAACACCAAAAAAAAGCAGCAATGCAGCTGCTGCTATTATGTATGTCCTTTGAGAAATCCATATAGTTTCTTTGTTGAGTTAATTTCTATATTACAAAAAGAGTTCAATCCTGATTGAATTTTATAGTAGGAGGAACTTACTTTCATCCAAATTCTACCTTTTTTTTTTTTAATTGTGATGAATTTTTAGCTTAAGACATTCATTCACAACACCATAACAATTTTTTTTAAAATATTCGACTGACAATCTCATATGTTTGATTTAAGTCATCTTTTTCCCTTCAAAAAAAAAGAAAAAAAAAACAAAAGCAATTTTCAGTTCATGTATATTGTACCATCTCTTTTTGATGGCCAATTGAAATTGCACATCCAATATGCAATCCTAACCTAGCCATACCAATCACCAAGCTCTTAATCAAAATTAATTACATAATGGCTTTTATTTTTAGTTGTTTGGCGTTGAGTCAATACTAATGATGGAAAAATTATATAATACAACATTATTACAATTAGGATAATTAATAATTATAAATCTTTCATATTTTATCAAAAAAAATTGAAGTGTATATCTGAAAAAATTTTAGAGTATATTTTTTTTATTATAATTAATTATTTTAATTAAAATATCTAGTTGAAATTATTATTGTACCGTATAATTTCTCCCAATAATGCACTCATTTTTATTGTAATTTTCAAACAAAATGAAAAAAGAAGCTCTATTTTTGGGCTGTGAGCTGATCTCTGCAGTTTGAAACTGAAGCCCATCCAGGATGCAAACGTATAACCCAATGAAGCTTCATGGGCTTTGTGGGTGCATATTCTAGTTCGAAGCCCAACCTCATGTGTTTCAGAACACTTGAATAATATAAAAAATTACATCATTCACCATTTTTTTCATAATTTTTTTTCAAAATCATTTTAATTATTTTATAATAAATTAATAATAAATTTATAAACTCGTAAACTCATAATAATAAATAGATAACAAACTATATAAATTTAATATTTTGATAAATTAATCATAAATTTTTATATATTTAAATATATTTAAAAAATATGGTAAATTTAATTTTTTTTTATTTTTTTAATATTTTTTCAGAATCCCTTAAATGACGTGAAAGGTATATTTTACTTTCAGCCATTAATTTGCATTTATTATATTTAAAAATATAAAAAATATAAAATATTTTAAAATCGACAGTTTCTGCAATAAAAAAAAGTGGGACAGTACCCACCCTCTCCACATTTTGAGATAGAATAAAAAGATTTAACTAACAAATGTGCCACCTTTTTCATTTTTATGTCAAGATAGGTGTGAGAATTTCTAAATCACTTTTGATATATATACCTAAATTTTACACCCTAAAATCAACATAAATAAATTTTAAAGTCTTTACTTTGTTCCCTCACATCTAATTTTTATATTAGATTTGATACACTATGCAAAAGTAAATATATTTTTTTAAATCAATAGTATATAGGTAATGAATTTAATTTAATCAATAATTTCTTTTTGTTTAATATATGTTAATAGGAGCTTAAATTAAGAGGGTGTTTCTCAAAACTTAAAAACTAGTCAAAACTGATTATAAGCAGTTTTTAGATTATAAGTTGTTTATTTAAGAGGGTGTTTCTCAAAACTGGAGCTTTTCAGCTTATTGTGAATAAGTGATTTTTAGATTATAATCAGATTAAAAATAAGCAGTTAAGCGTTTCTGTAAACTAGTTAATAATCAGCTGATAATCAGTTAAGTGTTTCTGTAAAATTAGCTTATAATCAGTTTTTAATTGTAAAAACTGTCAAAATGACTAAACTGTCCCTGAGTTTATTTATTGTATAAAAATAATTTTTTAAATGTCAATTTAAAATTTATTTTACAATAATAATAATAATAATAATATTGTTTTGTTTCATTAATATTAACTTTTTAATTTAAAATATATTTTTAGTTAAATTTTAAAAAGTTTTTCAAAATTTTATTTTAAAAAAAATTAATTACTGTATAATTTTCTACATGTAGTATAACCGAACGAAGTTGCATTTTTTCGTTTGAGTGTTTGCTTACCTGAGTCTCTCTTATCTCTCTAATATCAAGGTGCCCCTTCTTTCAAAAGTTTTTTCTGTTTTTGGGGTCTTCGATTCAAGGCCCTCCGGCCTGGTTGAGGGGCCGTTGCCAGTCTCTCTTGGCCATGCCCCTCTTCTTTTCTATTTCTTATCATTTTATTTGTTTCTACCAGCCACCTATTTTGACAAGGCCATACTCTTCATTGTGACATCTTGCCAATTTGCAGAAGAAGAATCAGATCCTTGTAGACGCCCAACCAAGCACAACATGAGAATGGCATTGTATTGGCTTGTTCAGGGTTGTAAGCCTGGAGATTCCCTTGTCTTTCACTTTTCTGGCCATGGCTCGCAGCAGAGGAATTACACAGGAGATGAGGTGGATGGATTTGATGAAACACTTTGTCCAACTGATTTTGAAACTCAGGGAATGATTGTGGATGATGAGATCAATGCAACAATTGTTAGACCTCTTCCTCGTGGGGTTAAGCTTCACGCCATTATAGGTGCTTGCCATAGTGGCACTGTGTTGGATTTGCCATTCCTTTGTAGAATGAATAAGTTAGTTCCAATTCTTTATGTTCATAGCCTTTCACAATAGCTTTAGATGGGCATTTCTCATTTTCTTGCCTGTTGTTCATTGGATTTTTTTTCTTGCTTATACATGCTTACGTTGTGGATTTAGGAATGGGCAGTATGTTTGGGAGGATCATCGACCTCGATCAGGAATAAGGAAAGGAACAAGTGGTGGGGAGGCAATCTCCTTTAGTGGCTGTGATGATGATCAAACCTCTGCTGACACTTCTGTAAAGTCCTAAGCCATATATATCATAGGCATAGGCATTCAAAAATATATTCTTTTTCATTAAAAACTTCAAGGTTCTCGTTCTGTTTATTTATGATCAGGCTCTCTCAAAAGTTACTTCAACAGGTGCAATGACTTATTCTTTTATCCAAGCCATTGAGCGTGGACATGCAACTACATATGGGAACATGTTAAATGCAATGCGCTCAACTATTCGAAATACAGATAATGGAATTGATGGGGGCATTGTGACTTCTCTTATCACAATGCTTTTGAGTGGAGGGAGTTTCAGTGGTGGGTTTAGACAAGTAAGTTGGTCACTAACTCATTACTATCAGATGTTTCTGTTTGTTCTGTATTTCGATTGCCACCACTCAAAATCCTATTTCGTGTATTTATTATGCATCACCAAAGTAATATTCTTTTGCTGTTGCTCTTGATGCCTCTACTTTGAGGGAAATTATAAAGCACCTCAGCTTCTCTAGACTAGCAAAAAGGCTTGACTTGACATTGATTGTGGAGGCACATTCCAATGGAATAAGACAGCTGATTTTAGTACATCGAACAATAGGAGGAGATGAATTAGCATCCATGTGCATTAATTTTTTTGGTTATACTTGTTATATTTACTTAAGCATGCATTTTGGGCTATGCTGAGTGTGTTATTTTAACTTTGCTGCAGGAACCGCAGTTAACTGCCAATGAAGCATTCGATGTGTATTCAAAACCGTTTTCCTTGTAACAAGGGTGATCCCTCTGTACAGTTATTGTGCAAGTATTAGTTTCCATCATTTGCTTTTATTTATTCTTGAACTGCAAATGCATACCTAATTTAGACATCTGAGTACAAAGTATAAATATTATCATCTGCTTCTTGATGATTTTTTTTGAAGCTGCCATTGTCTTTGTCATATTTTTATATGGCGATTATGTGAGGTCATCAAGACTGCAATATCACTGAAGCCTTGATTGATTTATTGCATGCATTGATTACCAAAAGGAGTTGAATTCCTTCTCTTTTCATCATAGAGAGAGACAAATAAATACAAAGACATGGGATCCACTTGAAATTATGATTATTTGAGTGAGGATGCTTTGTATTCGATTTTGATATCAAAGTTGAAATTATATGAGAAAATAAAATCATACTTGCTTATGAAACCAGAAGATCATTTGTCCGTTTAAGAGGGGGCAAAGGAATACCAAGAAAATATTTGTGTGTAATACACTTGCAAAATTGGCTGGCAACAAATCAATTTACATCAGCTTCACAAGTGTGTAGTGTCTAGCCTATTCTCTTCCTGTCTTACCCTTCAACAGTCTGCATTGTCTCTTATACCTTGCACTGTCCTTTGAGGCCATGTCTATGAACACCTACACCATGTCAAAGCAATACATAAGAAAGAAAAAATTGATCTCAAAAATATAGACTGCTTTGCATCTGTTGCTAATCAACGTGCGAGTTAATATGCACACCTTCTTCTCTTCACCAGAGGTTTGGCACCACATCTGACCCAGAGTCTTACTAGCTTCTCCAAAGGAAGAGTTCTTAACGGAACTCCAGTTGGCCATTACAAAGAAAGTATAAGAACTACATGGCCTTATTGGAAGGCTGTGTCTTCTTAGTACACTTTTTAGGTAATCCTTCTTCGTCCTCCCACATTTCGCTGATCTTTTCTTTGACCGCAACTTCTCACAAGGCATGGCAGAATTGGGAAGAAAATACTTCACTGGAGATATAGCCCCGCTTCTGAGCCTTGTCAAGATAATAACTCTCTTTTTTATGTTACTTTCTGCTGTCTCTACAGTCTCATTGTTATCAATGCTAAATGAGTCTACTTGATATGGCTCTTTCACTTCAAGATGAGTACAATTTGGAGTCATATAACAAGAGAAACTTGTATCCTCAAGAGTGTTGTTATTTTCTTGGGAATTATCGCTTGGAGAGTTGATGTGATTCTCAGAAACATGCTTGTTGTGGATATTAAATTGGACGGAGAATTGTAAACTGCCGGTGTCTCCATCGACTTGGATAGTGTCACCGTGGAGAAAACCGGACAATTGGAGGGGTACAGAACTGGAAGGTAAAAGTAGTGATGGTGGGGTTTCTTCTCCCAAATGCGGGCCAGCCATTGACTGAAAACAAATGACGTTTTGAGAAAACGGAAATGACAGGAGATTAATAGATGGATAATAAAGCATCAGTGAGAAGTTGCATCTTTTGCTCTCGCAACTATTCGCAAGAAAATGGACAAAAAATAAAACTAACGACTTGTCGTGCGTATTTGTTCATTATGAATGACATCGTCTAAATAAAAACTGAAAAATGAAGAAACGACGAATAGTGCAAATTGAAAGTCCAAAAACGACAGTCCTCTCCCTTTGGACGGGTCCCACGGCAATACAACGCTAACCACCAGATAAGCCCGTACGCTAAAATAGACAATAGTCACGCTCGCGCAGAGCAGCCACTCTGTCTATCAATGGCTACCACCCATCTCTCTCTCTGTTTCCTCCCTCTTCCTAAATTGTCTCCTCGACGCTACCACTGCGTCAAGTTTACCGTTTTGACTCGGAATATGAGAACTCGGGCTACAGCTGGAGACAGGCTCGGTGATTTCGGGGCCAGAGACCCATTTCCTGCAGAGATAGAGAGTGGGTTTGCAGAGAAGGTATTGGGCAACGCTGATACTGAGCATAAGATTCTTATTCCCAATATCTCTGCCCTCGCTCTTTCCCAGCAGCAGTGCTCCCCTGTCTCTCCCCTTCAGGCTCCTATGTCCAAGGATGATGCTCAAAAGCTCTTGAAGAAGGTGAATTTTCATTACCCATATGCAATTTTTCTCTTTGTGTTTAATTTTACATCTCGTTTAGTATCTGTGGCTTAAATTACGTTACTTGTGTGATTCTGTTCTTGCTTTGTTGTGGGTAATCTTTTTGATGACAGTAGCTAACCATCCATTGAAATGCTGAAATTACACTGTCTATTATAATTTTCATTGGTGAAATTTAAACAAATTTCTGCTCCTCTCATAGTTTTAAGCTTATCATTTGAGAAGGTGGAAATTACAGTATTCATGTGCTCGGGTTTTAGTAGGAGTGAAACAGGGAAGAAAACAACTGGAGCCATTTAATAAAAAGTTGTAAAATTAATTTTTGAAATTTGCTGTTAATTCTTAATTTGCAAATTTTGTGCACTCTAATGACGATGTTGCAACTCTTCGTTCATTTTTCATAATTGAAATAGGTAAATTGAGATACTTTATTTAAAGACCTACTACTGGTTATGTTACTGAATATCTACATTAAATTGTTATAGATGGGGTATGAAGAATACACTATTAGTTTTGTTTCAGAAAGCTGGATGAAAATTTATTGTCTTGGAAGTAGAATCCACAGTTCTGAGAATGGCAAATTCAAATGCATTTCTGGAATGCATAATGAAATTACAAATGTTATTATGGTTTGAGAATCACAATAGCAACAATTTTTCTGGTCAGATTTGTGGTTTAGAATCAGAAAGATTTTGATTGCCTTGCTTTAGAATCTTGCTTTTTAGAGGAAATACAATCTTTCCTAAGTGTGCAGATAATCTTGAAGCTGACTTTTCCATGCTAGGTAATGTGCAAAGAAGTCCTCAGTGTGATTTGAGGCCGGTTGGAGAAACTGTGCAAACATTCTCACTTTCTTAAAAGTGAGGCAGTTACTAACAGTATGTATTCAAGGGAAATTTCACTGACGTTGAATAAGTTAGATGAAACAATTTATCTTTTGGGCTATGCCATGCGGAAATTCAATAGTACATTGAACTTCTTTGAGCAGCTGAACCCCCAACCCTCCTAACAAATTGACGCAGCGGAAGTTAACGAATAATGAGTAAAAAGTGTTGGTAACCTGTTTAGTCTAAGAATACTTGGGAAAATAAACACAAAGAGGGAAAAGTTTCTCTATAGGAATGTTATTAAATTCTGAAAAACTCATCGTCACCTTCTAAAAGATTATATTATATAGAGTTAGATATATATAAAGCTTTGTTACGAATAAAGAAACTAAATAAATTGGTAACAGACCGCCAAAAATCCAATACATGAAAACAAAATAATCACCAAGTTAGATAGAATGCTCAAATGGTGCCTTGATATGATATTTCTACTAAATTAAATGAAAAAATAAATATCTGCATATTTTTATATTGATTAGGAATCTTATTATTATTATTTTTTTATTTTTACTTCATCACAAATCGTATAAAGAAACAGACTTAATTGTCCAATGATTTTTATGTTTTTTGGGTATGTTTCTTGCACCAATGCAATTGTTGTGCTTCGATTCTATTTTGAATGCTGAACAACAAATACAGATTTAGAATTTAGTCTTAATCATCCTTTGTACAACTAGTGAAGAAAATTCTCCTTTCCCGACTTATCATTTTTGAACGCATCAATGAGACAGCACTGTTGTTTTTTGTGCTAAATATGTGCAATTCTTTCATCAATAGGTTCTTGGCTGGAGGCTTCTGGAAGAAGAAGATGGACTTAAACTACAATGCTTGTGGAAGTTGAGAGATTTTAAATGCGGGGTTGAACTCATCAATAGAATTTACAAAGTTGCAGAAGCTTCTGGGCATTTTCCAGATCTGCATTTGGTAGATACCAATCAAATTATAGCTGAACTATGTTCTGCGTCCATCGGTAAGCTCTTCGCTTTACAATCTTCACTCTTGAGTCCCAAGTCGACTTCAACCCCTTATTTCTAACTGGATGATGAAACAGTAGATTTTATGCAGTTCTCTTGCATATCCCTGAGCCACTGAAATTTCTAATTGAATTGCAGGAGGTCTAAGCATGAATGATTTCATTGTAGCTGCCAAAATAGATGAGATTAAGACATCGGATCTTGTCCCTAGAAAAAGAGCATGGGCATAGTTGGAAAATTTAATGTCTTCCTGAAGAAACTGAAGAAATTTGTTTACCCGTAAGGCGATATCCAATGACTACTGGCTAATGTTGTTGCAAATTATAAGAAAGCTTCCTGTGTTGTTTTCTCAGTTATTCTTCTTCAAATTCAAACATTTGTGTCATACGAATCTTCAGGAAGAAAAATACCAAGATTAAGTTATCAATTGAATAATTTGAATCATCGTAAAGAACCTGTAGCAGAATTTACTGAAATTTGATTACGGTTATTTTTTCACTAGAATTTTTTTTTTGAAATAGTCAATAATTCTGAATTATAGCATTTGATATTTATGAGGTACGGTTATAAGACATTACAATATGAATATATTTATATAATAATTTTAAAAAAATAAAAGCACGGTAAAATATGTTTATTTATATATATGTGTGCATATATATATGTATATATATATTTTTAAATTATAAAAATATAATGAGAAATAAATATACATTCAAAATAAATATATGTTAATTTATTTATATATTAATATAATTATACATATATATATAATTTAAATTATAAAAATATAATAAGAGTTATATATATTTTCAAAATAAATATATATTTATTTTATTTATATATAAAAATAATTATAATAAAAAATATATTTTTAATAAAAATATGTTTTATAATTAAAATTATTTAATTAATAATTTACTAATATTATAT
The DNA here is from genome assembly GCA_947685225.1 of Garcia nutans. Taxonomy (NCBI): domain Eukaryota; kingdom Viridiplantae; phylum Streptophyta; class Magnoliopsida; order Malpighiales; family Euphorbiaceae; genus Garcia; species Garcia nutans. Next base: position 7,828,725 of record CANTUV010000029.1, on the reverse strand, counting down.
AAATAAAATTTTCTATTTAAATATATTTTATAATTTTTTAAAATATATTTCGATGTGTTTAAAAACATAATATAATAATAATATAATAATCACGCTTGTTCAGTGTACGTCGAACATATATGAAATGCATATCCATATATTTTTTGTGTCCCACGCCATATTTTACCTTGTTTGAAGTCAGTGGCGGAACCAGAAATTTTTCGAGGGGGGTCAAAACTTATACAGAATAAAAATTACAGATGAGTTTACAATAAAATTAAACATTTAATATTACAGTATCAGGAGTTCAAAAATTAATTTGTGCTATTAGGTTGACTACGACTAAGAGATGATAATTGTATCATACGAGTCTGCATTTTTTGAAAACGTTGCATAACAGCCTCATTTTCAATTTTTTAAAAAATTTCTCTCTCCACATAACAAATCAAACAGTCGCTCAAAAATTCATCTCCCATCTTATTGCACAAATCCGTCTTGATAATGTTCATTGCTGAAAAAGCTCTTTCGACAGTAGCAATTGCAACAGGTAAGACTAACGCCAACTTGATAAGTAGATATACCAAAGAAAACATAGTGTCATAACCTGTCTCAACCATTTTCTCAGCAAGAGCTCCAATATCATCTAGATCAGAGAAAGCTATATTTCTTCTTACATCAGCAATGTAAGTCTCAAGTTGATCTTCAAGTACCATCCGATCAGTAATCGTGAAATCATATGGATATAGTTCAGCGATATGAAGTAATTTAGATACCTGGAAGCTGGAGAATGAGTTTCTAGGAGAATGACAAGCAATGCATGAAAGCAATTCCGTACTTGATTCTGTAAAGCGATTTTTCATTTCTTGAGCAATGAAATCAATAACCTGAAATTTGGATGAAATAATATTAGGTAATAGCATAATAAAAAGTTAAATATATTATTAATTAATAAAATAGTACCTGACAAAATATTTCTACTCGAAAGTGGTGGTAATAAGTAATTGGAGTACCAACACGCTTAGATCTTAGATAACCTGCATTATCTTCCATATTAGGCACTGCGATATCATGATCTATACAAAAATCATTCACAACGTCCAGTAATTTATTCCATCCATCCTCCCTGAAGCTTTGCAATGTTTGTTTAACAGTTGCAATTAAATGAACTGCATTAACAATATTTTGATCATTTCTTTGTAAGGCTTGAGATAAATCATTTGTCATTCCTAAAAGTTTTCTCATCAAGAAAGCAATGAAAATAAATTCATAACTTCCCATTTTATCAAGCAAGCCCACAACTGCCCCTCGATTTCTCAGATCAGAGCCATCCTCAAAAATATTCTCAAGAACCTCTTTCACAGGAGACCACATTGAGAGAAGACGCACAATTGTTTTATAATGAGAACCCCATCGCGTGTCACCAGGTCGAGCTAAATTTGTTTCTTGATTCAAGCCTCTTCCAGTTTGAATATCACCACTTTCTAGACGCTGAACTACTTCATCATGTTGTTTTTGACGGAGAGCATCCCTCCTTTTACATGAAACTCCAACAATGTTTGCAATCATTGCAACATAATAAAAAAAATGACTTACAAATCTATTGCTTCTTGCTGTTGCAACAAGTACTAATTGGAGCTGATGAGCGAAACAATGAATGTACCTTGCCGAAGGATTTTCATTTAAAATGAGAGTTTTTAACCCGTTGAATTCACCTCGCATATTGGAAGCTCCATCATAACCCTGACCTCTAACTCTGCTTATTGATAACCCATGTTTTGCCAAGAAATCATCAAGTGCACTTTTCAAAGACAAAGCAGATGTATCACTCACGTGTACTACTCCAATTAATCGCTCAACCACTTGTCCCAATTTGTTAACATATCTCAATACCACAGCCATTTGCTCCTTTACTGAATTATCATGAGCCTCATCAATTAATAAGGAGTAGAAGTCATCTCCAATATCATTAACAATGGCTTGTGTCGTCTCCAAAGCACAAGCACTAACTATTTACTTCTGGATTAATGGAGAAGTGAGTTGATTATTACCAGGAGCATTTGAGTTAACTGCATTCCCAACATCAACACTGCGTTCGCTGTACCAACTAAGAAGTGAAAGAAAATTACCCCGATTTGTTGAATTCACTGACTCATCATGCCCGCGAAAAGCCAACCCTTGAACTAGAAGAAAATGAATGCAATCAACAATAGCGGTCAAACGAGTGCGGTAAGTAATCTCAAGCTCATGACTATGAGAAGATAAGACATGAGACACGCTTTGTCTCTGGTTTTTAAAACCAACATATTGCATTCTAGCATAATTGTGTGGACTATTTGGACCCCCAACATGTTCATTAAACCTCTCCATTGCTTTTTTCCAATTGCGAAATCCAACATCTGTGAAGACATTATCCCCATGCTTGGAGTCTCTATTTGATCTAAAAAGATAACACCAAAAACAAAATGCCGCATCTTTACTAATACTATATTCCAACCACTCATATTTAGAGAACCAGTGATCTTTAAAGCTTCTCATAATTTTTGAAAAATTGGTTTGTGGAAAATTATGCCCAATTGGTTGACAAGGTCCTTTAATCACATATTGTCTCCTAACATCATCTCTAATCCCAACATCAAACTCATCAATGGGTTTACGCAATGCGGGATCACTAATAATATCATCTAAATTTAACTCTTGACGTCCTTTTTTATTGCTAGTTTCTTCGCCAATTGCGTGACTACTTGATGTTGAAATTGGTTTGGGAATATTTGAAGATTCACCACATTCATTCCGCACTCTCTTTGTCTTGATTAAAAATTTATCCATTTCTGTTATAATATATAATCAGTATATATTAAATCAAATTTCTAAGGAAATCTCAAATTGCAATAATAAAATCAAATAAAATCAAAATTAAATAATCAATAAATAAAAAATATATAATTTTTAATAAATTTTATCCTATTATTTATTTCTAAAACAAATCTCAAATTACATTAATTAAATAAAATAAAACCAAAATTAAATAATCAATAAATAAACTATATATCATTTTTAATTATTTTTATTCTATTATATATTTCTAATAAAATCTCAAATTACAATATTAAAATCAAAATAAACCAAAATTAAATAATCAATAAATAAAATATATATAATTTTTAATAAATTTTATCCTATTATATATTTATAAAACAAATCTCAAATTACATTAATTAAATCAAATAAAACCAAAATTAAATAATCAATAAATAAACTATATATCATTTTTAATTATTTTTATTCTATTATATATTTCTAATAAAATCTCAAATTACAATATTAAAATCAAAATAAACCAAAATTAAATAATCAATAAATAAAATATATATAATTTTTAATAAATTTTATCCTATTATATATTTATAAAACAAATCTCAAATTACATTAATTAAATCAAATAAAACAAAAATTAAATAATCAATAAATAAACTATATATCATTTTTAATTATTTTTATTCTATTATATATTCCTAATAAAATCTCAAATTAAAATATTAAAATCAAAACAAACCAAAATTAAATAATCAACAATTAAATAAAACAAAATAATCAAATTACAATAATAAATTTTAATTAATATAATCCTATTAAATATTTCTAAAAAAAATTAATCCTATTATTAAATATTACAATAATAAACAAAATAATCAAATTACAATAATAAATTTTATTTAATCTAATCCTATTAAATATTTCTAAAAAAACTCTCAAATTACATAAATTAAATCAAATTAAAAATTAACAATTATTAAATAAATTATATATAATTTTTATTTAATCTAATTAATAAATAAAATTAAAAATACACAAAAATAAACATCAATCTAATTAAATAAAAAAATCACAAATCACATTACAACAATTAAACAACACACAAAATTAATTTTTCATTAAAAAAAATTATAAAAAAATTAGAAAAAAAAAATTAGACAAAAATAAAAAAATTAAGAAAAAAATTAGACAAAATAAAAAATACCTGCTGCTGGTGGTGCGTGGGCGGCCGGTGCGGTGAGGTGGTTGGCTGTGGCGGCGGCGTTCGGCTGTGCGGCTGGCTGGCCTGGCTGTGGACTGCTGCTGGGTTGCTAGGTTTGGGGACAGGGAGAGGGGGCGGGGCAGGCAGCAGAAGAATGAAGATGGAGAAGACGCAGCCCATTTTATTTTTTGAACCGGTCCAAGCGAAACGGCGTCGTTTCGCTTGGGCCGGTTTATTTTTTTTTAAACCCCTGGCGAAACGGCGCCAGGGGTTTATTTATAAAAAAAAATAGTCCCTGGCGAAACGACGCCGTTTCGCCAGGGACTATTTTATAAAAAAAAAATGAAATTGCAGCGAGGGGTTCGTCTACCCCTCGCTGCAATCTCGTCTGAAACTCAGCGGGGGCTGAGTTTCAGCGCTTGCAGCCGGCAACAAGTATCCTCCACGTCTGGAGGCCGGCGAGGGGGGGTCGTGTGACCCCCCACGACCCCATGGTCGTTCCGCCGCTGTTTGAAGTGCTAGTAATTTATAAATTTTATATTGTAGAATTGAAAAATTCTAGCATGGACGAAATTTGAACGTCAGAATGAAAAGTGAGTCCAATCCAAGTCATCCTATTAAATGCCACGTGTCATCATCTTCAGCCATTTCACCATTGGCGTACTACACGTCTGTACTACAAGTTTAGATGCAGCAACAGCTTAGTGCTTGAGTTTTGAGTAGCAGTATGTGCTGAGATCAAGCGCGCAGATTTAATGACCGAGTTGCTGATGTGGCAATGTCAAGGGTGATAAAGAGGAAGGATCCAACTCTTCCTATAATTTCTTGCAATACTTTAGAAGGATCCCTATAAAGTTGCAGGTGCAAGTTCTGCCAAAACAATTGGAGTCTTTTAGGAGAGAGAGAGAGATGTCAGTAACAGCTGTTGTGAAAATTGGGCTTTTTCCACCGAATAATTTATGAATTACTGTGATAAAAAACTACACCAAGTAAATTCTCAGGAAAGTGGAGGAGTCACAAGCGGTCTCACTTAAAACCCACTTTCCTTAGACTTACGCGTCGTTTGACAGAATTTACCTAGACATGTAATCCCTTTTCACAATAACCACCAAAACAAAGTTTTACCCAACAAATAGCTATTAAATAAATAAAAGAGAGAACACCAAATTTAACGAGGTTCGGCCAAAATTTTGCCTACGTCCTCGGACACTACCAAAATATATTTCACTAAAGAAATATTACAAAGGGAGAGAGAAGAGAGAAACTTGCTCCAAATTGATGAGATGAAACAAGCTTGGGACAATTTGAAACTAAAGGAGCTAAGCTCCTTTTATAACCAAATTCCTACACTTCCAATTTGCAAATCCCCGATGTGGGATTTGCTAACATTTAGTTTTTTTTTTTTTCAAATGTGAAATGAAGAATTTAAGCCACCATTTCCTACCAATTTTGACAATCTCCACCTTGGCGAAAATTCTACAAATGCAAACTTATGTTCTCTCTCACAAATTCCTAGTGTCTTCAAATGCGCTTTGCAGCTCCACTTCAATTTTTTAAAATATTGACCAAGTCCAAACAATGTTTGAATTTGACAGTTGTCACCACTTTTGTCAACATATCAGCAGGATTCTCAGCAGTCTGAATCTTCTGGAGTTGAATCTGACATTCCTCCAAAATTTCTCTAACAAAATGAAAGCGAACGTCGATATGCTTCGTCCTTGCGTGATAAACTTGGTTCTTTGCCAAATGGATAGCACTTTGGCTATCACAATGCACAACAATGTTGTCCTGCCTAATTCCCAATTCACCAAGCAATCCTTGAAGCCAAATTTCCTCCTTAACAGCCTCTGTAACTGCCATATACTCTGCCTCCGTTGTAGACAAAGCCACTGTAGACTGTAAAGTAGACTTCCAACTGACTGGTGCTTTTGCAAGTGTGAACACATAACCAGTAGTTGATCGACGTTTATCCAAATCACCAGCATAATCAGAATCGCAATATCCGACTACGCTTTGACCACTTTTCTTATCATGCTCAAAAACTAATCCAACATCCACGGTGTTCAGAATGTACCGTAGAATCCATTTCACAGCTTGCCAATGCTCCTTGCCAGGATCATGCATGTACCTGCTCACAACTCCAATTGCCTATGAAATGTCAGGCTTCGTACACACCATAACATACATCAAGCTACCAACCGCATTTGCATAGGGAACCTTTGACATATATTCCCGTTCTGCACCATTCTTCGGTGACTGAGCTGCACTGAGTTTGAAATGAGGAGCAAGAGGTGTACTAACAGGTTTGGTCTTGTCATCCATATCAAAACGCTTTAGTACCTTTCTCTGATATTGCTTCTGAGACAGACAAAGTCTCCCCAATTTCCTATCTCTGAATATCTCCATGCCAAGAATCTTCTTTGCTTCGCCCAGATCTTTCATTTCAAATTCTTGATTCAATTGATTCTTCAACTTCTCAATTTCTCCTTTATTCTTTGAAGCTATCAGCATATCATCAACATAAAGAAGAAGATAAATAAAAGAGTCATCTTGTAGCTTGCGTAAATACACACAATGATCGTATTTGCTCCTTGTGTACTTCTGCCCTTGCATAAACTTATCAAATCGCTTGTACCACTGTCTCGGAGACTGCTTCAATCCATAAAGCGATTTTTTAAGTTTGCATACCATATTTTCCTTTGTAGCAACTTTGAATCCCTCCGGCTGAGTCATATAGATTTCCTCTTCTAGATCTCCATGTAAAAACGCAGTTTTTACATCTAATTGAATTAGTTCCAAATCAAACTGTGCTACCAAGGCTAACAAAATTCGAATGGAGGAATATTTTACAACTGGAGAAAACACTTCATTATAGTCAATTCCCTCCGTCTGAGCGTAGCCCTTAGCTACCAACCTTGCTTTGTAGTGAACAGTATCTCTATCAGGAAATCCATCTTTCTTTGTATATACCCATTTGCATCCAATCGCCTTCTTTCCCTTCGGCAGAATTGCTAGCTTCCATGTTTGATTCTTGTGAAGGGACTGCATTTCATTATCCATAGCTTTCCTCCACTTTACTTCTTCTGAACTTTGGACAGCTTCTTTAAAAGTGGACGGAATGCTATCATCTGCAATTGAGAATGCATAGGCCACCATATCATCATAACGAGCAGGTTTTCTTATAGCTCTTCGTGGCCTATCAACTGCAATTGATTCATGTTGCTGTGGAGGTTCTTGGATTTGACCTTCATCTTCATCTGACTCTCCTTCTACCTCAGGAGTGTCTGCAGTTTTAACATCTGCTGCTGGGATTTTCTGTCAAACTCCACCTGTTTTGGAGTATTCTCCACCTGTTGTGGAGTACCATCTGACTGCTCTATTGTCACCTTTTTCAATAAGGTAGATTCATCAAAAGTGACATCTCTGCTAAAGATTATTTTCTTTGTTTCTGGACACCATAGCCGATATCCTTTAACACCTGAGCTTATCCCCATGAAAATGGCTTCCTTAGCTCTTGGATCTAGCTTTGATTCCTTAACGTGATAATATGCAGTGGAACCAAATACACGTAAGGAATCATAATCTTTAGCAGGTTTTCCCGACCATGCTTCCATAGGCGTTTTACCAACAATAGCAGTTGATGGAAGTCGATTAATGAGATGACATGCATATGTCAAAGCCTCAGCCCAAAATCGCTTGTCCAACCCAGCATTGGACAACATACACCGAACTTTCTCCAGTAACGTTCGGTTCATGCGTTCTGCCACTCCATTCTGCTGTGGTGTATGTCTCACTGTGAAGTGTCGAACAATGCCTTCATCTTCGCAGACTTTCATAAATGGATCATTCTTATATTCTCCTCCATTTTCTGTTCTGAGACATTTGATTCGTCTGCCAGTTTGAGTTTCCACCAATTTCTTCCATTTGAGAAAAACTCCTAACACTTCATCTTTTGACTTCAAAGTATACACCCGTACCCTTCTAGAGAAATCGTCAACAAAGGTTACATAATAGTGCTTGCCTCCTAAAGAAGGAGTTTTAGAAGGCCCCCACACATCTGAGTGAACATAGTCCAGAATACCCTTGGTATCATGGATTGCAGTACCAAATTTCACTCTTGTCTGCTTCCCTTTAATGCAATGCTCACAGAAATCTATCTTGCAGGTTTTCACATTCTTTAATAATCCTTGATCAACCAAACTTTTCAAGAATTTTTCACCTGCATGTCCCAAGCGCATGTGCCATAATCTGGTTGCTTCCAGATCTTTGTCATCACCAGAAACTGCTGCTGTTGTAGTTTCTATAATGCATTACCTTCATAGTAATACAAATTATTCCTTCTCCGTAATCCTTTCATCATCACAAGTGCACCAGAGATGACCCTCATAACCCCATTTTCTGCAATAATTTTGAGCCCTTTTGATTCAAGGACTCCGATTGAAATGAGGTTCTTCGTCAAACAAGGTACATACAGAACATCAGTCAGGATCCTGATTGACCCATCATGATTCCTCAAGTGGATTGAACCAATCCCTTCAGTGAAACAAGGATTGTCATTTGCTGTATAGACAACTTCATGATCAAGTTCTTTGAAATAAAAAAACCATTCCCGAGTGGGACTCATATGATGGCTGCATCCGGAATCTAACAGCCATGCATTAGAAGAACTTGTCGAACATGCTGCGGGAGTGTCTACGGATGTCATGACTGCTAATGAGAAGGTTGATTCTGAATCATCACACTCAGCTACATTTGAATCAACAACAACTTTACCCTTGCCTTTAAGCTTTGGACAATCTTTTTTCCAGTGACCTTTTTCATGACAAAAGGCACACTCGTCTTTTTCTACTCTGGCTTTTGAACGGGATTTGCTTTTCTTCCCTCCTTTCTTTCGGCCTTGTGTACGGCCTCTAACCACCAGAGCTTCTGTTTCAATTGTCCTCTCTTTTTCTTTTTTCTCAATTCATGACTATATAGATCAGCACATACATCACTTAAAGTCACTTCCTTATTCCCGTGGAGTAGAGTCGTTGTAAGAAACTCAAACTCGTCAGGGAGAGATGCCAACAACAGCAGTGCCAAATCTTCGTCTTTAAAGACCACATCCAAATTAAACAGATCAGCCACCAACTGATTAAAATCTGTGATGTGTTCATTCATCGTGGTACCGGGAACATAATTGAAGCGAAACAGTCTCTTCTTCATAATGAGTTTGTTCTGAATGTTTTTCTTCAAAAATTTCTCCTCCAATGCCTTCCACAATTTGTTTGCCGAAGTTTCTTTCGAGAAAGCATATTTTTGCTCTCTAGAAAGACAAGAACGAATTGTACCACATGCTAGACGATTAACAGTTTTCCACTTCGTCTCCTCCATTTCTTGGGGTTTCTCCTCTTCAATAGCAACATCTAGACCTTGCTGAAAAAGAGCATCTAGAAGTTCGCTTTGCCACATGCCGAAATGACCAGTACCATCGAAAATCTCCACTGCAAATCTTGCATTTGTAACAGCATTCCTTACTAAAGTTGACGAGGACGATGCTGCAGTAACAGGTGTAGTATTTTTCTTGTTGTCTGTCATTTCTGCTACAAATATTTATTTAATAGCTACCAAAATTTTTTTTTTCAAAAAATGCGGAAACAAAACCAAGGATCCTTTTTTTATGTGGAAGATCAGACTTAGCCGCAACCACAGTGAATACTTCAAACCCTCGGCTCTGATACCAATTGTTGTGGAAATTGGGCTTTTTCCACCGAATAATTTGTGAATTACTGTGATAAAAAAACTACACCAGGTAAATTCCCAGGAAAGTGGAGGAGTCACAAGCGGTCTTACTTAAAATCCACTTTCCTTAGACTTACGCGTCGTTTGACAGAATTTACCTAGACATGTAATCCCTTTTCACAATAACCACCAAAACAAAGTTTTACCCAACAAATAGCTATTAAATAAATAAAAGAGAGAATACCAAATTTAACGAGGTTCGGCCAAAATTTTGCCTACGTCCTCGGACATTACCAAAATATATTTCACTAAAGAAATATTACAAAGAGAGAGAGAAGAGAGAAATTTACTCCAAATTGATGAGGGGAAACAAGCTTGGGACAATTTAAAACTAAATGAGCTAAGCTCCTTTTATAACCAAATTCCTACACTTCCAATTTGTGAATCCCAACGTAGAATTTGCTAACATTTAGTTTTTTTGTTTTCTTTTTCCAAATGTGAAATGAAGAAGTTAAGCCACCATCTCCTACCAATTTTGACAACAGCTGCTACAGCCACTTCACGAACCTGCCCGCTGCTTCCACAACAAGGTTGCCTGATTGATTCTGCTCAACCGTTGCCCTTTCTCTTTGTTTAGCTCTCGTTTTCATACTTCTTTAAAGTCTCATTCTGCTGAATGACTTCCCTTTTAAATAGCAGGAGGGCTTGGTCGAACAACTAGTGGATTACCATGGACAAAACAGGTTCTCTTAGCCCTTTAATTCTATGTGTATATGTTTATTTATCTATGTATTGTTTTGGTAGCTCAGAAAAATTTTAGCTTGACAAAGGATGGAGCGAGAAGACTCTTAACTCATGATTTTTTTTAATCGTCCCATATTTCAAATTTTTTTGCCCAGTTGAGCTGCCTTTGCATCTTCGCTTATATGATATTCTAAAGTCCGGTTTCCTTTCTAGTCCATTTTTTTTGTCTAAGCAATTTAAAACGGATAGTTGATTTATTTCTCTCATGAACACCCTTGGATATTCCTGTTCTGTTGCTTCTTCTTTTGCACTTGGCTTGCCTTGATGCTGTTCGATGAAATGATTGTTAAAAAGTTGACCAAAATTTTCACCAAAAACAAACTAGGAAACGGATTTTTGCTATTATGATGTTTTCAGGAAATGCTTATTAAAATGCAGTTGTGGTATTGGCGTGCTATTTGTCTTCATTGGAGAATTAGAGTACAGGTTTCTCTTGGCTGCACTGAGTGCTGGTAGTTGGAAATTTAAGGCGATATTTCTTTTACTCTGGTTGAAAATAGTATTGGTTGTTTGGACGTTATGAATTGCTCCATCCATTTGTTTTAGCGTTCAGTTCGATGTTCTAAACATATCTTCAACATTGTATTCGTTTTTTCATGATGATGTTGTATACCCCAGAGGAGGTACTGCAGGAGAAAGGCTGTTTCTTCTATCATTACAGCAAAATTTGAGCTGAACCCTCCTCCATATCCCCTGGTAAGATTCAAAATTCACAGAATGTTTTATCAAGGTCCCTGTGCTTACCAGAAATAGCTCTGAAGAGAGTCTTCACTGTTCTAAAACATATTAAAACTTTGGTGTTAATGTGACAGCACGCTTTGGAACCACATATGAGCAAGGATACCCTAGAGTATCATTGGGGAAAGCATCATAGAGCTTATGTGGATAACTTGAACAAGCAAATTGTAGGAACAGAACTCGATTTTATGCGGTTAGAAGATGTTGTAACTATTACTTACAACAGGGGTGATGTACTTCCAGCTTTTAACAATGCTGCGCAGGTATACTGGGCGAGTTCAAAATTTCATCATTATCTTTAACTTTTTCTGTGTGTATAATTGGACTAGATCCATTATAGTTGACTTGGGATGTAGTCCGTTTTGATAGTTTTACTAATGATGTGATGCATGTTTTAAAAATCTAAATTAATGAGAAACATTTTCATATTAACGTGATATTATCATGAGACTGTTCACATAAGCATCTCCTCCTTTCAATTTTTTGTACATCATTTGTTTATTAACCTGATTGCAGGCCTGGAACCATGAGTTCTTCTGGGGATGCATGAAACCAGGTGGTGGAGGAAAACCATCAGGAGAGCTTCTTCAATTAATTGAAAGAGGCTTTGGTTCCTTTGAAAAATTTGTGGAAGAGTTTAAGACAGCTGCAGCTACACAGTTTGGTTCAGGATGGGCTTGGCTTGTTTGTGAGTGATCTTTCCTCTTCATTTAAAAGGCATTACTACTTTTGTCTCAGAATATACTGATTCGATGCAATTTGATGGGTATAATGTATCTTTCATCTAGATAAGGCAAACAGACTTGATGTCGAAAATGCAGTAAATCCTCAACCATCAGAGGAGGACAAAAAGCTTGTTGTGGTGAAGAGTCCCAATGGTGTAAATCCACTTGTTTGGGATTACTTTGTAAGCATTTATGGCTCACAATTGTATAATTCATGTTTCATGTGCAGTGCATCATATACACTTTATGTTATTTTGTTTGCGATGTATATCTGATCTTGTTGCTGATTTCTTGCAGCCGCTTCTCACTATTGATGTCTGGGAGGTATACCTCTTTTTTCTTTTCTTATATTAAATTTAACATACTGCTGCAGTGAGTAGAATTTGTCTACGGATCACTCATTTGGTTTTTGAATCTTGCTTTGTTTCAACAGCATGCTTACTACCTTGATTTTCAGGTGAGACTGTTGTTCTTACAAGTCCTCTTCATTTAGACTGTGTTGATGTTTAAGGATCGCCTTCTTTTCTTTGTTATAGAATCGACGACCTGATTACATAACAACCTTTATGGAGAAACTGGTATCATGGGAAGCAGTCAGTGCAAGACTAGAAGCTGCAAAGGCCCAAGCTGCTGCAAGAGAAAACGAAGAAGAGAAGAGGAAAAGAGAGGAAGAGGAGCTTAAAGTGCCAGGCAGCGATGCTGTAGAGATGTATCTGGATAGTGAAACTGAAGGTTCTTACGCTGACTAGCTAAGGACGATTTTTCAGTTGCAGTAATATGGGCAGAAAAATTGTGGCCTTCTTTTACATTTCTTTTGTATGTTTATTGTAACATAGAGGTCATAAGAGCGGCTGCTGTAACCATGTCAAGGACTATCATCCCAGGACTAATTGAGCTTTAGAAAAGAATTACTTAATAATTGGCGGATTGTATGGTTGCGATCTCTATCTCTGCATAACTCTTTTCATCTAAGATTCAAACATTATGTGAGATGATATCATCAATATGTTTGTGTGGTTTCTAGTATTATTCTTTACACTATCTGTAGTAAGAGCAGGAAAATAGGATAAATTACCCCACCTGCCATCATCTTATGGGGGATGTCTTAAGAGACAACAGGCTGTCAAGTCCTGAGAACTCAAGAGTTATTATTGCAAGGCGGTCCAAATATCTCCCAGAAGCGAAGTATCTCATCTCCTCCGGCTGACACAACAGTTAATCCATCAGGTCTTTGCAACAAATCAATGAAAGAGGTTCATGGATTTTAGCTGTAAAGCCACTACGTAACTTGAGCCTTTAAGCAGTCAAAAGTCAAACCTGAGAAAGATCAAGAACTCTGGAGTTATGACCTTTTATCTCTTTCATTTTAGTCAAGGAAGTGTATTTCCACAAGCATAGATGGTGGTGAAGCTCACCTACACCAAAGCCATGGCCACTTAATAATTCCTTGTGATCTCTGTTCCACTCCACACAAATCTGAACAATCCAGCAACAAAATAAGATATATAAGTATAAGAAAAGATAAACTTTAACTCTCAAACTAAACAAAGTATTATAAATAAAATTAGATGTACGTAATGATAAAAATATTATATTATATTTTAATTGTATATAGTATAACGCAGATTATATTGTCTGTCAAATTTTGGATTTGATTGCTGGTCATTTAAATTTAAATTATTTTGAGTTATATATTAATTTGAGCAAGTGGCAGGTCCAATTTAATTGATCAAATTCGAATAAGATTTACAAGTTAGGTTAAAATTTGTCATCTTTACTTAAAATATAAATTATTCCATTTCACTTATTTATTTGTGGGCTAAACTAGTTTATTTTTTAAGGGAGGGGACTTATGATTTGGTAATATACTTTGATATAATTGTACATGGATTAATGTTCCAAAAAAAAAACATTGTACATGGATTCATAATTAAGTTCAATAGCTAAATTCTTTCTTTTAGCTAAAAAAAATAGTTAATTTGATTATACGGTTAATTAATTAACTTTTTTGAGAATTGTTAATTATGTAATTTTAGGAGCAATAAACATACTTTTTCCAATTTGGATAGAGTCCGGCATAGATGTCACTTTTTTGCACGAAAATCACTAGCCTCATTAAAAATGATTATGCAACATTGATTCTCCACATATTCGAGTCTAATTTATTTAAGTCAAAACTTCTAGTTATATATATTTGATTTATTTACCAACTTTTAATTTTACAATAGAAATTAAAATTTGAACCTGTTTTTCCTATGTTATGAGATATATAATAACTAGATCACTAAATTAATTAATAACTCGGTGTGTATATATAAATATAACAAATTAAACACATTCTTAAAAGATAAACATGATAAATAATTATAGAAAATTTTATTTTTTAAGAGCTGAAAATAAAATTTTAATAAGTTCAAATTATTGATACTGTATAAAATAAATTATTATAGAAAAATGAAAATTCGATTCAAAAGAAAAAATTAAATTAAGTATATAAACGTGCACAAAGTAATTACTTTCAATTTCGCAATACGCCCCAAATTTAATTTTCTACTGTATGCGTCAAATATAAAAACCTACTTTCTTATTGCATAAAATGTAAATTCCAAATTAAAGGTTACAATCTTTTCTACAAATTCTTGCAAGCATCATATATATGCGTCAAACTTCCAAATGAAGATGGTAAGGGAAGTCCTTGAACTTCTTCCAAGACTGAATAACAGCAGTCAGATCATCAATCTTAGCACTAATTATGGTCCGGCAACAATTAGCATGAACAGTAGTAATAGCCTTGATGTCCTTGCTACCTTGGCAAAAGCCACTAAAATAAAGGGTGTCCAAGAATCTCACTTTAAGTCTTAGTTTTCTAGACACACTTTCATGCATTATATAGTCTAAACCATGCATCTTGTTTTTTTTTTTTTTTGTATTTTTTTTTCATTCATAAAAAAGAAAATCACAAATAATAACCTGACAGTACTACCATGTATCAGAAACAAAATTATTAGTTTCAGGAATCAACTGGTTTATTACAATGTGTTTACGTAAGACAAAAAAAAGCAAAAAACAAGAATCGAAAAATGAATGGGCTTTTTAAGAGTTAATCATACGTTGAGTATCGATGGATCAGCTCCGCAAGTCTAATTACCTAAGATTTGAGCATAAACCACGCAGACATTATTCATACTCATACATGTATCTTTTACTTTTATGAATAAACTGGTTACAGTTGTGGAGGAGGAAGCAGCCAACTAGAACCCTTAATGAATCCAAGAACAAGATAGGGTTTCGCTTCTGCAAAACCTATTTGCTTGCTATATTTCACACGTCCCTTAGGATTAGAGCCTGCTCCTGTGCATTTGTGTTCTCCAAAGTAAAGATTCCTGCAATTTCATTAAACATGATTTTAAATGTGGTGTCTTTATTAATTCAGCTTGAGATTTCCATTACTAGAATAAAATTGTCAATTTCCAATCTCATTCTCATAATAAGACCGACACAAATTAGAAGAAAAATAATCCTTGGGTTCTAAAATTTTTAGTTAAAAATTTCTTACTTTTCTCGTTCAGGGTGTAGATTATTAGACCATCCTTCTGGATTCACAACTGCGTCCATACTAGTATAGGAAAACACCACTCTAGGCATTGGCATCCACGCTCGTCCCAAGAAAGCTCCACTTCCTATTCCAGTTACATTGCAATGCACAAATGAAAAGCCATTATCCTGTGCAACGTTTTGCCTGGCGTGTGCTGTTATCATTGTCATTCCCTCATCTGCTAATACATGTAATTGCGTATTCTACATTCACATATAAGTTTATATTTATTATCAAGTGTTAATATTAAGTTTGCATAAATAAACAAAATTAAATTTATATATGGAGTTCTGAGCATAGATAGATTAATTACCAAATAAATGGACTTTCCATTCCCAAAAATAAAATCAACTGTGCCTTCAATGTAGCAATCTTTAAAGAAATGAAAACCCTTATAATCACACAATGTGTCTTGAAATCCAATAATTCTAACGTTGTAGTATGCTTGCATACTGCCACCCGTTCTTAAGGCAACTGCTTGGGCTCCGGCTTTTTTCCCATCAGGCCTTGGTGCGGTATTCTAAACCAATTAACAGATCTCATAAAGAAAATAATACAAGAAGGGAAAAAAGAGAGAGGCTAAAGAATAAAAAGTTATATAAGTTAACCTTGATGATGAGATTTTTTGCCAAAAAAAACTCAGACTCCGCTTGTAGTGTGGCACTGTAAACTGTTCCATATTCAGCAGCAGTACCATCATATTGCAAAGTTGCCATTTCAGGTGGTCCAAGTAATGTAACGAATGGTTTATCCCAGTGAATCGTAACTTTTTCTGTATAAATTCCAGGTCCAATATCTATAATCACACGCTGTTTATTTCCTCGGGAAACGCTATCAATAGCATTTGTTATAGTCTTGAAATCTCCACTTCCGTCTTGTCTCACCTTAACGACTTTAGGGTTAGCTTCAGCTGCTACAAGGGTGCTATTTAGGGTACTCTTACGGCTTGCAAGGGGCTTAACATGGGCATCAAACCAACTTTGAACTGCAGATTTAGACTCTGGAATTGGTGTAAAATCATCCGAGCGAGAATAACATATTGAACAAATTAAAATTGCAAAAATAAGGTGTTTATCCATTCTGTGTTAGATTGAATTTTTAATTTTCTTGATGCAGATTTCATTCGCCAAAGAAAGATTGCCATTTATAGGCCAAAACCTTGTTGTGGAAGCCTTGAATACATGAGGTTGTGAGTATCCCTTGCATTGTGTCTCGTTTTTTGTGGAGATTTTGTTGCATTCCCTTGTTTTCTTTTGAGAAATATATTTCCTCCTTTTTAGAGCTAGAAGGCTTAAGACCCTGATTATAAGGACATGCCTAAGTAATATAAGAGATTTACAGCAAGTTATCAGCGATATGGTGCTTTATTGAAAGCTTAAGACCCTGATTATAAGGATATGCCTAAGTAATATAATTATTTCTCCGTTCAAGCTTTTTATAATAATTAAACTCTAACTAAAAATATCAAAATCTTAAAAATTATATTTATTGCTAGATGACGAGTAATAATTTTTTCAAAAAGTAAAATTACTTTATAAATTAAATTAAATATAAAGAAATGAAATAATATTTAATTGAAAGGTAAGAACAACTTACTAAAAATGACCATCCACAGCAACTAAACCAATACTTGCTGACTCTGAAAGGTAATAGAATTTCCCAAAAGCAAATGTTAATTTCAGTGCTTTTAGTTTACTATTATTTTATTCTTTTCAGGAAACTTCATTTCTTTATTATTATTTTTTTCAGTTCTTTAAATGAATATCGCTTTGTTTCTGCTTTGAGGATTATTGTTAAACGAGTACAGCTGTGCACTCAGCTAGACCGGTTCAACCCAAACAACTCAGAGTTGTATTGGACTGAATTTTAAAAAGTCCCCGATAAAAAAAAATTGAAAAAAATCTAACTGAATTTCGAGTTTATTTTTTTAAAATGTTTTATTATGTAGCCAGATCTCGGTCTGGCTCTGAAATTTTTTAGTTCAATTTAATCCGACCCGAGTGTATATATATTCTTAAAATATTAATAAATATTTTTTTCATTTTATAACTTTTCGAAGGAAAAATAAGTGTTTAGTAGAAATCAATTTAAATTTAAAATTGATATAAAAATTTACATGATCTAAACTAAATTTAATATAGTTCTTAATAAATTAAACTAATATAAAATTATTAGTTTCACATTATTTTCATATTTTGATTTGGATTTAAAATTAATCAAAGTAAAAAGATCAAAACATGATATATTCCTCACAATCCACCAAAATCAACACATTTACATCTCTTCTTCGCACACTAAACTAAACTATTGCATTTCAATCCGTTTGCAAATGCAAATGGCTTTCCTTTATTATTATTATTATTATTATTATTATTATTATTATTATTATTATTATTATTATTATTATTATTATTATTATATATTGGCGTTTTAGCCTTTTCGATTACAAACAAGTTTTTTTTTTTAAATGGAACAAACTATTATTTCTGCGACGAGAGCTTACATTGGAGCTCTTTCCAAATATCCTTTTTTGTTTGAATTGTTCCAAATTATTTGAGTTATCATTTCAGGTTTCATTAAATATATTATAGAACTTATTATTATGAATAATTAATGTTATTAAATTATATTCATCAAATTATATATATATATATATTAAAATTTTTACTTTCTGCAAACTAAAAAAATAAAAAAAATAACTTGACCAAAATATTAATGAGCAAAATAAACTTAACAAGAGATAAATTGTTTCTCATATATTTTATATGCTCTTGTTTTTCAATTATGTAATACAATCTATTATTAAAATTTATTTACGTTTTTTTTTTGTTTTTAAAACATAAAAATATGTTTTCATAACAAAGTGAAAAGGCACAAAAATAAAATAAAAATTTACTATTTTATCAACCATTTTTAATATTTAAAACTAAGAGAAAAAATGATACCAATAACTCATATCATGAAAGTAAAAACAATGTTTATTATATATTTTATATCATCCATTTATTTAAAAAAAACCTGATTTATTGATAATTTGAGTATCTATTTTTAAATTTTGACACAAAATAGATAATCATATTTAATAAACCCACATCATAATGGAACAATTATATACATAAAAAAATAAATCAAATAATAAAATTATAAAAATTATTTACTTGATATCTAATTTATCTATTCCATTTGTATGATTAATTTTTTTAATACTAATTTTAATTTCTTTTAATTTTTAATTAAAAGGTTTCATATGAGTTTTATTGTTGGAATAAATAATTAAATAAAAAAATAAATATGAGTTAGCTTTGTTAAGCTTTGTCTTATTCTTTTAAATTAGGGTAAAATTGACGTTTAACTAGAAAAAAAGGCCACGTGGTTCACCGATAATCCAGATTACGAGATGTAGATTAAGATTAAAAGTACCAAATAAAGATAAAAAATTAAAAATAAAGATTAAAAGTTTTTAATTAAAAAAATAAATTTTAAAACGAGTTTTACGTGTGGTGCGGCGGTCAAAAATTAGTAGGGAGTGTGATAGCACGCAAAGTGATAGTTTATATTCTCAAAAAAGCAAAAGCAAGTTCAGTGAGTTTTTAGAGGCTTTCTTTTTGGGGTCGTTCTAAGCTGGCCGGTGTTTTTTAAAAAATTATAAACCCTAAACCTATAAGAATAATTTTAACTACACATCTTATTTAAAATAATAAATTAAGTAAATAATAATATATTTTTTATATTTTATTTTTAAAAAATTAAATATTCATCCAAAAAAAAATTTTAAATATAATTTTTAAGAAAATATTACTACATGTATTTAGCCATTCCAATTAAGTAACATATAATTTCTTCGTTTTTCATAGCTGCGGGAGTTTTGTGGTCACTTGCTTAGTATCTTATCACCCAATGATGTTGGGTTTATGGAATAGTTTTGATTCGTTATTTACACTAGACACCAATTTTTCAAAAAGTCTTCACATGTTTCATGATTCTATTATTATTATTATTATTATTATTATTATTATTATTATTATTATTATTATTATTATTATTATTATTATTATTATTATTATTATTATTATGTTCTCTTAAAAATATTTCATAAACATTAAGGTATTATAAACATATAAATTACTATTTTTAATTATACAACAAATTGAATTCAACTTTCAAATTTATTAATTGTAATACTTTTGTGTAGGCATAAGAATTAAATGAAAGATTTTTTTAGATTTATGAAATTGTTTAATTTCTAATTAAGATGAGTAAAAATTTTATTATTAGATTGAATTTTTTTTCATATATATATTTTAAAATTTTTATGTTAATCCAGCAATACTAGAAGAAAACATTTTTTAAATTTATGTTGTATGTTAAAAACCAAATATTGATAGTAATTAATGAATTTAATATTCAAGTGCCGTAAAATAAACCACAGCAGGCCTTTGGTGCAACTATTAGATATAGCTAATAGCTGATTTGCACTTCACAATCAGAATTGGGTGAAGCCTATTTGGTTTTTTCAAAAACTAAAATAATAGTTGTTAGTTATTGGAAGCTCAAAAAATAATAATTTGAAAATTTTTATCGTTAAACCTTTTTTTGTCCATCAATTACTAACTGTTTGAAATAATTAATTAACAATGTTTAGTAGTTTTTCATACACTTTGTTATATTAAAGATATATACAAAATCTGATAGGAAAATTATACAAAATTAATTAGGAGAGGCATAAATTAGTTAGTAAGAGATTATTCTAATTTAATCAAAGATTTTAAGTTCGAATCCCCAAATATATAGCTATGTCAATACTTAAATATTACTGTTTTGTGATCATATTCGGCTCAACTTTAAAAAGTTGGTTAACATACGAAAAAGATATACAAAATTTAATAAGAAAATTAGACGGCAGATCAACGTATAATTCTAATAAAAATGCCAATTAATTTGTAATTCATTTGCTGTAAGAAAGATAATTATAGCAAACTAAAAATTTTCCTCTACGTATAATTGTTCGAGAAATAAAGAAATATATATACGAATATATTTCACTCCGCTTCTTCCTCACTTCCAGTGTTTTACTTTCCATTTTCCGTCCCATCTTCTGATCTGTATCGTGGATATGCCTGTGTATTTTTCACGCTGCCGCACGCCTTGCCAGCTGCGCCTTGGGGCCAAGTACATCAGCTGCGCCAACTGCCGCTCTTTAACTCATATCGCTGATCTTCCCCCGTCCGACCACGCTCATCTTACTCTTCTTCTTCCCGCTACAATTATATGCCCCCGTCTCCATACAACCACGCGCCTCGGGGGTCACCACCATCCCCATTTGGTAGCAAACGCGCTATTATATGCGGAGTCACTTATGAACAAACGGGTTACAAATTGGAAGTGTGTAGTGAGGACGCTATTAGAATGAAGAAATTGCTGATCAGATGGTTCAATTTCCCTGAGTACTCCATTCATATGCTCACTGGTACTTTGTTTTTATTCAATCCTTTAATTTCGTCTTTGTTAAATTCAATTATGTTCTCTTTTGTCATGGGATATATCGCCAGATAGTTTAATTTAAACTATTGGTATTTTTTCATTAAAATTCTGTATTGTTGCATGTTATAATGTAATGTAATATTTGTGTATCTAATTCCATGTCAATTAAAAAGTTTTCTGTTGGCGCTTATTCCTATCTAATTTGATCATGGTGACATCTTGCCAATTTGCAGAATTAGATCGAAATCCTGGAAACCACCCAATCCGCGAGAACATCATAAGGGAATTGCATTGGCTGATGGCTGGTTGTCGGAGTGGAGATTCCCTTGCGTTTTACTTTGCTGGCCCCAGTTCACAGCTGAGGGATTACACAGGAGATGAGTTGGATGGATATGAAGAAATACTTTGTCCATCTGATTTTTTTTTTATAAAAAACAAATAAGGATTTGCCATCTGATTATTATTATAAATCTAAGAAAAAATAGATAGTGGAAGATAAAAAGATTGTGGATGATGAAATCAATGATCTAATTGTAGGACCTCTTCCTCAAGGGGCTAAGCTTCATGCCATCATAGATTGTTGCAATAGTGGCACTATTTTGGATTTGGCATATCTTTGTAGAATGGATAAGTTAGTCCTAAAATTCTTTATGCTTGATCATAGTTTTGCACAATAGCTTTAGATGGGGACTTCATTAATTTCATTTTCTTGCCTGCTGTTCACTGTATAATTTCTCTTGCTTATATATATGAAATTATTATTGGGAGGATCATCGCCCTCCATCAGGGAGACCGAAAGGAACAAGTGGTGGGAACGTGATATGCTTTAGCGGCTATGATGATCACCAAACCTCTGGCGAAACTCCGATACAGCCTTTATTTATTTATTTTATCAAATTCGGGTACAGCCCTAGACAGGCATTCATACTTAACAAATGTTATAAGTCAACTAAAATTCTTTTTGATACTGATCACAATGGGTAAAAAAACTTTTATGATCAGACTGTCGGGGGTCTTACGACTTCTTTCATCGAAGCCATTAAGGATGGATATGAACCTACATATGGGGATTTGTTAAATGACATTCCCTGCTGTTAAAGGAAGAGGACTAAGAAAACAAATATAAACTAAACACTCAAAGTTTATTACTAACACATATATATTACAAGTTTGTTTTTCTTAAACTTGATGCTAATTACGTAGAATGAAACTCTATTTATAGAGCCAAAGAAACAATTCTAGCCATTTAAAATGGTTTACAATAAAAAACTCATTTTAATTTTACACCACATAAATTTAAATGGACATTCCACTAATCTTCCACATATTACTCCACTTATTCATGTCACTAACGTAACATTCCACTAACATATTGCTCCACCATCTCCATTAACTTAATTAATTTTACTTTTTAACATCCCCTCGTAAACTTAATTTTCAGTAACTCCCAAAAGTGCTCGCAGTTGATAAAACACATCATTCTTTAAAGGCTTTGTGAAAATGTCAGCAATTTGATCTTGAGTTTTGATGTATTTCAGTATTATCTCATTTTGCTCAATGCATTCCCTAATGAAATGATATCTTGTATCAATATGCTTGCTTCGATTATGGAACACTGGATTCTTTGCCAATGTCAGTGCCGATTTGTTATCGACAAAAATCTCTGTTGGATCATTTTGTGTCATTTGAAGTTCCTTCAACAACCTTCGTAACCATATTGCATGACACACACACGCAGTTGCAGCAACATATTCCGCTTCACAAGTTGACAAAGTCACAATGGGTTGCTTTTTGGAACTCCAAGTAAATGCTGTATAGCCCATGAAAAATACAAAACCTATCGTGCTTTTTCGGTCATCCTTGTCACCGGCCCAATCACTATCACTGTATCCAACTAATTTAAATTCATCAGAAATTGAGTAATGCAGGCCAAAATTCATTGTACCTTTTAAATAACGAAGTATTCTTTTTGCTGCATTCCAATGAGACTCTGTTGGCGCTTCCATGTATCTACTCACCAATCCAACTGCATAAAGAATATCTGGCCTTGTGTAAGTTAGATATCTAAGGCTTCCGACCAGGCTTCGAAAAATTGTCGGATTGACTTTCTCTCCATTTTCATCTTTAGTTAACTTTAGGCTGCATTCAACCGGTGTATTGACATGATTGCAATTCTCCATTTTGAACTTCTTCAAAACCTCCTTTGCAAAGCCACTTTGAGAAATGAAAATTCCATCATCATTCTGCTTCACTTCAATGCCAAGATAATATGACATGAGGCTAATATCATTCATTTTAAACTCACGAGCCATTGCCTTCTTGAATTCTTCAAACATCTCCTGATTACTCCCTGTGAAAATTAAATCATCCACATATAGACAAACAATCATTATGTCTCCATCTTTCATTTTTACATACAAAGCATATTCATGTGGACATTTAGAAAAACCATTCTCCTGAAAATATTTGTCAATTCGGCTATTCCAGGCTCTTGGTGCTTGTTTGAGCCCATAAAGTGCCTTCTTCAGCTTTAGCACTTTATCTTCATGCCCTTTGGTAATGAAACCAGGTGGTTGTTGAATATAAATTTCTTCCTCTAAATATCCGTTCAGAAAAGCCGACTTGACGTCCATCTGATGGATCTTCCATTTGTTTTGTGCAGCAATTGAGATCACCAATCTGATTGTTTCCAATCTAGCAACAGGAGCAAAAACTTCATTATAGTCGATGCCAGCTCTTTGACTAAATCCTTTTGCTACCAGCCTCGCCTTGTGTCGTACAATTGTACCTGCTGCGTCTTTCTTTGTCTTGAACACCCATTTAACACCAATGGGTTTTTGTCCTGCTGGAAGTGAGGTAATCTTCCATGTCTTGTTCTTTTCAATTGCTTGAATCTCTTCCTCCATAGCTTTTCTCCACCGTTCATCTTTCATAGCTTTTTTCTGCATCAATTGGTTCACTATCAACAAAATGACAATAAAGAGTTAATTCTTCACTGAGATTTCTTGTCACATCATAAAGATCTTCAACTCGTCTTAGCTTTAGTAGCCTCTCTCTGAGACTTTCACTCTGGTCTTCTTCTCCAACAGAATCACCTAAAACTGGAGTATTAGTTTCTGGTGTAGCATTTATTACCTCTGGATCGTTGTCAATGTTTTCATCCGTAGAGAATGGATAAAAACTATAGCTCTTCTTCTTTTCATTACTCCAATCCCAAACTGCTTCTTCATCAATAGTCACATCTCTGCTATGATTATCTTTCCAGAATCAGGATCAAACATCTTGTATCCTTTCGAATGTTCAGAATAGCCCACAAACAAATACTTTCTGCTTTTATCACCAAGTTTGCTTCTTTCTTCATCTGGCACATGAACATATGCAATACTTCCAAAAACACGCAAGTGAGAAATGCTTGGCTTTCTTCCACTCCATGCTTCTTGCGGTGTTAAATCTCGAACACTGATAGTTGGAGATCGGTTCAAGATGTAAACTGCACAATCAACAACTTCTGCCCATAACTCCTTGGGTAAATTCTTGCTTTTCAGCATGCTTCTTGTCATGTCCAGCACCGTTCTGTTCTTTCTTTCTACCACACCATTTTGTTGGGGAGATCTTGGAACTGTCAGAAAACGACGGATGCCATGATCTTCACAAAATTTGTTGAATTGATTTGATGTAAATTCTCCCCCTCTGTCAGATCTTAGTGCTTTGACATAAAACCCGCTTTCTTTCTCTACAAGAGCTTTGAATTTCTTGAATGCTCCAAAAACTTCAGATTTTTCCTTCAAAAAATAGACCCACGTCTTTCTGCTATAATCATCAATAAATAACAAGAAATATTTGTTGTTACCTAATGACAATGGAGTCATTGGTCCACAAACATCTGCATGAATGAGCTCCAGTGGTGCTTTTGTTCTTGAAATGGACTCCTTTGGAAAACTGGTTCTGGATTATTTTCCAACAAGACATCCTTCACAGAGTTGGTGCAGTTGATCAATTGTTGGTAAGCCATGCACCATCTTCTTCTGACTCAGCAATTTCAGCCCTCTAAAGTTGAGATGCCTGAACCTTAGATGCCAAAGCCAATGAGAATTCTTCACGCACACTTTTAAACATTTTGCTACATCCGTCTGAATATTCAGGGGAAACATTCGATTCTTTGACATTGATACTCTTGCTAACAGCTCCTTTTTCTCATTTAGCAGCAACAATTTTCTGTTCTTCATATGAACTTCATAATCTTTCTCCAGTAATTGCCCCAAACTTAAAATATTATTTTTTAAGTTAGGCACATAATAAATATTATCAATGAACTGATGACATCCATTATTTCTCTGGATAATAATGGTTCTTTTACCTCTAATGGGAATTTCGTATAAATCTCAAAATTTAACATTGCCACGAATGGATCTGTCAAGTTCCACAAACATCTTCTCATCACCACACATATGATTACTTGCTGCAGTATCCAGGAACCACATATTATTTTGAGAATTTATTTCTCCTTCATGTGTTAGTAATACGGTGCTTGTAACCTCCTCTTCCTGAACTTTGTTAGCCGTTTTCTCCACCTGACTAGGAGCACTCCAACATTCAGATGCATAATGACCATACTTTGAGCAATTGTAACACTGGATATTAGATTTGTCTCTTCCGTCATTTGATCTCCAGTTTCCTCTTCCTCGTCCTCGTCCACGGCCTCTACCTCTTCTAGATTGAGAACTTCCTTCATAATTATCACGCCCTCCTGATTGTTGATTTCTGCCACGTCCTCGTCCTCTTCCATTTCTTCCACGACCTCTACCACGTCCTCTCTCGGACTGACTTTCTTCTCGGCTACTTTCATTTTCTTTGAATGAAGTCTTTGCGGCCAAGACTTGTTCTGATGATTCTTCCTTTCGTCTGTTAAGTTTCTCCTCTCTTGTTTGCAATGAGCCAGCAACTTCATCAACAGTCATCGAACTTATGTCTTTTGATTCTTCCATTGCTACCACTACAAAGTCAAACTTTGGTTGTAGTGATCGCATAATTTTTTCAACAATTCTGGTTTCATCAATAGTTTCTCCATACTGCCGCATTTGATTAACAACTGATTTTACTCGGGATGAGTAATCAGTAATGGCTTCTGTCTCTTTTATCTTCATCACCTCAAACTCACCTCTCAGCATCTGCAGTCGAACTTTCTTTACTTTCTCCTCTCCTTGAAGAGAAACTTTCAGTATATCCCACGCCTTCTTGGAGGTTGTCACCTCTGCCACCTTATCAAACATAGCATCATCCAATCCTTGATGGATGGTACTAAGTATCTTCTGGTCATTTCTGTAATTTTTGTGCAAACTATCTTTTTCTGCTTGAGACAGTCGCGTCACATCGGCTGGGACTGTGTATCCATTTTCAACAATATCCCAAACATCCTGGGCTCCGAGGATAGCTTTCATTTTGATGCACCAATTTGTATAATTGGTTTTGGTGAGTAGAGGAACATTGTATGTGATGTTGTTGTTGGCCTTTTTTTTTTTGTTGGCTCTGATACCACTTTGTTAAAGGAAGAGGACTAAGAAAACAAATATAAACTAAACACTCAAAGTTTATTACTAACACACATATATTACAAGTTTGTTTCTCTTAAACTTGATGCTAATTAACGTAGAATGAAACTCTATTTATAGAGCCAAAGAAACAATTCTAGCCATTTAAAATGGTTTACAATAAAAAACTCATTTTAATTTTACACCACATAAATTTAAATGGACATTCAACTAATCTTCCACATATTATTCCACTTATTCATGTCACTAACGTAACATTCCACTAACATATTGCTCCACCATCTCCATTAACTTAATTAAGTTTACTTTTTAACACCTGCGGCGTTCGACGTAAAGTGAAAGAGGAGAGTGCTCGTGGCTATACGAGACATCGTCCCTTCAGGAGCATAAATTTAAGGAGTGAGGACCGTGGTGGATCTGAGCAAGTAAGTTTGTCACTAACTGTGTTGCTGTTTTTCTTTCATGGCTGTCAATCATAACCATTGCAGAAGCTGTGGTGGAAATAATTCCTCGCTATATATAAACTAAGTATAAAAAAAACCATGAAAAGTTAAGGATTTACTTTATGAGCATGCTTTCATATATATATATATATATATATATTCGGCCTTCAATTTAGTTTTATTTTCTGGGTGGATTAAAGTTATGCTTCCCTAAATTAATATTTTGTTCTCTTGCTCTTGATGCCTCGACTACTCAATTTGCTCTTTTGGAGTTTACATGGTTTGATGCCTCCGCTTCTTTTAGATTAGTAAAAATTGTCCGATATGGTGTTGAATGTGAAGGTCAGGGATGGCAAATGGGTGGGTTTGGGCAGTGGCGGAACCAGCGACTATGTAAGAGAGGGACAACATTTTCACTGGTGCAGCTGCAGGGGCTCTGTTGCAGCGGACGGCCAGAGGGGAGGGGGGTCGCACTTCCTGACTCACGTATATTAGATTTGGGCTGCTCGGCCGCACGACCCTGCCTGATTCCGCCGATGGATTTAGGTGGATATAAATTAATTATGTTGCATGCTATATTTTCACCTAAAATTAATTATATCTAGTCCTTTATATGGGCGTTATGCGATAATAAAAATTAAATAATATAAAGAAATATTAAATAATATATGTAAATTACAAACAAATTTTTTTTATAAAAAATATAAAATAAAATAGTTATCTTAATTTTTTTATCACTGCTTCATCGAAATAATATGAATTAATAGATATAATCTTTTAATTTTACTTAATATTTTTATTGATACTATACAAATTTTTACTTAAAAAATCATAAATTTTATAAAAAAATAAGAAAAAATAAAAATCCTATCTAACTTTTTCAAAAGAAAAATATAAGTAAAAGATCTTATAACCATAAATTTATATTGGAGTTATTATTAATATTATCATTATATAAATTATTAATGTATAATTTATTTGTTAAGAATGTTGAAAGTCATATTTTTAATTGTTTAAAATTTTAAATTTTCAAAAGGGATATAAAATAGTTATTATAAATAAATTAATAATTCAATGAATTATTTAAATAAGTTCTTGATATCCAATTTATTTATTAGGAATGTCAAAAGTTATATATTAATTTTATGTTTAATTTTTAAAAAATTTTAAGATACATATTAATTATTATAAATTAAATTTATAATTAATTTATTATGAATGTTAAAAGTTATATTTTTTAATTTTTTAATTTCTAAAAAATATAAATCAATCAATATTATTAAATTATATTAATATATAATTAATTTATAAATTAAAAATCACAAATATTATTTATTTAATCAATATTATAAAATTATATTAATGTATAATTATTTAATAGAAGATTAAAACTCACAAATACAATTTATTAATTATTAAATTTTAAATTTCATACAAATTATTAAAATTAAATAAAAATAATTAAAAAATATGAAATGACTTTTTAACTTTTTAAATTTCTAAAAACAAATAAATAAAATAATCAATATTATTAAATTATATTAATGTATAATTAATTTATAAAAGATCAAAAGTTACAATATTTTAAAAAAAAAGTTACAAATATAATTTATTAATTATTAAATTATAAATTTTATATAAATTATTAAAATTAAATAAAAAATTAATTAAAAAGAGAAAAAAAATGTGAAATAACTTTATTTTAAAAAATTTGATGATGTGTGTAACACCCCGATACTCCATATAAGTACTATACATATATCTAGTATACATACAGTAAATATATAAAGTGTAAGGATGCCACTTTTCGTTACCACTTAATATCATTTAACAGTGTTCAAACCATAATACATTCATTTAAAGAATATTTACAAAATCATTATACTTTTAATAATCTTACGTATATATATAATCATATCTTTGTCCAAAACTTCATTTATACATAAGAATACACTTTATCAAAAATACATCATAATTAAAAGTTATGCATGTATGCATTACCCTCTAGTTGGTCTCGACAAACTCTTACTCTTCTCGTGGCATAACGAAAGATTTCATATCTTCCACCTAGTCACCTGCGCGATTACACATCCGCGCTAAGTCCGAGAGCTTAGTAGTACAAATATAAAATATAACATACATTATAGAAATTCTAACATACAATGATATATCAAGTCAACGTACCATTAATTCTTATCATGTTTTACCTTTTTCATTACACCTTTCATATATCTCGACTAATTTCATATTATATACGTTTATACAAACCATTATCATCAACCACAATCCATTACTAATACTCACAATCAATATATCAATACACACATCACATATCATTCTTCATAACATTATTTTATTTCCAAGTCACCAATCATAAATCACATTTCCAACAAAGGCAACCATAGATCTCATTACTCACTTATTTCCATATTTATATATCACATTGACAACAAAGACAGACTCGGGCCCAAAAGACACTAATATGCCATTCAATTTTCAGAGTTAATGCTTTGGTTCAATCATCACATTTATCATTATCCCAACTAGGCTTCAAGGATTAGGTTCAACCAAGCTTCAAGGGGAACAAAGCATGCTAAGTATCAACCCAACTTGGCTTCAAGAACCAATCCAACCTAGCTTCAAGGGTTGTAACATCTCAATTAGGCTTCAAGGATTAGACCCAACCAAGCTTCAAGGGGAGTAAAACATGTTAAACTTCAACCCAACTTGGCTTCAAGGATCAATTTCAACCTAACTTCAAGAGATTGTTACTAATATTAGGCATGCCACCAACAACAAACTCTGAAAATGGAACAACACATTAGCTACTCAATTCATTTATTATTTCATTATCCATTCCATTCTCAATTAAATCATCATCTAGGCAAACATGCCTCATTTATCACAATTGTATCATCATAGCCAATCACAATGGCTTCACATCACATTTGAATCATCATAGCCAATCACAATGGCTTCACAACTCTATTAAATCATCATAGCCAATCACAATGGCTTCATAACCCATTTAATTCATCATTATAATATACAACATCAATTACATTAACTAAACAACATACCATTATTCAATCATATCATCTAGGCATGTT
The DNA here is from genome assembly GCA_947685225.1 of Garcia nutans. NCBI lineage: Eukaryota > Viridiplantae > Streptophyta > Magnoliopsida > Malpighiales > Euphorbiaceae > Garcia > Garcia nutans. The sequence goes on along the minus strand of CANTUV010000029.1, from coordinate 7,798,565 downwards.
TCAATTATATCATTCACATCATTATAATTCAAAACATTAGTCCTACATTTTTTTATGTCTCAATTAACATTAAGGTAATTCATCATAAGAAATTGCATTGCACATACCTTTTTGAATGATCCACATCTCTTCCACACTATATAAGTCATAATATTAGTCACATTATTCATATAACACATTATCATTCACAAGATTCACAATGCATAACATAATATTGTTCATATAGAATCATATGCATCATCAAATGTATGTTCAATCTCCACAAAGCAAGAAGAGCAAAGGCCAATCACAGTAGCCAACACACCCAAGGGACACGGCCAAGCTTGTGGCCGTGTCTCTCAACCAAAAACCTCTCAACCAAAAGCAACAGAAGCCAACATGGGCAAGGGACACGGCCTTGTCCTCTCCAAAAATCACCAAACACTGCCAAATTTTCATGGACTTGGCCGTGTCTCTCAAAAATATTTTAGGTTGGCCGTGTCTCTTCCTTGGTTTGGCCGTGTCTCTCATGTATTCAAACTCTAACTATGACCAACTCTCTTTTGATTGAATAAAAACACAATATACACAACATGAACTCATTCAAATGGATGTAATCAAAGTCATTAACACTTATTTTGCATATTTAACACAATATTCACATTAACCATACATTAACAATCCATTTAATCATCTACCATTTCAAAACCCTAAAACCAAACATCACTCTTAACTTATCATCTTCATACCAAAACCAACATCAATCCAACCTTTTTAACTTATAATCAATCTCAACACTTATAAACTCATCTCAAACACACCTATTCATAATCTCAACACATCACAACCCACCTCAAACATAACTTCAAAAATAACAAAGATAAACAAGAGAGTACTTACCTCAATTGAAGAAATTTCACAAATCTCCAACTTCATCCTTTGATTCTTCCTTCAAATTTGATGTTAGAAATCAAAACACCTCACTTGCTCTTCCTTTTCCTTTGGTAGCCGGCCACACCAAACAAAGAAGAGAAAATGAAGACAAATCCAACTTCTCTTCTTCTTTAAATATCCACCAAGCAATTTTAACAAGGCAATTACCTAAATGCCCTCATCCATTTAACTTAACTTTTGTCACTTATATACCCATTTAAGTAATTTCACATACCACAAATAAATATCCTCTTGCATTGACCAACCATTTTGACTTATATATATATTATATATATTACCATATACACAACATATACACTTTCTCTCTACACATTCCTTTCCTTTTTAAACATTACATAAACATTCTCTTTTCAATTTCTTTTCTTATCAACATAACATATACACATAATTCCAACAAACAACAATTATATCCAAACTTCTAGGGCAAACATTGGGATATTACAATGTGGTAACCTGATAGCATATCTTATTTCCTTAGCTCTTATATATATAGATATAGATCAATCATTTTATCTTTTTATCAATTATGTAAAAATAATTTAGTTATTACACATTAAAATGATTTATTTACATACTAAAAATAGATTTTTAGTTATAAAAAAATAATTTTAAAAAATTATTGAGATAGCTTCATCATAAATTTAATTTTTAGTGAGATGATTTTATATAAATTTTTGTTTTTTTTTCTTTAATTTATAAGTTTAACTCTTCAAAGTGCTTTATGAATAGCAAAAAATTTTCTAACAACTTTTGCATTCAGCTTTTATTTTACAGATGTATACAAATATATTGCTTTAATTTATATTAGAATTAAAATTTATTTTTAAAAAGGCAATCTATATTTAAACATAGCAGGCCGAAATTTGAATATCGATCGAATGTCCTCTTCCTTTTTAATTTTTTTTTTTATAAAACCGAACCAAAACTGTTTAAATAATTTTAAAAAAAAACAATTTGAGAGTGTTATTTAATTGTTTATAATTTTAAGCTAAAACATATAAAATTTATCTTAAAAAATATTAAAAACAAAATGTTAGTTTTCGATTATTAAGAGTTTGTTTGGCATAAACAAATTTTATATAATTTTTTTGGAAAATTCATTTGGAATTCTAAATTTATAATACTGTGGAAGTTCTACCTAATTCGAATTTGCATACAAAAGTATATATAAGCTAACAAAATTTATGAACTTTAATTATGTTTACAAATAAATGAAAGAATGTTGAAATCAATTACATAATTTCAAATAAATATTATATATTTTAATTTACCAAAAAAAGGAAAATTCATAAAGGAATATTATATATTCCTTTATTATATATTTGTAATAAAGTAAAATTCATTTGGAATTCCAAATTTATAATAATATAGAAGTTGTATCTAATAGTGCATTTGGTAAATTATTAAAAAAATTGATTAATGTGAATGTATTTTATAGAAATATATTATATGGATTGTATTTTATTGAGAAAAAATATATTACTGTGTTTGAAAGATGCAATAAAATATTAAAAAAAATGGATTGAAAGAAAGAGTAACGTTAATTGCAGTTATTTTAGAGAGTGATTATTGGACTCTCTTCTATTGGCTAAAAAATATTGATTATAATATCCCTCTTCATAAATGAACTTATAATAAATATTTTTTAGCCAATAAAAAAGAAATTATCCAATAATCACTCTTTAAAATAACTGCAATTATTATTTTTCTTGAAAAAAATATTAACTTATGTAGCTATAACTCAACTTTACAAAGAAAGTTTAAGTAATACCTAAACTACCTTTATAATATTTCTTTTTTATTTTATCATATTTTAAATTAATGGTATAATTATTTTTTAATATGCGGATCGCTCAATCCACTTTTTCAGTGAAATATTTTTTCTACTTTCTCTAAATAAAATATTTTACCAACTGGTTGGTAAAATTTAGTAGCCCGATATTTTATTTTATATAGATTATTTGCAAAGATAATTATTTTTTGTTAAAAATAATTATTTAGTCAACTTTTCTAAGATTTTTGTGCAACTAAAAACACTATAAGTCGAATTTGAATACAAAAATAAATATAACTAATAAAACTTATGATTTCTAATTATATTTACAAATAAATGAAGAAATATTAAAATTAATTACATAATAATTAAATAAATCTCACATATTTTAATTCGCTAAAAATATCATGTAATTGTAAGTAAAAAAGGCATTAAATAATCTTCTAAAATTTAGCTAGCTTAAAAAGTCAGTGAATCACATGTGATTAACCATAAAAAAAAACAATACAATTAATTAATTAAGAAAATATACCGTAAAAATGAAGTTGTAGCCTCTCTTAAGTACGTCTACAAGAAACATTGTTCTTCTCCGCATCACCTTGATAAAATCATCGGACATGTACACTTTCTCGCCGTCGAAAGGCACACCATCAGTTTCAAGTTTGTAACAATAAAGCCGGAGAAATTTGCACCATTCAAAGGATGTTTGATCCACTGTTACAAGCACAAGCTTATTAACCAAATCTCTCGTATTTTCCCCTGCCCAGAAACTATCCAAGAACATGTCCAGAATTGGCCTTTCACCCGCTACATACGCCTTGTTCACTATTGCTATTATCACTGTCTTATTCACTATTGCTGCCTCAGCCAAGGCTGTTTCCAGGGCAGCTCTGTGGCTGGGGCTAGTTATATTTTTCTGTAATTTATAAAACATTAATTTAGTTCGCAATACTGTAATCATCTCCATAAGTGAAACTCTAATCAAGTTTAATTATCATTTTTTTTGTAGGTCATCCGAAAATTCGGATATGATTGGTAAACCTCCCCTACCAAGTTTTAATACAATTATATACCTAGAACTCGAACTCCACTTAACAAAATTTAAATATATAAAAAGACCGAGAAAAAATACTTACTAAATTATGGGGTTGGCCATTATAATGAAAATCTTGGAATGGAAAGAAAGGCTTGGATCCAGCAGGAATAGAGATGAACACATATGTTAAACCAATGAACAAAACACCAAAAAAAAGCAGCAATGCAGCTGCTGCTATTATGCATGTCCTTTGAGAAATCCATATAGTTTCTTTGTTGAGTTAATTTCTATATCACAAAAAGAGTTCAATCCTGATTGAATTTTATAGTAGGAGGAACTTACTTTCATCCAAATTCTACCTTTTTTTCTAATTGTGATGAATTTTCAGCTTAAGACATTCATTCACAACACCATAACAATTTTTTTAAAAATATTCGACTGACAATCTCATATGTTTATATAATACAACATTATTACAATCAGGATAATTAATAATTATAAATCTTTTTTATTTTATCAAAAAAAAAATGGAAGAGTATATCTGAAAAAATTTTAGATTATTTTTTTTATTATAATTAATTAATTAATTATTTTAATTAAAATATCTAGTTGAAATTATTATTGTGCCGTATAATTTCTGCCAATAATTCACTCCACTTATTTTTATTGTAATTTTCAAACAAAATGAAAAAAGGAGCTCTATTTTTGGGCTGTGAGCTGATCTCTGCAGTTTGAAACTGAAGCCCATCCATTATGCAAACGTATAACCCAATGAAGCTTCATGTATTTCAGAACACTTAAATAATATAAAAAATTACATCACCTTTTTTTTCATAAAATTTTTTCAAAATCATTTTAGTCATTTTATAACAAATTAATAATAAATTTTATAAACTCATAAACTTATAATAAATAGATAACAAACTATGTAAATTTAATATTTTAATAAATTAATCATAAATTCTTATAAATTTAAATATATTTAAAATATATAGTAAATTTAAATTTTTTTTATATTTTTTTCAGAATCCCTTAAATGACGTGAAAGGTATATTTTACTTTCAGCTATTAATTTGCATTTATTATATTTAACAATATAAAAATTATAAAATATTATTAAAATTGACAGTTTCTGCAATAAAAAAAGGGCGACAATACCCACCCTCTCCACATACTGAGATCGAATCAGAGGCGGAGATAAAGGGGGTCCCATGGGGCCCTGTTCCCCCTCAGTTAAAAATAAAAAATTTTTAGGTATATTTGAGAATGAATATTACATTGGTTGAGATGGAACAGCTTGGCCTTACTATGTGAGAGCACGCAACTTCGATCCACGCTCCCAACATTTTTCATCCTTTTTTTTCCAATCTTTAAAACTGGGCCTTTTAATCAAGCCCATTACAAACAAACAAGATTTGTCAATGACTCTGCCCATTACAAACAAACAAGAATAACTTAATTGTGACTCTTTCTCTTCTTTCTCACGTTTCTTCTTCGTTAATTCCTTTTTTTTTTTAGATAACAGTTTCTTCCTTTTTCAATTTCATTCTTTCACCGATTGGCACCAGCAAGGCAGCGGCAACAAGTTAAGAATAGGTACACCACTTACTTTTAATCTCATATTTATTTTGTTGCAATTTTTTTATCTTGCTAAAATGAATTGAAATTTGAAAAATAATGAATTAAGAAATTGGCTTGAATACTTGAGGACATTATAAATTTGAAATGTTTAATTTGATTTTGTAGTATGAAGTTTTTTTTTTTGAGAAAAGTAGTATGAAGTTAAATTGAAATTATTATTTTTTTGTAGTTTATAATCTGGAATTTTTTTATTTCTTTTATAATTTGATATTTTTAATGTTTAGTATTTAAGTTGAATTGGACCTCCCTTATCTAAAATCCTGGCTACGCCACTAGATCGAATAGAAAGTTTTAACTAACAAATGTGACACCTCTTTCATTTTTATGTCAAGATAGGTGTGAGAATTTCTAAATCACTTTTGGTATATATACCTAAATTTTACACCCTAAAATCAACATAAATAAATTTTAAAGTCTTTACTTTGTTCCCTCACATCTAAGTTTTATATTAGATTTGATAAACTATGCAAAAGTAAATATATTTTTTAAAATCAATAGTATATAGGTAATGAATTTAATTTAATCAATAATTTCTTTTTGTTTAATATATGTTAATAGGAGCGTAAGCTGAAATTGAAATTAAATTGAAATAAGCAAAAGGAGCATTCCTTATGCTATATGCAGCTTCACGTGCATCCCATGGTTTGGTATATTAATCTTTTTAATATGCTCATTTTTGTCCATTGCAATTATTTTATTTTTTTAATTAAATCAAATTAGAAAAAAAAAATAAATTATATTATTCTTGAAATTTGATTCAAATTTTTTATTTAAAAAAATAAACAAATTTATTTTTAGTTTTATCAATTGATTTAGTCCTTGATTAATCTTTACCTTTTCGCATAAAAATTTTCTGTAACATATAAGTTTAGTCTAAAAATATTATAAAAAATAAATATTTTTTTAGATATTTATTGTTTTGTTTCATTAATATTAACTTTTTAATTTAAAATATATTTTTAGTTAAATTTTAAAAAGTATTTCAAAATTTTATTTTAAAAAAAATTAATTACTGTATAATTTTCTACATGTAGTATAACCGAACGAAGTTGCATTTTTTCGTTTGAGTGTTTGCTTACCTGAATCTCTCTTATCTCTCTAATATCAAGGTGCCCCTTCTTTCAAAAGTTTTTTTTTTGGGGGGTATTCAAGGCCCTCCGGCCTGGTTGAAGGGCTGTTGCCAGTCTCTCTTGGCCATGCCCCTCTTCTTTTCTATTTCTTATCATTTTATTTGTTTCTATGTGTTTTTTTTTGGGTATTTTATTTGTTTTATTTGAGATGGGAAATTTTTTTCTTAACTTAACAGATTTTGTTTTTAAGTTTTCACAATCTTTTTATCCATTAATGATTTATCTTTTATTTACGAAAACAAGAAGTTGCATTTCTTCTTCTTGGCTTTGTGGAAGGTTATAGTTTGAAGTGTATCCCATTTATATAGTGGCAGAATCAAAGAGGGTCTAGGGGTGCAATGAATCCCTCTTGGCTCATGCATATATAGATATGTGTGTGTGTGTGTATATATATATATATTGTGTGTGTGTGTATATATATATATATTGTATAATATATGTAATGTATATATTAAAAATAAAAAATAATTATTTTTTATTTTATTTTTATATAGACAGTCTCGTATCTAAATTAAATGTTGATAAAATTATTAGTAGTGGACTTAATTAAATAAATTAAAATTTTAATTTTTTTTAATTTTGATATAATTCTATTACTTTTAAATTAATTCATATTTTTTATATAAAAAATTAAATTTTATTAATTAAATTTTTTAAATATGAAAATTCGTATAATAAAATTGACTTGAACTAATTTTTTTAACGTTTAAATTTCTAAATAAAAATTTATTTATAATTAAATTTTGATCAATAAAATTATATTTATATTTATATTGAGCTAAATTTTAATATTTTATTTATACATATTATATCACATAAATTTATTTAAAATAATTAATTTAAACACTTTTTTTAAAAAAATTTAAAAATATATTAAATAATTAAAATATTTAAAAAATATGTAAAATATTTAAAAAATAACATATATATAATATAATTTATCAAAATATTATTTTATTATAATTTTTTTATTTAAAAATTTTATTTCTCTCTTAACTAAGTCCTGATTCGCCACTGCATTTATATCATAGCATACAAATCATATATATATATATATATATAAAATATTTTCATGTTTGAAGCGTAAATTAAAGATGATGAAATTAAACAATAAATAATAAATAAAGTGGGCGGTGACTAAGACGGCGACTGCTTTTTGTTACACGGCGGTCGACGCCGTTTTGTGAATTGGGATATACCTCCAATGATATATTGAGTCGTAGTCAAAGTTGTTGTCCGCTTCTCACCTACCATTTTAATTCTTTCTTTCTCAGATTTCTTCTCTCTCTGTTCCTCTGATGAATTTTTCTAATTCCTATCTCTATTTTCAACTGCTTCTTCTCCAATAATAACCGATCCTCCTCCTCTCTTTCTCTCAAAATCTTCTTTCACTGTTCCACAGGAGCCTTGATTTTCGCAAGAGTCTTGACACAAAATTTTCTTACCCCTCTCTCTCTCTCTGCGCTGCCATGTATATGCTCGTAGATTGTTCACACTGCCGCACGCCTTTGCAGCTTCCCCCCGGCGCCAAGTCCATCCGCTGCGCCATCTGCCACGCCGTCACTCTCATCGCTGATCCTCGCTCCGTCCCACCACCTTCACATTACTCTTCTTCTTCCCACCACAATTACCAGCCTCCGCCGGCTGTTACTCCGTCTCCATACAACCACGCGCCTCCTGGGCCACCACCATCCCCGCATGGTAGCAAACGTGCTGTCATATGCGGCGTCTCCTATATGAACTCCAGGAATGAGCTCAAAGGTTGTATTAACGACGCTAAATGCATGAAGTATTTGTTGATCAACAAGTTCAAATTCCCCGAACCCTCCATTCTTATGCTCAATGGTAAGTTTCTTTTGACTTAGTTTATATCGCCGGATAGTTTAATTCCAATAACTGGTGTTCTTTTCAGTGAATTTATGTATCTGGTGCTTGTTTTTATGTAAGTACTTGATTTTCCCTGTTCTATTCAATTCCTCTAGTTACCTGCCATTTCAAGGACTAGATATTGAACTATGGAGTAGCTATATTTTTTGGGGGGGGGCTTATATTAGGAGTTTTATACTATATTCCTCTCCAATTTTCCGCCATATTCCACAGGCCATACTCTTCATTGTGACATCTTGCCAATTTGCAGAAGAAGAATCTGATCCTTGTAGACGCCCAACCAAGCATAACATGAGAATGGCATTGTATTGGCTTGTTCAGGGTTGTAAGCCTGGAGATTCCCTTGTCTTTCACTTTTCTGGCCATGGCTCGCAGCAGAGGAATTACACAGGAGATGAGGTGGATGGATTTGATGAAACACTTTGTCCAACTGATTTTGAAACTCAGGGAATGATTGTGGATGATGAGATCAATGCAACAATTGTTAGACCTCTTCCTCGTGGGGTTAAGCTTCACGCCATTATAGATGCTTGCCATAGTGGCACTGTGTTGGATTTGCCATTCCTTTGTAGAATGAATAAGTTAGTTCCAATTCTTTATGTTCATAGCCTTTCACAATAGCTTTAGATGGGCATTTCTCATTTTCTTGCCTGTTGTTCATTGGATTTTTTTTCTTGCTTATACATGCTTACGTTGTGCATTTAGGAATGGGCAGTATGTTTGGGAGGATCATCGACCTCGATCAGGAATATGGAAAGGAACAAACGGTGGGGAGGCAATCTCCTTTAGTGGCTGTGATGATGATCAAACCTCTGCTGACACTTCTGTAAAGTCCTAAGCCATATATATCATAGGCATAGGCATTCAAAAATATATTCTTTTTCATTAAAAACTTAAAGGTTCTCGTTCTGTTTATTTATGATCAGGCTCTCTCAAAAGTTACTTCAACAGGTGCAATGACTTATTCTTTTATCCAAGCCATTGAGCGCGGACATGCAACTACATATGGGAACATGTTAAATGCAATGCGCTCAACTATTCGAAATACAGATAATGGAATTGATGGGGGCATTGTGACTTCTCTTATCACAATGCTTTTGAGTGGAGGGAGTTTCAGTGGTGGGTTTAGACAAGTAAGTTGGTCACTAACTCATTACTATCAGATGTTTCTGTTTGTTCTGTATTTCAATTGCCACCACTCATAATCCTATTTCGTGTATTTATTATGCATCACCAAAGTATTATTCTTTTGCTGTTGCTCTTGATGCCTCTACTTTGAGGGAAATTAAAAAGCACCTCAGCTTCTCTAGACTAGCAAAAAGGCTTGACTTGACATTGATTGTAGAGGCACATTCCAATGGAATAAGACAGCTGATTTTAGTACATCGAACAATAGGAGGAGATGAATTAGCATCCATGTGCATTAATTTTTTTGGTTATACTTGTTATATTTACTTAAGCATGCATATTGGGCTATGCTGAGCGTGTTATTTTAACTTTGCTGCAGGAACCGCAGTTAACTGCCAATGAAGCATTCGATGTGTATTCAAAACCTTTTTCCTTGTAACAAGGGTGATCCCTCTGTACAGTTATTGTGCAAGTATTAGTTTCCATCATTTGCTTTTATTTATTCTTGAACTGCAAATGCATACCTAATTTAGACATCTGAGTACAAAGTATAAATATTATCATCTGCTTCTTGATGATTTTTTTTGAAACTGCCATTGTCTTTGTCATATTTTTATATGGCGATTATGTGAGGTCATCAAGACTGCAATATCACTGAAGCCTTGATTGATTTATTGCATGCATTGATTACCAAAAGGAGTTGAATTCCTTCTCTTTTCATCATAGAGAGAGACAAATAAATACAAAGACATGGGATCCACTTGAAATTATGATTATTTGAGTGAGGATGCTTTGTATTCGATTTTGATATCAAAGTTGAAATTATATGAGAAAATAAAATCATACTTGCTTATGAAACCAGAAGATTATTTGTCCGTCTAAGAGGGGGCAAAGGAATACCAAGAAAATATTTGTGTGTAATACACTTGCAAAATTGGCTGGCAACAAATCAATTTACATCAGCTTCACATGTGTGTAGTGTCTAGCCTATTCTCTTCCTGTCTTACCCTTCAACAGTCTGCATTGTCTCTTATACCTTGCACTGTCCTTTGAGGCCATGTCTATGAACACCTACACCATGTCAAAGCAATACATAAGAAAGAAAAAATTGATCTAAAAAATATAGACTGCATTGCATCTGTTGCTAATCAACGTGCGAGTTAATATGCACACCTTCTTTTCTTCAGCAGAGGTTTGGCACCACATCTGACCCAGAATCTTACTAGCTTCTCCAAAGGAAGAGTTCTTAACGGAACTCCAGTTGGCCATTACAAAGAAAGTATAAGAACTACATGGCCTTATTGGAAGGCTGTGTCTTCTTAGTACACTTTTTAGGTAATCCTTCTTCGTCCTCCCACATTTCGCTGATCTTTTCTTTGACCTCAACTTCTCACAAGGCATGGCAGAATTGGGAAGAAATACTTCACTGGAGATATAGCCCCACTTCTGAGCCTTGTCAAGATAATAACTCTCTTTTTTATGTTACTTTCTCCTGTCTCTACAGTCTCATTGTTATCAATGCTAAATGAGTCTACTTGATATGGCTCTTTCACTTCAAGATGAGTACAATTTGGAGTCATATAACAAGAGAAACTTGTATCCTCAAGAGTGTTGTTCTTTTCTTGGGAATTATCGCTTGGAGAGTTGATGTGATTCTCAGAAACATGCTTGTTGTGGATATTAAATTGGACGGAGAATTGTAAACTGCCGGTGTCTCCATCGACTTGGATAGTGTCACCGTGGAGAAAACCGGACAATTGGAGGGGTACAGAACTGGAAGGTAAAAGTAGTGATGGTGGGGTTTCTTCTCCCAAATGCGGGCCAGCCATTGACTGAAAACAAATGACGTTTTGAGAAAACGGAAATGACAGGAGATTAATAGATGGATAATAAAGCATCAGTGAGAAGTTGCATCTTTTGCTCTCGCAACTATTCGCAAGAAAATGGACAAAAAATAAAACTAACGACTTGTCGTGCGTATTTGTTCATTATGAATGACATCGTCTAAATAAAAACTGAAAAATGAAGAAACGACGAATGGTGCAAATTGAAAGTCCAAAAACGACAGTCCCCTCCCTTTGGACGGGTCCCACGGCAATACAACGCTAACCACCAGATAAGCCCGTACGCTAAAATAGACAATAGTCACGCTCGCGCAGAGCAGCCACTCTGTCTATCAATGGCTACCACCCATCTCTCTCTCTGTTTCCTCCCTCTTCCTAAATTGTCTCCTCGACGCTACCACTGCTTCAAGTTTACCGTTTTGACTCGGACTAGAATGGGTACTATGAGAACTCGGGCTACAGCTGGAGACAGGCTCGGTGATTTCGGAGCCAGAGACCCATTTCCTGCAGAGATAGAGAGTGGGTTTGCAGAGAAGGTATTGGGCAACGCTGACACTGAGCATAAGATTCTTATTCCCAATATCTCTGCCCTCGCTCTTTCCCAGCAGCAGTGCTCCCCTGTCTCTCCCCTTCAGGCTCCTATGTCCAAGGATGATGCTCAAAAGCTCTTGAAGAAGGTGAATTTTCATTACCCATATGCAATTTTTCTCTTTGTGTTTAATTTTACATCTCGTTTAGTATCTGTGGCTTAAATTACGTTACTTGTGTGATTCTGTTCTTGCTTTGTTGTGGGTAATCTGTTTGATGACAGTAGCTAACCATCCATTGAAATGTTGAAATTACACTGTCTATTATAATTTTCATTGGTGAAATTTAAACAATTTTCTGCTCCTCTCATAGTTTTAAGCTTATCATTTGAGAAGGTGGAAATTACAGTATTCATGTGCTCGGGTTTTAGTAGGAGTGAAACAGGGAAGAAAACAACTGGAGCCATTTAATAAAAAGTTGTAAAATTAATTTTTGAAATTTGCTGTTAATTCTTAAATTGCAAATTTTGTGCACTCTAATGACGATGTTGCAACTCTTCGTTCATTTTTCATAATTGAAATAGGTAAATTGAGATACTTTATTTAAAGACCTACTACTGGTTATGTTACTGAATATCTACATTAAATTGTTGTAGATGGGGTATGAAGAATACACTATTAGTTTTGTTTCAGAAAGCTGGATGAAAATTTATTGTCTTGGAAGTAGAATCCACAGTTCTGAGAATGGCAAATTCAAATGCATTTCTGGAATGCATAATGAAATTACAAATGTTATTATGGTTTGAGAATCACAATAGCAACAATTTTTCTGGTCAGATTTGTGGTTTAGAACCAGAAAGATTTTGATTGCCTTGCTTTAGAATCTTGCTTTTTAGAGGAAATACAATCTTTCCTAAGTGTGCAGATAATCTTGAAGCTGACTTTTCCATGCTAGGTAATGTGCAAAGAAGTCCTCAGTGTGATTTGAGGCCGGTTGGAGAAACTGTGGAAACATTCTCACTTTCTTAAAAGTGAGGCAATTACTAACAGTATGTATTCAAGGGAAATTTCACTGACGTTGAATAAGTTAGATGAAACAATTTATCTTTTGGGCTATACCATGCGGAAATTCAATAGTACATTGAACTTCTTTGAGCAGCTGAACCCCCAACCCTCCTAACAAATTGACGCAGCGGAAGTTAACGAATAATGAGTAAAAAGTGTTGGTAACCTGTTTAGTCTAAGAATACTTAGGAAAATAAACACAAAGAGGGAAAAGTTTCTCTATAGGAATGTTATTAAATTCTGAAAAACTCATCATCACCTTCTAAAAGATTATATTATATAGAGTTAGATATATATAAAGCTTTGTTACGAATAAAGAAACTACATAAATCTGTAAAAGACTGCCAAAAATCTAATACATGAAAATAAAATAATCACTAAGTTAGATAGAATGCTCAAATGGTGCCTTGATATGATATTTCTACTAAATTAAATAAAAAAATAAATATCTGCATATCTTTATATTGATTAGGAATCTTGTTATTATTATTATTATTTTATTTTTACTTCGTCACAAATCGTATAAAGAAAGCATACTTAATTGTCCAATGATTTTTATGTTTTTTGGGTATGTTTCTTGCACCAATGCAATTGATGTGCTTCGATTCTATTTTGAATGCTGAACAACAAATACAGATTTAGAATTTAGTCTTAATCATCCTTTGTACAACTAGTGAAGAAAATTCTCCTTTCCCGACTTATCATTTTTGAACGCATCAATGAGACAGCACTGTTGTTTTTTGTGCTAAAAATGTGCAATTCTTTCATCTATAGGTTCTTGGCTGGAGGCTTCTGGAGGAAGAAGATGGACTTAAACTACAATGCTTGTGGAGGTTGAGAGATTTTAAATGCGGGGTTGAACTCATCAATAGAATTTACAAAGTTGCAGAAGCTTCTGGGCATTTTCCAGATCTGCATTTGGTAGATACCAATCAAATTAGAGCTGAACTATGTTCTGCGTCCATCGGTAAGCTCTTCGCTTTACAATCTTCACTCTTGAGTCCCAAGCCGACTTCAACCCCTTATTTCTAACTGGATGATGAAACAGTAGATTTTATGCAGTTCTCTTGCATATCCCTGAGCCACTGAAATTTCTAATTGAATTGCAGGAGGTCTAAGTATGAATGATTTCATTGTAGCTGCCAAAATAGATGAGATTAAGACATCGGATCTTGTCCCTAGAAAAAGAGCATGGGCATAGTTGGAAAATTCAATGTCTTCCTGAAGAAACTGAAGAAATTTGTTTACCCGTAAGGCGATGTTCCATCATCCAATGACTACTGGCTAATGTTGTTGCAAATTATAATAAAGCTTCCTGTGTTGTTTTCTCAGTTATTCTTCTTCAAATTCAAACATTTGTGTCATACGAATCTTCAGGAAGAAAAATACCAAGATTAACTTATCAATTGAATAATTTGAATCATCGTAAAGAACCTGTAGCAGAATTTACTGAAATTTGATTACGGTTATCTTTTCACTAGAATTTTTTTTTTTTGAAATAGTCAATAATTCTGAATTATAGCATTTGATATTTATGAGGTACGGTTATAAGACATTACAATATGAATATATTTATATAATAATTTTTAAAAAAATAAAAGCACGATACGGGTAAAATATGTTTATTTATATATATGTGTGCATTTATATATATATATATATTTTAAATTATAAAAATATAATGATAAATAAATATACATTCAAAATAAATATATGTTAATTTATTTATATATTAATATAATTATACATATATATATAATTTAAATTATAAAAATATAATAAGAGTTATATATATTTTCAAAATAAATATATATTTATTTTATTTATATATAAAAATAATTATAATAAAAAATATATTTTTAATAAAAATAAGTTTTATAATTAAGTATAATTATTTAATTAATAATTTACTAATATTATATAAATAAAATTTTATATTGATATTTTAAAATATATTTCGATGTGTTTAAAAAAATAAAATAATAATAATATAATAATGACGCTTGTTCAGTGTATGCCGGACATATATGAAATGCATATCCATATATTTTATCTGTGTCCCACGTCATATTTTACCTTGTTTTGAGTCAATCCAAATCATATTGTAGAATTGAAAAATTCTAGCATGGACGAAAATTGAACGTCAGGATGAAAAGTGAGTCAATCCAAATCATCCTATTAAATCCCACGTGTCATCTTCTTCAGCCATTTCACCATTGGCGTACTACACGTCTGTACTACAAGTTTAGATGCAGCAACAGCTTAGTACTTGAGTTTTGAGTAGCAGTATGTGCTGAGATCAAGCGCTCAGATTTAACGACTGAGTTGCTGATGTGGCAATGTCAAGGGTGATAAAGAGGAAGGATCCAACTCTTCCTATAATTTCTTGCAATACTTTAGAAGGATCCCTATACAGTTGCAGGTGCAAGTTCTGCCAAAACAATTGGAGTCTTTTAGGAGAGAGAGAGAGATGTCAGTAACAGCTGCTACAGCCACTTCACTAACCTGCCCGCTGCTTCCACAACAAGGTTGCCTGATTGATTCTGCTCAACCGTTGCCCTTTCTCTTTGTTTAGCTCTCGTTTTCATGCTTCTTTAAAGTCTCATTCTGCTGAATGACTTCCCTTTTAAATAGCAGGAGGGCTTAGTCGAACAACTAGTGGATTACCATGGACAAAACAGGTTCTCTTAGCCCTTTAATTCTATGTGTATATGTTTATTTATCTATGTATTGTTTTGGTAGCTCAGAAAAATTTTAGCTTGACAAAGGATGGAGCGAGAAGACTCTTAACTCATGATTTTTTTTAATCGTCCCATATTTCAAATTTTTTTGCCCAGTTGAGCTGCCTTTGCATCTTCGCTTATATGATATTCTAAAGTCCGGTTTCCTTTCTAGTCCATTTTTTTTTGTCTAAGCAATTTAAAACGGATAGTTGATTTATTTCTCTCATGAACACCCTTGGATATTCCTGTTCTGTTGCTTCTTCTTTTGCACTTGGCTTGCCTTGATGATGTTCGATGAAATGATTGTTAAAAAGTTGACCAAAATTTCCACCAAAAACAAACTAGGAAACGGATTTTTGCTATTATGATGTTTTCAGGAAATGCTTATTAAAATGCAGTTGTGGTATTGGCGTGCTATTTGTCTTCATTGGAGAATTAGAGTACAGGTTTCTCTAGGCTGCACTGAGTGCTGGTAGTTGGAAATTTAAGGCGATATTTCTTTTACTCTGGTTGAAAATAGTATTGGTTGTTTGGACGTTATGAATTGCTCCATCCATTTGTTTGGGCGTTCAGTTCGATGTTCTAAACATATCTTCAACATTGTATTCGTTTTTTCATGATGATGTTGTATACCCCAGAGGTACTGCAGGAGAAAGGCTGTTTCTTCTATCATTACAGCAAAATTTGAGCTGAACCCTCCACCATATCCCCTGGTAAGATTCAAAATTCACAGAATGTTTTATCAAGGTCCCTATCAAGGTCCCTGTGCTTACCAGAAATAGCTCTGAAGAGAGTCTTCACTGTTCTAAAACATATTAAAACTTTGGTGTTAATGTGACAGCACGCTTTGGAACCACATATGAGCAAGGATACCCTAGAGTATCATTGGGGAAAGCATCATAGAGCTTATGTGGATAACTTGAACAAGCAAATTGTAGGAACAGAACTTGATTTTATGCCGTTAGAAGATGTTGTAACTATTACTTACAACAGGGGTGATGTACTTCCAGCTTTTAACAATGCTGCGCAGGTATACTGGGCGAGTTCAAAATTTCATCATTATCTTTAACTTTTTCTGTGTGTATAATTGGACTAGACCCATTATAGTTGACTTGGGATGTAGTCCGTTTTGATAGTTTTACTAATGATGTGATGCATGTTTTAAAAATCTAAATTAATGAGAAACATTTTCATATTAACGTGATATTATCATGAGACTGTTCACATAAGCATCTCCTCCTTTCAATTTTTTGTACATCATTTGTTTATTAACCTGATTGCAGGCCTGGAACCATGAGTTCTTCTGGGGATGCATGAAACCAGGTGGTGGAGGAAAACCATCAGGAGAGCTTCTTCAATTAATTGAAAGAGGCTTTGGTTCCTTTGAAAAATTTGTGGAAGAGTTTAAGACAGCTGCAGCTACACAGTTTGGTTCAGGATGGGCTTGGCTTGTTTGTGAGTGATCTTTCCTCTTCATTTATAAGGCATTGCTACTCTTGTCTCAGAATATACTGATTCGATGCAATTTGATGGGTATAATGTATCTTTCATCTAGATAAGGCAAACAGACTTGATGTCGAAAATGCAGTAAATCCTAAACCATCAGAGGAGGACAAAAAGCTTGTTGTGGTGAAGAGTCCCAATGCTGTAAATCCACTTGTTTGGGATTACTTTGTAAGCATTTATGGCTCACAATTGTATAATTCATGTTTCATGTGCAGTGCATCATATACACTTTATGTTTTTTTTTTGCTATGTATATCTGATCTTGTTGCTGATTTCTTGCAGCCGCTTCTCACTATTGATGTCTGGGAGGTATACCTCTTTTTTCTTTTCTTATATTAAATTTAACATACTGCTTTAGTGAGTAGAATTTGTCTACGGATCACTCATTTGGTTTTTGAATCTTGCTTTGTTTCAACAGCATGCTTACTACCTTGATTTTCAGGTGAGACTGTTGTTCTTACAAGTCCTCTTCATTTAGACTGTGTTGATGTTTAAGGATCGCCTTCTTTTCTTTGTTATAGAATCGACGACCTGATTACATAACAACCTTTATGGAGAAACTGGTATCATGGGAAGCAGTCAGTGCAAGACTAGAAGCTGCAAAGGCTCAAGCTGCTGCAAGAGAAAACGAAGAGAAGAGGAAAAGAGAGGAAGAGGAGCTTAAAGTGCCAGGCAGCGATGCTGTAGAGATGTATCTGGATGGTGAAACTGAAGATTCTTACGCTGACTAGCTAAGGACGATTTTTCAGTTCCAGTAATATGGGCAGAAAAATTATGGCCTTCTTTCACATTTCTTTTGTATGTTTATTGTAACATAGAGCTCATAAGAGCGGCTGCTGTAACCATGTCAAGGACTATCATCCCAGGACTAATTGAGCTTTAGAAAAGAATTACTTAATAATTGGCGGATTGTATGGTTGCGATCTCTATCTCTGCATAACTCTTTTCATCTAAGATTCAAACATTATGTGAGATGATATCATCAATATGTTTGTGTGGTTTCTAGTATTATTCTTTACACTATCTGTAGTAAGAGCAGGAAAATAGGATAAATTACCCCACCTGCATCATCTTATGGGGGATGTCTTAAGAGACAACAGGCTGTCAAGTCCTGAGAACTCAAGAGTTATTATTGCAAGGCGGTCCAAATATCTCTCAGAAGCGAAGTATCTCATCTCCTCCGGCTGACACAACAGTTAATCCATCAGGACTTTGCAACAAATCAATGAAAGAGGTTCATGGATTTTAGCTGTAAAAACAAATGCTCCACTACGTAACTTGAGCCTTTAAGCAGTCAAAAGTCAAACCTGAGAAAGATCAAGAACTCTGGAGTTATCACCTTTTATCTCTTTCATTTTAGTCAAGGAAGGGTATTTCCACAAGCATAGATGGTGGTGAAGCTCACCTACACCAAAGCCATGGCCACTTAATAATTCCTTGTGATCTCTGTTCCACTCCAGTGCACAAATCTGAACAATCCAGCAACAAAATTCAAGTCTTTCAAAACTAGAAATAAAGTCCTAATTCAGGTCAGGTCTCAAAAAACTAATCAAAGGGATAAGGGGTGAGTGAGTTCAACAACTTGCCTGCGTGTTGGTGCTTATGTTACCAATACATGTTCCCTTCTGTGTATTCCATTTCTTAATACATCCATCTTTTGTGCCTCCTCCTGAAGCGAGTACATTATATTGATAGGGGCACCAAGCAAGGGCTTTGACTGCAGCTTGGTGTTCTGTGAGTCGGTGTAAGAAGTTGGATGAGCTCAGTTTGGAGGCTTCCCATGTGTATATGCTATTTTCATTTCCACCACTTGCCAATAAATTGCCTTCTTGTGACCATTGCAAACCACAAACTTCTGTATGTGCTTGCATAAAAGAACTTGGATTGCGCATTCTAACTGTCAAGGAGGTTTAAAGCGTGAGATCTAAATCCTCTTGTTTTCTATGCATATAATGATAATTAATAAAGCAAATGCAAAGAAATAGAATCTAATTACCATCATGATTGATGATGGACTTATCTCGGCTTCCTGATGTTAGAGAATGACCATTCCATGAAAGGGTAGCTATCCTGGCCTCATGACCTTCTAGATGACGAATCTGTGAATGATAAATCCTACTGATTCAAACTCCTGAACAACATTTTGAAAAGAAGGCATACAGAAGTTACACATTTGGAAGCCTCAGCATCCCAGAGCTGAAGTTTGGATTGCATGAATCCAACTGCTAAACTTCTGGTATCCCCAGACCAGGCTAAGCTTGTTGGATAATCATCATCACCTCGAACTTCCGATAACTTTAGTGTATCTCTGTTCTTAGAATTCCATAGATATAATGTTTGGCCTAGTGCCACAGCAAGAAAATTGTTCTTTCACCAATCCATGACATTCAGATAGTAGTCATTTTTAATCTCTGGTCCGTCCAGAATCCGAACTTCCTTCTGCAGATGACCTTAAAAAAAATTAAATCGAGCGATAAATACATATCATCTTTTTGAACTTTAGTCAATCTTCTTTTGGTGAGATTACCAATAAGCAAAATGCATTATGTCATTTTCAAAATCATATACAGATTAGAGACATGAAATAGCATCCCAAAGCTCTTATAAACATATTCAACTACTGAAATGTGTTTACATTTCTTTCAAAGAACAAAATTTCATTGAGAACTTATGATGAACTTACTTCAAGCTTTGATCCAAAGGCCTTAAATTACCAAAAGCACAAACTATTGGTTGCTTCTAATTACTGCAAGCAATTATTATCTCTCTAATTTACTAGTTGACAAAGTTGCAAAGTAATACAGAGATTAAGAAAAAAATATGCCAAGAAGCAAAACAAAGAAAGAATACCTTAGGTAAGCTGCGGCGAAATTGATATTGCTTGGTATTAGTATTTCTCAAAACTTCTACACCATCCCTTCGCATCTCATCAATAAGATAAATGAACCTTCTATTTGATTTTGGACTTCCACTGAATACCAACATCCTAAATGGTCTCCCCTCTGTGTGTAAAGTTAGAATATCAATCAATTTATGCCTATATATATCCTGCCACAGAGGGAAAAAATAAATAAATAAATAAAACTACAAATAAAAGCCAAATCAAATGGGACAAAAACATGAATGCCTATTAAGCTAAAAGACTAACAGAGCCAAATACTCATGAAATAGCACAAAAAGCACGCACATTCGAAAATTTTCAAGAGAATTAACAACCTAGAACCCTAATTAATAATCAAACCCGTGAATTAATAAATTTAATTGTTTTTGAAAACGGCAAGTAACAACTGAAAGTAAGTAAGAAGAGGCATACATTGAAATTGGGATTTGGTGCTTCTCCTTTGGTCCTATTCGTCAATAAACTGTGGGCTTGATCCAGATTCATCAAACTTCTATTTGGTATGAACCGGTCGCCCTTGGCATAACAAAAACAAGAAACAGCAATTTCGATCAAAAACGAAGAATTGGTCATATTTATGATAGATAGATTGAAAAAGAGAGAGAGAGAGAGAGATTAGTACTGGAAACTCAAATTGGGTGGGGCTATCATGAAGTCGCCTTGGAGAATACCAATTCGATTGGAATTGTCTCTTCTCACTTTGATCCATTGGAAAGAATTTCTTGAATTTACTCTCTTTTTTCTTTCCGGAGTTTTTCTACTTCAGAATATGCATAGGATACACAGATGCACAGTTAGGGTTTGTTTCTCTCCCGCCAAGAAGCCTAACCGTTGGTTTCGTTATTGTCAGTTATTCTTCGGATTATTAACAGGCGCCAATTGATTGAATTGAGGTTTGAGTCAGTTGTTAATTTATTATTATTTAATATATTAATTGTGGACAGCTTATAAAAGCCGTCTTAGCTCAGCCGGTAGAGCGCATGGCTTTTAACCATGTGGTCGTGGGTTCGATTCCCACAGACGGCGGTTTTGAGCTCGTGTTATATATTTTTTCCTTTTTAATACAAAAGAATTTTAATTTTGTAGCCTAATTCAAAATCCTTAATCCTTTTAAAATAAATTAAAATCTTATTTTCTACCTGCATTTTATGAAAATATTAATCACCATCTTTGCAATCAGTAATTTTAATTCAATATCCTTGTAAAAAAAATTTAAAATCTCATTTAACCTCACATTTTAATAAAATTTGAAATTCTGAATAAGCAATAACTTATATATGTTTATACATAAATTATAAATTGTAAATCTTATAAAACTGAAAAAAGAAACAGTTATATTCTACAGAACATATATATTATTTCATTATTTTCTTAATTTATTCTGCCAACCAAATAGTAGTATTGAAGTATATTATTAGTCTGAAAATATTTAAATAGCATCAAATTTACAATAACAATGTATTAAAATTATTTTCCTATCTAACTAATGAGATAAATCATTTTGAAAAAACTACATCATCAACTATGAACCCATATTTCAATAATTATTTATTCTCAACAACAATTACTAACCATTTAATCACACAGTAAATTTAAAAAAAAGGTCCATTATTAGTAGCTCTACAAGATCTTCTAATCTCTCCATGTGTGCCTGTAAGAACTGCAACAGCTCCCAACCTAACCATGGCAGCACCAAACAATGGACGAAAATCAAACCCAGCAGCTGCGAGATTTCTTACAATTGGCATAGTCAATGGGTCCATTCCCAATTCTTGATCTATTTGAAGAATTCCTCTGCGTCGCATTATGTTCTGATAGTATGAGACATCTGTTAAGAATGGACTAAATGGGTTCTGATCCAGATTAACTGTGTTATCAACTGGAGAAATCCGAGGACACCTTAATCTCAGTATATTAAGCAAGAAAGCATCCATGGCTGGATCAGGATTTCCACTGCCTTGGAAATTGTAAATACGGTCTTTGATTAAAGAACAATGAGTAACTCCAACAGAATGAGTTCCTGCATCATAAGATACACTGAGTATTGAATTCGAACCAGAACTGAAATGGGTTTGAATGGGATTGTAATAAAAATTATTTTGAGTACCTAGAAGAAGCACCATGTCTGTAGCAGTGAGTCCTTTATCAGCAAAAGCTGCAATGGCTTGAGGAACTGTTATTTTAGGGCTAAGAAGACTCACATTTTGAGCTACGGAAACTAAACCATCTCTTCTTCCTGTTTGAACTTCGTACCTTCCTCTACCACTCTGTATTAATTGAAATAAAATCATTAGTCAGTACTCATTATAAATGATCAGAGACAAAGACACAGAAGAGTGGGAGATAGAGAGATACCAAGAAAACGGCATCTCTAGCAGCTATTGCGATGAGATCAGCACAAGAGACAAGAGCAGGGCAAGATTTTTTAACAGCAGTCTTAGCTTGGTCTATAATTTCATATCCCCTCACACTCAGATTTGGTGGTGCTGTTTTCTCACTATTTTTTCCATCTAGAAGAATTGATGCATCACAACCCTTTTTCACCATTATTGTCATAAATAAAACTGTTAGTCAATTTCATAAATCTTTTGCTGATAAAATCGTCATATTATAGTTCTTATTTTGTTATTAATGTAAATTTTTTTGTTATAAAATGAGCTCATACATATTAACAACTGTTAACAACCCTTTAAATGATTTTTAAACAGAACACATAAGCTTAAGCTTAATAAAAATGCACACAAAGCTTGCTAATAACCAACCAATAAATCATGCTTCTTGGCCTGGCTACATGGATAATTCCTGGTTTGTTAATGTTAGGCTTTAATTGTTATGAGCAAAAAAGCAATTTTTTGAAGTCTTATTTTAGTTAATTTCTAGATAAAAATATAGTTAATTGAAAGCTTACATTAACAAAACAATCATGAAACTGCAAGCGTAGAAGGGCAGCAACAATCGTAGGATCTCGGAAAAAGTTAGCAGTAATAACGCCAGCCACAATATCCTCAACATCTGCAAACCCACATTTACCTCGGTAAAAACCTACCTGCAGAGCTCCATGGCACCAGGCTACAAAGTTTCCTAGAATGAGATTAAGGGCTAATCTGAGAAGTGCTATATTAACCTTCATCTTCCTCGGGATATATGTAAAATCTTAACATCTCCCTTTCTCATTTCATATGGAAAAGAGATTTTTTTTAAAAAAAAATAATAAAACAGAGGCGAAATCTTTTGTGTTTCTCTGCAAAAATAAGCTGGAATAAGAAGCACGATCACTCTTTTTTTCTGTGTGTTTTTTTTTTGTATGACCATGTTAAGATAAATTGTGACACTTTCTTTGTATTTATTGCATTATTTGATGCCTGTTTAATAGTATGGTACTCTTGGTACCATTTGTCACTGGCGTCTGGTTGTCACCTTTTTTTATGGACTATTTTGCAGCCAATGCCCAGTTGATCTGTCAAGACCAAATTGATGTCCGCCTTATTTCAACACAGTCCAATTCTCCGAATCGCTTGCAGAATTTATTGTTGATTGGCATCATTTACTTGCATATATAGTGTTGACAATGAAAGACTGTTCACCATAGAAGTATAATTACTATGGCAGAAAGGCTTGAGCCCAAAAGAAAAAAAAAAAGCGTACACAAGATCTGCACTAATTAAATATCTGAAATCAATTTCCGTATGCCCCAAATGCATTGACAGAAAATTTTAACATCCTGAGCAGCACCCCATTATGACTGCCCGTTTCTGTGTCCCAGAAAAGCAAAATAATTTATGTTCACTTTACATATAAAAACCAGGCTATGAAACTCGTTTAGGGCATGAAAATCAGGGCCAGACTTGCTGAGTGTTAATGCTGTACTCACTTAACAGCATCAGCAAACCGATATAGATCAGAGGCTGAGCTCCGGTTAGCACCACCAGTAGGTGGAGAATTTGGTAGACTCACAAAGCCTTCTATTGATCGTGATGGCCCAAACAATCTGGATGCAGGTTGATGAACAAAGCCCTGCCCCACTGATCCATCCCCAACACTAGGCCATCCATACGGTGGAATACTGCTACTCATTATTTGTCCAGTCTTACCAACAAGCATCTCCCTGTGAACTCCAGCAAATGAACCGGTGGAGGGAATACTATATGAAGCTGAAAGACCCACTCCAGCACCTTGTATTGTACTTGCACCTCCTACTGCAGTACCAAGGACATGTTCAGGTAAAGACCCCACACCAGATCCATACGGCATAGATCCAGTAACAGGAGTATTGCTGATATGACCAGAAAATCCGCCATCCCACAAGTTCATTCGCACTGAAGCATTATATAAAGCATTGCCATCCAAGAGAGCAGCAGCTCTTTGTTCATGCAACCCGATGCTTGGAGAGGATTTCAGGGGTGAACCTGTAAATCGTGGCTGTTTTGTTTCTTGGCTCTTCAAGTTATTCACAAGCTCATTCTCATCTGCTTTTCTTTTTGGTGTCACCTTATTGCCTATCCTTTTATTGAGGTCCGCAATTTCTCTCTCTAATTTGTCAATCATTTCTCTAACTTGCCATCCAGGAAGATGCTTTGTCAGATCAAGCTTGCGATCTTCAAGAAGCTTCATTACAGATTTCAGAGCACACAACTGCTTCTCACTTGCTTCTTTCTGTGAAAGGTCATCGCTGAGTTAGATTATTCACTCAACAAATAGGATGGTAATGTATTTTAAATTAAAGTTAAAAAGTAGTTCATACCAGCAAGATAGGCGAATGATTTACTTTTTTTTTTCTCCTCTTTAATGCTTCTGTAGAATCTCGCAAGAATGAAGTCAGAAGTTTCTGAGGAGGAAACTTTTCCTCAATCCCAAAAAAGAATAAGCTACATCAACAGCTTCAATTTTCATTCCTTTGTTCATCATTCTCTCTAAAATCTCTGCAACATCAAAAGATGAAATAGCATAAGGTCAAGCACAGCAGCGACCAATACTACTAGATGGAAAACAAGATTATATGTAACCACTTGCTTAAAATAAAATAAAATAAAATAAAATAAAATAAAAGAGGACACAAAAAGGAAGCACCAGTTATTTAACAAAAACTGAGCATATCCTACACCAGTCAAGGACATGAACTATAATTCCCAAGTCCCTCACAATTACTACCAACGCTGCTAACCAGGCAGCACTTACAATGCATGACAAGTAGACCATAGTAACAGTGGGAAAGATACAGGTTCCTGCATTTTGGAAATGAAATCTCCCACTTTCATTCAAGTATTAAAAAAAAAGGAACATTGATTCACACATGTTTCATGGACACCGGCCCTTGAGCCAAGTAGGCCTTTTTGTTTCTGTACCATCCCTAAATAAAATATCTAAAAAGTTCATCAGTCCTCATGTTAACTGAGAAATAACCCTAGTAATTATGGGCAACTCAAGAACTAATATAACTAACACACTTGATTTCACAAGACTTTGCAGTTTTAGTTTTAATAGCATGATTTGAATGTTGAAAACTGAAAAGAATTCCCAAGCTGTCCAGCAAAAGGGAACTATTATAAAATGATGGGCATTGAATCACATCAGGTCTACTTGTAGAGACAAAGATTGATGGTAAAGGAAGATTCAGGGTAGAACATGATAACTGGAATACCAAAAGTATTTCCTCGAAAAAGATGAGCAAAATGAGGAAAAAATTAAAAATGTGTGCAAGAGAAGTTCATAATTGCTTATTTCTCTAAGCCATGCTTCCATAGCAGACAGCTTAATACATACATCCTCCAGGAACTCTCCAAAGGCACCTAATGCAAACTGTGCATGTTATTTCTGTTGTGGCATGGGATTGTTTTCAAAGAGACATTTTTTCTGACTTAAAAGGAGGAAGTAGCCTGATGACTTCAGAGTCAGATATATAAGTTCATAGTGCAATAACATCCAATCACATCATTCTAACCCTTCAAGAATCTTAATATTTATGATATGATTACAGTACAGAAATTATTTTCTGCTAAATTCAGAGTTCATATAAGCCTAAATAAAATGTTTGGCTCGTATCTGTCCAAACAGTAGATCTCTTAATGTGTATTCATCAGAAGCCAGTTTATAACTTTAGGAGCATAAACCATGTGTGGATACAGCAAAATTAGAAGGATCCACCAATAATGCTCTGAGATAAATCACATCATGTTCTCCAAAAGACTGATTTTCTATCGAAAAAGTAACAATGTTTAGATATGGAGCAACTTCTGCGTTCTGCCACCAAACAAACTTGGAAGGTTATTAGTTTTTCCTAACACCCATGATGTATTATTGGAACTTCCAACCAACAGAAAGTGGATATATCCATAATGTTCTCTAAGAACTAGTTCTTGCCAGTTCTTGCATCTTTCTGCATGTGTGGTATACTTTCTTCTCAAAATGCTATTTTTGCATTTTCTTTACATTCGCATTCTTAGACGTGCATGCACTCACACTCCATTTAACACAATAACTCTGATTTCTAAGTTAAAACATTTAAGATTTATTAAAATTAGGAAACTAGCACCAAGGACGATAAACTAAAAAACATACTAAGTGGCATAAAAACATACATGAGACATACCTGAAGCCCTTGCAACCAGAACACGGGATCTTCGAAGGGCATCCCCAATCTGCTTTGGATTACTCAACCGAATCAAATTCCAAACATCATCGTTAGTAAACACTTTTGGAATCCCATAACAACCAATAAAAAGAAGCAAACCCCTAGCATCAATGTCGCTGGCTTTACCCACACCACCCTCAGCGACAAGCCTCTTTCTCCAAGCCACGGCAGCTTGCTCCGCTTCCTGCTTGACATCGGCGTCAAAGTCAATGTCATTGTCAATTATTAGCAGAAAGAATTCCAAAACAAAAATTCCGGCCTTTCTCCCCGGAATCATGGGAGAGTTCCTGGTATAAGCCCGGCTTCCCTGAAGATAAAACCTCCCGATGCAATCCAGAACCAACTTGGCAGGTTTCGGGGCGCATTTTAGCGCAGTAGGAACTTCGGTTCGAAGTCTTTGAATACTGGATAGATGCGAGGTAATATATTTACGGAGGCCTCTGCCACACATCGCTCGCACAGAACTAAAAGCTCCGACTTGGCTGATGCTGTGGCTGCCGCAGGGCTTTCCCCTGTTTTCGTAATTGCTGTTTCTACTGATTTTTCTTTTGCAGTGATAATTGGCGTTGGCGGGGGTAAGGGCACCGGCTTCTCCAACTGAATTGGTTGCGGCCGCTCTTTGGAGCGGGCATCAATTGCGCTCAGAATAAAATCAAGGTGCTTCTGCAATTCATTGTATCTGTGATAAAATTCATTGATGGCGGCGGAGAGACTGCCAAGTTGATCGATAGATTTAAAAAATTGAGGTTCTATTGATTGTTCAAGAGCAACAATCGCGAGCTGTTGTGGTTCGCTTTTGACACGAGTGTTTTGAGTTATCAATTGCTGGGGTAGTGGTGGCGATGATGGTGGTGGAGGCGATGACTTTTCCTGCTTAATGTGGGATAGGGGAGGAGCGTGACCGGTAGAATTCAAGGAAACGGGCATGGGGGTCTCGCCATTTAACAGAATTTGTGCCCTAATTTGATATTTTCGATTATCAGATCACATGCCTAATATCTAACTTGTATATGTATTATAAGAACTGTCAGTATCAAAACTCGTATTTACGCCTGACCGTCCTTTTACTCTTAGAAAGTGACCACTGTGACATTGTCGATCTATCATGTTGACTTTTATTTTTATTTTTTAATTATTTATTTTAAATTATAATATTCACCGCATATATATATATATATATGCATACAAAATTTTGAATCCATTTATATTTATAAATGTATTTTTTTTAATTTTAAAAAAAAGCTTTTTTTTCACTAACGAACTAAAATTGTTCATTATTCAAAAAAAAAAACTAAAACTGTTCATATTAAACCCACATAGTAGATAAACAAAGAAATAAAATTATATCCAACGAAAATAAAAACAATAATTATGAGAAGTGCCGACTTTTTCAAATTAAATTAAAAGAAATATTTTTTGTCCGCCTAATTTGCTATTGTTTGATAAATTTTATTATTAATAAATTATTGTGTTAATATATTATTAGCATTTTTTACTAATAAATTATTAGCAATTTACTTAAAAGTATACTATTTTAATATATATCCGATCTACCCAACCCAATTATTTCATAGGTAATAGTTACTATTGTCCCTAATTTTTTTTAATATTATATTAAAAAAACATAAACGATTCTAAATTTATTTAGAGACCACGTACCATTAAACTATGCCTCAACATGCTATTACCTTCCCTAACTAATTAATGTTAAATTCAAAATGCATAACTTAGCTCAATGCTACAATTGTGTCGTAGAGCATGGCGGGCTGAATGATGACCAGAATCTGATATATATAGTTAATTCCCACCTGGATTTATCATTTATCTGATGTATATAGTATTAAAAATTATCAAGCTTAACTCTTATATACACTTGAATCAATCAATGGCCTGCAGTTACAATGCAAAACTTATACATTTATGTACAAGATTACAACATAAATATTATGATTATGTACCAATTAAGGTAACTAAAAGGCTGTTTTTGTATCAGGTAAGGGGGCATTCTGATCTGACCGATTTTCTTAACCATACAAGCAAGCATATAACTTTTTAATAATGTAGTAGCAACCTAACACCAGTGCCTTATGGAAAATCAAATAACTAAAATGTAAGCACAAAAGAAAAATTACTTGATAAAAGAGAGAGACAATATTTAAAGTCGGATTTTGTAAAAAAAATAAGTAATTTAAGAAGCCTCACCGATCCAAAATAGCATGCAGCCAAAGCTTTTGCTAGTTCAGTCCTGCCAACTCCAGTTGGACCACAAAACATCATTGCTGCTATGGGCCTATCAGGATCCTTCAATCCAACTCGAGACCTTTTAACTGCTCGAGATATAGCAGCAACAGCCTCATCCAGCCCGATGACCCGTTTTCTGAGCTGATCATCTAGACCCACCAGAAATATTCTTTCATCGGCAGTGAGCTGCTGAACAGGAATTCCTGACCAGAGAGAAGCCACTGCTGCAATTTCATCAGGCCCACCACTGTTGGTCTGAAAAGAATCAGATAGAAATTCAGTCAAAAATGGAACTCAACCTAGATTAAGAAAAGATGCCCTCTTGTCCCCTTAAACAAATCTCAGGGTCAAAAATCATACTCGTCATCTGCTGTGACAGGTACAGGGGACTCCAAATTGATTTCACCCGAGTTACCCACGCTTGAAGCACTGTCATCATCTTTTATCCTGCTTGCCAAAACCTGCTTCAATGAGGAATTTGAAATTATTTGCAGATAATGGAAGTATGAAATCACGGAATTGATCCATAGAATTGATGTCATTACCACTTCATGCATAGCCTGAACAGTTCTAATTTCTTGCCAATAGTCATCCGGTGACTTCAAAAGGATACAGGTTTGTTGTTCTTTCTTCCTCCTATGGGCCTCAATACGAGCTCTACTTCCCACCTCATCAATGAGATCTAAAACAAAATAGAATTTGTAAGCAAGGAAAAAATATATGGAGGTACTGTAAATATATGTACATAGTGAGAAAATGAATGGGGCAATCCAAGTCATTCATCACTAGTGCTTCAGGACACATGCATGTGTCCTCTCAACAACATTTTATTTAACAGATATAATCTTGTGTAATGGATAGCATTGATCAAATACAAGATGGTCTTTCCAAATAAGAAATGAATAAAGGTTTTTCAAACCAAAAAATGGATAAAAAACAGAAATAGCTTCAAAAGTTACTAACATTCAGTTAAGTTTTTAATTATTTTAAAATAAAGCTTTACCTTGACATGCATTGGATGCCCAACTCTATCAAAAGGATAGGAACTGCATCATGAAGAATGTTTACAGACCTCAACCTTTGCCATGTTTTCTGAATTGCAAAAAAAAGGGCATAAAGAAAGGCATAGAATTTATAAGTAAAACCTTCTCAAATGAAATAGGCACAATCATAGAAAGAGGGATCAAGTGGCAAAAGTCAAACTCATATTTTACCATCGAGAGAGAGAGAAAGAGGGAAAAAGAAAAAATATATATATACATATATGATTAACACAATGCTAGTCTGTCATGACAAGCAAAAAACAAAGATCACAGCCGCTACTTTACTTTTCTGCTTTTTAACTAAGAAATTATTAGAATGAAACTTAGAGAAGCCTACCGACGCTTTCCCCCCAAAACCGGTAAACATATGAACATGTAAAATATATATATATATATATATATATATCCAAAATATACAAGATATCTTATAACTCAATCAAAAATAACATATTATACTTATGCCATATAATTCTTCTACATTACCATTTATACTGATATCATAATCAAAAGAACAATTAGTTTGTTGAATCATGAGTTTGCTATTGGAATATTTGGAAGCTTAATCTGCTGAATTATTTAACATGGAGATTATATTAGCTTGGAGGGAATTGATCCTTCAATGTGTTAGCCTTTTGTGCTTTGTGGTTTGAATTTTGAATTTTGAGTAACTTCTGTAATCATGAGGTCGATAACAAGATTTGAAAGTTTAACAAGACTTGTTTGAAAAATTAAGCTTTCTTTTGTAATATGTACATACATACATACATACATATATATATATATATATATATATCAGAAATGTGTGAGACTTCCAACCAACTTTTGCTTTCATATTGAATTTCATCTTAGTTCTTTGCAGCAAGACTTCAAATTTCTTACTGCAAATTGCTTTATTTCTTGATCATTTTTTCTTACTTTTTACAGCATTTACAGGCTTCTCCTTATACATCCAGAAAAATTTGGTGCTAGAACATTGAAATCCCTCCCTAGAGGCCATACAATGCATTCAACACTTAAAAGATGGATAGAAAGTAAAATCGAAATATGATGCTCCAACTTGCACCCATAAACTCACTAACTGAGAAGTCTTGCATAATTAGACTAGGCTCAAACCTACTCATATCAATACTTCCAAATGGGTTACACAATACATGCAGAACCATTAAAATCGTATTGGCTATTTTAGCCTGGTCAAAAGGACATCCATACCTCAGAGAAGCAAAGAATGCGCCTTGAAGGCAAGATTCCATTACATGCATTTTTCACTCTTTCAATTGTAGGGAAAATGATTCCAATGGATGGATTTTGCAATTCTTGCCTAGCAGTCCAGCAGCCCCACTGTCCAGAGCATCAATAAACTGGTGAATCCATGAACAACAATGATCTCAATAATTCATCCATATTTGCAGGAATCCTTTTATATTACCTCAGGATCAGATTCTTCTGATTCAAAGAACTGTAATGATCTCTTTCCAGGAGCTGCTGAAAATAAAGCCAGAAATTGTGCATTGACTGATGTCCCAATAGAAGAAGAGCCTTCAGAACATAACATGCATCAAATCACAAGTATAAAGAAATTATGCTCTCCATATTTCATGCAAAAATTTAAGATTGTGCTATTGACACACCATAAATAAAATCCAATTGCTCCAGTTCAGGCCATTTGTATTGATCTAGAACCTTGTAGAAATCAAAAAGAAACCATAAGATCAGAGATATGCACAAATAACCAAATACATCCTAAAGTCTGCAGGAGGGCGTTCACTTAGTAAAACAATATAAAACCTATAAAAAATTAAAAAAAAAAAAAAAAGAAATCTACAAACCACATTCAGCAAAATTATATGCATTATGAATAAGTAAATTTTGTGTTAAAAGCTATGACTCTTCCAACCTCATTTTCTTACCTCTTGTAGTCGACAAAGGCCTGTAGACCTCTGAATTGAAGCAATGAGAGAGGAAATTGCAACAACATGTTCAGGTCGCATCATTCTCATTATATCTGGGCAGTGAGGCCCCTGCACAAGTCAGCATCACATATTTTACATGTTCCCCAACCAAAATCCAAACTTGCAATTATTTTAAAAATAACAACCAGATAAGTGATAGAAATACCATGCCTGTGACACATGTAGTATCAATTGCACTCTCTTGTTGGTTTCTCCTAAAGCAGCTGCAAAGGGCTTCTTTAGGATGAATGTATCCTGAGAATCTGAAGAATCCACTGTCCCACAATGGAGAAACCCACTTCACAATATATCTAGGCAGAAAACCAAGTTGAACACAATCTAGTACAAGATATGAAGTTACATACATCAGTCTCATACCCTACAATTTAAAACCAGAACACAGTTTTTCAAATCTTACGATTATTCAGGAAGCCAACAGCATGAAATCACATATTTCGATAGGACATGCATGCATGCACCAAAAGAAGACATTATGAAACAACCCAAGCATTAAACAGTTGCAAAATCAAGTACAAAAGCTACATTTAGGAACAAAGAAGCTACGAAAGTGTATAGGATAGCATAAAGCAACAAAAAATCATAAAAAATTATAAAAATTATTTTGATAACCCTGGGATAAGAATTCAACGACACAATATTTAAGTCCATTATATCAAGCCCCTTTTTCTCCCTTAAGAACAACAAAAAATAGGGTTATCCACCATTGGAGGGGTTGGATTGAGATTTCAACGCCCCAAACAAAAGCAAAATCACATTTGAGGTTAGCACTCAGAAGCATGTATGTAAGCATCAGAAGAGAGGACACTTACATAAGGAGTTCTGCAAGAATGAATTCCTGGTACTGAAGCAACTAGATAACCCATGGCCTCTTCAAAGTTATATTTTGCCAACTCCACAATCCAATGGGCCTTACTCGGTACATCAACCACGAGAGATGCAACAAAGCCAGCAAGCTGAGTGGCAAAATCAGATTTTGAATCTTGATTTATTTCTCCACCAGAAAGTTGAACAAATAGAGATGAGAGATCAGGGGTAAATCTGAGAGGAAAATCTAGCCACCAAACAGTGTTGGCCACGTTATTCCACTGTAAGTGTCATGGTAACTAATAAGAAGAGCATACCCTTTACTGGATTGCATTTAGCAAGATAAGTAAAAAGTAAACGATAACCGAAAAATATTAAATCAATTGGCAGAAAAGAAACAAATTCCAAAATATTTCCTAAAGTATATGATTTTAGATATCAAACTACAAAAATCACTTCTACAAACCCTAGAGATAATGTATTCACGAATAAAAAAAAACTAATTTAAATATTTAATTTAAAATCCAGATGATATATAATAAGCAGGCAAACACTATTTAATATACTGTGGACATTTCATATCATGTCCATTAGCTCCTTTTTAGGTCTAAAGGAATAATTGTGAGGTAATCACCTGATTCGCCACTAAATTTGCAGAAGTAATGATGACACAAATGCTATCTTCGCTTTGCAGCACAAACAACTTTGGATGATGACAGGCAATGCCTTGCCTCTTGCGGTCATTACCAAAAGCTATAGACTTGGGGAACGGGGGTGACCTATTTTAGCAATTGGAACATACGGAATGCATAATTTTAACACATCAAATTCATATAACCTAAACCAAGTGAGTGGGATTAAACAACTACTTACACTACAACCAAGTTTGAAAAATCTGAGTATGGCACAGGGATCCGTTTATCAGGGCTGGAACTTCAACATCTCTCAGTATTATGACATGCAATGGTTACAGGTAGATGGCAAGGTATCTCGCAGGATGATAAAAACCTACCAGAACAGAGGCATTAGATTTGGAAAGGAAAAAGGTAAAATGTAGAGAATAAATAGGCAAATGCACTAATTAAAAAGCAAAATTGAATTATGCTAATTTCACATAGTTGTACAAAGGAGAAGTAATAAGCAGCCGCAACAAATAAGTAGCCAACTGTTTTTGTTATTGACATGGAGTTGCCAAAAAAAAAAGCTAACAACAAAATGAATGAGCAAAAAGCCTCAATATATTCTATATTGGAGAATATCATACCATGAACTTGAGAGCAAAAGAAAACAGCAGGAATAAGATAGATGGCTTTACCATAAAATATCACTTGTAAATGTAGCAATAAACATCCGTACAATGCTTCCAATGGGGTGAAGCAGTTCTCGCAAAGAGATAATATTTTGATGGCTGGATGAGCCATGGTCCATAAAATGAAGGCGATTCAAGTAAAACTTCTTTCCAGGTGGTCGAGAAAAATTTTCCCAAGTCTTTGTTTGGGCATCACCAAGAAGAGAAGCATCCATACCTGCAGAATTCAATGGTGAATTCTTACAATTATCCACAACATTAATCTTAGAAATTAGAATGGACACTAGAAATGTTTATGTCACTTCTAAAAGAAACAAACTCCATATTACCTTTTCCTTTGATATTTGCAGTAACTGGTTCAATGTTTGAGTTCTCACAAGGCTGTGCTTCTTCCCGAAAAAGAAGTGCATCAGTCTTTACACACAGTTCATGATGAATTTTCCTAGTATCATGTAGGGTCAAACCAGAATAGTAGTTCAATTTGCTATTACAAGCACCTGTAGTTTCCATTCTGAAATCTGTTACGTCAGATTGCTGAATATAAGAAACGGGATCATCACTATGCAGTATTTTTCTGCATTGACTTGACAAAAACTTTGCCTTCCGAACTATACCAACAGATTTCAATCTTGGAAATTCATATATTGAGGACATAACTTCATTTGCATGGATAGCAAAAACCCTTTTTTTCCTATTCCCACTAGACACTGATCCTTGAGAGTGCCCCTTAAAGGCTGTTGTAGCAAACAGCCCAAGTCTCTCCAGCTGAATCTCATTTGAACCCGCAACAACCTCCTCTTTAAAAAGAACTCCCCGAATCTCAAACCCTACTAGAACATCTAAATTACACAGACCCTCATTTCCACAAACAAGCAAAATTCCATCTCCTGTGCACAACTCTCTAAGCATGCCTCTCTTAACCTTAATCCCATTAACAAACACTCCATTCAAAGAAACTTTTGTCCTATGACACTCCTCAACTTCTTTTTTCCTCGCCTTCCAGTTGATTAGGTCATAATAACCGTCTCCTAAGTTCAGTAACGACGCAGCTAGTTCTCATATCATGAAATAAAATTGATCCACCAAGAATGTAAATTTTACGTTGTACACTATCAAAAAAAATCTGGCAATGTTGCTTACAGACTCGGCGATCATTGAAAAGAAAATCACAGTCGTTGTTAGTTCGCCATCTACCAATGGTGTAGAGCCGGTCAGGTTGGAGGCAAATTGCATGGAGAGGCGAACCGGCTTGTCGATGAATTTGAGATTGATTATAGCCAATTTGGATATGCGTTTAGGTTTTTTACAGTTAGGAAGCGAAACTGCGGTTGGCGATGAAGCATCACCTCCTCCAACTCTCTTGTTAATGGTGAAAATAGGAGTGATAGAATCTTTCATATCAGAAAAACAAAAAAAAAATCAAAACAAAGAAAATAATGGTGGAGAGAGCAATAATTGGAGGGAAAGTCCCTCTCTCTCCCTATGTACACTGGAAAAAATGTGAAAACTGCAAACCCTCAGTCCCCAAATTTTGTTCTAATTCGGTTTTCCAGTTTACTAATTTTCCCTCCAAAATTTCCAGGTCATGGGATGTGGGCCTTTAGCCCATTTTTTTGCTGTGGTTGTGGCCTTTTTAATGCGTCCAAAAGCCCATGTTTTTATGAGAAAATTACAATGTATATCACTCTTAACATTTTTATAATTTTCATATTTTTGGTATACTTAATGTGGTATCTCTTTATTATATTGGATGTATACCTCTGAAACTCATTTATTTTTAAAATTGAATATTGAAAAATGACTATTTCAAAAAAAA
Organism: Garcia nutans; assembly: GCA_947685225.1. Taxonomy (NCBI): domain Eukaryota; kingdom Viridiplantae; phylum Streptophyta; class Magnoliopsida; order Malpighiales; family Euphorbiaceae; genus Garcia; species Garcia nutans. The sequence continues at coordinate 7,762,661 of CANTUV010000029.1, read as the reverse complement.
AAGATATTTTTAAAACTATTTTCATTTTTTGAGATATTTTTTTAACAGGTTTCTGATTTTAGATGCTAAAAAAATTGATGCTGAAAAAAAAAATAATATATCTATTAATTTTTTTTTAGATGATAGTTCTAGTATCTTTAGTATTTAGTTTTTTTTATAATAACTGCTGGAAATTTGTGTGTATTAGGAATTATTCATTAATTATCACATTAGTACTATCAAGTTTTTAATGTTTGTTTCCTACTAAAATAATTAAAATTTTCAATTTTTATAAACTCCTTTTGAAATTTTTAATGTGCAAAAAATGAAAAATGCTACATTTTTTATGTTATGTTTGTGCAAGATTACTGATTAAACAAATGAAATCAAAACCTACAATTGATGACTATTATCAATACTAACAAACACTGTTTGGCAATAATTATTAGTGACGAGAAGTGAGCACTTAATGAAAAAATCACGAAAAATAATCATATTTTATAAATATAATACATTTTAATTATTTATAATTAATAATATTAATGTTATTTACAAAATTTATTGATAAATTAACTACATATTTTAATTTAGCTTATATTTAATTATACAAATGTCTTAAAATATCTAAAAAATAATATATATATATATATATTAGTAGTTAGTATTCTTGTGGCATTTTACCATTATTGACCATTCATCATATTGACATTTTATTTCATTTCTCGTTTGTCCACTGCTGACTACAATAAAGACACCCCTATCTAATGCTACCAATTAAATATATCTTATATTAAGATAAAAGTATAATAATAAAAATATATCTAAATTTAAAATATATCTAAATTTATATTTTCAATAAAAAATAACTACTTTTTTATTTTAAAAAATTAATTTTTTAAATTTTTATAAAATAAAAAAAAATATCTATGATGAAAAAAATATTATTTTGTGGTATGATATACCGATTACATACAATGTCAAGCTTTTTATAAAGGATTATTTTTTTTATATTATAATATATACCAAAAGACTATATATAGTTAAGTATGTCTTAAAAATTTTAATCAAAATTTTCACTTAAAAATAAGAAGGTTAATTTTAATATATGAAACAAAATTAAATAAATATATTAAAATAAAATTTACGATAATACCGGCCACCTTTACTCTCTCTCTCTCTCTCTCTCTCTCTCTCTCTCTCTCTCTCTCTCTCTCTCTCTCTCTCTCTATATATATATATATATATATATATAGCCTCCTCTTGATTCTTTCTTTCCTGCGTCTCATATGTTATACAATAAATTTGATATTTTTCCTCGTATAAATTATCTTAATCATGTTCAATTTTATTTAAATTAAAATTAAATTTCATGGTAAACATGCTAAATAAAGTTATAGAAATTTATAATTTGGCATCATTTTTGGAAGAATTAGGAAGGAGAAAGGGTTAACAAATCGTCATTTCACTTAATTATTACTTAAATTCATTAACCACGTGACTTATATATATATATATATATAATGGGTTAAAGATATAATATATATTAATAAAAATGTTAATGATGTTAAGAGAAATGATGAGGTGGTCCAAAATTTGGATGATATTGGTTATCAACTTAATTATATAAATAAATATTGAGAATTTTTTAATTCATTTTCATGTCTATACATTATATTAAAATAATTAATAATGACATAATATTATATTATATGTCATTGTCTTAATTTTGTTATCATCATATTTTTTTAATATTTTAAATTAAATTTATTATTTATTATATAATAAATATTTATTTGAAGAGTTTAAATAAAATTATAGTATTATATTTAATAATAATTTATATTTGAAGAGTTTAAATATGATTATGATATTTTGTTTATATCAATAATAATTATTTTTTTAAAAAAAGTTAAAATAAAATAAGAATATTATGTTTGATAATAATTATTTAAAAAGTTTAAATAAAATTACAATATCATATTTAATATTGATATCAATTAGTTATATATATACAAAAAAAATACATAACTACTATATTATTATCTTATTTTTTTACAGTACTATTTAATTTTAAAATCACAGTACTATTTTTCAACTATTATATTAATATTGAATTGATGTGTAGGTAATATATAATTTTTTTATATTTTTATTTTTATTTTTGATATTTTTTTTATATTTTATTTGATTTATTATTTATTTATTTTCGTTTGATCATCTTTATAATTATGATACAAAATATTATTTTTTTATTTTATAGTCATTTCTCGCTATCTTTCTTACATTTCCTTCAATATTGATTACTGTTCAATACAATTTTATTTTAATATTTTTTTATTTATATAATTATTTATTAAATAATTTATTATATTTTTTTTGTTATTTAAATTTTTTTTGTTAGGTAATTTTTTGAGTTAATTTGTATTATTTAGTTATGTATGGATTATTTTTTTTGTGTGCTCTTTGTAATGTTTTAGATTATTTTATTTATTTTGGCATTTTAAATTTATTTTTGAGCTTTTTTAAATTAATTATTTTATTTTATTTTGGATGAACTGTAATTTCTTTTTAACTTTTAGAATTTTTTATTTTTATAATTTAATTTTGTAGGGTTTTATTTTAATTTTAATTATATTAATTATTTTAATTTAATTTTTGTGTAGATTTATTATTTGATTTGTCTTTATTTTTAAATTTTATTGTTTAGTTTTGATGGATTTATTTTTTAATTATTATTATTTAAATTTTATAATATAGGTCGTCATATGCAAATTCTACAACTAAATAAATAGTTTTCTATACATTTCAAATGAAAATTATATATATAATCAAATTAATTTTTTACTTTATTATTTACATAATTTTGTATCTTTAAATTTTAAAATATTCTTTAGCAATTTTAAAAATTAACTAATTTTTTGTTAGATTTTTAAATTAGTATATTATATAAATAAAGCAAAAAAATCTATAATATCACGCTAGATTTTTAATGGTATTATACTAAAATACTACCGTTAGTATAATATTGTATCATGTGTTACTGCCACAATCTTTTCATTCATCCTAATTTTTTAATATCTCAAACAAAATTTATTATATTATATTATATAATAAATATTTATTTAGACAATTTAAATATAAATATAACATCTTATTTATTATTAATAATGATTATTTTTCTTTAGTGAGTTCAAATATAATTATAATATCTTTTTTGGCATTAATATCAATTATCTTTATTTAGAGAGTTCAAATGAAATTATGATATCCTAATTTGATATTAATAATAATTAATTATCTATATATATAATAAAAAAATTAAAACTATTACGTTATTATTTTATTTTATTATAATATTATCCGGCTTTAAAATTAATTATGATAAAGAATATTATGGATATTTTTCTATTTATTGATTACTATTCAATATAATTTATTTTAATATTTTTCTATTTATATAATTATTTATTGAATGATTTATTATATTATTTGATTTTTTTTGTTATTCAAATTTTTCTTTGTTTTGTTTGGTAATTTTTTGGGTTAATTTGCATTATTTAGTTATTGTATGAATTATTTTTTTGTGTGCTCTTTGTAATGTTTTAGATTATTTTATTTATTTTGGTATTTTTAATTTATTTTTGAGTTTTTTTAAAATTAATTATTTTATTTTATTTTGAATAAACTGTAATTTCTTTTTAACTTTTAGAATTTTTTAATTTTTATAATTTAATTTTGTAGGGTTTTATTTTAATTTCAATTATATTAATTATTTTAATTTAATTTTTGTGTAAGTTTATTATTTGATTTGGCTTTATTTTTAATTTATATTATTTAATTTTGATGGATTAATTTTTTAATTTTATAATATAGGTCGCCATATGCAAATTCTACAACTAAATAAATAGTTTTCTATACATTTCAAATGAAAATTATATATATAATCAAATTAATTTTTTACTTCATTATTTTCATAATTTTGTATCTTTAAAATTTAAAATATTCTTTAGCAATTTTAAAATTTAACTAATTTTTTGTTAGATTTTTTAAATTAGTATATTATATAAATAAAGCAAAAATATCTGTAATAGCGCGTGAGATTTTTTCTAGTATTATATTAATATACTAATGTTAGTATAATATTGTGCCATGTATTACTGCCACAGTATTTTCACGCATTCTAATTTTTTAATATCTCAAATAAAATTTATTATATGATATTATATAATAAATATTTATTTAATTTATTTAGACAATTTAAATATAATTATGACATCTTATTTATCATTGATAATGATTAATTTTATTTAGTGAGTTCAAATATAATTATAATATTTTTTTATATTAATATTAATTATCTTTATTTGAAAAGTTCAAATGAGATTATGATATCCTAATTTAATATTGATAATAGTTAATTATCTATATATCTCTTATAATATTATTCAGCTTCAAAACTAATTATGATGAAGAAGATTGTCGATGTTTATCTAATTGTCATTCATCTTTTTTTTTTGTTTTTTCTCTACTTAATTTATATTTGTTAATTTTTTTTGTTATGTAATTATTTTTAAATAATCTATTATTTTGTTTGTTCTTGAATTGTTTTTGTAATTGGATTTTTTTTTGTTATTTGTTTGGTGGTTGTATGATTTTTTTATATATTTTTTGTAATGTTTTGAGTTTTTTTGTTATTTGCTTTTATGATATTTTTATTTTTTAGATTTTTTTTGAATTAATTATTTTTATTTATTTTATATTATTTAATTTATGTAAGAATTTTTTAATTTATGTAATTTAATTTTTTATTAGGATTCTATTTTAATTTTAGTTACTTTAATTATTTCATTTTAATTTTTATTTAAGTTCATTATTTGATTTGATTTGATTTTTTAGTTTATATTTTTTAATTTTATATTTAATTTATTTAATTTTTATTATATAATTCAATTAACATATGAATATTAAGTAAAAATACCATGCTTTCAAAAAAAAGTAAAAATGCCCGTAGCGTTATGTATTATCCGTAATAAACATATGTTATTTGACAAATTGGCGTTTGACCAGTAATATCACACGTTAGAAAGTCATTGCCCCATCAACATTTTGTAGGTATGCTTGTTTTGCTTGCGTGGCCGTTGCTTCCATGGACCGACAGCGAGTATATTTTTTTAGTAGCCTTCCAAATGGGTAAGGTATTATAATTTGGCTGAGTGAGAGATTATTGTTTGAGTCTTGAAAAATAATTTATATCAAAATATTCAAAATGTTTGTACAAACCTTATTTCACATTTTGCATAGAGAATTAATATTATGGGATTATACACTGTATGTATAAATGATTTGGATGAGGATGAACCATTGAAGCCATATATATATATATACATATTGAAAAGATTATGCTCGCCTATGTCAATTAACATGTGTAGAATTGTGGAAGTTTTTTAATTAATATTTCATATTATCTTTTAATATGGAAAAAAGAAACACTACATAGTAAGAGATTATTTTATGTCAATAAAATAAAATAGAAGAAATAAAAGTTAAACTAACCAAGAAATTAGTAATTAAATTGGCCTCACGATAAATAAAACAATTATCTAATTATCAATTTAAAAGATAATTCTCTAATTAAAAATAATAGAATTTTTATCTATAAAATTCGAATTCAAGTGTCAATCAAATTGTATAATTGTAAACAAATATTAGAATTCTCTAACGCTAGATCTTAAGTACTCATTTGGAACTAAATTATTTTTTTTAAAAGAAAGTTAACTTGAATATTATTTGCTCTTGGATAAATTTGACAAAAAAAAAATGAACACTACCAGCACAGGCACAGCATGTTTCATGAACTTAAAAAGAAGATGATAAGAAATGTCTAAACTTTAAAAGACAAGATTAGTTTATTCATCTTTTGTCTTCTTTTTATAAATTTAATTAGCTGCCTCTTTATCAATGGAAAAAAGACTACATTAACTCAAAGTAATCATGCCAAAGATATTTTGGTTAATTAATAATTCAATGATAGTATTTATCCTAAAATTTAATAGCTCTGCACTTTCATGGAAAAACAACCAGAAATTACTTTTCCTACAAAAAATAACTTTCTGCAGCAAATTTTTTCACAGTATTTTTATGTGAAAAGTTAAACTTCAAGTCAAGGGTATGTGAGGACTGTACTCTCAGGGAAGGAGAAAGGAAATGGAAATCAGGCAATCTCGAAAAGGAAGCTTATAATGGGCATTCCTAGCTATGATCCCAAATACAAACAATATAATAAAAAATTTATTATCTACATTTGATTTTCAGAAGATATTACTGTTCTCTAACAAACTTTTAAGTTTTATTTTATTACAATATGATTATATTAGATATAATGATGTACGACATTATCATTTTATGTCCACATTTACTTTTAATTAGTTTATCTCACATTCCCACCTCTCTTCTCTGTATATATTTATCTAATAATGAGACATCTCCCTTGCATAAGAAAAAGAAACTAACAGTAAATAAAGAAAAATATAGTTTTTATTTTCTTTATAGTTCCCAAATCTGCCAGAACTCAGCTTTGAAAGGCTGTTTTCTGAAGTGAATCTTGAACCATATATATAAATAAAGATTCTATCTTTTTGATTTCTAAATCAGATGCAAGAAATGGGTGGAGAAGATAAGCATCACCACCAACACCATCACTCTGATACTGAGATTTTATCAGGTGAAAAAGTGTCATACAGTGGCCCTTTAAGTGGACCTTTAAACAAGAGAGGGACAAGAACGAGTGCAAAATTTAATATTCCAGCAGAATCAAGTCATTCTCAAGATGAACAATATGTAGAAGTAACATTTGACGTTCGTGATGATTCTGTGGCTGTACATAGTGTTAAAGCTGCAAATGGAGGAGAAGAAGATCCAGGGATTACATTACTTGCTAAAGGTTTAGAAAAAAGATCTGCTTCCAAAGTTGTAAGAAATGCTTCTGCAAAAATTAGGCAGGTTTCTCAAGAAATAAAGAGGCTAGCTTCATTTTCAAAAAGGCCTCCTCCTGGTCGCCTTGACAGAACAAAGTCTGCAGCTGCTCATGCTTTGAAAGGACTTAAATTTATTAGTAAGGCTGATGGAGGTGCAGGCTGGGCTGCTGTGGAGAAGCGGTTTGATGAATTTACTGCTTGTACTGATGGATTGCTACCTCGCTCGCGGTTTTCTGAATGTATAGGTACAAAGAAAATGAAGTTTGGAATACTAACCTCTTTATGATCTTAATTTTCTGGTTTTGGGATGAAAATTTTGATGTTAATTGATGTCATGGCAGGAATGAAAGAATCTAAGGAATTTGGTGGGGAATTGTTTAATGCACTTGCTAGAAAGAGGAATATTCAAGGTGATTCCATAAGTAAAGATGAGCTGAAGGAATTCTGGGAACAAATTTCCAATCAAAGTTTTGATTCAAGGCTTCAGACTTTCTTGGACATGTAATGTTTGGTTTCAAATTTATGTTTTTGATTGAATTAGTGCAGTGAAGTCTTGATTTTAGAGCTGAAACATTTGAAGTGATGAAAAATAACTGCAGGGTTGATAAAGATGCAGATGGAAGAATCACAGAAGAGGAAGTCAGAGAGGTATCTGATTTAATTTTAATCCATAAGATGCCAAAATTTGACCCATATCATTTCATTAGTTTCAGTAGATCAAAATCATGTGCTTCATATCAGGAGAAGATTTTGAACCAATTGAGATTAGTTTGGTTATTTTACAATTGCAGATTATTACCCTGAGTGCTTCTGCAAATAAACTCTCAAATATCCAAAAACAAGCAGAGGAATATGCAGCCTTGATCATGGCAGAGCTAGATCCAGAAAATCATGGATATATCATGGTAAAAAAATGAGAAATAAGTCTGCATCTATTAATTATTTGTGTGCAAATTATAATTATAGGCAATTGATTATGTGTGAATTGTTGTTCCAAAAACAGATAGAGAACTTGGAAATGCTTTTACTGCAAGGACCAAACCAAACTGTCAGAGTAGGAGAGAGCAAGAACCTGAGCCAAATGCTTAGCCAAAAGCTTAAGCCTACATTAGACAACAACCCATTAAGAAGATGGAGTAGAAGCACAAAGTACTTCATTTTAGACAATTGGCAAAGAGTGTGGGTGATGGCTCTATGGATTGGGGTTATGGCTGGCCTATTTGCCTACAAGTATGTGCAGTATAGAAGAAGAGCTGCTTATAAAGTAATGGGTGCATGCGTATGCATTGCCAAAGGAGGAGCTGAGACATTGAAATTTAATATGGCTTTAATTTTATTACCAGTTTGTAGAAACACACTCACTTGGCTTAGAAATAAGACCAAGTTAGGTGTTGTGGTTCCTTTTGATGACAATCTGAACTTCCACAAGGTAATGCTATTCCTATTGGGGGAAAAGCAAAGCTATAGAAATCAAAATTTGAATATAAAAAATGGGTTCTTTTCATTTTTTTTTCCAGGTGATAGCCGTTGGAATTTCAATTGGAATTGGTCTACATGCAATTTCTCATTTAACCTGTGATTTCCCTCGCCTACTTCAAGCAAGTGAAGAGAAATGGAAGCTTATGCAGCCATACTTTGGAGACCAGCCTTCAAGCTATTGGCACTTTGTCAAGTCAGTGGAAGGAGTAACTGGGATTATAATGGTAGTTTTGATGGCAATAGCGTTTACATTAGCTACTCCTTGGTTTAGAAGAAACAAACTAAATTTGCCTACTTTTCTAAAGAAGCTTACTGGTTTTAATGCCTTTTGGTACTCACACCATCTCTTCATTATTGTCTACACTCTGCTTATTGTGCATGGTGAATGCCTCTACTTGACTCATAAATGGTACAAGAAAACGGTAAACAATTTATCTAATTAATTATTTTATATATTTTTAAAAGCTTTCTTAACATTATCTAATTGATAGTTAATTATTATATTGATTATTGGCAGACTTGGATGTATTTGGCTATTCCTATAATTCTTTATGCAAGTGAAAGATTAACTAGAGCATTAAGGTCCAGAATCAAGCCTGTTACTATTAAAAAGGTAAATTCTTTAAGATTAGTGTTAAAAGGAAAAACAAAGAAAGAATCAATTAGAAATTTATATATTAATGTTCTGAATTTGACAATGAAGGTGGCTATATACCCTGGAAATGTGTTGGCACTTTACATGTCAAAGCCTCAAGGATTTAGATATAAAAGTGGACAATACATGTTTGTTAATTGTGCTGCTGTGTCTCCTTTTGAATGGTGAGTAGCTGTAGAGGTATTATTTAAATACTCTTTAAATTAGTTATTAATTGTAATAAGATCTGTTTAATTGCTATTGCTCCAAGGTAATATATTAAAAGTTAAAAAAAAAACTCAAATGTCAACAGGCATCCATTTTCCATTACTTCAGCTACTGGAGATGATTATCTGAGTGTTCACATTAGAACCTTGGGTGATTGGACAAGGCAACTTAAAACAGTATTTTCTCAGGCATGTATTTTTTTATTAGACGAAATTTAAGATTATTATTTAGCGTTGTTTAATAGCAATTATTGAGGCTAATTTCTCTCTGTTTTCATTTTTTTTTATTATTATTTTAGGTGTGTCAACCACCTCCTACTGGAAAAAGTGGACTTCTCAGAGCTGACGGCTTTCAAGGAAACAACAATCCAAAGTAAGTAAATTGTGTCCGATGTCCACGTAATTTACTAGCCTAAAAATAAATTTTATAGAAAACCCACTTGTTATGATTATAATTATTTCAAAAGGAATCCATAGAACAGAGAGGTCTGTTGTAAGGACGTGACAAGCATTACATAATGTCAACAATTCTAATATAAGGGTGATGTTGAGAAAATCGTTTATTTTTTCGCCCTTCAAACCGTCTTCAAGCAGGAACAAATGAGAAAATAAAAATAATGACTGTAAAATTAAATAGAATAAAACATAATGATTTAACGTGAAAAACTCCCGAATGGGGAAAAACCACGGTCGTTGTCTAACGACAACCAAGAAAAATATTCACTATGCGGCAAATTGTTACAACCACAAATTACAAAATATTTTTCTAACCGACACCCACAAAACAACCCCCAAATATTTATACTCCAAGGAACTCCCAGAGATTGATTCTCTAATTCCTAATATAAACTACTTGGTGTTTAATCTATAGCTCTCCTTAAGCTATATTTTGTGTTTGCTTGGTGTGTTTACAAATGGAGAGAATGAGCCTATTTATAGGCTTCAAATGCAAATAAATCGTCAAACTAAATTAGGTGAAAATTAGACTAAATTAGGAACCTCCCATTTTTACCTCACATTTTTTACAATTTCTTCCTTGTTAGGCACCTTGCATTTTTTACTTTCTTTTTTTTTTCATTTTTTTTTTCAATTTTGGTGTGCTACCACCAACAGGTGAATCTTGAGTAGTTGGCCATAATAATTCATTGCTGATAGACCTACCCAAGAATAGAATGTCACCACATCCGCGAGTCTTTTATGAATCTCTTAGCTAGCTTGCTTTTAAGAGACATTCAACAAATTTTCACCTAAGCAAGAACAAAATAGAGTAAGAATCAAGATCCCATCATCATTTGTTTTAGTAAATAAAAAAAAACAGAAAAAGTAGGTAAAATATCAAGAACAATGGATCTCCATACTTATTATCACTCTTTTTCTTGTTTTGGTTTACAATTATATAAAGAAGACTGTCCACTACTTCATAGTGCGCTCTCGCTAGCTAAAAATATCCACATTTGATCTTCTGGCCTGTTTGCTTGTCACAGACACTGTACCTCTTTATGGCATTATCAATTTTTTATATCATTTATATAGCGTTCTTTATCAATTATTTACATGACTATCCATATGCTAAAAGACAAAACAATTAGATGAGCATCTTTGACAGACTTGATTATGACTATTTTTATTACAGTACATATATGACTTAATTAGTTTGGAAATTCTAGCTTATGAAATTTAATAATTAATCAGTGAAAACACAGAGTGCCAACTGTGATTTAATTAGAGGATTCTTCGCATTCAATAATCTGATTAATTATTAAAGATAATAAGCACATAAAAATAAAAATATAGCAGGATAAATTTGTCATATGTAAGCAAATTCAATTAATTTGACCCACCATAGATGAAGACTTATTGCCCTTGAAGTCATTGATTCTTTAGCAAAGAATAAAAGACAAAAATAAGATGTCCTTTGATATAAAAAATTAAAAAAAAGAATCTCTTGTTTTAATTTTTTTAAGGTAATATTATTTAATGAATTGTGTTTTAACAATTTTATTTAGTAATAATCATGATAAATGAACAGTTTCCCAAGAGTTTTGATTGATGGTCCATATGGAGCCCCAGCACAAGACTACAAGAAATATGAGGTGGTTCTGCTTGTGGGTTTAGGAATTGGAGCCACACCAATGATAAGTATAGTAAAGGACATAATGAATAACATTAGGGCTATGAAAGAGGAAGAGGAAGAGAATTTACTAGAAAATGGTACTTTATCAAAGACACCAAGTCCTAATTCACTAAAAAGGAAAGAAAATTTTAAGACAAGAAGGGCATATTTTTATTGGGTGACAAGGGAACAAGGGTCTTTTGACTGGTTTAAAGGAGTGATGAATGAGGTGGCTGAACTAGACCATAACCATGTTATAGAGCTTCACAACTACTGCACTAATGTTTATGAAGAAGGGGATGCTAGATCTGCCCTTATTGCAATGCTTCAATCGATTCATCATGCAAAAAATGGTGTTGATATTGTCTCTGGCACTCGAGTTAAGTCTCATTTTGCCAAACCCAATTGGCGAAATGTCTACAAGAGCATTGCCCTTAACCATCCTGATTCTCGAGTTGGTAAGTACACTTTAAACTCTTACGTAAAAGATTTTGTTTGTTATTTTGCCAAAATTCAACACACACCATGATTTTGTTAATGCTAGTTGTAATCTTCTCATAACTTAAAAGAGCTTTTTCTACAATTATTGTCCCTTTTTTTGGCTCTTTATGTCAATTACTTCAAGTGATAAAGAACATAAACGTAAATTAATAGTGAGTGCTAGCGTTAGTGCGTCTTTCCTAACGATAAGGATACTTCACTATTGGTATTTATCTCAAAAAATAATACCCATTTGTTGCAACATTATGGAAAATTTTTAGTTCACAAAATTAGCTTTCTCTATTTTTTTTTTAACTTTCTTTATGTCAAAAAAGAAATTTCATTATATGGGTTTGGTCCTAATAGAAAAGATAACAGAAGTATATACTTTTCTGATGATCCTCCTCTAGAATTTTGATGTCGCTTTACCTTATTGCAGGAGTATTCTACTGTGGGGCACCAGCGCTAACAAAAGATTTACGGCACCTAGCATTGGATTTCTCGCACAAGACAAACACCAAGTTTGATTTTCACAAAGAAAATTTCTAACTTTCAATGGACCATAAGGAAAAAAAAATAGAAAAAAGAAAACCCACTCGACAAGTCCTTTTGAGCTCCACCATGATCCCACTCTCCACCACGTTGTAGAGATTTTGTCCTCTTTATATCAATAATATAATATTTATTAAGTTTGCTTCAGAAATAGAAAATTTGATGAATAATGAAGCAAAATACAGTGCGCTGGTTGATTAAAGGGGCACCCCACCACTCAATAAATAAATAAATAAAAATAAATAAATAAAGCAGCTTGGTGTATGTGTTTATGTTAGCATGACTAAATGCTCTTCTCACCTATGTGAATGTCATGTCCAATAGAAAACGTAAAGCATTTTCTTAATTTCGTTTTGTAGAATATATCATGGTTGAGCGCATTTCATTTTGATTAATTGAAACTGTAATGATAATGTTAATTAATTAAGTACTTGGGCTTGCAGTTATAATTATTTTTTTCTTTATTTAGTTATTTATTTAGAGATATTAATTATTGTATCCATTATTAATCATCATGATGCGATTTTTTCCCGTTTTAAATAGTAATTCGATATTATTAAAGAGATGTTGATGTGTGAATAAATGTTAAAACATCATTTTCTTTTGTATGTCAACGGAAAATAAATGTCCTTTTTATTTTGATATTATTCCTCCCTTAGCTGAGTATGTTAATCAAACTTCATGATTAATCGTTTTTTAAACGAGCTCTTAAAAAAATTAAATCTCAGCTCTATACACTTTTGTCCTACTAAATTTTCTCAATATTATTTGACACAACAAATATACACTTTCGTCCTATCAAACTTTCTCAATATTATTTGACACAACATATATATAATTTTGATGTTACACGCGTACCAGTATAACTTTTTAAATATTCTCTGATATATATAAGTTTGTCTTCCACACACTATCTATATATAGAGACAGATCTGGTAAAAAGGCTATCTCCTCCTCTCTTCTTCTCTCCACTTACTCTTTTTATATAGACTGAGTTCTGACTTAGGCATTAGAGCATCACCCGGAGAAGCCCTATCTGCCTCTCTCTTGTCTTGGAGGTTGGAGATCGAGCACAGCCATCATCCGAGCCCGAGATTGGAGAGCTTGGCGGCCCCCCTTGAGGTAGTCTCGTCATTAGTGATGCAGTGAGCGTGGACAGATTATTCCCCGATATAAACGATGGAGCCTCAGATACATCTCACAGCACCCACAAGGGAAACACTCTAATTGTGCGATAATCCAATAGCTCATATTATAATGCCCTATGTCCCTGGCTATTAAGGCGCCACTGCACACCCTATGTTATCTTGGCACCCTTGTGCGCCTCGAGTTATTACAGCTCCCAACTCCTATTATAGCGCCCTAGTCGCGTCAAGTAAATCACACTCTGATCCTGTATAACACGCCCTCGATGCACCCGAGCTCCTATTATAGCGTCCTAGTCGCGCCAAGTTAATCTCACTCTGATCGTGTATAACACGCCCTCATTGCACCCGAGCTCCTATTATAGCGCCCTAGTCGTGCCAAGTTAATAGCACTCGGACCGTGCATAACACGCCCTCATTGCGTCCAAGCTCCTATTAAAAGCACCATAGTCACGCCAGGCTAATCGCACTCTGATCGTGCATAACACGCCCACATTGTGCCTGAGCTTTTATTAACGTGCCCTTGTCGCGCTCAAATTCTTTAAGCACTTACGGTGCATATCAACGAGCCCTAGCTGCACCCGAAGCTCAACACTCCAATAATGCATATTACAAGGGCCACGCGAGCCCTAAGCTATTATAGCACAACCACCGCGCACCGAGCTCTAATCGCCATTATCGAGCATTAATGTAAGCGCTTTAGTAGTGCATCAATTTTTACTATAATGCCATGTATTAACACTATGTCTGCATCTGAAAGTTTTTATTTTTAATATAATGCTAACTCTTTACTACTGCGTATGATACCTTTGCAAAACACCAAGTTCTAACAACAATTACATATCTCAGTGCTCAAACCGAGCCCCTCATAATACTGTCTGACTTTTATATTTGTTATTCCCAAGCCTAATCTATAATTGCACCAATTAGCTGATTCATCCAATAGCATGCCCAAGGGACTGCTTGACATGAATGTTAAGGCAATGATCAAATACTGACATCCCGAATTCTCGAGCATTGGCATGGAAACCCCAAATAGCATGTCCCTAAAGGCCAAGCATATGGCCAAGCTCATCAAAGATCCGAGTGCAACTGTGCTCATCACAAAAAAGTTTCGCATTACCACAAGTCGAGTTACGGTAAAAGTCAGTAAAATGAGCAGCACAAGCCAAATGTTCGGTTCCAGTAGGCTTTATCAAGAGCCGTACAACAAAATAAGTCAATCCGATTGATCGACGCAGATAGTACCTCAAAACAGATCATCAATACTTCCTTTGTCACTTTAATTTTTTCATATTTTATAAGTTCTTAGAGTGCATGTACAAATTCATATTATAGCATAGCACAATGTAAAGTTCGGCTTAATCACCCCACCATACTTAACAGACCGCTCGGTACAGAGACTCCAAAATGCCAGTGTAACCCGAGCATCCCATATAACCGTGCACAAGACACTATTAACTGAACTCTCTGATGCACCTCGTGCTTGAGCAAATTGAACAGGTGTCATAAACATGCTAACATCACACAGCATGTCCAATGCTCGGTTAATGAACAAGCCACATCTGTAATTCACATAGCATATCATACAACAGATCAATCAAACATAAGTATTATCTGCAAGTTTTAAAAGAAAGACTTCATTAATCAGAAAATAGTTCATTACATATAAAGCTCAGTCTTTACAATTTGTTAACAAACTGAGCCAAAACAAATCCTATGCTAAAATTTTACAAGTTTGGAATATCGTCTCCTTCATCTTCTTCATTCTTTTGATCCTTTTCATCTTCCTCTTCCTCTGCCTCGGCCTCAGTGGCTAGCTGGTCGATGTTTATGTCCATCATCCATGACAGGTCCATGTCCAGATTCTCTTTCGTTAACTGGTAAGACACAGCCTTCTGATAGGCATAAATACCCTAGAAGTAGCGCTTGTCGCTCCTCGCAGACTCGGCCACTAATCCTTGAAATGTGGCTTCTAGAGTTTTCTTTGCCAGGCATAGTTCCTCATCTTTGGATTTTAAAGTTTCTTTGGCATAGTGCAGCTCTTCATTTTTGGCACCGAGCTATTCCATCTTTCTTCTTAGAGCTTCCTGGGTGCCTTTCAACTTTGGCATAGTTAGCTTTTTATACCGAACTTTGAGTATAACTTCAAATGTTCAAAGTTATCCCTTACCATGTGAGACATTGTGATCATTTCTTTCGCCACTTCTTCCGAGCTTTTCGAAGCTTTCTCGCGTCTCTCCTTTGGAACAGCTTTGACGATATGTTTAAGAACTTTTTAAGGCCAGACATCTTTTAAGAAGTACATCGAGTTGTACGGGCCTATCAATTTGTCATTCACTGCCTCCACCAGTTGAGCAAGGCTATGTTAGTGGGCTAATGTCTCTTCCATTTCTCTCATTGGCAAACCCTCCACCGCCTCGGTTCTGGGCGAGCCATCTTCTATCCCTCTATTCAGAACGATCTCTTCCACCTCTTGGTATGACCTGAGATTGGGTATAACTTCAGTAGGAAGAGTCAAGTATGGTATGAAATCTTCCTCCCGAGCAGAGCTGGTTCCAACACCTTGCTCGGGATGAGTTGTCTTAGCCTTCTTCCGAGCTCTTTTTCTGGCATCTCTTTCGGCAAAGCGTTTCAGTTCTCTGACTACTGATTTCAAGCCAAATTCTGCATAACCGAGCCAAAATTCAGTATATTGGCATGCTCATAAGAAGTTATTACAAAATTCAAGTGTTGAAACAGTATATCTGTTCGATTTTCTGGCAGAATTTCTTTCAGAGCCCTCCCAAGGGGGAAGTACTCCCTTATTAGGGCAATAACATTCTTCTTTTCATTCAGAATGTCTCACTCTCGCTCAATTTTTCTCGTTACCTACTCCCCACTCAGATTAACCCACCAAATATTTTGGCAGCCGAACCCCTCATGTTCCAAAAGAAAAAATCGATCTTTCTAAGCCTTGATTGAGTTCGATTTTCCTTTGAACATAGCAATCCCGGACCGACCTTGCAAATAAAGAAAATCTTCATCTGCTCCCAATTGCATTCTGAGCACGCTGAATGCGCTCAGCACGCAAGGGGTAGGCACTACCCCGAGCAACCAGCACATAATTTTAAACCCTGTGATAGTACGCCATGCATTAAGTCTGAGCTGGCCAGGAGCTATCTTGTGGTAGTTTAGGAACTCTCGAGGGAAGGGGCATAGAGGAACCTCACTTCCGATCTCAGATCCTCCTCATAAATCATCAGTTGATTTTCGGGCAGTGTGTCGTATGCTTGGACTTCCTCTTTAGGGACAAGCATCTTGTACTCTTCTGGTGTTTAATATTTCTTTCGGATCCCCGCCAAATCTGTTTTTGTTATTGAGGATCGGATGTCTCAGACCCGAGCCTTCTCTGAACTCGGATTAACCTCTTGAGCTTCAATTGTATCTTCTTCTTCCCCATCCATCAAAGTTGGAGGTCTCATGATATTTTGCTCTGAGGACTCGGTCATAACCGACCCAGCCTCCACTGGAGCTCCTTCCTCATGATGGGCCCCCTCGCTCATAACACTCGAAGAACCCTATTCTCCTTCCTCTCCTGACGGAACCACACTCACTGTTGCTTGCACCATTTTGCTACTAGAATTTTAAATATGAAACTTAAAGCAAAAACTTAAAACTAACCTTTGAAACCAAGCACTCGAGTCTTTACTAGTCAGATGAATCGAGCTTCTCGCTCTTGAATTGTGTACAAAATGTTATCATACTACTCTTTATTTATAGAGTTTACTTCAGTGATGTAAACCAACATCCCTCTTTAATACCTCGAACATTATGTCTTTTCATTTCTCGCTCAACACTTACTTCGATTTTTGAAACGTCACTTTTCCTTTGTATGACATATGTTCTTCTGGAATTTTCACCGATTCCTTAGCATAAATGCCAAGCATTCTCAAGAGGAGCTCAGTGGTATTACATGCACTACCCCTTGATAACCGGGCTTTGCTCTTGAGCTCATTGAGCTCCTCTTTTCTCGAGCTTGGAGAGCTCTTATTTTTTAAGCTCCTCCCTTGAGTTCTGCCTTGTGCTTCTAAGTTTTCAAGTAACTCCGACCGAGCTTGTTTTGGCCCATTTGAGTCTCAGGACTAAGTTTGACATAAATGTCAATAGACTAGCAGAGGACTAATGATGCTGCCTGTACTTTACCAAGCTTTCTGGACGAGCTCTGAAGAGAGCCCGGTCTCTCTTCAGCACGACAGACCTCGGTACCAAGCACTCCAGGCCTACCGAGCTCCTGGTGTCCTGCAGACACTCCACTGACACATCCACAAATCATGTTGATATAACTCATATCTTGTCTCTTTTCATCACCTATAAATAGGAGATTCCCCCCACAAGTAATAGATCTTCTCTCTGGCCTCTCTTCTCTCTTTATTCAGAGTAACTGAACTAAGTTAGACATCGGAGCTTTCCCAGAGAAGCCCAGTTCCCTCTCTCTTGTCTTGCAGGTAGGAAAGCTACAGCAGTAGAAAATCCAAACTCGAGCTACGAACTCCGAACCTAAGCTACAAGAGCCAGGACCCTCCCTGAGGAAGTCCCGTCATCAATACTGATAAGTTAATGAAATAAAATGGACAAGCAAACCAAAAGCGCCATTTTTAAGGGATTGGATGATAGATTTGATGCGTTAAATTACCTTCACTTAAAGAATTGAGATTGGTTCTCTCGGTAATGTTGAATTTAATGGGTGAAGAAACTTGATGCAGCTTCACTGAGCTCTGAAAAGAGGGCATAAACAAGATTATTTTATCTCCAACTTTCACAGAATTCTCAACGACATCCTCTGTTCCCAGATCTTCGCCTGTAACTGGACAAAAAGCCCTCTCAACTTTATTTTTTGCTGCATTATCCAACAGAATGCCATGACACCTGCATGTCTATAGGCAGAACATATCCATTCATAATGTTCTTTTAATGCAATAAAGGAAAATGGAACGACCAGAAAATTAGGGAGAAATGAACCAGGTTGTCATACACTAAAGAGCACGAAGCGAGACATAATTAATACCTGACAAACACTGAACCCATCAACAATTTGACTGACTGACATTGACAAGCTGCAGCTTATTTGATTCAAAGAGCCTATGCGGTTTCTCTTAAAGACAAAACGAGCTTGCAACGGTTCCTTGATGTCATCCTTTAGATTTTGTAGCCATCGTTTCACCAGACTATGGAATACTCTAGTATCTGCAAATTTAAATATTAATACTAAAACAAATTACATAGAACTTGTACATAGGTTTGTTACTATTTTCCTTGAAAATATAACTAAAGATATTGAAATACATAGAAAATTCAGCTTAATTGCAACAAAGAAAGATATAACCCCAGCATAATAATTATGTTATACTCTGGAGTCAAACATAAACAAACTTGACTTCAATGGAAGAAAGAACTAGAAATCATGGGAGGATTTAACCTGGTAGATAAATCTGAAATGAGCAATTGTCCAGATCAGATAAACTTCTTGCGAAGCAGTTGACATTCTCCTGCATATTGCTGAGATAACTTGAAATTTGTTCAAACAGTACAAACTCAACCGAGACACACTTGTCTGCTGCGTCCTGTTCAGAAAATATAGCAGGAATGCATGTAAGCCTAAAAAGAGAGAAAAGAAAGAAGAAGAGACAATATACATGATATTTGGCTTACCGTGAGAGTGTCATTCATGGCAGAATCTATTTTCTCAGGCAAGCAAGAGCTCAAAACAATCACTTTTCTCATAACATCTTCATTACCCCAGGAGTATAGAACTTGATCACTCAAAACGCTTGACAATTTTACATCTACCAATCCACAAAATAAATTAACATAACAAAAAAAAAAGGCTCCATAAAATTCACCAGAGAGAGAGAGTGAGATATACCGCCTGACCGGACAGATCCAGAATCATCGATTTCAGGCAAAAAGGCATCATCAGGGAAGTTGTTAACGGCATGATGGAAATCGCGAAGACTGAAATTTCCTCTAGGGCTATATGCGATTTTTAGCTGTTTAAAATTTTAAAAATGTTTAATACATTTTGCATTTGCTAATTTTTTTACCATTTTTGTTTTCTCAGAAGAATCTAAAGAGGCGAATATCTCATGAGACGAGGAAATGCGATTTTTAAAGACATAGCACAAACCAATCCTATCTGTGAGACAGTCCGATCGGCGCTGCGACGATGCAGGCGATGAAATTGCGTACAAATTGGCGAGCTGCAACAAGCACTGACCACAATCCACAACTCCAATCGATCGATCGATCAATCATAGACGAAACAGTTACTATAATGGATATTCATATAGAGAGAGAGACAAGTATACTCGATTGATTTAATACCTGCTTTAGGTCTCTAAGCAATGGAGGCGATAGGCTACATAGATCCAACACGAAGCACACAACTACCATCTCTTCCTCTTTCTTCTATAGATTTGTTTTGAGCTACTGTAACTATAATGTTTGGCGCGGAATGTCTAATGAAGCGTCGATTTGAAATAAATAATACCAGTAGGCAGCCCAAAATAATAATAATAATAATAAGTTGTTCCAAGAAATTTCAGTTTTGACCCCTTACATTTTGTGATTATGAAATTCCAACCAAACATTTTTCTGAAAATAATAATAAGGCACATTTGACTTTAAAACGAGCTCCATAAAGAAAAGTAGTTCTTGTAACGAACTCCAGTCGAAGAACTTATATGGTGCAATAATTTTTTGTATATTCAATTTCAAATTTTCAACTAGTCTAGTTATTGATATTTGTATTTAATTCTCAGTCGTATAATTTATTTTTCTTTATTTAATATTAACAGAATAAATATTATCATTAATAAGATCTAAACATAGAAGTATTATTTTCTCTTATTATTATGTAATCTTTAAATATTCTAATCACCTATTGTAAAGAGATTAAATCCGTATAGAGTAGCATTTTCCATGGCATTAACTTTTGATGCAGAGAGAGATTTTACTTTTCTCACAAGCTTATTTATCATATCTGGATCAGAGTCGAACATAGCACCAGCAACATTAACTACTCCTGGG
Organism: Garcia nutans; assembly: GCA_947685225.1. NCBI lineage: Eukaryota > Viridiplantae > Streptophyta > Magnoliopsida > Malpighiales > Euphorbiaceae > Garcia > Garcia nutans. The sequence continues at coordinate 7,742,010 of CANTUV010000029.1, read as the reverse complement.
TTCTGGCTATTGAGCACAGAGTAAACAATAGCAGCTTCAATACCAGCATTCAAGCAGAAATGGAGAAGACCCTTGGGAACCACAAAAACTTCTCCTTCTTTGAGAGTTTTTTGAAACAGTTGGTTATTGGTGTCAACAAATCCAGCAATCACCACACCTGTGCCTACAAAGAAAATCTCAGTAGCTCTTGGGTGGGTTTGTGGCAATACCAAACCATCCACTTCAAGGTCTGTCCTGGCAATTGAAAGACCAAGTGTGTTCAGGCCAGGGAAATCAAAAGCTGTGATAATAGTGGTTGAAGAACGAAGGAAGTTGTCTGTGTCTCCAGCTTGACTCAGTTTTGTTGACTTGAAATCTGAAGGAGTTATGGTTGCTGGATTCTTGCAAGGCAAACCGTTGATGAAGATAGATTGTTTGCTTGTAAGAGCTGCTGGACAAGCATCCTGAAGATTATCGCAGTCTGCCAAGCATATTTGAATGCAACTGAACAAGATCATGCAAAAGAAGATGGAGGAATTCATATTGGCTTCCTTTTGAGTGAATGAATGTGTTTTATAACTTTGTAATATAAAATAATTGTTTTGCTTTTGTGGATCGAGTGTTTTTTTTAATATATATATATTATATATATACAAATTTTAGAGGTTGAAAGAAATGGAATTTTTTTTTCTTTTCTGAGGCTTGGAGTTCACTGCTAGATTTCAAATAGATTATCTTGTAAGCAGATTTTAAGAGCATTGCTTAAAAGAAAAGTCTGGGTACATGTCCTTAATTCTTTTTTATTATGCTAAGTTTTCTTCCCAGCTGATATTGCCCTTTAATCTTACGAGTTTTACTTCTAATCACGGACAAAATCTGATTTCAATTCGATTTCCTGAACTTGCAAGCCTCCTTGCCATAACAGGGAAGCAACTGCTCCACTGAATGCGATATATGACCTTAGGATTTTGAAAGTAACTTGATGCAACATCTCAGGAGTAACTGAAATTAAAATAAATGGGTAGTATCAATTAGTTTAATCTGAAAAGCAGTGTAGTCAATTACGAGGTGAAAGAGCTGAAATATAATGCTTAATGGAGCATCCTTTTAACCTGTAAAATTTAGCTGCGGCAGCACATGAATAAGGCTTAGCATCAGCTTTAGCACTCCTCTTTTCTTTTCTTCCATCCCTTTCCTGCTTTAAGATTACCGTCAGGACTTCAGATTACAATCCTCTGTCTCACATTTACATTCACAAGAGTCATGAGAAACTCTAATTACATGTTTGCTACTAAGAAGTCAGATCTAGCACTAAGTACCACGGCCTACTTCTACATTCTTCACCTCAGAACTACATAAGAAAAACAATAATGGAATATAGGTTTTCATCTTTCACACAGTGATAAAATCACAAGATAAATCTGTAAATTGAAACAGGAAAGGAAGTTTCAGAATAATGGACTGAGAACAATAAAATCCAAATGGGTTTTACAGTCAATTCTGCTATTTCCCAAGCCAAAAAATACAGATGAGCCACGAAATCCCATGCAGAAGTTTATTCAGTAAGTCAACGCAAAATTCAGACGAAGTCTCGTTAACCTCAATATAAAAAATGAGGTCATCTAGCAAAAAGTAATTTAGTCCTAGATTCTTAAGCACAAAAACTGCTTTGTTCACTCCCTCTTGCCATCAATACAAATAGAGTTCTTGTTAGAGTCCTGCGAACAAATTTTGGTCAAGCGTTCATCTGGACTGGTAAGAATCTCAGAAATAAACTTTATCAAAGAGCAAAGCCCACCCAAGAAGTTGTGATCAATAACACCACTGCCTTCCACAACATGAGCAAAGTCTATGAGTTTTACTTGAGCATCACAATTCCCTTCTTTAAGCACCGATTCTTTCTCATACACAATGAGAACTGAACAAGAATTAAAGTGGTAGATGGTTTGATCCTCAAACCATGCCTTTAGCTCCAATAACTGGGCCAAAATCCCAGTAGAACCGCCATAAACACAAGATGCAAAAAAAATATCTGGTATCAAATCTGGATCTGCAGATGAGTTAGCAGAAACAAATTTTCTCAGAAGCAATTTAATCTCATCTGCCATAAGCTTCTGGACAACCTTCCTCCCAGGTTTCCAGAATCCTGATTCTTTGCTGCCATATAACTGCAAGCCAGATATCCGAAAACCCAATGACAAGCTGCTGGATTCCCTATCTTTCTTAAAGCACCGTTGGATATAATTCTCAGGAGCTTGAGGGTACCATGTTCTGGAACCAATCTTGATGTCCATAATGCATGGATGTAAATAACTTGAGACAACATCCTGCAATACAAGGTGGGGGCGCAACCCAGATCCATCTGATGCTTCTAAAAGTTGAGTACCATAGAATATAGGAAAAAATTTGCGGATATGATCTGGTACCCTCATATTGGAAGCGAAGGATGCATAGAAGGCCAACTCTTTGGAGCCACGCTCATCATCTTGAAGAGGCTTGTAGAAGCGTCCTGAATCATCAATAAGAGGGCCAAGCAATCCATCACTGGCTTTGTGACCTGCAACCTGATGTTCTGGGATCTTAAGCATCACCTGCAAGAGTATGAAGAACTACAAGAAATTAAATTTCTTTCCTTGTCCATATTAGTTCGAAGAATACTCCATACATCAGATTCAGAAAAAATCCCAGAGTATTAAACCTTCAGGGCTAATGCTATTAGACATTATAGAGATCACAAAATTTCTAGAATGTCTAATATTGAAAAACGAATCCTGTTTAAGCAATAAGAAAAAAATTCCTAACAGTTGCTAACTGAAGAAGTACTGAGTGAAAATCATAACAAGAAACAACAGCAGCTTACTCCACTTTGCTACAAATGAATTGAGCTACTTTATTTATTTACTTCTTGGAGATGCATTCGACCAAGCCATATGGTTTCAGATTTTTTTTTTCAAACAATGCTACATTTGCAAGAAAGAATCACAAATAAGTAATTTAAGCATGATTTCAATTTAAATTGATAGAATGACAGCCAGCCCACTCTTAAATGATATATTCAATTATCTGATTCAGAACTTATTTCAGAGATAGCTTTAAATTACAACTTTTTATAAGCATTTCAAATATACACCCAAATGAAATTCTTATCCACATTGGCTAGATTCATGAATTTATACTTAATTAAACAAAACAAACCTACATACTATCAAATTCAAGTCTCCAAATATCAAATTCCTCTAGTTAAACACAAGGCAATAAGACTTTCCAGAAAATATAGGCCGACCGTTTCTCAACAGCCGAGTTCGTGACGGGCAAAAATAAATTGACACAAAAATTAGATAAACTTCAAAACTCATTCACCAATCACACAGAAACCAATAAAAGAAACCCTAAATTTTTGTTATTTTCTTCTCATACAATGCCGAACAGCAGATCACCCCAAACCAAATGAAACAATTCTAAAATTACCTCACAGCTTATCGAGAATCTCTTGCTAAGCTCGAGAGTAAGATAGTTTATCTCAACTGAAGAACAAGGCAATTGGAGAGATTAGTGATATTATCGAATTTCGGGCGAGACCCGGCGTTGGAGAGGGAGTTTCAGATCAGTGGATGAGTGGATGGTATGGGCCCAGCTGCCCAGACGTGGACAATTTCAGACTTCCGCATTTGGGAATTGGGATTTTAAATTTATAAATAAAAATAATCGGGTACATGCAAGCTCCGGAAAAACATATGTGGTCTGCTCAGAGTCGTCGAAATTATTAATCAATTAATTCTTTTTACAGTATTATACTATTATTGTAGCAGCAATCAGTCAGATTATCTATTCACAGTGAATTTAAATATGGATCGATCGACTGATGGCGGCTGAGAAACGCATTTGTCTGAGTTCTGACACAGTCAAAGAGTTCACAGAAGACAGCGACGTGATATGGCGGTGCGGTGATACTCGGTCTTTCAAATCAGCAACGCCAATAAAGAACAAACATGATATCGTTGCAGAAATCCTAAAATCACCCATTAAAGGCCGAAACGTGGCAACTATGGCGCTTGACTTCTGTCCTTCTTTCCCAGTTAGATTGACACGCTTCTGGTTCTGCCTCCTTTTTGTACTTTTCTTTTCTTCACTTTACGCGGCTGGGTCCGCTTTCTCCTTCAACACTGTCGAAGTTACCACTCATGATTATTGAAGAACTGAAAAATAAGCATTGTACAGAGGTAGAAGAAAGAATAGAAGGACACGTGATAAGTTAACACGTGATATATTCCTACAATGATTCGCCATTTCAACACAACCCAATCGCTTTCTTGCTGAAAGTAATGTAACTATGGTACCTCTCTAACTGTCTCTCCATCTTCGACAGCATGCACATATGTATATAAATTTTTTTTTACGATGGTCATGGGTTGTTCTTATCAATATATTAAAAAAAATCAGATTAGACCTTTTAAAAATTTTTGGGAAACGTTTCAAGAGAAAGTTGTGGGTCATTCCTGTAAGTCTTTTGTTCAGGTAAGGTGATTCCCATCAATCATCAGCAGGATAATACACTATTCTTTGTATGTATCAATTAGGTTTAAGGATTTTACTGTGTTTTTGTGAGCAGGTCAGTGAGAGAAACAGTAAATGTTCAGAGCAGATTACTGAAGTTTCGCAGCTAAGATGTGCATTTAAAATTCTAGATGCCGATTTATTCGATGATGCTAAGGTTACTGGTCAGAGAACTTCTCAATTTTTTTTAATGTGGATTATGGTTGTTTATTGGAAGACTTTTCTTTTAGGTTGTGGAGATTGCGAAGTGCGCGGTGGAGTTTAATTTACCTATCATCGAAGCTAATCGGAGATTAGTTGCTTCTGAGAATGGAGGATTGCATAACCCATCTTGTTTAGTTTTTAATTCAGGATGGACTCATGAGATGTGGAAAAAGGTTGCAAAAGATTTAGCTATCCTGCTCTTGCAGGTATACAGAGGCCAGAAAATGAAGAAGATATTGCCTTCATGAGTGTAAAATGATCACTTGATACTCGTTGATATGTTATAATTTGTCTTTTTTCCTTTCCTGTTTCTCAATCTCAATTTGGTTGGTCTCTGGCAGGTACTTGAGTTAGGGAAACTCATTAGGACAAAGCGAATTACATCTCGGAAGCTCGTGGGTATTTTCCTGGAAAGGTTGAAGAGGTAAGCAACAGAGAACTGATGGTCATCCTTGTAATTTTGAAGGTCTTTATTGGTGATAATGATGCATTTGCTAAACAACAGGTATAATCCTGTCCTTGAAGCTGTTATAACTTATACGGATGAATTAGCTTATAAGCAAGCAAAAGAAGCTGATCAGTTGCTTGCCAAAAGAGTGTATTTGGGTATCTTATCTATTCACTATCATCACAATCTAAAAATATATTACCATTTTTACCATATTGTTGAACCGTTAAACTAATGTTCTTGGCCTAGGAATGAATTTCAAAGCGATTTGGACATAATGTTTGTTTAACTTCAAAAGTTTTAAACCTTACCTTAAAAGGTTACTGTGCCTAGGATTTTGCTTGGTGGTATTAGGGTGGTTTGGTAGAATGGATTACCTTCTAAGTTTATGTTTGATTAGTCATGCTTTTATTTTGTCTTGCTTCTTTTCTGTGATCTCATCTAACAGGACCTTTCCATGGGATTCCTTATGGACTGAAGGATATTGTAGCAGTACCTGGATACAAAACAACATGGGGTTCAACAAGTTTCAAACATCAAATTCTTAACATTGAAGCTTGGGTTTACAAGAGGCATTAAACTTACTAAAACTATCTGAATTGCAATTAGAATTAAATGTTACATTGTTAATTAAATTTATACTATATTCAGGTTGAGATCTGCTGGAGCAGTTCTTGTTGCAAAGCTTGTTTCTGGGTCATTAGCATACGATGACATTTGGTTTTCGGGTAGAACGAAAAACCCTTGGGATATTGAGGAATTTTCAACTGGTTCATCAGCAGGGCCTGCTGCAAGCACCTCAGCTGGTATTCCTCCGGTCTTATTAGTTATGACGTTCATAGTTACTTTGCCTTGATGCCTGCTGTTTATTACCACGTATGCTTTTTTAAGGATTCTGAATAACTGTTCAACAGTCTCATGAATGATTTAAGTTTGCACTGAAACCTTAAACAAGTACCAGGCTGAGTTATACATTTCACTAGAATCACAAGACAAATATCCTTTTCCTGGAACTTTTTTTCACGATTAAGAACTGCATTATTCATGAACAGGTCTTGTCCCATTTGCTATTGGTTCAGAAACAGCTGGCTCAATCACATTTCCTGCATCTCGTTGTGGGGTGACAGCATTGCGTCCAACTTTTGGTACTGTTGGTCGAACTGGTGTGATGAGCAAACCAGAAAGCTTAGTAATATCCCATGCAATTCTTTTCATAGTATTTCTCCTTTCATGAATAGTTCACTGGATATAGAATCTAAATCACTTCTGTTTTAACAGGATAAGCTTGGTCCATTCTGCATGCAGATTGTTCAGTTATTCTGGATGTTATTCCGGGTAAGGATCCTGGTGATCTTTCATCAAGAGACATTCCTTTTGATGATCCATTTTCTGTCGATATTACGCAACTTATTGTTGGATATATGGATGATACTGAAATGGAGGTTAGTAGGCTATTTGTTTACTGCATACAGCACATTACTAATTCCGGGAGATTTTTGAATAAATATATTACCTTACACAAGCGTTTATCAGCTAATTGAATTAAGGACACTGGATTGATGTCTGTTGAAATTTCTTTTACCAAGTTTGAGTAAATTTCATTGGGGTTGACAATGCCAGGTTGTTCATGTGCTCAAGAAAAAAGGCGTTAAGATGGTGCCTTTCAAACTAAATTACACTGTTGACTCGGTCCAAGGCATATTAAATTTCACAATGGACGTTGACATGTCGGCTCACTTTGACGAGTGGCAACGCACTGGCCAGGATGTTGTTGATGAAGCTCAAGATCAATGGCCAACAGAGTTGCGTCGTTCACGTGTTATTTCAGCAGTTGATTACGTACAGGTGTGTTTGTTTTTCATTTATCGATTGATTGATTGATCATTATTGTTTTCTAACAAGGTTATATTCTTCATTTCTTCTTCTTTTTTCACTTTTTAAACCTGAAAATTTTGTAATTTCTTAGATAAAGTCAAGTGACCTTTTTTTTATGCAATCCTTTTTAAGACTTCCTTTAAGTGTTTATCTTCTTAATATGAAATATATATATATATGTGTGTGTGTGTGTGTGTGTGTGTGTGTGTGTGTGTGCATTGTGATTCATTTGTGAAGAGCACAATAGGCAAAGTAGAAAAGTTAGGTTTATCTGGTCTTGGAGTATATGGTTAGCAAGATTTGACTGAATTTTATACTTAAGGGTAAACCCATGTATTCATGCTGAGATGATATTTTGAGCAGGCGCAAAGGGCAAGGGGATTACTAGTTCAGGAAGTAAAAAAGAGTTTCAAAGTTGATGCATTTATTGGCAATGCAACTGACTGGGAGAAGGTTTGCTTAGGAAATCTTGTGGGCCTGCCTGTAATTGTAGTTCCAACCGGATTTAAAAATATATCTAATCCTCCTGCTGGGGGAAGTAGAAGGAGAATCGCTCAATACGGGCATTTATGCTTTATGTTAAATGCATTTGTCATTTTCTGCTGTAAAATATTAAACAGAAAAAAAAGTTGCATCTGTTGAATGGATTGATCTAAGACTCTTGTTATCATGCTGATTAATCCTTTCGTTCATCTTTTGTCCAGGCTCTGGCATTAGTAATGGCTTATCAATCAGTCACTGATCATCATAAGCAACGCCCACCAATTGACAATCTGGGGCCAAATGACAAGATACCTGATCCACCTACTGTCATTATCGCTCCCAGAAAGTTGCATCTATAAAAGTTTCAAATCCCACGACTTTTGTATCAACATTTTTGTCTGTGCTCATGTGGTTACACGGATATATAGAAGGCAACGAACAGTGGATGAAAATTGAAAAGGGATTAGTAAGTTAACAATACAAAAAAAAGGAAGAAGCAAGGATTGACCAGTTGGGGTTGATATTTTATTTATTCACTTTTAAATATTTGAGAAAACTAGATATACAATATTCACCCGTTTGGGTTATCCATGAGTAATGTTACAAGTAAAATAGTGTATATTGATGATTGATGATTGCTTGGACAGGCAACGGCATTGCGGCCGATCTTAAGCCCGTGCGCAACCCATTGGACCATGACAAGACACTTAGTTGTCGAACGGCCTCTCATTTCTTACAGGGTTTTTTCAAAAATTCCCTAAAAAATAAAAATATTTAATTTTTTTTATTTTAATAATACTTTTTACAACTTTTAATTTTAAAAATATCTTTTTTATAAGTATCTTTTTAGTATATATATAATATATTAAAAATATATTTCATTATGTACATTGAATATATATTAATATATCAAAAATATATTAAAAATAAGAGATATTTAAGAAAAAAGAAAATTAAAAAGTGATATACAATGTAATTTTTTTTTATGTCTAGAATAAATACCCAATTTGCTCTCCAATTTTTCTAAATATGTCAGATTAGTTTAAATTCACCCTTTTAATTCAATTTACAAATATATTTTGAGATTGGCATTAGCAGTGATTTTATAGTTAGCAAAGCATTATCATTGTTGAAGGAGAGTCTTGGCGTAACAGTAAATATTATCGCCGTGTGATTGGAATATCACAAGTTTAAGTCGTAAAAATAACCTCTTGTAATTACAAGAAAAAGCCACATACAAATATTTAATTGGTCCGATCCTTTTTTATATCTCGTGCATAGAAAAAGCGTTAATGCACCGAAGTGTCCTTCAAACTATTATCACTGTTATTTTTTGCATCTTAATAACTGAAAATGCTAAACAATATATATTAAAACGGAAGTACCTGAGACCATGGCATTTACATATTTTTTAAATGTAAATTGCTCACATATTACTTATGTAAATTCGAATCAACATTGTATTTTTTTTCCTACAAGAGAAGGTAAGCCTCAAAATATCACTTGGCTGCTACTTGATGATAAACTACTTCAATCAGATCATGGTATAGCCACTTTTTAATCCCATCTGGAGGAACATCCAATGTATGAAGGCCTAATGGAAGATCCATAGCATATAAAGTCATGCAATCTGTTGTGGTTAACTGAAATCCACCAATCCATCTTTAAAAGATTTTGAATAGCCGCCACCAAAGCCATATTAGCATTATGTGTTCCTGCTCCATCACTAATCAGGTCGATGACACATTTATTGTCAGTTTTTACTGTAAGCACATAAATTCTTTTATCTCATGCCACTAGAAGACTTTGATAGATGTCCCATAATTCTGCTCTTGTAATCGAACATGTATCAATATTCATTGCAAACCCTGCAATCCAGGCCCTCTGTGAATCAACATTCTATATATTAATCGTCATAGAACTCTAAAGAAAGGGATGGGAGCTTGAGCGGAGAATTCCTTTTATGCTCTATCTTGACACATGCTTAATCCATAGAGTATAAATATTTGATTCCTAATCTTTGATTCTAATTAAGGGATTAATTTATACCTAAATCGAATGCTAAGTGATCATATATTTATTTTTAGCATACAGGGAGAAATTGAATATAGGTTTTTATCACTTTATTTATATATACAAATATCATATAATTATCACGATTTTATTTGTGATGATTTCAGAAAAACATGGTATTAATAATTTTTTTTATCATAAATTATTCTTGTAAATTATATTACTAAATTATTCTTATAAAATTAAATTGCATCGTGTCATTAACCCTCTGTCATGTAAAATCAAAATGTAATAAAACCTATATTGATAATTACATTTATGGTTATTTAACCAGCTTGCAAATAAGATTGACTAGACTCGGCAAGATCTTGTTGGATTGGATTTTAAAGATTATGCGTTGATCATCATGCTTCTCATATGAAACTCGAAATATATCGAGTTAGGCCTTGAGCTCAAGGTAAGTTATTTAGAATCAATCTAGCCCAATTTGGTATGAGATATTATTTATAATATATAATATTATTTATAATATTATATATAATATAAAGTAAATTATATTTTATATAATATATATAATAATATATATGCATTTATATATATAAATACTGCAGTATATTTGCATTTATATACATATATACACACTGTAGAAAAAAAAGAAAAAAATTATATGAAAGAAAAAATATAGAAAAGACAAGTTAATTCGACAAGCCCAAAATAGCTTGGCTCATTCAGACTAAGATGGAATTGCAAATGAAATAATATGGTCTGACGTGTACTCTTGTCGAACTGCGGATTATAAGTAAATTCGGCCCAATAAATACATCCCCTAATTTGGATGATAAAAAAAGGGGAGCATGATGATGAAAAAAAAAACTCAATTTGATCTCAAATCTTTGAAAAATTAAAAACAATCACGAGTCCTCTTTCTTTCTAATCTATTATTAGATTTTAATATTATTTTTTTAATTTTATATATTTATTTATATGATTTATTCTTAAAATAATATTTAAATCAATATGGATCTAAAATCTAATAGTTGTATTTTATTTTTTTGTTTCTTTATTTTTTATAATAAAAATAAATATATTTTAAATTTTTATTATGAAATTTTATCATTCTTTACTTTAAAATTATTTATTGTCATTTTTAATGAAGATTATTTATCCATTGATAGTTATTTTATTTTTTTTAATAGAGTTTTATCATTCTCTAATAAAAATATCTTTTTATATGGGAGATAATAAATGACATATTAAAATAAGTGTTCTGCTGAAAGTCATATTGTCCGTGATATGTTATCATTATTCAATGTTCGTATTAAAAAAAATATGTTATCATTATTCACTGTTCGTATTAAAAAAAATTTAAGAAGATTTGGTAATTTTTTTAATTATATATATTTTATATATTTTAAAATTATATAATTTTATTTATATTTTATATATGTATTTTTTGATTTATTAATGATAATTTATTTTGTGTTAAAAAAATAAAATGAAAAAAGGCGGCTTCTCCAAAGAAAGAACAACCGCGTACCGAAACTTGCTTCACCTGACCTCTCTTTCTGTTTCTGTTATTTTCAGGTAAAGCCAAAACGGTATGATGCGAATTACCTAAAAAAAAAGGTTGCTGTCTGACTGGCGTCATCAACTTTTTCCTTTTTCTGCTTTGTGCCTTTAGAGTATCTAAACCCGATCTCAAAATCTACCGATACTTCTCATTTTTTGTCGTTTTGGCTGTACTCCCTGCCAGATGATAATTACCATTACGAGTAAAAAGCCAGCAGTAAATTACATCAAAAACCCAAATTTTGGAGTATTCAAAGGGCAACTTCACTTCTTACTGTGCCAAAATATTAGTAGTAGTATTTGATAATTCAGCTTTTCAGATGTTTGTTAAATTAATTCAGTAAAAAGCAAATTTACACGCTTGGTGGAGTAAGTAGGGGGTGTAATTCGGTCGGTATGGAATGGAATCGCCTCTATTCCAATTTCATTCTAAAATATTTCGGTATTTAAAATTTTATTCCATACCAATCCAAATATTATTCGGACTTAAAAATTTCGTTTCATACCATTCCATTAAAATTCGGTATGGTATTCGGTAATTCCAAAATTTTTCCATCAAAACTAAAATTAGAATAGTTTTAAAATAAATCTGAAAATGGAAACATTATATAAGTTTAAATTTCAAAGTAGCTAAATAAATTCATAAAATTATATCATTCAAGTTAAATTACTAAATAAGTACTTAATAATATTCTTTTTAAAAACAAATGCACTTAATAATTTAAGAAAAGCTTTTCATCTCAAGTAATCCTTTAAACCTCTATATCTTTCCAAAAAATTTCTTCACCGCATCATGGTAGTCTTGACAAATCTGAATATTGAAAAAAATAAATAAATAAAAGGTTGTTAAATTTTGTATTAAATAAAATATTTAAATTAAAATTATGAAAATTATTATATGTACCTTCCTCAAGTTGTTGAATATCTTCTTGTGATTCTTTATAATTGATTGGAAATGGAGAAACACAAAGTCAATCTTGTGCACATATAAGAGCCTCCACGACTTTAGGACTCAAAGAACTTCTAAAATTATCAAGTATACGACCTCCAGCACTAAAAGCAGCTTCAAAAGCAACAGTAGAAACAGGAATGACTAACACATCACGTGCCATCTCTGCAATTATTGAAAATCTAGAACCATTGTGCTTCCATCAAAGTAAAATATCAAATTCATTTACATCCTCAATGCAATCTTCTCCAAGATATCTATCTAACTCAGATTTGATATACCCTGTATTTTTCTCGCATTTATGCTTATTGTGTTTTTCTTTCATTATTTGTCTTATTTTTTGAGAAGGTTGAAAATTATCCACCATATCATTAGAATGCAGATTTATTTCAGTAACTTGTGCCCCAACCTCATTTTTAGGTGAACCACCAGCACCCTTATACTCTTTAAACATGCAATTAATTGTCTCTCTCACTTTTTTAAGAATACTAAATGAGGTATAACAATCAAACAATTGATTAAGACCCCATTCTAATAAGCTCATTTTGAAGCGAGGATCAAGTACAACTGAAATAAAAATCACCATGTTCATTTTTTCAAGCTTTCCCCAATACTTGTAGTACTTATCTTTCATTTTTTCAGCCATAAAACTCATGTTCAAATCAGAGCTATTATTCAACTCATTCAAAAGAGCATCTACAGCAACCATCTCATGAAAAAAATTATTAGATATGACATATAAAGAGCCAGAAACACGCAAAGTCAACTCATAAAAATTTTCTAAGAAAGTCACCAACCTATCAATATTAACCCAATCATCATCAGAAGGCTTTCCACCCCCATCTCTATCTTTTAACTCACTTTCATAACGAGTATCCTCTAAGTCATACCTATCAAACCTAATAGGGTAGGGTTAATAAAATATTAAACGAATATATACTAAACTTAATAGGGTAGGGTTAATAAAATATTGTATAAAATTGAATTACATATTTTAATATTAATATTTAATGATTTTATTTAAATATGTATTATTAATTATATTATTAAAAATCTTATAATAAAATTTCGGTATATGGAATGGAATTTGGAATTTCATTATAACATTCCATTCCATATTCCATATTCCAAAATTTTAGAAAATACATTCCATTTCATATTCCACATTCCAAAATTCCAATCCAAATAACAATTTCGGTTTGGATTTCGGTTTAAATCGGTAATATTCCAAATCAAGTTACACCCCTAGGAGTAAGAGTTGATTTTGTTTTGCTGTCTGTTTTTCATTTTCCCCTTCTTAACCTTTGCTTTTTTACTAAATGCGGTTGAAGTTTTGGTGGCGTTTTTGCCATTTTCTTTTCATCGCTAAAATTAAAAAAATAGTAACGCGCCTTTTGTTTATCTGCCAAAGAAGGATATTCGAATTTCGAAGCTTTTTATCATACGCAAAAGCTTTTAAATGAAAAGGAAATTCACTATTAAAGAATGTTCGTTGGCGAAGTTGAAATTCATTGGCCTATACAAACTTAATAATTAGTAATTTTTTTTAAGTACAACAACAACAAAAAATTTCTGTAACGCCTCCTTAATAAATCTGTTAAGAGATATCAAGAGATGTCATATTTTTAATGGCTCTCCATTCTCTTCTACGGGAGAGAAAAAAATTTACTATATAATAAAAAAATATGTTGAAATCAAATCAATTAATTTTGGAGCTAGGCAAATTAAATTTTCTGATTTTTATGAACTAAACTACCATAGCAGCTAGCGTTAATTAATTTTTGAAAAAGAACAACATTTAAAATTCAATAAACCAAAAATTAGAAAAATGTTAAACTTACCAACATTATTTACACCAACTCTTTATCATCTTATACGGCACAATATATTTGTATAAAAATATTTTTATTTTAAGGATAAAAATATGAATTCGTTGATGTTTATTTAATAAGTGTATAGTTCAATTTATTTTTTATAAAATACTTTAATTTTTATAGTAGCATATGAGTGCGCCTTGTGTTGTCCATTTATTTTTATAATATGTGATTAATAATACTACATTATTTACAGAAAATGTATATAAAATAATACTTCTTCCATTTTAAATAGATAGATAAATTTTTAATTTCACAAAAATATAAAAAATTAATTCTTTTTATTTATAATATAAATTTGTATATATTTTTCTATTATATCTTTATTTTAGTATGAGATATATTTAATAAATAACATTGATTTAACATACTAACTAACTTATTAAAATAATAAATAAAATATAATTTGAGATAAATAAAAAAATATAAACTATAATTTGAAATAAATAAAAAGAAAAAATGAGTATGAACTATAATTTAAGATAAATAAAAAAGAAAAAATGAGCCTATCTGTTTCAAAAGAAATAAGTAATTTTAAATGTATTAAGAGGGTGTTTCTCAAAACTTAAAAGCTGGTCAAAACTGCTTATAAGTTGTTTTTAGATTATAAGTTGTTTATTTAAGTGTTTCTGAAAACTTAAATAGTAGATTATAATCTGATTTTAATCAGTTTTTTAAAAGTTGGGTTTTGCTACTTTTTTTTAAGCACTTATTTTTTAAGCAGTTTTGACAAAGTAAAAGACCATACTATCCCTACCTAATCTTCAATATTCCAAATTTGCCTACCTTATACACGTTAGTTCCCATCAAAGAAATTATTATTATTATTATTATTATTATTAAATTTTATTATTATTATTATTATTATTATTATTATTATTATTGCAAAATAAATTTTGAATTGACATTTAAAAAATTATTTTTATACAATAAATAAACTCATGGACAGTTTGGTCATTTTGACAGTTTCTACAATTAAAAACTGATTATAAGCTGATTTTACAGAAACACTTAACTGATTATAAACTGATTATCAGCTGATTATTAGCTAGTTTACAGAAACGCTTAACTGCTTATTTTTAATCTGATTATAATCTAAAAATCACTTATTCACAATAAGCTGAAAAGCTTCAGTTTTGAAAAACACCCTTTAAATTGATAAGATTGAAAATAAAATTAAGATGTTAAATATATTATTACTCTAAAAATTTGGTGGTGATTTCTCAATTTAAGTGCTAATAATTATTATAACCATAAAAGAAATTCCATAAGCCGGTTGACTTTGAATAAATCGAGACAACCCCAAAAATAGGATTAATGAGACAAAAGCAGAATCCAATTGGAAACTTTCAAATAAAAATAAATGAAATAAAATAATAGTAATTGTTTTTATTTTGTAAAATTATATGATAAAAATAAAAATTTATTTCAAAATTAATACGCTTTCCTCATCCCAGTAATAAAAATAAAGAAGGGATTAGGCATAGAAGGATCGACATGAATGTCTGAATCCAGAAAAGGATGCTTAAAACTTTCTATAGATAATTTGATTCGATATTAAATTTTGTTATAACAAAAGTAGTCGCGTTCGTACTCCTGTAATTTTACTAGAAAAGGAAGAGTATATTCACCGTGAACTCCCTCCACATTATGTTTATATCTCTCCTCTGCACGTTTGTAGAGTCTCTCTCTCTCTCTCTATCTCACACTCCCTGTTCTCATTTTCTGATCCGCCGTCTCACAAAACAAAGATCTCTCTCTGGTTTCGACTCTTATTAAAGACTTTCACAACTCTGTTTCTCTCTTTCAATAACACACAATTGAGGGATCCAGGTAATCTCCATTTTTGTAGCAGATCTCTGTTTGTAACGAAGATTTGCTAGCTCTGTAATTCAATTGCCGTTTTCAGATTCTAATACTCTGTTATGCTTTGTACAGTGTGGTTTTTGCATTTAAGAAGAACTAATGATTGGCTTGGTCCAGTAATAGATCGAACTGTTTAATATATCATAGAGATTGTTTGTTTGTGTGTTTTAAGAATTTTGATATTGAATTTAGATGAATTTAATGCTTTGGATCTGAAAATATTATGAATTTTCTGAATGTTTTATGGTTTATGATCGTGATTGATATTCGATTATCTGCGATATTCGATCAATGAAAGATTAGTTCTTTGTGCTTAAAATATATTAATGCTAGTTAACGGTGTTGAATCTGTTTTATTTATTTAGTTGAATTGGTCTGTTGTTGTGTAGATCTTAGTTGTTGAGATGGTAACAACAAAAGGTTCCACTGGATGGTACAGTGCTAAAGTGAAAGCTGTGCTGTCGGGGGATACTTTGGTATTAACGGCCAAGTCTAGCAATAGGCCTGGCCCTCCACCAGAGAGGACTATTGGCTTGTCTTATCTTAGCGCTCCAAGACTGGTAAAAACCATTCTCTCTTGGCTTTATAATTTATTTTATCATATAAATTGCTTGCCTTTTCGAATACTTGCTTCAGTGGATAGCTGAATGACTATATAGTTTGATGAGTTTAAATGGTACAGTATCAAGGTTTTAATGACTTTGTTTTTTGCGAGCAACATTTATGGTCATTTTTAGTATTAATTTTGATTATGCAGTTTTAATTTTGTAAATATTAAATTTGACGTCTGGAGAACAGTGAAATTTTATGAATCTATTTCTGCTGTCCAGGCTCGCCGAGGTGGCGTTGATGAGCCCTTTGCCTGGGAGAGCAGAGAGTTTTTGAGGAAGCTCTGCATAGGAAAGGTGATTATTCTCTAAATGTTTTTCAGCTACTGATGACATATATATGCTAATGTGTAACATTTTATGTGGCAGGATGTCATATTCAAGATAGATTACTCTGTGCCTAGCATTGGCCGAGAATTTGGCAGTGTGTTCATTGAGGACAAAAATGTTGGAACTATAATGGTTTCAGAAGGCTGGGCAAAGGTTCTATGCTCTTGTCTGGTTGCTCCCAGGTTTGATTTGATTTCTTTTTATGTTATATGAATCTGTTGGGTGCAGGTCAGAGAACAGGGTCAGCAAAAAAGTGAAGCCAGTCCTTTTCTTAGTGAATATCAAGTCCATGAAGAGCAAGCAAAGCAAAAGGGTCTAGGTCGATGGAGTAAGGTTTGTTTGTGTCTTGTTGCTGCGTCCTCTTTTCTTCCTTTTTTCTTTCCACTCTTTCTTACTTGCAATTGTATATCTGCATTCCTTCCTAGTAATTTTTTTTAAAGCTTTGAAAATTGAGTGTTCCTATACTTCTGGTGTAATTAAAATATAAGTACCATCTCGGCTATGTTGATTGATTAGAGGGCATTAATTTTTTTTAAAGGTCAGCTGTATTTGTTATAAAAACTCCAAAACAACATTTTCTAGTTTCTTTTTGCAACAATTTCCAGAAGGGTACTTTTGCAGGAAGTAGTTTTTAACCATGATACAATGCTGAGCCTTAATTACAATGTCCTTAGTGATGGGTGTGTAGTTCAAAACTAATACAAATGGAAGAGTCATATTTGAACTCATTTAGAGTATTTTGGTTCTGTCAAATAAACTTCTTGTGTTGGATAAACATGGTTGTTATCTTCATAGAAAAATAACTTTTTGTTAACAAGCAGAATAGAAATATTTAAAAAGTGAGGCTATTAAATCATTTGTATCTACCAATTTTTGGGCAATTCTAATGTGAATTTAAATAATGTTTTTTTTTATTACTTTGTACAAAGCATATATTCACTAAATGCACTGATCTTTCGAATTTCTGATTGTAGACACCTGGAGCTGCTGAGGCATCCATCAGAAATCTACCTCCCTCTTCCATTGGGGATCCTAGTAACTAGGACGCCATGGGTTTGCTTGCTGCAAACAAAGGCAGACCCATGCAAAGCATTGTCGAGCAAGTTCGTGATGGAAGTGTTGTCCGTGTCTATTTGCTTCCTGATTTCCAGTTTGTCCAGGTGTTTGTTGCCGGAATCCAGGTATATGCTTTTTCATTGTGATTTGCATTATTATTCTGTTCTATTTGTTTTTTTGTGTGTCAATCATAATTGTTGCATCACTATGTGCTCCTAAACATCTTTTATTTTCCTGTTTAAGCTAGGCCCCGTCAATGGGTAGAAGAGCCGCATTAGATACTGCTGAAGAGAAAGTTATGAGCTCTGATGATCAAAATGGAGATGTTTCTGAACCGCGAGCTCCTTTAACATCTGCACAGAGTCTTGCAGTCTCAACAGCACCTGTTGAAGTTGCTCCTGACCCATTTGCAATGGAAGCCAAATATTTTACCGAGCAACGTGTTTTAAATAGAGATGTAAGTAAAATGCTGTTTTCAAGCCCCCGCCCGTATTCATTTTGTTCTTTTTTTATTTTTTATTTTTGTCTTTTGGTTTGTAGGTGCGTATTGTCTTGGAAGGAGTTGACAAATTCAGCAACTTGATTGGATCAGTCTATTATCCCGATGGGGAATCGGCAAAGGACCTGGCACTGGAGCTTGTAGAAAATGTATGTGCTTTAATTGTGGGGTTATGTTGACTCTGTATGCTAAGTATCTCTGATGAACTAGGAAAATGGGCCTATCTTTCTCTGTATCTTTACTTTGCCCCTCTCTCATATGAAATGGCTGGAGTGGTTATGTTGACTTCGTATGTTAAGCATCTCTGATGAACTAGGAAAATGGGCCTTTCTCTGTATCTTTACTTTGCCCCATCTCATATGAAATGTTTGGAGTTTGACCATCCGTCCATCCCCAGCCAAAGCAAGAAAAAGAAACTAAAAAGCAACATAGGGAGGTGTTTAGAATAAGGGCTTTGGATTGAAATATAGGCTAAAGAAATATAGGCTTTGGATTGAAATATAGGCTTATGTATTATCTCATGTGATAGCTAAAGAAATTTTGGAAGTGAAAACCATGTTTCTGGATGCTTATTTGTTATCCATGTTTTTGGAAGTCTTCATCCATTATCAAATTATGATTCCTATAGAATATGGTGGCGCTTTATCCTGTAAATTATTTTTTGGTATTTTTTTTGCTACTGGAAATAACAAAGATGCAGTTTTCTATATGAAGTTTTCTATCAAATTATTTGATTTCTGCAAAGCCACTTTCTATATGGAGTGTTAACAGCTGTTGTCAAATAGTTCATGCATTTAAAGTAGTCAAAAGGAATTTCAGATTTTATATGTTCTTGTTCCTTTGGTGTGGAAATTATTTAACCTTATTTTCCTCATGTGCTGATTGGTCGCAATAAATTTTCGGTATCCTTCCAGATGTATAGATATTCTGAATAATTCTCTCATGCAGGGTCTTGCTAAATATGTTGAATGGAGTGCAAACATGATGGAAGACGATGCTAAACGGCGGCTGAAGAACGCAGAACTTCAAGCCAAGAAAAGCCGATTGAGGATCTGGACAAATTATGTGCCTCCTCCCACAAATTCAAAAGCAATTCACGACCAGAACTTCACAGGAAAGGTAGTATTTTTATACATATTTGCTGTGTCAATTTTCTCCTTGAATGGATCTCTGGCTAACTAATTCTTCTGCAGGTAGTGGAGGTTGTAAGCGGTGATTGCATCATTGTGGCTGATGATTCTGTTCCATTTGGTAGTCCATTGGCAGAAAGACGAGTCAATCTTTCAAGTATTAAGTGTCCAAAAATGGGTAATCCTCGTAGAGATGAAAAGCCAGAGAACTATGCCCGGGAAGCTAAGGATCTTCTCAGGCGTCGCCTTATTGGGCAACAAGTAAGAAACTTATAGCTATTTCATCTCATCTTGATGGCTATATGTTATATATTATACAATTTCATGTTTTTCAGGTGAGTGTGCAAATGGAATATTCTAGGAAGGTTACCCTGGGAGATGGAGCTACAGCTGCTTCTGGCTCTGGGGACTTGAGAGTTATGGATTTTGGATCAGTTTTCCAGCTGTCTTCCACTGAGGGAGATGGTGATGAAGTGTCACCAGCTTCATCAACTGCGGGCAGTCAGCAACCTGGGCTTAATGTTGCTGAATTGATGGTTTCCCGTGGCTTTGCCACTGTGATTCGGCATAGGGATTTTGAGGAAAGGTCAAATTATTATGATGCCCTTCTTGCAGCTGAATCACGGGCTATTGCTCAAAAGAAAGGAATGCATTCTGGCAAGGAACCTCCAGTCTCGCATATACTAGACCTTACCACGGTTATAGATATAAACTCTTCTGCTCTTATTTATCTTTTCCTCATGATGACGTCAATTTACAAATTCAATACAATTCTCTCAGCAATCAGCCAAGAAAGCGAAAGATTTCTTGCCTTTCCTGCACCGTAGCAGAAAAATTTCTGCTGTTGTGGAATATGTGCTTAACGGTCACCGTTTTAAGCTTTTATGTCCCAAGGAGACATGCAGTATTGCCTTTTCATTCTCTGGTGTCAGATGTCCTGGTCGTGATGAGCCATATTCAGATGAAGCAATTGCACTAATGAGACGAAGGATAATGCAGAGAGATGTTGAGGTTTTGCACTTTCTGTTTTCTCCTGTTACTTCATTGCTTGATTGATTTCCTTCTTTTGATGAATATGCGTTTTTTGTAGATTGAAATAGAAAATGTTGATAGAACTGGAACATTCTTGGGATCTCTGTGGGAGTCTAGGACTAACATGGCAGTGGTTCTTCTTGAAGCTGGGCTTGCAAGGTTACAGTCTTCCTTTGGTATGGACAGGATTCCTGATGCTCATCTTCTTGAACAGGCTGAGCAATCTGCAAGAAAAAAGAAACTAAAAGTAAGAAGTTGGGCATGTGATATATTTACTGTTGTTAGAATTTTGTCTGTTTGCCTAGGATTTAAGAAAATGGAAATATTTATTGCAGATTTGGGAAAATTACGTTGAAGGAGAAGAGGTCTCTAATGGTCCAGCTGTTGAAAGCAAACAGAAAGAAGTGTTAAAGGTAGTTGAAATATGATTGAATAATGTGGGTCCTTCATGTCATAAAATGGTTTTTGAGTTTTGCTATTTAATATTTCTCTCAGGTTGTGGTTTCAGAAGTTTTGGGTGGTGGGAAGTTTTATGTACAGACAGTTGGGGATCAAAAAGTTTCCTCTATTCAGCAACAACTTGCTTCCCTGAATCTCCAGGAAGCTCCTGTTATTGGTGCCTTTAATCCTAAGAAGGGTGACATTGTACTTGCTCAGTTCAGTGCAGACAATTCATGGAATCGAGCAATGGTGAGAGTGGGATCCCCACTTGTTGGTTTAGTTCTCATTCCTTTTTTATCTAGTACATATTTTATTTCTTCCAACTGTTTAATGTATATCATGCGCTTTATGTCCTGCAATCATTTCATGGATACGTCATTATTATGTTTTCACTGCCTAATTATAATGACCTTTATTTTCCCTTTATGAAGTCCACTTACGTGCTGTTTCAAGTATGTTCATATTCGACAAAAAGTCCAAGTAGCGGACGTCGGAGATAAGGTGAGGGAAGGAAGACTTAGATGGTATGGGCATGTTTTAAGAAGACCTCCTAATGCTGCGGTTCGTAAGTGTGAGAATTTGTTGATTGAGGGGGCTAGAGGTCGTGGCAGACCTAGAACTGTGTGGAAGGAGGTGATAGCAAGAGACTTACGTGCCTTAGATCTTGATGCGGATTTGATTAATGACAGACTTGAATGGAGACGTAAAATCCGTGTCTTGGAAGGGGCCTAAGGCTGGAGTATCTTTTTTGGTGTCTTTTGAGCTTATTTTGTTGAGAATCCATACAGCCGACCCCAACTTGTTTGGGATTAAGGCTTAGTTGTTGTTGTTGTTGTTGTATGAAGTCCACTTACGTGCTGTTTGTGCTGAATTGTTATTATGTGACTTGAAAGATTGTGAATGCACCTCGCGGAGCAGTGGGATCCATGAAAGACAAGTTTGAGGTGTTCTACATTGATTATGGAAATCAGGAGGAGGTTATGTACAATCAGTTACGGCCTCTTGAACCATCGTTGTCCTTGGTACCTGGTCTTGCTCAGCTGTGCAGCCTTGCGCATATAAAGGTTCCGAGCTTGGATGAGGATTATGGTTCAGATGCAGCCGAGTATCTGAGTGAGATTACATTAAACAGTTCAAAAGAATTCAGAGCAAAGGTAGAGGATAAGGATACTTCTGACAGAAAAGTTAAAGGACAGGGAACTGGGCAAATTCTTAATGTAACCTTAGTTGCTGTGGATTCTGAGATCAGTGTAAATGCGGCCATGTTACAGGTACGTTTAGGTGGCTAGTTGTCCGTTCTTTTTTAACGTGAACATTGGAATTTCTTACCGAGGAATATTTATTAGGGCATCCGTGTCACTTTCTTTCTGTTGTGCTTTATCTGTTTGCCAATTTTTCTATTTCCTCCAACTTGTAGGAAGGATTTGTTAGGATAGAAAAGAGAAAGAAGTGGGACTCCAAGGAAAGACAGCTGGCCCTTGATAATTTGGAGAAGTTCCAGGATGAAGCACGCACTGCTAGGCGTGGAATCTGGGTTTATGGAGATATCCAGTCTGATGATGAGGAAATGTTCCCCCCTGTTAGAAAGGCTGGTGGTCGCCGATGAAGTAAGATGGAGAAAAAAAAAAAGAATCGTGATTGGCCCAAGGTGAGTTTAAGTTATAGGCTATGTCGTTCCATTTTAGAGAGTAAACAAACGTTGCAGCGTAAAAGTGAAGTTTTGTTTTTTTCCCCCTTCTTTTTTTTTTTACTTTTTGTTCTAAAATTTCATTTGTAGTTGGGAGGACAATTTTTTTAATGCATGCCTTAATAAGGTAAACTAAATCCAGTTGGTCCAGTTGCGATTTGAAAAGCATTATAAACAAGTTTTGCTGTAAAATGAATTTACTGTTCACTGCCTGCTGTATTTATAATGATAAGATTTATAGCATAGAACAATCCAATTATCAATCACTTGTAGAAATACAGTGGTTTGATTACATTATCACCAGCTATCTTGCCTTGACATCATCAGCCTGCGGCATGAAGTGCTTTCTTCTGGTTTGCTTAAGCTATTTTCCTTGCATGTGGCAAGCATCGGTTGCTTGAGATGCTTTGTCTTATACCTATAAAATTTCTACTGTTAAAAAAGAATGTGCATGCATTATATATATATTTGTGTATAGGAGAAATGGTTAGAAATATTGAGATTAGATTATGTAGTGCAGTCTAGGGCATGCTTCATGCGTTAATACATAGCGTTTGGAAAATTTTTAAATATAATTCTTAAGCATTGAATAGAAAAACAGTGGGGAGGAAACTCTTCAGTCAAATGATTTATGAAACAATTATCCATGTGCTGTGAAGCTGGTATCACGAAATGCTGTGTGTTGAACGGCAAATCCGCCAAAATGGGCAAAATTTTTGCGTCTCCAATAATTGAAAGAAATAAACAAAATCTATTTATCAACTTAAACAACACTTTTCATTTCCCATAAATTAAGCAAGGGTGTTGGAGATTTTCTTATCTCTCAAAGGGGAAAATCCGGTGATGGTGCTTCGATTTCTCAGCCTTTTCTTACGAGATTGAAAGATAATCCACCACCATTTCATATATTACCAACAAATAAGCAAACTTTTTACTCTATTGGCACAATTTAATTTACAAAAAATTCCAATCTTCATTTTTTGTGACATGAAGGCTGAAATAAGTAGCAGTTGCTAAAATAAGCAAGTTAGCCAAAGGGGTTTTCTAAATTTTCTTCTCTCTCTCCCCGGTGAAGTTATCTCTCTGTCTATAGAGTTCATCCGTTCTATCTTAGTTTATGCTTTAGATCTAGGGTTGTCGTAAGCGCTCTTGCCGCGGTAGCCTTGTATCTATTGATTTCCTACTCTCTTTCTTAGATCGTCTATTTTTTTTATTTTTATTTTGGTTTTAGATGAAAGTCTGTCAATAATTAAGATTTTCAGAAGAAAGCACCCTGATTTTTATCGATTTCAAGCTCTTTCAAGCTAATTGCTGGTGATTTCCTTTAAAGTTTGGA
Organism: Garcia nutans; assembly: GCA_947685225.1. Classification (NCBI taxonomy): domain Eukaryota; kingdom Viridiplantae; phylum Streptophyta; class Magnoliopsida; order Malpighiales; family Euphorbiaceae; genus Garcia; species Garcia nutans. The sequence continues at coordinate 7,718,077 of CANTUV010000029.1, read as the reverse complement.
TGATTTTGGTGTTTCAAGATCTTTCTTTTATTTCAAGAACATCTTTTAAACTAAAAGTTCTTCAATCTCTCTCTAACCATTTACACTATCTTTATCTTTAAAAAATATATTCTCTTTAAAAATAGAATATTCTTTATATCATTTTTATTTATTATATAAAATAATAAATAATCATAAATTTTAATAATTTATATAAATAATAATCATTAATGTAGCATAAATAAAATAAAATAATTAAAAATAAAAAAAAATAAAAATTAATATCAACTAGAATTTTTTTATTCATACATAATAAATACTACATTTAATAAAAAGAGGAATATAAGTACAAGTACAAATATTTATATTACATTTCTAAATTACCATAATCATCTCATATATGTTCGATTAATGCATTTCGAAGTGCATAATGTGTGTTGTATTTTGAAGTTGTTTAAATTTTAATTAAGTATGTGTTGTATTGTTTAATTTATAATTTATATTTTTATAATTTTAATATTATCAAAAAATTATTAAAATTTATTTTAAAATTTTATATTTTTTTATTACTTAAAATAAATGCTTCAAATAAATTAATGAAATAAATAAATTAATAAAAATTAATAATAATTAATATTTATAAATTAATAATAATTAATAAATACATAACAAATTATATTTATTATATTAATTAAAAAATTTATAATATTTAATTAATAATAATTAAAAAAATCAATGAACATTTCCTTTTCCTTTCTTCCTTTCTCTATGTCTCTTTCTTTCTTCGTTCTTCCATCTTCGTCTTCGTCTTCCTTCTTTTAACATAGCGCAGCTACAGTGCTGCGCTATGTTTGGCGCAGCACTGTAGCATTCATTTAGTTTGACGCAACGAATAGCGCACGGTTGGAGTAAATTTTTAACCTAAATTACTCTATAATAGCGTTTTGAAGCTGATGTTGGAGATGGCCTTAGTCTCTTTGTATATATATTTGAGGAAGTAGTGTTCGTACATTCTCTTGCAGCACCACTGTTTTAGCGCAGCTTTATGATGCAATTTTCTTTCCTCTACGGCCCATATTTAGAATGTTTAATTCTTATTTTCCCTTAACAGATTTAATATATGAGGATGCACGGGGTATCAGAACAATTCATGTTTTCATCTTTTTATTATTCAACCGATTTTGATAGTCACATAGCATTAAAGCTTCGCTGGTTTGCTCTTCTCGACTTTTTTCTTATTTGATCATGTTGTTATATGATGGTCTTGCATCCAAGGGAAATGTTGAAGATTTGGTTACTTTCGTTATTTTATGTTTGCTTTTGTTTGCTTTTGTTTTTTATTTTATTTTAGTCCCAATTGGATTATTTCTCCAACCTTAATTGGATTTATGTATTTCTTATTTTAGTTTAGTAAATTTACTTTTTTCTAGTAAAAAAAAACGGTTATCTGGGCTCAAATAAAATAAAAAACATATGTATATTTTCAATTTCGAACACTTCAATTCAAGTTATATAATATGGGTATGCATAAAGAATATTTTTAATTAATAACTTAAGAAAAGAAATAGTATTGAAGCATGAAAATACAAAAAAGATATATAAGATATTTCAAAAAAAAAATTAAAAAGGTAATATATAATATATTTGCATCATATTTCACAAGTCCCAAGATGGGCCTATCTTCTTCCTAAGAGAGTAAGACTCTAACGGCTAAACCTTTGAAGATGGATGAATACTAACTATAATTATTTTAAAGATTATTTTATTAGCTAAAAAATATTTATTATAATGAGAGAGAAATTATTAAATCATTATTCTTTAAAATAACTGTATTTAGTATTTCTCTTAAAAAAAATATGGCTATGCCAATTTGGTTCAATAAATTCATTTCAGTTTGAGAAAAAAATATATTATCTAGAAAGAAAAATTTTATAAAATTACTCTCAAAAAATAAAACTTTTTTTTAAAATACTATAGATGAAAAAATTTTAAAATTAAGCTAAAAATTGAGTAATCACAAAAATATGAAATTGTTATTCCATAAAAAGTTTCTTTATTTTTTTTATTTATGTATATGTTGTAGATATATTATATATATATATTATAAAATTTTATAAAAAAATATAAAAACTAAATTTATTTCATAGTCTGTTTTGTAAAATAATAACTTTAAGAAAAAATAACATTATTTTATAAAAATTTTAGTAAAAAAAATTTAATAACATTTTTAATGTTGCGGATATATTATATTTTAGTCTTTATTTGCATGAATATATCATGTATATATTATATATATGTTGTCTTTTAACCTTTATATATTGTATAATTTTTATATATTATTTAATTATTATATATATATATATATTATGGATATGTTATCTTTTAATCTTTATATATTATACAACTTTTATATACTATTTAATTACATTGTATATATTATAAACATATTATCTTTTAATTTTTATATGCTGATTAATTATAATGCATATATTACAGATATGTTGTATACATATTACAGATACATTGTATTTTAATTTTTATATACAAACAAATAATGTAAATACAAATTAAAACTAAACAAATACAATTAAAAAAAAGGACATATATCAATTAAAAAAATTCAAGTTAATAAAAATAGTAAAAAAAATTATTTAAAATATTTTATCGAATATGTAAAAAGTAATATAGTTCAAGAAAAAAAATAAAATAAAATATTGCAATTGAAGAACACTAAAATCAAAAGAAGAAAGAAAAAGAAAACAATTACAAACACAATAAAGCAATCAATTTTTTATATCTAGCTTTGAAATTTTGCATAACATATTTAAAATTAGAGACATGGAGGCTAGTTCTACAAATTTTAAAATAAAATGCAAAGAGTAAAAAAAAAAAAAAGAGGAAGAAGAAGATAAATAAAGGAAAAGATGGATGTTATTTTACGAGAAAAACTGTAACACCTTATGTAAATTTCAACTGAAATTTTATAAGTAAATTTTATATCGATTAAGTATAAGAGAAAAGTTATGTATATGAAGATGGGCAAATTTTGAATTAGCAGACCTATTTTGAACTTAAAGATAAATATATGTCCAACAATAAAATCAGGCGAGTTTAGGTTTAAAGTGAACTATATCTTACTAGGACTAGGATATTATAAATACAGAAGGGAGAATAAATGAAACAAAAAAACTAATGAGAGAAAAAAAAACATAAAATATAAGAAGAAAAAGAATTAAAAAATGAAAAAATCATATTTGAAAAAAATGAAAAACAAAAAAACAAAAAAAAATAATATATATGCAATATTTTGAAAAATAAAATTTTGAAAAATGGCATTGCATGTAATTTTCTAGTCTAGAATTTCATCCTCTTTTTTTTTTGAAGCCTATAAAAAAAAACTGTCCAACAACGCCCTTCATGACGCAGTTGCATGTCTTTTTATAGCGTAATTTTTTTTATTGAATTAGTAAACACTCGTAATTTCTTTTATTAAATTAGTAAAAACTGATCATATAAAAAACTAGTATAAACTGATATATATATATATATATCACTTTTCCATCAAATTATTTGGTTATAAAGTTTCTTATTCCAATGGTTGATTAGACTCTTTATATGTCTTGCTTATTAGCGAGTTTTCGTCTTGCTTTTTAGCGAGTTTTCCAATTGTCTTCTGTTATGGAGGCGGATAATATTTCGGTAGACATGGCCAATCTTTCTGTCGATGACGATGGGGTGGAGGGGATTGTTTTTAATAATGATGAAATCAATTAGGTGGAAGAGGAGGAAGTCAATCCCAGGCTGTGTTTGGTGGGTCGTTTTCTGTCTGATAAACCTATCAATTTCATGGCAATGAAACTCACCCTGGCCTCTCTTATGAAGCCTGTTATGGGGATGGTCATTAAGGAGTTAGAAGGTGGTCTATACACTTTCCAGTTTTATCATAAGATTGACATGGAGAGGGTCATTGATATGAGCCCTTGGATGTTTAACAATCAGATTCTTATTTTGGATAAACTGGAAGGTTTTTCCCATCCTTATGAAGTCCCTTTGGACTGTATGTTCATGTGGATTCAACTGTTTGGACTAAGAGCTGGTTATAAATCTGAATATGTCGTCAAAAAGCTTGCAAATGGTCTGGGAACGTTTGTGAAGACTGACCCTGAAAATCTGACCAAAAAACGAGATTATTTTAGGGTTCTTATTAAATGGGATATCAATAAACCTATTCGGGAAAATTTAAAATTAAGGAAGGAGGATGATGCTGATTGGTTCTGGGTTAATCTCTTTTATGAGAGAATACCTACATTCTGCTTTATATGTGGAATTATTGGGCATAATGAGAAGTTTTGCCCATTACCAGTCTTGAACGAGAATATGTCTATGGAAAGAAAGTTTGGGCCACATCTAAGAGCATCCTCAAGGAAAAATCAGCAACTTGTGAGGGGATCAAGATGGCTTCGGGATGAGGCTTTCTTTGAGAATAATGGTGGTAATGGAGGCTGTGGTGGTGGAGAAGGTGGCGGAGCTGCTGGTGGTCCGTTTCCGGGGGCAGGGGTTGCAGGGTTTGGAAAGTCCACAATGTTTGGGCCGCGGTCTCCAAGATTTTCGGGAGAGCAATCAAATTTCGCAGATTTGGCTGGAGGTGGTTTAGGCGAAAACTTAGGAGGTGATAAGGATTGGCATAATCATGCAGGTGAAGTCAACTCTGACTTGGAGTCTGGAGAGGGTATCTTATTAATTGACCCAAAAAGGAGGAGAATGGGCCAAGGGGAGCAGATTTCAACGGCCCAAGATGTAATTCCGGATTTGATTAATGGGGATGGTACAAAATTTGGTTCTTTGAAGGAATCAAAAAATGGGGCAGCGGCGGGTTCTGGTACACAGACCCGCCGACAAATATGAGTCTGTTAAGCTGGAACTGTCGTGGGCTTTGCAACACCAAGGCAGTTCAAAATCTGTTGCAATTAGTTCGTGAGAAGCGTCCGAATTTTATTTTTCTTGTTGAAACTATTTGTAATGTTAATAAAGTTGATGAAATAAAAATATTATTGGGTTATGATGGGTTTTATTCGGTGGATTGCACTGGCCATAGTGGGGGCTTAGCTTTGATTTGGAAAGGTGTTACTAATGTGTCCATATTGGGTTCTTCGCCTTATTTTATTGATGTGGAAGTTGATATCCAAGGAATTAATACTTGGCGTTTAACAGGGTTCTATGGACAATCTAATCGTAATAGAAGGCAGGAGACTTGGGAGTTATTGGGTAACCTTGCTGAGGTGTCTTCTCTTCCATGGTTATGTTTTGGGGATTTTAATGATGTCCTATTTAATTCGGAAAAACGTGGGGGTCGTCCTCAGCCTAATAATTTAATCCATGGTTTTCAAAATGCTGTTAGTAGAGCGGGTTTAACAGATTTTAAACTGCAGGGATATCAATTCACTTGGGATAATGGTCGAATTGGTGTGGACCATGTGGAAGCCAAACTGGACCGTGTTCTTGTTTCCGAAGGTTGGAGGAGTGTTTTTTGTTTTTCTAAAGGAGCAGTCCTTGATCTCTCAACCTCTGATCATCTGCCTCTTTTTGTTCAAATGCAAGTGTATATTCCAAGAAATATGGTGCATCTATTTCGGTTTGAGAATCACTGGTCTAGGGAACCAGAATGCCGCCAGGTTGTTACTGATTGTTGGCAAACTCAAAGTGATGGCTCTCTCTTGGATAAGATTGCGGTTTGTAGATCGGCTCTCAATGATTGGGGGGAGGAATATCGGCATAAATTCAAGAGAGCGTTGGATGATTGTAGGCTGAAATTGAGGCAGCTGAGAGGTAGAAGATCACAATCTGATCGGCAAAATTTCTTGCAGGCCAAAGAGAGGCTGGCGGAAATTTATTCTCAACGGGAACTTTTTTGGAAACAAAGGGCTAAGGAGGCTTGGTTGCAGGGAGGTAATCGTAATACGCGTTATTTTCATTCTAAAGCCTCTGCGAGACAAAGGAGAAACCGAATTGAACAACTGAAGGATGAGAATGGGGAATGGCAGAACTGGGATTCAGGGTTGGATGGGGTTATTTCAAGGTATTTTGCTTCTCTTTATTCTACACAGGCATGCTCTCCAGACAGAATTCTTAATTTGCTTCCTAATTGCGTCTCTGATGAGGATAAACAGGTTCTTGAGGAACCTTTTTCTGCCGAAGAGGTTAGGCAATCTTTATTTGCGATGGGATGTGATAAATCCCTTGGGATTGATGGTTTGAACCCAGGATTTTTTCAGCATTTCTGGAGTCTAGTGGGGCATGATGTTACAACCTTTTGCCTTGATTGTGCGAATTCAGGTACTTTTCCCTTAGAATTAAATGAAACATTATTGGTTTTAATTCCAAAAAAACATGTTCCCGAATGCATGGCAGAATTGCGACCAATTGCTCTTTGTCAAGTGCTTTACAAGATTATTTCTAAGATGTATGCTAATAGATTGAAATCTGTTCTGCCTAAGATTATTTCTCCTACCCAAAGTGCTTTTGTGGCTGGAAGGCATATTCAAGATAATGCTATTGTTGCGTTTGAGACCATGCACTATTTGCGTTCTAGGAGATGTGGACGGGTTGGGTTTGCTGCACTGAAAATTGATATAAGCAAAGCCTATGATAGGCTTGAATGGAGTTTCTTAAAGGCTGTTATGGGAAGGATGGGGTTCAGTGCAAAATGGATTAATATGATTCAGTATTGTGTCTCTTCGGTATCTTATAAGGTCTTACAACAAGGCAGATTGATTGGCCCGATTATACCTGGGAGAGGTTTACGACAAGGGGATCCTCTGAGTCCGTACTTATTTATTATGTGTGCTGAAGTTTTATCCCGTTGCATCCAAGCAAAGGAAGGGTCGGGGGCCATACATGGGGTCAAGGTGATTAGGGGAGCTCCTACAGTGTCTCACTTATTTTTTGCCGATGATAGTGTATTGTTTTTTAAGGCAAATTTAAGTGAAGCTCATGCTATTCGAAATCTGCTGCATGAATATGAGTTGGCTTCTGGGCAAGCGATCAATTTTAATAAATCCTTGATTTTTTTCAGTCCTAATACTGAGGTATCTTTGCGGAGAAATATCTGTACTTTACTGAATGTGGAGGAACACGATGATCTCGGCACTTATTTAGGCCTTCCTATGACTATTGGAAGAAATAAGAGGGAGGTCTTTGGTTTTATTAAGGATCGTGTTTGGAAAAAGCTTAATTCTTGGAAAGTAAAGAAGTTATCCCGGGCTGGTAAAGAGATTCTTCTAAAGACTGTGCTTCAGGCGGTTCCGAATTATGTGATGATGCTCTTTTTATTCCCGAAGTCATTATGTAAGGAGTTGGAGAAGATTATGTGTCGTTTTTGGTGGAGTACTTCGGACAGGAATCGTGGCATTCACTGGATGAGTTGGGAGCGTCTTTGTCGGGATAAAAATCTGGGAGGCTTAGCCTTCAAGCAAATTCGTGAATTTAATATTGCACTTCTTGGGAAAATTGGGTGGAAGCTAATGAAGGAACCTGATTCCTTGGTGGCTAGATTGTTGAAGGCTAGATATTTTGCTAATTTCGATTTCTTGTCTGCTCCCTTGGGTGGTAATCCCAGCTATCTATGGAGGAGCATCAGGGAAAGTCAGGAAATCATTAGAAGAGGCTTTTGCTGGAAGGTGGGAAGTGGTAATCAGATTGCAATATGGACTGAACCTTGGCTAAGGGACGCTGTGAACCCTTTTATTTCAACTCCATTTGATCCTAGTTTGGGGGTTCATTTTGTTTGTGATCTGATTTGGGCTGGTAGATGGAATGAGCAGCGGGTTAGGAGGATTTTTAGTAATCGTGATGCTGATTTGATTTTAAAAATCCCTTTAATCCGGGGAGCAGCTGATGAGATTATTTGGAGGTTGGAGGATAAAGGCCACTATTCTGTCAAAACAGCCTATAGAACTCTTATTGAGAGACCTCCTGTTAATGCAAGTTTGGAGTTGAATAGGATGTGGACCCGTCTGTGGAAACTTAAAATACCTCCACAAGTTTCAAACTTTGTGTGGAGAGCTTGTAACGGGATTCTTCCTACTAGGGACCAGCTGCTCCGTAGACGGGTTGATGTTTCAGCCATCTGTCCACTTTGTAGTCATGCTGATGAAAGTGCCCTTCACTTATTGGTCAACTGTGATTTTGCCCGTCAAACTTGGCTTGCTTCTTTTTTAGGCTGGTTTTCACCGGTGGTAAGTTCTTTTCAAGAGTGGTTGAGGAAGATTTTGGCTTTATTTAATGATCATGATGCTGCTGTTGCGTTATCCATTTGCTGGCAGATTTGGAGTTCTAGGAATGAGTTGGTTTGGCAGAAAAAAAATTCCCTCCCCTTTAGGAGCTTGGCTTAAGGCGTCGAACTTTCTTTCTGTTTGGTTGAAGGCCAACAATGGCCGGAGTATGTCCTCTGCTTCTGTTTTGCGTTGGTTGAGACCAGATGATGGGTGGGTGAAGGTAAACGTTGATGCTGCTGGTTCTGTGGGAGGAATGGATGCTGGTTTTGGTCTTGTGGTACGGGATAGCAGAGCCATGACTTTGGGTGTTAAGGTGGGCAGTCTTGAAGCAATTCTTAGACCGGTTGAGGCTGAAGCAATGGCCATTAAGGAGGCTTTGAGTTGGGTGGGGGGAAAAGGTTGGGGTCGGATTGTGGTGGAGAGTGATAATTTGATGGTGATTAATGCATTGCAAGATAGAGATGGTCTATATGGTTCTGTTTTTGGAGATATTATTCGTGGTATTCGTCAGTTAATCTCACAATTTAATGGTGAGATCAAGTTTTGTCATGCTTATCGTTCGTCAAACGAGGTGGCTCATAGATTAGCTCAGGCTTCTCGGGTTTTGTCGAACTTGGGGGAATGGTTTCATGTGTTCCCTTCTTTTGTTTCTTCTATTTTAAGATTGGATGACTAATAATATCCATTTTTTATTCAAAAAAAAAAAAAGAAGTTTCCACGCAGTGCTTGGGAAAAAACTAAATAGATATTTTATCATTAAATTAAATTAAATTAAATTTGTATGTAGAAAAAGATAAATTCGATAAAATTAAATATATGAAATTCTAATCTCTTCACCTGTCCTCTTTCATTTTTTTCCTTTCTTGTATAGCCTCCTAATTGAATTTAAGAAAGATATAATTTGTAGGAAACAGGGAAAATGATAAGATGGAGTTCATATGAAATGTGTAGTGAGACCTAATGCAATAAGATCCCGTGATAACATATTGATTAACGTTTGACTTATGAAGTTTGTATTTCTCAAAAAAAAAAAGACTTAACCAAGTTTGTATGGCGAACGAGCAAAGATATTGATAATTGCTCAATCAAACTTCTTATTTTGAACAAAATAAGTCATCGACTGGTCAAGTAAGCTTCAAAATTTGGTAATAAGAGATCACACCCAAATTGCATGCTTAATAGCTTTTCTTTATGCAGGAAAGCAGCGCGTGAATGAATTTATTAGTTCTTAAGAGGGAAATAGACAAGCCTCATCAATCCTCCTCCTAGTTTAAATGCATTGGACTGATAGCCAAAACCAAGAGTCAAAAATCATAATTAAAAATTCATCAACTTAAAAATGTTGTGTCACTCTGAATATAGTCATTTAATAACTCCAAATCCTTGTCAAACTTGTCAAACTAACTTTTGCTTCGAGGAAAGGAAACAACCATCAAACCCTCACAGATATATATGTCATTTACACTCTTCATGCATCTGAAGCTCCAAAACAAAAGCCTAACAGGGAAAAAAAATATTAGGGATATCCAAGAATCCATCCAGGCAGTACGAGTGCAAGACCCTAAACTGAAGATCTAACAAAAGTGAAATTCGATAAAGACCAGCAGCAGCAGCATCATTCTCGTTCTCTTCATTCACGCCTGGATTGTCTTCTACGAGGAGCAGCAGCAGCAGCAGCATCTTCCTTCTCGTTCTCTTCTTCTTCTTCTTTCTCTCCACTGCTTCCTTCTTTGTTGGAAGTTTCAGCAACTGGTGCGGGCTTGGCCTCTGCCTTTGCCTGCAAAACAAGTACCCTCCCATAATTTATTTTATTTTCTTTCATTTTTGGTAGACTCCATAATTAAATTCAGATTTAAGCTGTCCAAATGTAGAGCAAGAGAATGAAGAAAAATAGCCAACTGAGACAGAGACAGAGAATTTGTTTGTTTCAGGACTTACTGGCTTCTTTCCACCAAAAAGAATCTTAAGGAGAACAGTGAATATCACTACAACAATGGAGATAAGAACACCAATGGTGAGGTTTGGTTGTTTCTCTGCCTTCTCAATAACATCCTGGATATAATGTGATTATAATGTCAGGTCACATCCATGATCCACTACCAAGACTAAAATGTTCTAAACACCAAGTATGATTAGACATACAATGATTTTGTCCTTGTGCTCGCTTAAGAAAGGAATATCTGCAATTTGGTACAGGAGGTCAAACACCTTCTTCTGCAGAATTAAAATAGAAAGCTCAGATCATGAGGCAACAAATAATATTAAAACTACATAGAACCCAAGAGTGGAAAACTTCACATACCTGGAAGCCAGCAAGACCATCAACACCAGTAGCTGCATCCTCAGCCTTCTGTTTTTCTTTCTCAATGTTGAACTTTGGCTTCCATGCTGTCTGCCTGACTGATTCGGCAACCGTTTCATCATCTGCTATCAAGATATGCCCAAACAAAATACCATCCTGCATTGTCCAGATCTCAATACCAACAGCAGCAATGGGCTCAAAGGCAGGTTTTTCAAGCTCAAAGTAGTCAGGGTTAGGAATTTGCTGAGGCTTCCAAATACCCTTATAATTGGGGTTGTCAATAAGTGGAGCATGCCATTTTCCTTTGTAAGCTGGATTTCTTTTCATTGGCCTCTTCCATTCACCACAACCAGGGGCTGTCTCACATTTTGGATTATCTATTTTTGGTGCTTCCCATTCACCATCCTCCTCATCATCCCAATCCTCAGGTTTTGTGGCTTCAGGATCATCAATTTCTTCAGGCTCGTCATCCAACCATCCTTCAGGTTTCTCGGCTTCCTCATCTTCAATTTCCATAGGAGCATCCTCATCCCAGTCATCTGGCTTCACTGCATTAGGATCAGGAATTTTGGCTCTTTCATCCCAGTCCTCAGGCTTTTTATCATCTGGATCAGGGATTGTCTTGGCAGGAATTAGAGGAGGTTCAAAATCATCTGCGGAAAGGAAATTAGCTTTCTTTTTCTCCTCTCCATCAACTAGAATGCGTAGTTCATTGTCAGGTTTTAGAATAGCAGTGTATACATGGGTAAGCTTGTCAGATGGAACAGATGGTGGGAGCTTGAGATGGTGTTCAATATACTCTCCACTCTTTGGGTTCTCGTGCTTTAGGATGAAATGCACCTTGTTTGTGGCACCACATTTGTCAGGCCCAAACATTATTGAATAGGGAGATTCATTGTCAAAATCCTTAGGTGTCCACCCAGCTTCTTGGGGCCGCAGATATTTAATATATGCACCACCACATTCAAGCCCCTCCTGGAAACGAGTCTCAAATTGGAGGACAATGGTTCCATCCTTCAGAGTTGCGGGCTTTTCAAGCTCTTTTACTATGGCATACTTCATAGCCTTTTCACTTACAAGAAGGCCATATTCATCATGACCCTCACTCTTTGCGTGCTTCCACACACCTAAAACCAGAATAAAACATCAGCCTAAAATTCTCACTTGCGTAAATAACTTGCCAATCTAATTAGACCTCCAACTTCAGGAAACAGCGAATAGGCATGACTAGGACCATCGCCCTTAAAAATAGACCAAACTACACAATCCAATTTCAACTTCAGAATTCCAACTCAAGCAAACAAAAATTAAATATCTGCTCAGAATATCCTCCTCCCAATGGTGACAAACACTAACTAAAATTAGGTAGTTTGGTGCGTGCTTGGAAACCCAAAATTAGACAGAAGGGGAAAAATCTAGCTTGAAAAAATTATGATGTGTATAGAAACGAATAGACATTCACTGGATAGACATAAAGATCACTCTAGAGCTCGATCTTAATAGTGCAACTATTCCTTCGTTTTATTTCTCTATGTATGAAACATCATTAATCTACTATTCAGGAAAAAAAAGGAAATTTATTTGCTCACTCAACCGAAATTTAAATAGCATAAGCCTCTGAAAAATAAAATAAGAAAAACAAGAATCCATAAATATTTGAAAAAAAAATGATTGCTATTATCTTTCACGAGAATTTCCGTTCAGTCGTGTGAAGTGACAATTTATCCAAACAAGTTACAGGATCACATCAACAATAAAACCGTGAAAAGCATACAGATCAAGCAAAAAAAAATTGAACTTCAAATCTAAGGTAAATATCTGAAACAGATCATTAAGAAATGGAAATAATCTACATACCTTTGTAATCATCTTTCTCAGAAACAACCCATCGTCCTTCAAATGACTCCTCAAATGACTCGTAAAAGATCTACACAAACATTACAAATACATCACAACTCACAATCTCATCTTCTATCATTTTGCGGTGAAGTGAGAATGTTAATTACCTTATCATCACCCGAGGCAAGAAGCTGATTGAATGAAACAAAAGCTACCAAAAACACGATAGCCAATAGCAGAGAGACACCCATGTCTCCTTTGAAATCTCTCTCTCAAAATCTAAAGCCCTAATTTAATGAGGAGTAAGATTGATCTAAAAATCTGAATCTAATCTAATAATAACAAAGAAACTACTAAAGAAAGTAGAGATTTGCTATGGCGACACAGAGAAATCTGTGTTTTCATATAGTACTTTACAGATCTTGGGAGAGACTGCTATCGTGTTGTCTTCGCCAATGAAATAAGATGCCACGTGAAATAAACCAATCATAGTTTGCCACGTAATCACTTTTAGCAGTTCCGTACTTGTGGAAAATATTTTTATTAAAGTTATGGGCTTGACTTGTTCTCGTCTTGTAATAGAAAAGGCCCGTTTCCGCGTATTATTCGCCTTTTTTTAAAAACAAGAATGTTCGGCCCATCGTTTAATTATTTTATTGTCACACGCCAATTTGAGGTTGGTTAACTAATGAATAATTAGGTTAGATTTACTGATTATACAATAAAATCAATTCTCGTTATGATAATTCTCATTAAATTGGTATGAGTTTCTATTACGATGAATTAATAAATAAATTATTTAATTAATTATTAAAATATAGTTTGATAGCCAAAAATATATATTATTTTCATCTAAATTTTAAGTTTGAGTATCATGAGTGCTCTTTATTGAATTTATTTGATTTTTTTTAGTTGTGAAAATATCTTTATTTCATTTATTCATTTATATAAATCAAATATGTTCTCAGTGAGTTAAAAAATAATACATTCTAATGCCTCAAATTATTGAATTATATATTTAAGAATTAATTTCAGGTATTGATCCCAGAATGCATATATATGAATCAAAATTATAAGCCGGAACCCACTAAAATTGGTGGAAAATTGTATTTATAATTAGTAGGTACGTACGTAGTAGGTTATTTCAAGTTCACACTTCAAAGTTGAATTTTAATTAGTCTAAGAAATGGTTTTCTGCATTTGATTATAGGTGTATGAGAATGACTGAATGCAATTGGCTATTAAAGAAGGCAGCTGTATATAACTGCATGAATGGTATCGTAAAAATGAAAACGACAACAATAAAGTAAAATTAGCTGTAACATTTCAGGCACCGTATAATAAATGAAGTTCATGTTTTCTGATAAAAATAAAAACTTCAGGTTTCCAATAATCTTTAAAATTAAGGGTATTCGTTACAAATTTCAAAGCGTAAGAAAATTATGGCCACGGATTGATAGTTCCCTAATCATGTGCTTTGCTAGTTGCTATCATGAGAAAAAAGCTAACTGGAGAATGAAAGTTTTACCATCACATTCCCTTGATAAAATGAGACTATAATATGCTATATATATATATATGAGCATGTATAGTAGTTATACATATATGTACATATATATATATATATATATATATATGAGCATGTGTAGTAGTTAAAGTTGTGGAAGTTAGACTGTTAGAGCATGGACATTGCCGGTGTATTGGTGCAATCATGTAGCGCAAAAATGCATATCAATAAAGAATTTTGTGGCAAGGGCATTAGCAGGCTAATTAGTACTTCAATTAACAAAAATTACTAGATGTTTGCTCCAAAATCTTAAATGGATCAAGGCATCAGGCTAAGAAAATTAAACTCAAATCCAAAACACACGAGAACACCAACAAGGAAACAATTCAGTCCAAGATTTGAGTACAACGTGGCTTAGTGAGGGAAGAGGAAAACGTCAGCAGAAGACATGCAAATAAGGGAAAAGGCACTTAATTGCACTTCTGAAGATATCTTCCTTCGCAACCTGATTTGATTATACCCTGAAAACCATCCATGAAAGAAAGTAACCTGTTCCTTGCACTATCACTGAGCATCCCATAAACATCTTTTGGAGTTGCATTGTTCAAATCCCTGCAGAAACCCACACAAATGCATACAAATTTCAATGGAGTGATTTTAACGTAGAAGCAGTAAAAACATACCTGATATCTATCGACTATATATTGCAAATTCCTAACAAATTACAATGGCTTGCAGTTGTGAAGGAATTTAAAAGCTGAGAGCCAACTTTTGCTGACCTCCCCACCTCAACTGCTACCCTTGAACGCTTGGTGTGAGACAAGCTAGAGTAGCCGTTGAGGGTGAGAGTTCAGAGAAAGTTAGATCTCCCAAACCATGAAACAAGAAGAGATGCATAGCTGCTGCAGTTTGCTGTGGATGAACTATTGCTCATGATAGTATTTATACTTACATGGTCGAGGTTTTCTTTTCCATTTTTCTATTGGGAAGAACGTGTTTAGAATCAAGACAAACATTCTCTGACTCTCCGAAAGATTGGTTCAGAATTAAAAGGAAACTTGGTGCACATTTTCTAACAAATTCGAAAAGGTTTTCGAGAGGCTGAAAAGGAAAGATTTTGTTAAGTTTTGACTTAGGTATCCAGTGAAGCTGGAAAAGAATACGAAATAATCTATTCATAGGTCACTGTTAACAAGGGATCTGCTGCCCTTGAACCAGTGGGATACATATATTATTGGCTATAATAATGCCTAGCTAAAGTGGTTTTAGCCCAAAAAAGTTAAAGAAAAGAGGACAATAAACACATCATTAATTTCAATAACTCTCTAACTTACCACAAACTTTGCTTATAAATGCCATAAATCAAAGAAATAATGCGAAACATTTCACTCCGTACACAAGTGCTATTGACCTTTAACCATCTCAAGGGCTGATACAATAACGTTGCTCAGGGCGTCAAGACAATTCTCCATTCAATAACAAATATTCTACTTCTTAGCTTTTGACGCCCCCGAAATGAACAATTTTCCATTGACGGGGAAGTCAAAGTTGGCCATAATATCACTCATTTAATCATATTATTAACTTTCGTTATGAGATCAATTAATATATAGTTTAGGATTTGTTAAGAAATTTTCTTGTTTTAACTTAATAGAGTGTTATTAATTAGTCTTGATCTTACCAGGTAATTTCCAAAAGGATTCCTGATTTGTCTCCATTCTAAGATTTGCGATTTAGGGTTGTGCATCAAGGCAGGTGCCAGGTGACTTTGTCTGATACGACTGCCAGGAAAATAGGTTGAAGTTTCTAATACTAGGGAAACAGGTTCAAGTATTTTAGAGAACTTGGAAAATTAAAGGGCAATTTCCTGAAGATTGATTTATGTTACAAACAAAAATACATTGACTAAGAATATCTAGGTTAAGTTAACTAAGATGAAGCATGCATATATATATATATAACCATGCTGTATATACATGAGCATACCACATATATATTGAGATTGAGAGCCATGGAGACTAACGCTAGTTATTAAGTACAAGAAGATTAATATTGTTCAAGTAAATGACTTTACACAATTCAAAAATGAAAAACAAAAATTTAGCCACAATGAGAGTTACCATAATTAATTGGGTTGCTGCCCAAGGAAGCTCCCTGAAATTATTAAATAGTAAGTGAAACTTCATCAACTCTCCAAGCTTTAATAAAACCTCAAAAAATAATGGTTATTGAAGGAGAAAGATGCTCACTAATTAATCTTCTTCGTCTCAAATTAATATTTCATGCATGCAAATGCAATCTTAAATTTATTTTGGGATGTATATGTACATGTATATATTAAATCATGGGGAGTACTAAGCCTTCAATCCCCCCCAAAGTCCTCCAACACTCCCCTAGCTAGACTGCATGCCTGGGATATTGGAAGCCTTTGAGGGAGATTAGAAGCTTCTCCAACCATATTCTATGGCAATATTATTCTCCAAATGCTTTCTGTTTCTCTAGCTATACCAAAATATGCAAACCTTCATTGTGTTTATATAGGCAGCTAAATTGTTAACTTGCTGTCTTATTCTGTTCTAATCCTCCGTACAAGCAACATGCAACATCAACCCAATTGTTGTTTTATATTTTATTTTTATATTATTATTGCATTATCTTTTTGTCTCGTTTTGCAAATTAATAACACAGTAATGCAGTTTATTAATCGTTCAATATTCCTAAAGATTTTTGCTTAATTATTTTCCTTTTTTAATTATATATATATATATATATATATATCTGCTAAAAGAAGTTATATATATGTATAGATGCTTTTGGAGGATGATAAAGACATATCTCTAATTGACTCATTCTAAAATACAAAGGTCAAGAGAATGATTAATAATGCGCGGGGGAACTCAACCTTGGTGGGTACTGAAGCTCATTGTTTGGCAAAACTACATATCCTTTGTAATCTTGAAAAAGGAATAACAAAGGCACCGCTAATATATATATATATATATATATATACATATATAGTGATAATAGACTTGGAATCCATAGCAAATATTTATAGATCCTGCCATTTCTTCACTCTAAGCGAGTCAAACAGTGCATTTGTAATGCTTACTAGACAATGTTTACATGTACATATACATAGTCATTAACACAAAGTAGTAATTAATACAGAATATAAACCTGTGTTTAGAATCTTATATATCCCTGTGAACAGTAAAAATTGAGATAAATTCGCAATGATGCTTCCTTATTAGATGTATATATAAGCAACACACTATTAGCAGAGAACAGTGAAAGAATTTTTTTTTTAAAAATCAAATCATATATAGAATATATCTAGTGCTGCACCATATCTTCTCTAAATATATCTACAGCTAAAAAAATTGCTTGATTTTTTCTCGTGCATGGTTCAATATGAAAAACAAGAATCTAATTAATGATAACAGATTCAGAATGAAGTGCTAATTAAAAATGATTATGAGGAAAGAAAAATGCAAGCCTTCCTTCGTAGTTTTAGTATATAGGACCTTCAATATATGGCAATACTGTGCGTATAATAAAATTCAAGTATTTAGAAACGTCCTAAAACAAGATAATGAACTAAATTAAGCATATGGATTTGGCATCTGATTTTCGGAGAATAAATATAAAGGTATTGTCTGATGGCTACTGAATTGGGTGCAGCATACTGTGCAAAAGATAATAGGGCATAAATTCACAACAATCCAAAGGATTTTATTCTTAAGAGATTAAAGATGCATCTTGCCCTTTCAAGTTGGTTTTTGGTCAACGTATATTCCTTCTTTTTTAATTAATGTAGATAAACTAATAGCCTAATAATTCAATTTTATATGAAGATAAACCATTAGCTAATTGATTATATAATAAAATCCAATAAAGTTCAATTATTTCTTTTGGTTTTTGTGAAAACCGTTAGGTGTAAACTTGATATCAGAATTGCACGTCAGTGATTTCAATTTCAATATCCATGAATGTTTTAGATTGCAAAACGACGAATAGTTTTAGCTGCACTATCGTAACAACCCAAATAAATGCGCTTGTCGTTTATTCGGTGTTAAAGCATTAGACCCCAAAGAATTATTTATACTACTAAAAAAATTAACAGACTCCAAATTGGTTGAGGACACGCTGCTAATGTGAAACAAATTAAATGGGTTGTTTGTTTTTTAAGTGAATGTCTCCGCCAAAAAAATGGAAATTACATTATATGTTTTTTTTTTTAATTTCTTAAGAATATTTTATAATTTTTAGGAAGTTTTCAAAGTATTTAATTTTTTGAAAGTTAATTAAATGCAATTTAAATTGAGGAACTGATGAAAAACTACAAAGTGAATATTTAAAAAAAATGATTTTTAGGGATTTTTGTCTTTTGTATTAAAACATCCCATTAAATGTGCCTTTTGTCATGTAAAACGACCAAAATCAATTGGCCCAGTCGTTTTAGTGGACGGCAATTTTTACAAAATAGGCGCATCTTGGGCATGCGACGTGCTATTTATTAAGCACAAATGACAATTAATGAAGAATGGATATAGACACCAAATACGAATATGATATAATACGAATATATTAATATAATAATTTTTAAAAATAAATATATAATATGGTTGAGATATATTATACATATATTAATTTTTAAAAAATATAATAAGATATAAATATATATTAAAAATAAATATATATGAGTTTATTTATATATAAATATAATTATACAAAAAAGAGAAGTTTTGTAATTAAAACTCACTATAATTATTTAGTTAATAATTTATTAATATTTTATAAAAATAAAATTTTATGTAACGAAAGTTTCTGTTTTTTTTTTAAAATGCAACCACATTCTAAACGACACTGTTTGCAACGGAACTTTCCAATTTTGAACAATCGAAATTAACATTCACTGTCGTTTTTGAGCCAACGGCAAAAAGTTAAAAACAAACGCACTACGAGAAGGACTAAAACGACAGGGTTTCTGTCGTCCTCTTCCAACGTCGAGTTCTAAAACTACTGTAAGAAGCTGACGGAAAATCAGTTAATTTTTTTTTTTGAATCTCTATTCTCCAATCTATGAGCAGCCGTTCGTCAACTCTAAGAACTTTGAAGTTTCTTAGCCATCTATCATTCTTCTCAAACCCTAATAGACACCAAAACTATTTCAATCAAATTCTATCTCATGCCATTACATCGGGTCTCTTCACCGACTACTTCATATCAAGCAAACTCCTTTTCTACTCTCTCTCTAGCTCTCATGACCTCTCTTTCTCTCGCTCCCTCTTCTTTCAAATCCAAAACCCAAATATCTTTGCCTATAATTTCATGTTCAAAGCCTACTCTTGCAGTTCTATCCCTTTAGAATCCATCACCCTTTACAATTTAATGCTAAATGATGGAACTTTCCCTGATAATTATTCTTTCCCATTCATTTTTAAGGCTTGTGGACGTCTCTTGCTTCTCAATAAAGGTCAAGAAGTGCATGCTTTAAGCCTTAAACTGGGGTTTGAATATGATGTGTTTGTGCAAAATGCATTGGTTTCAATGTATTCTTTGTGTGGTAAAATTGAAATAGCACGCACAGTTTTCGATATGATTCCAATTTTTATCAGGGATGTGGTTTCCTGGAATAGTATAATCTCTGGGTATGTTCAGTGTGATTGTTATGGGAAAGCATTGAAGGTATTTGGGGAACTGATGGGTTATGATTTTGTGATGTTCGATGAGGTTACATTGATTAATTTACTCACTGCTTGTGGAAGGATGGGATTTCTTGATTTAGGGAGAGAAATTCATGGGTTGATTATAGTACATAAGTTTGTCTTGGATGTGTTTTTAGGTTCTTCTTTAATTGACATGTATGCAAAATGTAGGCAAACGGAGGATGCCAGGAAGGTCTTTGATAATATTCCTGACAGAAATTTGGTGTGTTGGACTTCTATGATAGTAGGCTATGCGAAGTTAAACATGTATAAGGAAGGAATTGAGTTGTTTAGGGAGATGCAGCTTTCTGGGATTATTGCAGATGCAGCATTGCTTGCTTCTGTTATTTCTGCCTGTGGACATATGGGAGCTCTGGATCACGGAAGATGGGTGCATGGGTACTGTGAAAGAAATGGCGTTGACTTGAACCTCTCTATGAGGAATGCTTTGATTGACATGTATTCAAAATGTGGAGATATTGGAAAGGCTCGCCAAATTTTCAATGAGATGATCAAGAGAGATGTATTTTCATGGACTGCTATGATTTCTGGGCTTGCCGTGAATGGGAACTCTAATGAAGCACTGGACCTATTTGAACAAATGAAAATGTCAGGGGATGTTAGGCCAAACGCGGTCACATTCCTTGGTGTCTTGTCTGCCTGCAGTCATGGTGGTTTTATAGATCAAGGGTTTCATTATTTTAAAGCCATGAGTTCGGTTCATCACATTACCCCTCATATTGAGCACTATGGGTGTATGGTTGATCTCCTTGGCCGCGCTAACTTAATTTCAGAGGCTGAAAAGTTTATCAGGTCGATGCCTATTAAACCTGATGTGGTTATATGGCGATCTCTGCTATTTGCTTGTAGGAGTCATGGGAATATAGAATTAGCGGAGTTTGCGATCAATAAAATTGACGAGTTGGAGACTAGAAAGTCTGAGGCAGGTGTTTTATTGTCCCAGGTTTATGCTTTAGCTTCTAGATGGGGTGATGTGAACAGAGTGAGGAAGCATATGACCCGTCAGAAAATACATAAGCAACCTGGTTGCTCATTTGTTGAAATTAATGGCCTTGTTTATGAATTCTTTGCTGAAAATGAATCACATCGTCAAATGGACAACATACATGAGGTAAATATACAAATTCACAAAGTTCTACAATCTGAAAGGTTTGACCCAGATGTCTTGGATTATCAGCAACAGTGAACTCCATGGCATGTGGATTTTGCTATCCGGTGGACAGAACTGCTAATGTGGCGTGGTGATGGTGCTTTAGAACTCGGAGACTTCAATTATTGGAGGAAGTTGACCAATGAAAACTTTCATCAGGCTGGCAATGAAAGATGGTGCAAAAAATTCCCGTGATATGTTATGGCATGGAATTTGAGTTGACAGCTCATAAAGTGATTATGGACGAATAATACTATGGCGTTTCACTTCCTTAACAAATAAAATGGGAGAGTTTGCAATGAGAGCATCCAGTATGTGGGTTTGATATTCTAAGCAGCAATCTTGAGATTGGCATTGTCTGGATAACGAGGGTTGGAGCCAAGCTTCGCCCTGTTATTGATTAATCAAGTCCCATGGAATTATGTTGATGATACAATGGACCCTGTTCGGCATGGGGAAAATTGTAGGTGTTGATGCTTTGGAGGCAAGTATAAAAGGTATAGTTGTTGAATTGATGAATAATCAGGAGTCTTGATAGCATAACTTCATTGTTGGCATGGTTAGGAAATGCTCATGCCCTTATGAGCTATAGTTCTTGGAAATTGGATGGTGTGAAACCAGAACTATTTATTTCCACAGCATCTTCTCCAAGATTAATATTTTAGGTATTCCCTTTTGACATTTTGGAAGTTAAAACAGGTAAAATCACACTTTTGATGGGAAATATATGTTGTTGCAATTTTTTACTCCTTGCTAAGACACAACGAAACTGTATACTTTTTTCCTGTGCGATGTTCAATATATAGTAAATATTGTGAGTCTGAAATTTATACGCATTTGGCAAAAATAACAACTAAAACCAAGTTTTCATGTTATAATGGGGCAATCTTCTGAAGTTTTTAACTACGAATGACACTGATTATTGGAATTTATATGTACGTTGGACAATAAGAATGCGAGGTTGATACCCCTAGTCCCTGGCTTGACAACATCAATATTGCCCCAAGTTGTACATGAATTACAAATTTCAGACGTTGTCTCGGTAAAATTCGTATTCACAGCTTGGCCTAAGCACCAATTCCCAGGCACCACTCCATTAAGCGGGCGGTTTAAGATGGTGTTATCTATTTTGTTTAGCGCTGAATCACCTTCTTTGATAGGTCTTGCAAACGCTGCTCCACTGGTTGGTATCATCGTCACATAATTAGGATCCTCCAAAACATTATACCTTAAATCAGTGCTCAGTGTTTTGTTTTGGAATTCTGGAGAGTTGCATTTAACCGTATGGAAGTAGGATTCAACAGGATATGCAACGTTGCTGAAATACATTGCTAGTTTTCTTAGCAGATTGTCCCATCCTTGAATACAGTACTCCACAAAGCCTCTTGTGAGAATCATCCAGGGTGAACCTGTAAATCGGTTATCGACTGACATTGAAAATTTGCATGGTTCATTAATCGCAGTTTGACATTTACAAGGAATGATTACTAACCTCCAGAAATGTTGAAAGCATCTGGTTTTCTTGTCTCTACAGTATAAAAAAGATCACTGCTCTTTTGGAGATGTAAGCTGGGATCTATAACAATTTGGTGTTGGATTATTTATATGGACTAATATTTATACATTAAATATAACATTAGGTTAAAATAATTTTATGTCATATATATATACTATCATAAAAGGTTTGGCCCAAATATTAAAGTGATCTAATTTGGTTTAGGTTAATTATGGGCATATTTAAGGTTGTAAAGTATGGGTCTATATGTGTAGATACTTTAATGTAATTTCTAATTTTATGATGGGCTAAATTAGAAATAAAGACATTAGGGTTATGGTCCCCAAATTATGTGTTTGAGTTTCTTCTTATATATATCCCATCATATATAAGATAAAGAGAGAGGAAGAAGTCTTAAGAGCTAAGATTTCTAAAGTCTTAAGAGCTAAGATTTCTAAAGTCTTAAGAGCTAAGATTTCTAAAGTCTTAAGAGTTAAGATTTCTAAAATCTTATAAAAGAAAAGATTTCTAAAGTCTTAAGATAGAAGAGATTTCTCTAAAAAACTAAAACCTTTCAAACACATCAATTTGGAAGATCAAAACCATAAGGCTAAGGATTCAGATCTTCCATATGGATTCAGGTACGCTTCCGTTTTTTAGTTTTATTTAACTATTCTTGATGATTGAACATGAACGATCTTGGATTGATGATGGTTTTCATCAATAGATTTTGATCCTACAATTGGTATCAGAGCTTTTCATGTTTAATCATTGAGATTCAAGTTATTTTATTGTTGTTTTGGATATGGATTAAGACTTGGTTCATTATTGTTGTTTTGGATATGGATTAAGACTTGGTTCATTTATGGATATGTGTTTTGGTTAACTTGAGTTGTGATTTGTATAGTATATGTTTGTGGTTTTGTGGATATGTTGAAATATTTTCTTCATATAGGTCCCATTAATTATTACATGTTGAAATTTAGAAAAAGTGGTATTTGACATGTTTGGACATTGATTAAATACATTTATATTTTATCAATTAATTTTGGATTTTGGGAATTTTAGATTTAAATAATGGAAAGATGATATATATATATATATATTGAGATAAATTGATTGACAAAATAAGGCTCACCAAAGTGAACTTAGTGGAGATTAATTTATTTTAAATATATAAAGAGTTAAGTGTGTGTGACTAATGTGAATATAAATTGGCCCAAAGGAAAGTTTATATTCAACATAATCACATATGCTCTTGTAGTGATAAATATGTGATGATTATTTGGTTTTACATGTGAGCAATAAATCAGCCCAAAGGAGGATATATTGTTTGGCATGTTAATTTATCATCAATATTTAATTGCTACGCCAAGGTACCACTTGCAAGTTAATATTTTGTCCAAAGATGAAATATTAATGGAGCGCTCGGTATCTTGAGATGGGGTTTACCATTATTTAAATTTATTATTCAACTTCAGTTATACTTTGGAAATATGTTAGTATATTGATTGTTTGTTTTGTTTTGGATTCAGTTAATGCTACCGCAGCTAATATTTCTGCCAACATTAATTCGGTTCCTATGTTAAATGGCACAAATTTTAAGGCATGGCAAGAGAGCGTACTTATCACTCTCGGAGTCATGGATCTAGACTATGCGATTAGAGTTCCGAAACCCGATGATCTTACTGATAAGAGTACCTCTGAGGAAAAGAGGGAGATGGAAAAGTGGGAAAGGTCTAATCGCATAAGTCTTATGATCATTAAGCGTGCTGTTCCAGAAGCTTTTAGGGGCACTATGTCTGATCAAGTGGATACTGCTAAGGGTTTCCTTGAGGATATAGAGAAAAGATTTGCTAAGAATGAAAAGGCTGAAACTAGTACAATCTTAGCAAAACTTATCTCTATGAGGTATACAGGTAAAGGAAACATAAGGGAGTACATTATGGAAATGTCACATCTTGCTTCAAAGTTAAAAGCACTTAACTTGACCTTGTCTGAGGACTTGTTAGTGCATTTGGTTTTGATATCTCTTCCAGCACAGTTTAGCCAGTTTAAGGTGAGCTATAATTGCCAAAAGGAATCTTGGTCACTTAATGAGCTCATCTCACACTGTGTTCAGGAAGAGGATAGAATGAAGCAAGAAAAGATACCAAGTGCTCATTTAGCTTCCACTTCTAAGGACAAAAGGAAAGACAATAAAAGAAAGAAAAATAAGGAAGCTGCAGAAGCGCCACAAAAGAAACAAAATAAGGAACAAAATCAGATTACTTGTTTCTTCTGTGGTGCTCCAGGTCATGTTAAGAAGCATTGTACCAATTATCATGCATGGCGTGTGAAAAAGGGTAAGCTTCTTAATTTTGTTTGTTCAGAGGTTAATTTGACTTCTGTGCCTAGACACACATGGTGGATAGATTCTGGTGCAACAACTCACATCAGTGTGTCTATGCAGGGTTGCCTGAGTTACCGAAAGCCTAATGATGTTGAAAGATACATCTACGTTGGCAACGGACAGGAGATTGAAGTTGAAGCAATTGGGACATTTAAATTATTATTAAGAACTGGACTTTATTTAGATTTGAATGAGACTTTTGTTGTACCGTCTTTTAGACGGAATTTGATTTCTGTTTCTGTATTGGACAAATTTGGTTTTTCTTGCTCATTTGGAGATGGAAAATTTAGTCTTTTTCAAAATTCAAATTTATTTGGTTCCGGTTCTTTGTCTGGTCATGATAATCTATATATGATTGATACAGTTGCTTCATTTCATGAATCCTTGTCTATTAATACAATAGGCATAAAACACAAATTAACAAATGAGAATTTAGCTTCGTTATGGCACAAGAGACTAGGTCACATCTCTAAAAAGAGAATTGAGAGACTTGTGTCTGACGGTATTCTTGATCCCCTTGATTTTACAGATTTTGATGTGTGTATAAACTGTATCAAGGGAAAACAAACAAATGTGCGGAGATTTGGTGCCAACAGGAAATCAAACGTCTTAGAACTAATACACACAGATATTTGTGGTCCATTCCCTAAGGCTTCTTGGAATGGACAACAATACTTTATTTCGTTCATAGACGATTTTACACGATATGGCTACCTTTATCTCTTACATGAGAAATCGCAATCCCTAGACATGTTCAAAAGTTATAAGGCTGAAGTTGAGAACCAACTCAACAAAAGGATTAAAAGCGTTATATCTGACCGTGGTGGTGAATACTATGGTAGATATGACGGTTCAGGTGAACAATGTCCAGGCCCATTTGCGAAATTCCTAGAGGAATGTGGTATTGTCCCACAGTACACCATGCCTGGTTCACCCACTATGAATGGTGTAGCTGAAAGACGAAACAGAACACTTAAGGATATGGTAAGGAGTATGATTAGTCATTCTACCTTACCAGAATCACTCTGGGGAGAGGCATTAAAGACTGCAGCTTATATACTCAATAGAGTTCCAACTAAGGCAACTGCAAAAACTCCATATGAACTTTGGACAAGTAAAAAGCCTAGTCTTAAGCATTTGCATATATGGGGATGTCCAGCTGAGGCAAGGCCTTACAGGCCAAATGAAAAGAAACTGGACTCAAGAACTGTCAGTTGTTACTTTATTGGATATTCTGAAAGATCCAGGGGTTACAAATTTTATGATCCCACAACTAAGGCTATATTTGAGACGGGAAATGCCCGATTTTTTGAGGATGTTGAGTTTGCAAGGGGAGAAAGAGTTAAAGACTTTGACTTTGAAGAGGAATATGTAAATATTCCTTTAATTGCTCTTGACAATAATCAAGAACAATACTCCATACCTGATATTGTTCAAGATGCAATTCCAGACAATGTCATTGAATCTCCCACTCAAGTTCAAGAAATTGTTCCACAAGAACAAACTCTACAACCTCAAGAAACATTGCCATTAAGAAGATCCACTAGAGAAAGAAGGAATGCAATACCAGATGATTATATTGTATTTCTCCAAGAACATGAGGTTGACATTGGAGTGATGGAAGATGATCCAATCAACTTTCATCAAGCCATGGAAAGTCCTAACTCTCAAAAGTGGATTAATGCCATGAATGAAGAGATAAAGTCCATGAGCGATAATGACGTATGGGATCTTGTCCCATTGCCTGAAGGTTCGAAACCCATTGGTTGTAAATGGATTTTTAAAACCAAGAGGGATTCGAAAGGTAATGTGGAGAGGTACAAAGCACGTCTTGTTGCTAAGGGCTTTACACAGAAAGAAGGCATTGATTATAAAGAGACTTTCTCTCCAGTTTCCTCGAAAGACTCTTTTAGGATTATAATGGCTTTAGTGGCATATTTTGATCTTGAGTTACATCAGATGGATGTTAAGACTGCGTTTCTCAATGGCAATATTGATGAAATAATTTATATGGTGCAACCAGAAAATTTTGTATCGGGTGATGTAAAGTCTATGGTTTGCAAATTAAAGAAATTCATCTATGGACTTAAACAAGCGTCTCGACAATGGTATTACAAGTTTCATCAAGTTGTCATCTCATTTGGTTTTGAGGTGAATTTGGTTGATGATTGTATATACCATAAGTTCAGTGGGAGTAAGTATATTTTTCTGGTTTTATATGTTGATGACATATTGCTTGCCAGTAATGATATAGGCTTATTGCATGAAACCAAGAGATTTCTAGCTAAGAACTTTGAGATAAAAGATCTTGGTAATGCATCTTTTGTATTAGGAATCCAAATACATCGAGATCGCTCTCAAGGTGTACTTGGATTATCACAAAAGGCCTATATTGAAAAGGTTTTAAAGAGATTTGGCATGCAAGACTGTAAACCAGGAGATACCCCTGTGGCTAAAGGAGATAAGTTTAGTCTTGATCAGTGTCCTAAAAATATCTTTGAGGAAAAGGAAATGCAGAAGATTCCTTATGCTTCAGCAGTAGGGAGTCTGATGTATGCACAAGTTTGTACGCGTCCGGATATTGGGTACATTTGTGGAATCTTAGGCAGATATTTGAGTAATCCAGGAATGGATCACTGGAAGGCAGCCAAAAGAGTTCTGCGGTACTTACAGAGAACAAAACATCATATGCTCACATATAGAAAGTCGGATAAATTAGAGATTCTTGGATATTCAGATTCCGACTTTGCTGGATGCCAAGATAGCAAGAAGTCTACATTAGGTTATGTTTATCTGCTTGCTGGTGGAGCTATTTCCTGGAAAAGTGCTAAACAGTCACTTGTAGCTCCTTCCACCATGGCAGCTGAATTTGTAGCATGCTATGAAGCATCTAATCATGGAATATGGCTGCGTAATTTTGTCACTGGGCTGCGAATTGTGGATAATATTGAAAGACCACTTAAGTTATTTTGTGACAATAAATCAGCAGTTTTATATTCCAATAACAATAGGAGCTCGTCGAAGTCAAAGCACATTGACATCAAGTTTCTAGTTGTTAAAGAAAGAGTTCAAAGTGGACAGTTGTCTATAGAGCATATTGGTACAAACTCCATGATTGCGGATCCGCTTACTAAGGGACTACCACCCAAGGTCTTTCATGAGCACACTGCTCATATGGGTGTTACGTCATTTGAAGAAATTCAGTTTTAGTGGGAGTTTTGTATTATGCTTTCTTGTAATAGACAAACTTTGGTTATGTTATGCTTGATTTTCTGCAGAAATAAAGTTTTTCAGTTTATTCCACTTTGATTTTGGCATGATGTGGTTTCATCATGGTTTTAGGAGGATCAATTGGAAATAGACATGTTTAGATCACATTGCATGTAATTTCCATGCTACACATCCATACTTGATCTATGTCATTTGGTTATATTGGTATATGTAATCAAGGATAATTTTATTATGATGTAACTATAATAAATAATGCCTTGGTTCTATATTGATATAGCTAATGGACGAGATTGTTCAGAAAACCATTTGGTTATGATAGATAAGTTTTGAGCTCATAAGGTTATATTATGGCATAAGATTATAAAGTTGTAAAGTTATATTTATGTACAAATATAGTCCAAGAGGGAGATTGTTGGATTATTTATATGGACTAATATTTATACATTAAATATAACATTAGGTTAAAATAATTTTATGTCATATATTTATACTATCATAAAAGGTTTGGCCCAAATATTAAAGTGATCTAATTTGGTTTAGGTTAATTATGGGCATATTTAAGGTTGTAAAGTATGGGTCTATATGTGTAGATACTTTAATGTAATTTCTAATTTTATGATGGGCTAAATTAGAAATAAAGACATTAGGGTTATGGTCCCCAAATTATGTGTTTGAGTTTCTTCTTATATATATCCCATCATATATAAGATAAAGAGAGAGGAAGAAGTCTTAAGAGCTAAGATTTCTAAAGTCTTAAGAGCTAAGATTTCTAAAGTCTTAAGAGCTAAGATTTCTAAAGTCTTAAGAGTTAAGATTTCTAAAATCTTATAAAAGAAAAGATTTCTAAAGTCTTAAGATAGAAGAGATTTCTCTAAAAAACTAAAACCTTTCAAACACATCAATTTGGAAGATCAAAACCATAAGGCTAAGGATTCAGATCTTCCATATGGATTCAGGTACGCTTCCGTTTTTTAGTTTTATTTAACTATTCTTGATGATTGAACATGAACGATCTTGGATTGATGATGGTTTTCATCAATAGATTTTGATCCTACATTTGGTCTATATTACGCCTTCTGCACCAAATTTGAAATTCAACTATGAGATTCAAAATTTACATTTGAAGAAGAAAAGAAGCAAAGATCAAACTTACTCGTACCATTCAGACTGGTTAGAATGATATTTTAAAAAGTTGAGATCCCTTGGCAAGGAAGTGATAGCATGGAGAAGATCTGCGCAGAGAATTATCATCATCATCACAATTAAATCATGTACAATTTAAATGAAGTAAGCAAAGAGATTGTCCGAATTACACAAACCATCTTGAGTCATCAGTGGATAATTAGCAGGGCTTAAATTAATAAACCAATCCCAATCTTTGTTTAGCTTGAGAAACAGAGCAGCCGCATGAAGCGTTGCAGCAAGAGCAGAGGATCCCACCTTATTAATACCATAATTTTTTCCAATCACATTAACATTTCCAGAACCTTTAAACGAACTTTCAGATTGGATTGAAGCAACTAAATCTTCCCTTTCATTATCTAAAGAATCGGCTTCCAATTGCAATAGATACTGGTTTCTTCGATGATAAATTGCTTTCAATAATCTCAACATTCTTTTTCTGTCTCCGCTAGTACCACAAATCCAATAAGCAAGAATTGGAGGATGGCTATGCCCTTTTGAAGGGACACTACCATTAAATGAGAATTGAAAATCTTGACTTGGAACTGGAACAGGAACATTATTACCAAACCAGGATTGCCAAACTGCCATCAACATTACTAAACTCAATGCAAAACCAAGAATCCATAGACAATAATCTGAATTCCCCCCTGAAATTTTTGAAGTTCTCATTTTAGCTAGCTGAGAGTAATATATATATATATATATATATATATAATATTGTTATGCTGCTACCATTAAATTGGCTAGTACAGTTTAGAAAGAAAGAAAAAAATTGGAATGAGTTGCTGAAGAAAAAGAAGAGAGATTGAAGAGAAAAATATCAGCGTTGAAAAACCTCGAGTAATAATTAGCTTTGTTGTATGGTTTGAAGATGTGGCAGAACTACCAAAACTTAATAGAAAATGCTTAATCTTAAAGAAAAGTGAGGACCTCATGCCTTTTATAAAGAGACCTTAATTAGTCCTAATTTCTTTATCTACTCGTTGAAATGTTGCTTCTTTCAGTTTTTGCAGTGTAATTTGATCATTGGTGGGGCTTTAATGATCGGTTAATCTGTCATTTAATGTTTCTCTGGCTTGAATTAAAAACATATAACCTCAACATATTGGTGATGTAGCAAGACAATTGTATTCTTAGCCCCATATTTTTTTCAAGGGAAGGGATCCCTTCTCTCTCCATTTTTTTTAGAAGAAAAGGAAATTGAAAATTTGAAAATGAACAGTTTTAATATTTCAATTTAAACTTGGCAAAGTTTTCTGTCAATGCCTTGCTAAATTTTTATTTTATGCAGATATGGCCTCAAACAGCGCAGACTTGATAGAGGCCTGATAAAAAAAAACGTACAATGAAATCCAGACTCTATAAAAGCTTGTCTGATGCATTATTTGATATTCTAAACAGTTTAAATATGCAATACATTTTGTTATATCCAGCTTAATGGAACGTATCCCCAATATTTATATCCGGAAAAATTTTGAAGCGTTTTAAATGTTAGAAAAATTACAAGCTCAAATTATTTCAACATTTTAGATTAGACTTCACCATAAAAATTAATGGCTAATCAGAACAATAAAGTTCTTTATTATGGCAAAGTTCCAAAATGGTAGCCAGCTAGCTATTCCATATCTAGTATTAACCCAAGGAAATCCTTGCCAAGTCCATTGACAATTAAAAACAAGGGCAAAAATCTAACCCAGTTACATATATACATTTAGCTTTGATACAAACGACCTTTTACCATTGATTAAAATTATTTTTCCAGGCAACAGCATCAAGCGAAATTAGTGTAGTGGTATCATAGTACCCTCCCACGGTACTGACCGGGGTTCGTTTCCCCGGATGCGCATTTCATTATAGTTTTTTAGATATTGATAAGAAAAAGGCACCATCAAGTGTCAAACCAACATTTATTCATTTTTTGTACAAAGAGCAACTGTTTTGCCCAAAACTTAAAAGTAAGATCAGTGAGGCTTGGGACCAATCCCAGCAGACTTGAGAGTCTCAGTGTGGAACTGGTTATGAGCCAAAGGGTCTTTACGAATATGATCATCCATGAACTGAAGACCGCTTATCAAACTCTTGAACATGAGCTACTTTCCTAAAGAAAGACTTCTTCACAAATCTTTCAGCCTCATCAAACACTCGATCAGGGTCTTCCAACTCTGGTATACTCTCCCTTATCTTCTTCTTCACCCGTACATTTGGGGAGTGCAGTATCTGCTGTTTGGCAGTAATAAGACCCAGAGATACTGATAGTACTATCATCCCTATCGCCACATATACAGGCACGAACTCTCCTTTCAATCCCTTCTTGTTATGCTTTTCTTGGTGATGATGATGAGAATCGCTGAAACCTGCTGTTGGAGCATACGCATTCAGTTTTGGAGAACTTGAAGTTACATAGTTTGCATTTCCTTTTAACCGATTTGCCATAGATTTCCAATAGTTCTGCACATCA
This sequence comes from Garcia nutans, assembly GCA_947685225.1. Taxonomy (NCBI): domain Eukaryota; kingdom Viridiplantae; phylum Streptophyta; class Magnoliopsida; order Malpighiales; family Euphorbiaceae; genus Garcia; species Garcia nutans. Next base: position 7,686,537 of record CANTUV010000029.1, on the reverse strand, counting down.
TCATCATCATCATAATTAAACATCAATTAATTCCTTTCAGAAATTAGAAATTAGTTATCAATAATTGATATTTAATTAATTAAACTTACCACTGATCTGCAAGCCATGATTGAAGGACAAAACAGTACAGAGAAAGATTGGTAAAGACAAGGACAGATTCTTTGCTTCTTTGTTTGGTTGGGGCTGTCTGAGATTGTTAATCCATATATGGCAGAAGGCGATGTCTAGAAGAAGATTCTGGAGCCACATAGCAGAGTGGAAATTAAATGGACACTTGTCGATTGATACAGTGGATAGACTAACCTAGAATGCTCATGAATTGACACGTCATGTTCTATTAAATTTCCACATAATCCTGTGCATTTAGTATTTCTTTGTAGATGAGGACATTAAACGACTACAGAGACATGGACATGGAAGATCCGCCGCCACTTCACTACATATTTACGAAAAATTATACAACTTTTTCAGTTTGAAAAAACAGTTTCATTAGTTATATAGTTTTGAAGAAGCTAGAGGGTATTTACTTTTTATGTTTTCTTAAATAATAATTAATCCTATTTTTTTTTATTTTGATATACTAGAAATAGTCCAATGCATATTCGTTGTAATTTTATCACCATAATTAGTCTCTACGAAATCAATTTGAACTCCATTTTATAATTTAGAATTTTAGTAATATTTCATCAGCATAGACTAATCAGGCAAACACCACTTAATTGATTCATAGAACATGATTCAGAAATGTTACTCCTGTCCTGGAAAGAAGCTACACCTGTTTATCTGACACAAATTTACAGGCAGCAGAAAAAGTGGATTCAGGGCTGGCTGGGATCTAATTCCAATAGACTTGAGAGTCTCAGCCTGAAGTGGATGAGCGTAAATATCTTTGCAGGAGGGATAGAAGTATGGACTGAAGGCCACTTTTGATCTCTTGAACATGGGCTGCCTTCTTGAAAAATGATTTCTCAATGAATTTATAGGCCTCATCCGCTACTTCTTAGGGATATGGCATTTCATGAATCGTTTCCCTTTAACTTTCCCTTTCCCCACACGGATGATATGTACATCAGCTGCGGCTTGGCTGTGTGCAGCCCTAGGATGGTTGATGAAATTATCAATCCAAGGGCTACATAAACTGGCACAAAATCACCTTTCACTCGGATCTTGCTCGTACGCTGTTGTTCGCCAAACATATAACCCAAGTCAGAGCTGTTGGCGCACATGCCTTCATTTTTGGAGAGGATGAGTTGCCATATATTGCACTTCATCTTAAGCGATTCACCAGCCAAATTTCCAGTAACCCTATAATATATGTACATACTACTTAATGACTAAGTAGTTAGAGACTAAAAGTGAAAAATCGAATAGTAATTAACAAGAAATAAGTAAACAAGGACTTAAATTTACCTGAAAGACATAATCAAGGAGGCGTTTGTTGAAGAGATTCTTGGCTTGTCTCTACTCAGCTAGGTTCTTGAAATTTATAGAAGGTGACTGTAGGAGAAGTTCAAATCAACAGTGCAATGTAGATGCTCAAAGATAATACTTCTTCTTAGCGTATTGCACAGTATCAAACACCTCATAATGGTTGTCTTCATTTTTCTCACGGTTAAAACATTTAAAAAAAACGGAAAAGGTACCAAAAAAAATCCTGAATTATTTGGAAAATCTTACATTGGATTCTATTTTTTTTTTATCTCAATTATAATCTTCAACTATTAAAGATAATAGAAATTAAACCCTCACCTAACGACAATAAAAAAAGCCCATTAAATTTAGCTTATATGATTTGGTGGAACCATGAGGAAATTATATAAGTAAATTCACTTTTTCATATTTACTTAGTTTTTTGTTTCGCAATGTCGATTTTTTTTTTCCATTTTTACGTTAAAAATCAGTTTTTTTTTTTTTTGCTTTTTGTTTTTGTTTTTTAATATTTTATTTTATTTATATTTTTAGCCATAAATAATTTTTTTATTTTCATATTCTTAAAAAACACAATATATACAATATACACAAAAAATAAATAGTCATATATACACATATATATCAAATATACACATGTCATCTATATAATATTTATATAATTTATTTATTTTTTTAACTTTATTTTTTAAAATTTTTTATACACACAATATATATATAATATACACTCAACAAACACAATAAATAGATAATATAAATATAGCATCTACATTATATCTATAAATATCTATATAACATACACACAATATACATATAATATCTTCATAATAAAATTAATTTTTTTAAACATAAAAATATAATATGTAAAATTTATTTAAAAATAAATTTAATAATTTTTATTAATATATCTTTATATATTTTTAACTTTTTTAATTTTTTTGAGTGTTATTTGTTATTTGTAATTAAAATTAAAATATTTTTTTTATAAAAAATTAATACATTTTATTAGTTGAAAATATATTTTAAAATATTATTTTTTATTATTTTAATAGAATATATTCATTTAATTGTAAAGTTTGAAAAAAAAAACCTTTTTAGAACGAGGAGTCAGGTATTTTTAAAAATTTGAGCTAAATTTTTATAAAAATAAAAATATTTTTTTGTGTACTATTTTTTGAAGAGAAATTTATTTTTAAAGGTAGTTATGTAAATATCCCATTAAAATTTAATTTATTCTCATAAAAGCAATTTTTTATGTTGCTTTAAAAAATTTTAGTATGATTAAATTAATATATTATTATACAAAAAATCTTACTATAATTTTAATTTATTTTTCTCATTATTTTTAATTAAAATTTTTAAGATATTCATCATTATTTATATAATTATATTATTTAAATATATAATTACTCAGAAACTATATTCACTTTTAATTTTAATCTTATACTTATTTTATTTTATTTTTAAATAATCATCACTTAATGATAGCATTATAATTTCTATATATAATTATTTTTGATTCTTTATAAATATATTGTATTAATTTATTATCTACTGTGTATATTTTATCTATAAAAACAAATATATATCTACTTAATTTTTTATTATCTACTGACAAATTCACTTAGAAATTTAAAAAATTAGGTCTTACAAAGCTTAAATTTACGTTAGGGGGTCCAATTTGAACTTTTTTGATAGTTGAAGATTAAATTGAGACAAAAAAAAAAAATTTAAGATCCAATATTAAATTCTCTCTAATAGTTAGGGCCTTTTTTGTACTTTTCTTTTTTAAAAAAAGGTATCTTTTTAATCCACTAAAATAAGATATCTTGAAATTTCTGACAGAGTTACAAATTGAAGCGCACTATGTGCCCCAATTTCTGCTGTTAAATTCCCACATTTATATGCTGAATGTTCAGGTAAAATTATTACACTACCAGACCTCACATTGATGTTCCTTAATTCTATGTAAAGTCAGATATATTTCATAATTTTGTGCATGTAAGCTATCCCCTGCAAGAAATTCATGTGTAACCCCATCCAATTGAATCCAGCTATAGCCAGCATTCTTCTTTACCACCCTATTGCTACTCATTGACCACCTAGTCTTCACTACATCTTCCCATCGCTCTGCATCGGCATAAACATGAGCCAAGATTGAATAAACCCCCCCATCTTCAGGTTTTAACTCCATAACCTGCTTTGCTGCCATCTCCGCCATTTCAACATTGCCATGTTTCCTACACCCTCCAAGCAAACCACTCCATACAAACATATCACCACCCACAGGCAAGCTCTTTATCATCTCCAAAGCTTCTTTGATCAACCCAGCTCTCCCTAGCAAATCAACCATGCACCCATAATGTTTCATCTCTCGAAGGACTCCATACGTAGATTCCATCTCACTAAATATGTTCCTGGCTTCATCCACCAGACCCCCATGGCTGCATCCCACTAAAACTCCTAAAAAGCTAACCCCGTCAGGTTTAACCCCAGCCTCCATCATTCTTGAGAAGTAATCTAGTAGTAACTGACAATCACCGTGCATTGCAATGCCAACTAGCATTGCATTCCACGTAATCAAACTCTTGTCAGGGCTCAATTCAAAAATCTTTATAGCAGTTTCAATGCAACCACACTTTGCATAGAAATCAATCAAGGCAGTTGACATAAAAGAATCTACTCGAATCCTATTATTTTCAATATAATCGTGAATTTGCTTTCCTGTTTCCAGTTCACCTAGTTGTGCACAAGCAGAAAGAACAGAGACCAAAGCAATATTATCTGGTCTAAGCTTTAAATCCATCATGAGGTAAAATAATTGAATTGCCTCCTTACAGTGGCTTTCCTGGGCATACCCTGCCATAAGAGTACCCCACGAGAAAGAATCTCGCACAGGCATTCTATCAAATAATTCCCGTGCCTTTTCAACATCACCAGCTTTAACGAACCCATCAATCACTGCATTGTGAGAAACAACATCTTTGTGAGAACTTTCCTCAAACACCTGATAAGCATCAGTTAAACGATTAGATACTGTATAAACATGAATGAGAGAATTAATCACGTATAAATCTGATAAAAACCCAAATTTGAGAGCTTGAGAATGAAGGGATTGGGCAAAAGAAAGAATGCGAAGCTGGGAGCAAGCTTTGAGGGCAAAAGGGAAGGAGTGGAAGTCGGGAGAAACAGAGAAGCGGCGCATTTGGACAAAGAAATGGAGAGCGGACAGAGGAGAGGAATGAAGGGTGTGAATTCTAATGATAGCATTATAGCAAAAGGGTGATGGGTTGGGGATAGAATTGAATACTGAGACTGCATAGTGCAATAGAGAGGGGGATGATTTAGGAGTTGCAATGGCAGAGAGAGCGAAGAGAATTCTGGTTAAAATTTGAGAAGAAATAGGATAAGTGACGCCATTAGTAACAGAGTGAGCATGTGGTTGGTGGAGCTGGGACACGGTTTTGCATTGCTTAATGAGGCTGTAAATTGAAAGATAGTAACTTTGTGGGTGGTTTATGATCAGCATTAGGTGTCGGAGTTGGCTGACACTGGTTTATTCGTGCCTCCTCGTCCTTATTCCTTGAACGTGCAAAAGAAAGACTTCAAAAACTAAAACTTAAAAACCACGATTCGAACCCGAGCGGGTAGAACGCACAGGATTCCATGGTCAATGACCACTCCCGTGATTGATAATAGTTGTCACGGATTAAAATCAAAATTATAAAAACATAAACTAATATTCAAAAATTAAGACTTCAAATATTATTTGTTATATTTTAAATTTTGATACTCATGCACATGTGCGTAAAACGTGTATTGTTCGAGAATCTACTCATCTTGGTAATTATTGTGATAAGACATACGGAGAAATTTATTAGTTTTGTCTTTATCCTTTGAGGGTTTGATACAAATTAAATTCAAATAGGCCTCTCAAAGTAAGTGTGAGATGGGCCAGTGCTGGAGGTATCATAAAGCACTCCGATGATAATTAGGTCGTACGTTACGCTATGGATACATGAACTTATTTTATGGCCTGACTGAGTTATAAGGAGTTTTATCACATAATAGCTCTTGCCTAGTCTGAAGGTATCTGAATGTTGGTTATTAAGGTAGATAACCTTAGTGTGGTATATATATTAATTTCCACAAAGGTTTGACATTCTGCAAATGTTTCTATCATCTACTATACTAAGGAACAGCCAAGACTGAATTGATAGGTGATATTTATTTATGTTTATCGTGAATCAAACTCTATTGTTGATTGGTTGGCAATCCATAATTTTTCATTTAATCTGAGTGTTCAAGCACTTAATGATATTCCAAATGGATTGCATGTTGCCTCCATAATGACGCACAAAAATATATCGAATTATCGAAAGAAATATACCTATAAAAAAATTTTATTAATAATATGAACAAAATATAAAGAGAAATTATTAAAAAAATAAATTAAAAAATACACTACAGATTACCAACATAATACCTATAAAAAAATTTACTGACAGATATTTTATCGATAATAATGACGTCAGCAGATGACGCCAACAATTATCAACAAGTTTTATCAACAAAAATATTAAAAAGTTGGTAATATTTAGCACGAATATATTTTTACTAATAAAATAACTAAGAAAATATGTTTTTCATCTATAAAATTACTGAGAGAATTAATTTTCTGTGAGTAAAATACTAAAAGAATATATTTTCTATCGATAAAATTATCGAGGGAATATATTTTCTGTGAGTCATACTGATAAAAAAGTGATTTTCTCGGTAAATAAATAGTCACAAACCAAATAGTTGGGTGAAAATTTTGCCGTTGTTTACAGAGATAATATATTTGTTTCTTGATAAAATTACCAAGAGGAATATCTGTCTGTAGGTAAAATTACTAAGAGAATATATTTTTTATTGGTAAAATTATTGAGAGAATATATTTTCTGTCTGTAAAATTATAGACAGACACTTATTTATCTCTGTAAATTTTACTTTTAAAAATAATTTTTTCTCTCATTTCTCATTTCTGTCGGTCCTTCCTCATTTCTCCATTGTCTTTGTCTATACCCTTTTTTCCTTTTTTTTTTATTTCTTGAAGAAGAAGAAGAGGAAGAATAAGGTATTTATTTTATTTATTTTAATTTTGTAATTTATGTTATTTATTTTTTGATTTGTTGTTTTTTTTTTCAAATTTGATATTTTGCGTTTGTGAATATTGTAGTTTATATTAATTATTTATATTTTAGTTGTGTGTTGTTTAATTTTTAAGGTATTTTATTATTTTTAATAAATTTTACTTAAATTTAATTTTTGTAAAATTTTCAAAAAAATTAAAAAACTAAATTTGTACATTTATTTTAATTAATCATAATATTATTTTAGGTATTTTTAAAATTTTCTTATTATATTTAGAAATTTTTTTGTAAAATTGATTTTTAGGGTATTTTTATAATTTTTTATTGGTAATATTAAGTAAAATTGATTTATTTTTATAAATACCATAATAAAATTATAAAAAATTAATTTTTAAAATTTTTTAATTAAAAAGAATATGTTTTATAGGGAATTTAAATTTTTTTATATATTTTTAAAAAAATTGGTAAATTAAAATATTTTAGGGTGTTAGCTTTTTTTAGGGTATTTTTATAATTTTTTAAAAAATTAAGGTAAAATTGATTTATTTTTATAAATTTCAGAATAAAATTTTAAAAAAATTAATTTTTTAATTAAATAGAATATATTTTAGGAAATTTTAAAATTTGTTATTATATTTTTAGAAAACTTTTGATAAATCAAAATTTTTTATGATGTTAGATTTTTAAGTTTATTTTTTTATTTTTTAAAAGATATTTGGAAAATTTGATTTATTTTTATAAATTTAGAATTTTAATTATAAGAATAAACTAAAGAAAAATTTTATTTAATTAATTAGAATAATTCTTATAGTATTTTGAAATTTTCATAATATTTTTATAATTTTTTTGGTATTTAAAATATTTTAGGGTGTTAGATTTTTTTTAGGTATTTTTAGTGATTTTTACGTTTTTAGATAAAAAATTATAATTTATAATTTTTTTGTAATTTTAGGTTTAGAGTAAAAAAAATATAAGTTAGGGTACATTTTGTAATTTTATATATTTTTGGCTAATTAGTTTTAAGAATTTAAATTTTTGGTTATTTTATTAATTTATATGAAATAAGTTTTTATTTTTTTTTATTTTATTGATTTTTAGTTAATTAGTATTAAGAATTTAAATTTTATGAACATTTTTTAGTTTATAGGAAATTAGTGCTATTTTTATAATACTATTGCATATTCATGAACAGGTGCAAGTGTAGGTGTAAATCTAAATACAAGAGCAGGTTCAGACCTGAATGCTTGAGTAGATGCAGACCAAGATGTAAAGGTTAATCCAACAACAGCTTAATGAGTTTATAATTAACTTTATGAAAAGGACATTCGATCTATCGCAATAGTTTTCTCTGGATAGTTCTCCTCCACCTCCATCTCTACCGCCTCCTGCTTCTACTTGATTTCAATTTTTTTATATATAATTTATATTTTAATTTTATACTTTATGCATAAATTTTATTATTTTTATGTGCATTTATTTTATACTTATTTATTAAATTTAATTTTTATTTAAATATAAATTTTATTTTCATATTTATCATTCTTTTTAATATTTAATTTATTCATACATTTTGTATATACATTATAAAAATTAAAAAGAATAATAAAAAATATATTTTAAAATTCAAAAATAATTAAATTTTATAAAAAAAATTACTTTTTTACCGATAGATTTAAATAGTTTGTCGATATATGTATTACCGATATAAAATTTTATCTGTAACACCGATAAAATAAGCGAGACTTGATTTTATTATAATTATCAACTAAGTTATTTTCTGTCGGTAATACCAATAAAATTTTCTATTGGTAATACCGACAGAATATCTCATTCTGTCAGTAAATTTGCCGATAATAATTTTGTCGAAAATATCAATAGAAAATTTTCTGCTGGTAATTTACAGATAGATATTTATTTTCGTCGGTATTTCTATTACCGGCAAAGAATATGATTACAGAAATTTTCTGTCTATAATCCGTTGATAAATCTAATTATAAAAAAAAAAGATTATTGATGAATTTTTTCATTGATAATCTGATATATTATTATAGTGCTAGTTGAAGTCTCCTTTTCAAGAATGATTTTTATTCAGCTTTCTAAGATTCTCATGTACTAAAAAAATTAATGTGTATATTAACACACATTAATATATAGATGGTTCTCCGCCAATACCAGACAGCTTTAAATTGAATATAGATGGTTCTCTCCTACATAATAGAAGAAGTATGAGTGCTGGTGGATTGATTAGAAATCACAATGGGGATTGGATAGCTAACTTTGTCATGAACAAGTGCAGAATGATGGAGCATTTACCTAGGCCTAGGCTTGGCTTTGGAGAAAGGGATACAGAGGCTTGAGGTTGAAATAAACAGCAAGATTGCAATTAATCTTATCAATGGAGCAGCCTCATCTTATAATGCCAATGAAACTCTGCTGACTGGTATCAAGAATTTACTTAAGTTGGATTGGTAGATTACTACTCATCATATGTATAGAGAGATTAATTTCTCAGCAGATTGGCTGACATCCCAAACGTTAAATTTTCTGCTTGGTTTATGGGTCCTTAATGATCCTCCGAATGGTATTAAAGGTTGACTACAACATGATAGGGTTGGTGTTGCTTATAACTGGTTAGTAGCAATGTAGTCTCTGAGGTTCACCTTAATTCATTTGTAACAAAAAAAACTGGTGGTCTAGTTATATATTTTAGAACTTTGTATATATTTACTGTTGATAAATTTTTTTTGGTTAAAATGGCATGTGATGAGTGTAATATGTTATATTTAAAAAATAAAATTTCTGTCCGACTCCCATTGATCATCTCCAATTTCTTTTAGCTTTTTTCTTCACATGGAGATTGAAGAATGACTAGGCTTCTCTTCCTGTTTATCTGTCTTCATACATCAACTTATTATAGTAATTAAATTATGTCTAGTAAGTATAGGAACTAAAAATATTAACATTCTTAAGTGGGATAAGCATGGCCCTTTATGAGAATAATGCTCATGTGGACCATTCTTTGGATTTTCTTCGTGTTTCTAAAATCAGACTAATTATTAAATCAGTTGAGATTAATTAGAGGGTGTTTCTCAAAACTGGAGCTGTTTATAATAAGTTAAGTGTTTCTGTAAAATCAGCTTATAATCAGTTTTTAATTGCAGAAACTGTCAAAATGACCAAACTGTCCCTGAGTTTATTTATTGTATAAAAATAATTTTTTAAATGTCAATTCAAAATTTATTTTGCAATAATAATAATAATAATAATAATAATAATTTATTTAATAAAATTTATTTGATAATAATAATTTATTTTTCAAAATTTATTTTGCAATAATAATAATAATTTTGCAATAATAATAATAATAATAAAATTTATTTAATAATAATAATAATTTATTTAATAAAATTTATTTGATAATAATAATAATAATAAAATTTATTTAATAATAATAATAATTTATTTAATAAAATTTATTTGGAATATTGAAGATTAGGTAGTGATAGTATGGTATTTTACTTGGTCAAAACTGCTTAAAAATAAGTGCTTAAAAAAAAGTAGCAAAACCCAACTTTTAAAAAACTGATTAAAATCATATTATAATCTACTATTTAAGTTTTCAGAAACACTTAAATAAACAACTTATAATCTAAAAATTACTTATAATAAGTTTTGACCAGCTTTTAAGTTTTGAGAAACATCCTCTTAATCTATTTAATCATCACTACAACTATATTTATTTCATTTTTTTAATGTAATATCTTTGTCCATTTCTGTTAAATTAGAATAACTATTATTAGACTAATTAATTGACGAATCATTTTTTTGATGTCATAAAAAAAATTGACGAATCATTTTATTTTTTATTAATTAATTTTAATTAAATTTTAAAATATTAATTAAATAATTGTATTTACCATTCATCTATTAAATTTCTATTTTTTCTTACTTCTAATTTTTCACCATTTTTTTTAATAACAGGTTAAGGAAAAGCGCATGAAACTAAGAGCTAATGCATCTAAACTAGTCAACACTAATATAATCATAAAACAATAAGTTATGCAATTCAGCAGACACTTATTTAAAAATGTGCACACTAGAAAGAAGTCGAATTGCACAAAAGAACAAATAATCAGCAATAAAATTGAAGATTCTATATATATTTATCAGTGAATTATATGAGTGAAGAACTTATTATTATTATTATTAATTTTGGATAATGACTGTTATAATTATTTTAAGTAAATAAAGAAAGAATAAAAAAATTGAAGAATGTAACGGCCACTTTGAGGTCTCTTGGCTAGAAGGGCATTATATATATGCAAGGAATATTAGAGAAGAGCAGAAGCAAATGCAACTCCCATGAATTAAAAAGCTTTTCTGCACTTCTCAAAAAAAGAAAAAGGCTTTTCTGCAAAAAGTCCAAGAAAACATGTGGAGGAAGAAAAAAAAAAGGAGAAAACAAATCAGAAGATGAAGAAGAATTTCATGAGTTAATTAGGATTCATACCTCTTTCTGTTCCTCTCCATCTCCATGGAGTGGAAAAGGGAGGGGGCCAAAAGGCAAGTCACTGCCTTTCTCCTGGGTTTGTTTTTTTCTTTTGTTTTTTCCCCTTTTATTTTTTAATTATTATTATTATACGTCTATATTTATATATAGATGTATATCATTGGCATAAACTATTTCTGTTTCTGTAAGGAGTATTTCTGTTATGTTAGCAACTGAAAAACATAAATATATGCCGAGTTGTTTTCTCTTTTTTTTAAAATGTTTGTTTGCTTGATTATTTGGAAATTTTTAATGATACAAAGTTCAAACTCTATCTCTTTCTCATTTCAAAGAATAGAAAGTCGATATATATATGTATATATATATATATATATAGCAATTCCATAGCTTAACTTGATTAATTATCGGTCTTCGGTCTTAGCATAATTTTTGGCTTTGTGGGTAACTTATTAATGGAGATGACAAATGAATCAAGAAGGAAGATAAATTGACGATTAAATAAAATTTATTAACAATGATTAGAAATGCACCTGTCTTGTCTACCAAATTTTCGATGATATGATTTGCAGCTTAATTTCACTCGATCCAGTAAATTTCTTTGCTGCAAGTCTTGTGACTATGTAAAGGCATCCAAGACATTGAGTAATTTTTTATCATATTAATTCTCTTTTTTTTTCACTTTTTATTTTCTTTCGATGACAAGAAGTAAAAATTATCCGGCAGATTTTACTGTTACAATACGAAGACCTAATATTCAGATGTCTGCAAATAGAAACAATATGAGTTCCTAAATTTTCTATCTTTCAATTTAAATTTTAAAAAGTTGATAATGAATAGGTAATATGAAACTAACAGGATTAAAATGGAAAATTCCCTAACCGCACAATTTATTTATAACCCCTTATATATTTTGATCGCTTTACATTTTATGTTTGTACATCATCGTATTATTATTGTATTTATCTATTTTATTTCAATAGATACTTATATAATCACATATTAATTATTTTATCTCTTATCTTTATATATTTTATATCAAATAGATATTTATATATATATATATGTAATATTATTTTTAATTAGATATATGTTAGATATAAAATAGATAAATACAAAATATAAAATAATCAAAATCCATATATATAAATATCTGCTAATACAAAATGAATAAATATAAATAATAAAATAATAAATATATAAATTAAAAATAAAATGACCAAAATAGAGAAAGACAATACGTATATCAGGCCTTTCCTAACTTCAGTATCGGCACAGCCATTGCCAGTGGTTCTTTATCACATTAAATGCAGCACATGGAACAAACATAGCTTTAGCTTACACTTAGCAGAGACTGAAATTTTTTAAATTAGTTTTTCTGCGGAAAAAGAATGATCATTCGCGTAAGCATATAACGTACTCCAAGCTTTCCTATTTTCATTGCACAGCTTCCAGCTTTATAATAACAGCAAACCACACACACTCGCAAACATATATATTATAAAGTTTATTCCTCCATGCTTTCACATTAGGGTAACACATATACAAAATTATCATTACCTTCTTTATGTAGAAGTAAACCCCACAGCTTTTGTTAAAAAGAGAAACCCACAGCTCTGGAATCATGACATATCAGAATAATTAGCCTATGTAAAGATATTAGGAGAAAAGAATCGAAGTTAATTTACTGATTAAGCGCACAAGAAAAATACAAAGCACGATTGAAGGGAGTAAGAGTTGTCAATCTTTATGACAGACCAAATACACACCACAAATTCAAGCACACATCTGACGACAATTTATAGCACTAGGAAATCAAATGCAATAATATGCTATAATCTCTTGCAATTTCACATCACATCCCATTTAGTGCTGTGCTGCTTGAATAGTGCACACACAAAATGTTTCTCTCTTTCCTCAACACAAGTACTGAAAAATAAATTTAAGTCGTGTCATCTTTAGAGATAATGTAATAATCACAAGTGTGAAAAACAGTGTGGGAAGGGAAAGAAAAAGAAAATGCCCATCACCTTGCAGTCAGATATTATGATCTCATAAAATTGTTGTTTCTCAATACTTAAAATATGCTTCCGGGAAAAACTCTTCGACTAACAAAACTCTATGTTCCCCAATTCATAAAGGGGAATTACCTTCTATTCCATAACACAAATTGTATTCCCTAATTGACTAGTAATCCTATTCTTATTTTCGTCATCAACAGTTTAGTTGACATAGGAGACATGATCACAGTACTCCCCAATCAGAGATCTAAACTCTTTTTCATGGCTTCATAAACCATGTAAGTTATGCTTGCAGCAGGGACAACCTTGAGAAGATTTGGGAAGAGTCCTTTGTAAAAACCTCTATAACCTTCAAGCTCAAGTGTTCTCCAAAATACATCAGACATACCTCTATAAGCATCAGTAGAACTAGAACGCTGAGCTTGCATTCTGAAAAGAAAGACCAAAGCAAGAAACAAAAATATTGAGATCATTTTCCAAAAGAAAAAGACTTAAAGTGACTTCATCAGATCATTTTCCAAAAGAAAAAGACTTAAAGTGACTTCATCAGGAAGAATAATAATAAAGATAATGGAAATTTGTTGTGATGAAGCAAAGAACAGACTTCTCCGCCCAGAAAGCGGAAAAATCAGTGTGGAACTTATTTGAAGACATGACCTATGATGTACCTGGTTCTAATAACCTGCAAGGGGTAAACACATGTTGCTCCAAGGGCTCCTGAGACTGTCCCACAACCCAATTGCACAAGAGGACCTGGTTCTGTACAAAATGTAAAGCTTTTAGAATAATGACTTCCATATAATCATAAAACTAAGAGAAGACACACAGCATGCATGAAAAAATGTACCACTATCATGCAGAATATATGTCTGTGACATGTCTTTCAGTGTCTCGTAGGCAGCAAGGTCAATGCCAGCATAAGGGATAATCCCAAGCACAGATGGCAGAAGACCTTTATAAAAAGCTCGAGGTCCTTCCTGAACCCATATATCCCTTGTTAGTGCTCTCACCTTTGGAGCTTTTCCACCTTCACAGGCATAAGTTTGTAACCGAGTTTTTACAAGATCTAATGGATAGATTGCAGTTTGCGCCACTGCACCAGCCATCCCACCAGCAAGAAGTCTCTCAGCAGGACCAATATTATCTTTGTTCCCCCCCTTAATATCTCCTATTACATTCTTTAGCAGTTCATAAGCATAAAACCTGATTGCACTTTCAGGCGCTACCTTCACAACATTTAATCCATTGCCTCGGAAGAAACCCAAGAAACCACCCTCTTTCCATATCTTCTTAACAGCAAGAAGGAAACGAGCATGAGTTGTCTGAACTTGCAAAACCACCTTCAACCGATCAAGAGGAGCAGTTGCAGTACGAGAAGCAGCTCCTGCTATTCCTCCTGCAATGAAATATTTACTCCTGTGAACATGCTTACTGATGCCTTCTGGAATAACAGCTTGTTCTCCAATATCTACAAGGTATACCCTTTCCCAATGATGATATATGTTTTCAATTGTAGCTTCATGTGGATAGAGCAAAAGAAAATCTCTCCATTCTTCAAAAGTTATAATTCCATTATTATCCTTATCAACATGTTCTACAAAACGGGCAAGCTCCTCATCATCTATTTCAATCCCTGTGAAACAGAAACTGCCAGGGCTTATAAGATGAAAACAAAAAGAACATTCAAAGCCAGAATGCTTGCAGCCTTGCATATAAAGCATAAAAAATATACTGGCATGCACAATTAATCATATACCACGCTGAGAAGCAATTTTTTTCAAGATGATCCATATTCCAGTAGCAACAATCAACTTAGAAGATGCTGGCTTTTAACTGAGGTCACATAGTCTAATGGATAATGGCAAGTGAACGAGACAGAAAGCCACAGCCATAAGCAGCTTCCAAAATACGAAGAATACACAATGGACTCTCTCCACACACAATGAACACTACCACTCTGGAATTCAAAACAAACACAGAAATCAGCTCAGATACAACAGAGGTTATGCCAACTAACTTCGTAGCAAAAACAAAAACATCGCTACTATCCTTTGGTGCATCATCAACTAATTACAAACAAAAAACTAAGCATAGTATACAAACATTAGCAGAATTCAAGAGGGCATTCAAACCAATAATTTGAATGGAGGTAAAGCTTCACCTGTTGTTACAAAACTACAAATTAGCAAGTCAAGTAGAGAATACATCCATGTACTTTGTTGACCCCATGAAAAATGCCATCCTTGTTCCTATTTGCGTTCCCCAAATATATTGAATGCCTGATCTAGCAATATATAATTATGCAACTATCACAAATAAGTTTTCAAATTTCACTATGCATCCAAGTAGCTCAAACCAACAGAACAGCTGCTTGTTTTCAATCATAAATAGAAAAACCATAGTATATAATATCAAAGTATCTTCATCCTCATCAACATCAAATCTAATTAACAATCGTAAAATTACACCCTACAAAAATTAACATCATAATCATAATTTCACCATCGATATGATTGATCAATGCAGTCCCTAATCCCTTTAAGAAAACTTTATAAAGTAAAGCATTGAAATTCATGTTATACCAGCCTTAATAAGAGCATCCCACAACTCCTCAGGCAAAATGCATCCGCTGTGCTCCACATCAATTGCCTGAAATATCCGGTATAGCTCCAGCTCTTTATCATCCATATACCTCCTGAATTCCTGATAATCCACTCGTCCATCTCTATTAGCATCGCAAACCTTCAATAAATCCTTGGCATATTTATACTCCGCCGGAATTTGCAGTGCCGATAACCCAGCCTCGATTTGAGTATAATCTAAGTACCCAGTATTCCCAGCATCAAAGAAATTAAACAGACTCCGTATTCTCACATCCCTCTCTTCTTTCGTTTCCCGCAATGCCAACAGCACATGATCCATGGATATAGGACCCGGTTTCTGAACCGGGTTACAACCAGAGCGGTTGGGATTCGTCTCCATTCCCGGCAACCCCACACGGTGCTCCACTGCGTGCCCCGCTCCGGACATGATAAATTCCCAAATTGTCTATAAACTAACTGTGGGCTTGGAACATGAGTTGCACCAAAGGTTGTTTCCCACGTTTGTTGATACAGATCCCTGTATTTTGACCAAGTAATTAATCAGGAAAGAATTAAAATAGAAACGGCCAAAGACCCTACAAAAAAAAATTGACTCGAATTAGAGTAATAAGAGAAAGGAGTGATATTTGGTGGCTCAAGAAAAAAAGAAGAGTCAAATTTCAAAAGCAAATGTAGAAGGCAGGTTGATTTCCATTGCAATGAGTGAAAATGAACAGTAATAAATGCGCGAATAACTGCTGGTGTTGGTGGTGGTGAGAAATTGCCTAGATATTGTTATTGTGTAAATGAGATTTTGAAATAGCACGTGCGATTGATGGGATTTATGGGAATTAATGACTGATGAAAGGATGGGGCTAATGGGAACGTAAAAAGATAGATAGTTACAGATTGAGAAAACCAGAAGATGGTGATAAACTCGGTCTACGTCTAACGCCCAACATGTGTTTGTGAATAGATGTGTGTGAGAGATAGAGAATGGATTAAAGAAAGAAAATTGCCCTGTCGTTGGCTACTTCTGCAATCTCAATAAAAATGGCCTTTTTTCCCATTATAATTGGCCTGTGAAAAGCGCAAGAAGAGAAAGAAGAGAAAGGTACTGGAAATGGGATATTCTTGTTGATGGGGCCAGTTGTGTTGTGGGATGGGCCAGCCCAATTTCTCATTTATGAATATACATCCGCTTTTGCGTATGTTTATGTTTTTGAATAAAAATCCTGCTGTGACCACCTGGACCTATAGACACTCGTCTTCTTCCGTGAAAATATCAAGCACAAATTATTGAGCTCTCCAATTTCACCGATTGCATTTGCATTTGTCAACTTAAATGCTTTTTTTTTTTTGGGGGGGGGGGGGGAATATATACTCAATTCTCAATAATAGTAATTACATCTCTAACTTTTAATATCTTATGATGTAAATAAATAAATTTTATTTAATTTAATAATAGTTTATAAGATTTTAATAAATTATAAAAATAAAAAGTAAACAGTAATTAATTTATAACTACTTCGAAATATATGATTTAACAATAAATATTAGAACCAAAATTTTATCTATTAACATTGAAAGTTCAATACAAGAAAATGCCACGTTTCCCATGTTTGATGTTTCCTAACAGCATAAGAGGTAGGGCGACTCGGACCAATCAGCAGTTGAAGGGTGTTTTTACTTGAGTGTTGGGCTGAAGGCTTGGTTCTATCATGGGCTTTGTACTGTTGGATTGTGAACATCTACTACCTGCTATCCAGCAATTATGTTTATTGTTTTCATTAACATTAATTAATAATAAAATTCTAGAGTTATATATTAAAAATAATAAATTAAAATAAAATATTAAATAATACATCAAATTACCAATTCCAGTGTTTCACAATTTTTTTTTTAAATTACTATCTTATATTTTTTCAGTATTTATTTTACTTTAAAAATATTTAAAATATGTAATTTTATTTAGTTAATATTTTAATTTTTTTTATAATCGTCCAAAAGCCTATACATATATTTAATTAGTTTAGTTGTTATGATCCATTTTGATCAGATCCATCTACAAGAGAGAACCAATAGCAAGAGAAACAGAGGTACTATTGATTAAATTGAAGAGCTAAAAGCAATAATAATCATGCATTTTCCACACTACCATAACCTAAATCTATTACACCATAGAATAATTAAGAAGATCAGTGGTCAACTTAGATCATCTTTTACAGGTATAAATGCAAAATTTGCAAGTAATACGATATACAGTCTACATTGACCCTTATTCTATAGTACAAGAAGATTTGGGCTTTATTGAATCACTTGGGAAAAAAAATGTACATATCATTCTTTTTAACTCCTAGGATTTGTTACTTTGTCTGCAACCAAAATATAGAAGAGCCCCATAACACCAGTGTGCATTTGAGTGCTATTATAAATGGATTCCAGAATTAATTTCTCCCCATCTGCAATCTTGACAGAATCTGGTTTAGGATAGCAAGTTGACATTCCTACAAGGTAACCTGCTTCATTTCCTGCTTGCTTTCCTTTTCCATAAACAGGTATTGATGTGCATATAACTCTTCCATCCTGAATTGATCGATATACGAAATATTTTCATAATTAAACCATATTTTTAGTTGTTAGAACTTTGATGCAAATTAATTAATTGGTATACAATCAATCAAAAAATTTTGAGGTTGAAAATCACCTGTCCATAAAGAGTTGAGCCAATCCCTCCAGTATGCTGATGGGCAACACCATAAATAACAAAACCACCGGTTGGCATAGTAAGACTTGCTCTTTTGGCATCAATGCACCTATCATGTCCATTGCAGGATTCGACCTGATACTCAATCTGTAAATAAAAAAATTTGTATAAATAACTGATTCAATCTTCTTGTAACTTATAAATAACAACAATGGAAATCTATTATTTATCCATCTATACCTGGCACCCATTTTCTGGACCAGTTCCTGGACCATTCCTCATCCCAGTATCAGAAACATCAAATATAAAGACTTTAACAGGGATAATTGAATTATCCCAATCAACCCACTTCACCGTATATTTCAGATATAGGCTTCTCTTGACACCCTTAAAACCTGGTTTCAGTTTGCATTGTGTACCATCATCGCAACAAAGTAAACCTCCTTTATAATATGGATTCAAAGGTTTACCATTTTCATCCGTGGTTACATTATATAAATCACACCTGCACTCAATGCATCCCAATTTATCTTCAACACCCCGTGTATCGATGGCGTGGACATTAATTATCCACATTTCTTTATACCCTTGAGGAATTGTATCAGGATTTCCAATTTCTATTCCATAAGGATTAGAAATATATGTAGCTGTTTTCCGAGTTTCTGATCCGAGCCCAAAATGTTGTCTCAGAACTTCACCCTGACAAATTCCACTATTCCCTGCAAATTTTAAATTGTTCTTAGTACCTGAATAATTATCAATGGGTTGGTAGTATCTTGCAACAAGCCAATGGTGAAGATAAGTTTGGTAAAGAGGTACAGAATTTCCAGCCTCATCAATCACTTCAGCATTGAAACTTTTGAGAGCAATATGACCTCTTGGAAATTCAACATCATAATATAATTTATTCGCCACTGATCCTGGCCCTAATTCAAATTTAGGAGATAGGAAAGTTGCAGATTTGATCTTATAATTTCCATTATTCACAGCTTCTGAACAAGATATACTAATTGCAAATATCAATATTGCTAATGAAATCAAGCAGCCTTGTGTATACCCAGCCATACTGCCTGCGCCAAACTGTAACATATATTAGTAATAAATTCAATTAATTAAATTAATCAAAACAACATATATATATATATCCAGATTAAAGCAACCTCAACTTGAATTTCTTCTAAAATTTATAGAAAATAAAAATAATTTCAACAGTTTAATCTTTAAAACTGGAAATGAAGTAAAAGAAAAGAAAGAAATTGAGTAATTACTTCTCTCTCACAAGCAGCACAAGAAGAAGTCAGTCTCCTTAACAGTACTCATTAAAGAAATTGCAGAGATATATATCGGGGTTGTGGGTTTACATTGGTGAGGCCATTGATGACATCATCTTTGTTGAATTTAATAAGGATGAATTATTAAACTACGTGGAAGGAAAGTACGTGGAAAGTTAATATACTAATCAGTCTAAATATGTCAATTCGTATTCGTATTTAATTAGAGTGGTATTAGTAAAATATTTTACGTTTTAGGCTTTTAAGTGTTTAAGTAGATACTTCTGAAGTTGAAATACATTTGAAATTGTCGTAGGTGTTCCTTAGTTATCAAGACATCGACTGGTCAAACAAACAAAAAAACAAAAAAAGGGTTTCAATAAAAGATGAAAAAGAAATAAAAATAAAGTAGCAATTTTCATCATTTGACTTCTCATATAATGATTTCATGGTGAGAAAAATGGTTTTAATTTGCTGTTAATTTTTATATTTTTCTGTTGCATTCGATCAAACGAATATCTACAGTTCTTTACTTAATTATTAGAAATTACCATTTTTACCAAGTAAAATAAGGACAACAAATATATTAAAATCACATTGATATAATCATTTTACTACAAGTTTTAATCATTTTAATTATATATTTATATACATAGTTATGATCTTTGAAATAAGACCCTTTCAAAAAAAAAAATCTAATTCGTTTTTAAATATGATAGTATTCTAATATAAATCTGTTTTCATTCTTTTTCTTTCAGCATCAATGTATATGGGAATTAATTAAACTATGTGCTAGAATTTATTGGAATAAAAAAATCCCCGTCAAATTCATAAAAGGAAAATTCCAGACCACAACATGAAGATTATTCAACCATTCAACGGAAAGAGAAAGGAACAGTGGTAATATTTGTTTATCCAAAGTCCAAAAGATACAGCAACAAAGACTAATCCAAGATAATGTTATGGTCTATATAAGTGTGAAGCAAGTGCACTTTCCTATAAAAATTTGAGAACTTTTTTTTTTTTAAGTTCGACCCCCAAATACGGTTTTATGGAGATTAAACCCTGCCTTCTCAATTGAGAGTAATAACAGGTGGCCAGTTAAGCTACCTCAGCTGGTTAAATTTGAGAATATATATATATATATATGTATCTACTCCCACTGTGCATGGATACATTTTTTATTTTATAAGAATTAAAAAAATTAATTTTATTAAAAAAAAACTTATATATATATTTTTTATAATATTTTTATTTTATTAGAAAATATATTTATTAAATATTATTAATAAGTAATATTAAATTTAAATATAATAAAAATTTAATATATTAATTAATTTATTGAAATAATAAATGAACTAATGCTGAGATAAATGAAAACGAAAAATTTATATCTATTAATTTGGAAAAAAAAAAGAGTATTTAATTTTGAATAGAGGTGGTAAGATTAAAGTTTAAAGTTTATTATATGTATCAGTAGGAATATCTACATTATATATAAAATTATTTTTAAAAAATGGTTTGAAAAGATAAAGGTATGACCATTGATGATTATCAATTATTCAAGTGGCGAATGGCAATTTTTTCTCTATCTACATATTCAATCCGTATCAAAATTTTGAATAATTAAACAAAATGACAAATGAGAACAGAAAAAAAAAATTTATTTTCACACTAGGGTACTCACAGTTCAATTAACTAAATCGTCAAAAAAAAAATATCAAAACAATTAGGTTTTGATTTAGAAAAAATTATAAATCAAAACTAAACCATAATTACCTATTATTAATTATATAAAATAATTAATATATATTTTAGCTTTTAATAGTTACACTATAAACATAAAAAAGATTAAAATTTTATAAATTTCATATATAAAATAAAAATAATCAAATATAACTCATTACAATAATAAATTATAACATAAACACACAATTAAATACGAAATATATATTAAATCTAAATATAATCCAATAAAATAATTATATATATAATCTATAATATGTATATAAGTATATATGTATAATTTATAAATTTATAATATGTATATTTAATTATAATGTATATTTAATTATAATTTACATATATACAACGCAAGTAAACCATTTATTTTAATTAACCAAAACGGTTTTTTACTAATAAAATTTGAAAATAAAAAATATGCAAAATTAAAAATCTAAATTTAAACAATCTAATTCTAATCGATTTTGATTAGATTTTTGGTTTAATTAATTTTATCATCCCAATTTTACACTATACATAATTCTCCATTTAACTGTAATAGAGTTATTAAGTTGATATAAAAAATGACTTTTTTTAATTTTATAAATCTCAATAATTATTTTTAATTATTGTGTTAAAAGATGTATTATGATATCAATATATTTAAAAATATTAAATATAACTAAGAAAATGTATACTTGTATGTTCTTAAGCTGATATATATTATTTAATAAAATATTTATAATGATTAAAAATTTTATGATAAATATACATTTATATACATGCTTTTTTAAATATTGCCTAATGAAAAATATCAAAACGATAATAAAAAAATGTAAGAATATTTATTATAATTTATTCTTATGTTGTTTTAAATATATTATGTCTTTATAAAAGTATATATTCGTGATATATAGGTACAAATACAATAAAGAATATGCGAATAAAATTTAATGTTTAAAAAATACTTGTTATAAAAGTCAATTATTAAAATCTAATTACACTAAATATTTTTTATTATCAATTCATGTCATTCGATGATATGATAAAATAAATTAAAATTTTATTTTAATTAATATTATATTATTACCTTTTAAAATTTGCTGAGTTAATTAATAAACTTGTTCATTAATTAAACTATCATTTGCATACGGGCTTGACCAACTCGGGTTGTGAGTTGGGATTGGGCCCACATATAATACCAACCAACTAAACAAGACCCAATACTTTCAATCTCATATGGTAAAGATCCCTTTTTATAAAAATATAAAAAAATTAAAAATAATTTAAAATTTAACATATTTATAAATTATTTATTAAAATATTAAAATTTATAAAATAGTTATTAAAATATTATATTTTTATCAATTTATAATAAATTTACAATGAGTTTTTTAATACATTTATGAGTTTATTATATTTATTATTTAAAGCTACAATCCGTTCAATGCTCAAAGTAAAAACATGATTGCGTTAGTCCGAAATTTTCTTAATCCGACTCATGGCTGTTCCAGAATAAAGTTTTCAATACAAATTTAATTCATTAATTTTATAATATTAAATTAAATATTTTGATATTAATTAAATATATTTAACTATATAATTAGTTTATATACTATATGTATTATTTAAATTTAAAAAATTAATATCTTTAAAATTTACTAAAAATTATAATATATTAAAAAATCTATATAAAAAATAGTATCCCGCATAATTTTATGTATAAAATGATCCTTTATGTTGTAAGTTTTTAGCTTTTTTATTTATTAAAATTAAAAATTATTTTT
Organism: Garcia nutans; assembly: GCA_947685225.1. NCBI lineage: Eukaryota > Viridiplantae > Streptophyta > Magnoliopsida > Malpighiales > Euphorbiaceae > Garcia > Garcia nutans. The sequence goes on along the minus strand of CANTUV010000029.1, from coordinate 7,663,377 downwards.
ATTTTTTTTAAATCTGTTTTATATTTTTTTAAAAATCTATTTTATATTTTTAAAAATTATATCATAAATTTTTTAATATCACCTATTAAAAAAATTATATTATTTATTCTAATGATACATGATAATATTAATTAAATATTATAAATAATTATTGAAATAAAATAACATTATTAAAATAAAGAAAATAAAAAAATAAACCTTTTATTTTATAATTAGATTTACAAAAAATAAAAAATAAAAAAGAGAAAAATATATATACAAAAAATAAAAAAATAACAGAGAAAAAGAAGTTTTTATTGATATATATTTCTTCTCAAACCAAAATCCCAAAAATTATATTTTATGCAGTTCACCTTCAGCTGCTTCTTCAATTCCTTATTCAGATTCTTATAATTTTAGCCGACTAGTGACACACCATAATTCCGAGTAAAAGCAAAACTGTAAAATAGCGAATATTATTATAAAAACTCTAATGAAATACTTATTCCATCACAAAATCGACTACTGACTATCAAATAAAGCCTTAGGTAACTAGACCAATATTAGATTGAGTTTAATACGAACTCTTTATGTTTTAAGAGTTACTGTTTAATTTAAATACAATACCTAATTATTAAGATTAAACATTCAAGCCTCCAGGAAGATTGCAACCAAACTTAGAAATAGAGACCAACACTACCCTATTAGTGCTGTTAATTAGGATTTAAAGTTAAATTAAGATTCTGACATAAATTTTATTTTATTTTTTATTAATTTGGGATTCCTAATTAGTAGAGTGGAATATCTTATTAAATATATATTAGGCTTAGAATTTTGATTTGTCCAACTACTATCAGTGCAACAATATTGTGATACAAAACTAAAACTTTTTTCTGTAATTTTGAGGTTTTTTTAAACCTTTCATTTTAGGGGAAGAAAGATTAAATTCACTTTTCTTTCAATCTGATGGGTAAAAGATTACGGCGATGCTCCCTAAACTCAAAATCCAAGTTAAATTCATTGGCTTTTTTTCTTTTTTTTTTTGAAAATGAAATTCATTGGCTTTTTTTTTTTTTTTTTAAGAATTAGGCTAATTTCATAAAGTTCTTTCCTTTTCAATTTTCTACTCAATTCCCTTCAATTCTCTGGTTAATTAGTGTTTAATATGAAATTTTAGCTATTATTATTATTATTTTTATAATTTCCAGAGACTTAGATAGTATTGCACTAACTGTAATTAGTTTGGTTCTGATGTTGGAATTTAGAGGGAATTAAGTTACACGGAAGATTGCATTAGTAAAGTACCAGATGAGATTCTTATTAACATAATATCACAGTTGACGCTTAAAGAAGCGGCAAAGACTGGTGTCCTTTCTCACAGATGGCAAAACCTCTGGAAATCAACCACTTGTTTAAATTTTTCTTATGATGCAAGCACACTGACCCGCATCCGATTTAGTGGGAATCTTTTGAAAATTAGGGGGACGATTCAATTTATAAGATGGGTGAATCAAGTATTGGACGTGCACAGAGGTCCAAATTTTGATGAGTGCTTTGATTTGAATAAAAGCTCTGTCAACACCTTGATAAATGGATTACCTTTGCAATAAGGAAGAGAGTTTAAAAAGCTTGAGATTGACTTACAGGAACAAAGTGATTCGGGTACCTATACTTTTTCGGAAGATTGCTATAGTTTCATCAAAACTCCATCTGGTTTATCCAATATTAAGCTGTTAAGGTCTCTTGTATTGTCGTCAGTTAATGTAACTGGAGAGATCCTCGAGCACTTCTTATTGAATTCTCCGCTACTTGAGCGATTATCTGTGGAGGCTTCAGCTCATCTGGTAGACTTAAGAGTTGCTGGTACTGGTTCATCACTCCGATTAAAGTAGCTCTAACTCAAATTTTGTTTCTATTTAAAAAATCTTGAGATTTGTGCTCCAAATATCAAATCATTTCATTATTTTGGACATGAAATAAACTTGCAAATTGGCTGCAGTCTTCCCCATATGGTTGATTTGTTACTTGGTTGTGGGTATCAACATTATGTGCATCATGCCTTTCCCCAATTATCGAGCTACTTTTCTCAGCTGGAGACTCTTAACCTGGACATTCACTTCAACAAGGTTGGATATAATTCGTGTTCTGTACATAGTGTCTTCTGCAAGTGTGCACTTTAACTAAAATTCCTTACTTCTCCTGCAGAAAAGTTTGAACTTCCCTCACTTTCCTGAATTGATTAATCTCAAGCACTTGCTATGAGCATAGCCTCATTGGTTTTTCCCGGTTGATAAAATCATGCCCCTTCATGCAAAAATTCACATTGGAAGTAAGTGGTCGTCTTTGTTTTATCCCTCTGAACTTTCTGCTCATATCATTTGTTATTGGCAATTGAAATTAATTTGTTTGCAAAACTGTTGGCACGTATTGTTTCATCTACTTCACTAGTTTTCTCAGGATCATCTAGTCTAAATCACATCTAATACTTTTTTTATAAGAATAATTGTTTTATTAATTAAATATGGGGAAAAACGTATATATGGGATGTAAACTATGTAAAAGAAAATCGAACCCATTACAATCCCAATCTAGAACATCTCAAAATATGTGAAAAAAACCCCAAAACTTCTGGATACAAAAAAGGAATTCACAATTAGCACAACAACAGTAACAGGACTGGTCATTCAAAAAAGGAAATCACATCTAATACATACATGCCATTTCTATAACAAAAGTAACAGGACTGGTCATTCATCCTTAATTTGCCATGTCATCAATCCATAAACTCCTTTACTATTATTGACAATAGACAAAAAATTTTCAGGAAATATTGCATTAGTTTGATAAGAATTCTAATAATTAGTAAATAAAGCTAAAATGGTTGCCCTGAGGAGGGATATGAAGGATATAGGATAACCATCTTACCTATGCTTTTTTGTTGATGCAATTGTATTAAATATGAATTTATAGTTGTTTTCAATAAGAAACACTGTGGCAGCTAGATTTTATTTTTTTCATTTTGAAATTATGCGTTTAAAGCAATTTTTCTTTTTATATTTAATCATGAACACCTTTTTTTTAGAGGAGAGAGTTACTTGATTGATGCCTATCAACTAGGTTCTCGAAGAGCATGAATCTTCTCTTACTATGATATACAAGCCAAATGTTATCAGAAATTATTATTTTTAAAGATATTGCCATTTTAGTGTTATAAATTAACAAATCAAGGGAAAACAATGTTGCTGTTAAATTAGCAGTTTTTTTTTAAAAAAAAAACCTTCAATTATTGTTGATTTTACTTGAAGCTTTTGTTACTTGAGTATTGATTTTGCTACAACTTTCTCTTTTGCGGTCTTAAAACAAAAATAAAGAAGGGTGTCAAATGTCCTCTGCCATGCCTCAAGATTGTGGAGATGATAGGGTTTGTAGGCAGAAGAATTGATGTTGAACTTCTCATGTTTTTTATTGAGAATGCTACCTCAATGGAGAAGATTATTATCAATCCTCGTAGTCCATATCTGTTTGTTGATTCAGATTATGAATATGAGTCCAAGGAACTGAGGGGCCAAGAGATCGAGCCCAAAAGCTTAAACGAAAGCTATCTTCAAGGGTAGAAGTAGTGATTTTTTAACTAAATCTTCAGTATAGAGCTTCAATTGGTAGGACATTTTAACTTTTTTATTTTATTTATTTATGTTTGAAAAATCCTAGCTAGGCTTATGCTAAACTATTATTAAGTTAGTATCTGATTTATTTTAGACTTGCCATTCACTATTATGAATTGTTATGAGAATCAGTTAATTGCATTTCTTCATCCTCTTTTTACTTTCTTCTAATCAAAAGAGAATATTGGTTGCATAGGCTGCTGTGTCAAAGTCTAAAGTAATAAATTAATTAGAAGTAAAATTTATATGATTTGGGTAAAAAAAGAAGAAAAAAAAAAAGCACAATTGTACAAACAATGTAAAAATTATTGTGGTTGATGTGTTGAACTTGTGGTCAAATAATTTAAAATTGAGTAAATTCTATTATGTTAATGTCTCTGCATTTGAGTCATTGCATAATAAAATATAAATATATTATTAATTACTGTTAATTAATATTCTCTCCGTATTATTTACATAGGAAAAAATAAAATGGACACGAAAATTAAGAAAATTTTACTTTTTCCATCTCTATCTACTTAAATACCCCTAAAAAAATATCCCTCAAATTAAACTTTTAAGGCAAGGGTATAAATGATATTTTGTCTCATTTCACTCCCCAAAATTTATCTAAAATGGCATATTTTCTATATAAAAGATATACCAAAAAAGAAAATTTTTCTTATCTAAATAATACGGAAAGAGTATTAAATACGAAACAACCACAATAAAAAGGATAAAATTTATAAATTAGGCGTTAAAAAAATTATACGTTTATTGATCATTTTAAGCAAAATCATGATACTAATGGAGTAGCGTCCTATCAAATGGAGCAGATCAGGAGTGGATTGGGTTAAGTGTAATGTTGATGCAGCATTGTTTTCTCAAGAAGGCAGATACGGCTCTGGATTTGTGGGCAGAGATCATTCAGGTCAGTTCTTGTCAGCCCTCAAGGAATAACAACTAATTTTTTATTCTCTCCTAAACTTCTTCAGTAGATACAAGCTCATCTTTCCTTTATCCGTATATTACTCAGACAAATTAAACAATATGATACCTTAAAATATAACTCAGAATATTGAAAATTTTATATAAATATTAATTAATGATGTGTGTTACTTTTTTTTTATTGTTATTATGAATCAAGAAGGTTGATAATTATAAGAGAATATAAAGAATATAAATATACACATTTTGATATATTGAATATTATCTTAATTAAAATATTTAACAATAGTCTCTTAGGTGATAATCGCTTCTCATATATTAATTTACATATTTTTTTTTATTTCAATATATGTGAAATTATCTTAATACTTCTCCTCAAGTTTCAATTAAAAATACATATCAAATTATTATTTAGACTGCACACTAAATGGACTGACGCCAAAAAAATTCAAATACCTAAAACACCAGAGTGGTTTTAGACTGAACATCCAAATCAGAAAATTAAAAAAAAAATCGATATTTATGTCTAATTGTATGATTGTTTTCTAAAATCTTTTCGTAATTAAAAAATTAAAAAAGTACTTTCTATTTTCTAATTTAAGAAAATTATGTCATGAAAACATACATTTATATTTTCTATTTTCTATAAGAAATTTTTCTAGAAGTAAAAAAATAGTACCTATATAAATTCAGAAAATTGAAATACATATAATGAGAGAAACAACATTAAAATTAAGAGCCGAATAATCTAGAAAGGCTGGGTTTGATTTTTTGGGTAACTGGGTTGAAGATAAGCGATTGGGTATTTGAGTTAACGATTTGAGAGGATGAGTTGGTGAGGAGCTAGGCTGGTGATGGTGAGAGGCTGGGTAAGCAGGTTGAAGATGAGCACCTGGGTTGTACGATGAAGATGGTGAGAGGCTGGTTTACAAGAGTTTGAGAGTTACCCGATGAAGATGGTGAAAGCTGATAAGGGTTTGATGGAGATGGTGGCACTGGGAGCAGAGACGGAGACTCCAATAGCTAGAGATTCTCAAATTCTTAATTACACTTATTAATTTTCATTACCAATTCACGTCAACTTGATGATATTATTAAATAAATTAAAATTTTATTTAATTAAATACTATATTATTACATTTAAAAATTTATTGAATTAATTAATTAAATCGTTTAATATTCGATTGAATTTTAAATTTAAATCTTGACGAGCAACAATGATTTTATACATTATTATTCTCATAATTTTAGGATTATATATGTATCAAAAATCATGTACATATATTTTAGATTTTTTTTTTTAGTAAGGGGAAAAAATCTCTTTTCATCCACCATAAATTACTCATTTTACAATCACCACATCTATTTTCATCAATTTATTCGCAAAGTCAAGTAACAACAGAAACAAGATTGCAACTTCATGCTATAATCGGTTGGTAGCCATCATCATTTATCTTCTTTAGCTGAGATCTTATAGTAATAGCAACGGTTACTGCTAGTCCCAGCAAAGCAACTGCTGCTGCTGGCCAAGCATAAGTAGATGATTTCATGTGTTTATCCATCTGCAAAAAACAATAATCAAAAATAAAAAATCAGAGGTTAGAGGCAGCTTTAGTTCAGTACATCAGGAATTCTAAAAAGGGAGAGAGGGCTTAATTGGTTTGAATTCTTGACTTCTTTAAGCACGAGATCAGTGATATTACATATCAACAATGATTTCCTTGGCCTTTATTTATTCATTTTTTAGATGACACAAATACACTCCACATTCTTCACTCTCTAATAGCCTAAATCGATCTAACCATTTGAGTCACTTGAGAAGTTCTATTGATCACCCAATAGGTTCACGTGCAAAAAATAAAACACAAGGGAGATAGCTATAGAGCTTCATTGTCCCCTAGGGCCAACTTACAATTAACATGCTTTCCCTTTGCCTGCAATATGTCCTTTTACAGTATTCTCTTCTATTTATACTGTCGTACATTTACCCTTTCCTACGTTGAAATATCTGTGCTTTGTTCAATCGCTTGGAAAAAAATTATTTGATACTTGACCTACTATCAATTATGCCCTCTCATCAAATTCTAGCAGAAGTTTCAATCTCATATCTAAAACATGTTTGAAATCATTCCTTCAAATAAGACAAACAGAACACACACAGATCAATAGATATCACTCACACACAGATGCATATACTTCATAAATTATGAGAGTGATATAAGGATTATAATGGCATTCACCAGGAACAAATTTAATGATAACTCACCTGAACATGATTAGTGTGTAAAATAGGGGTAGGATCTGGTATTTGATCTGCAACCAAAATGTAGAAGAGCCCCATAACACCAGTGTGCGTACGAGTTCTGCTATAATTGGATTCCAGAATTATATTCTCATTATCTGCAATCTTGACAGAGCCTGGCTTGGGATAACAAGTGGACATTCCTACAATGTAACCGGCCTCATTTCCTGCCTCTTTTCCTTCTCCATAAACTGGTAACGAAGTGCATATAACACGTCCATCCTGAATTCACCACATAGATATTTACATAATTAGCCAGACGTTTAATTCTTGAAACTTCTAGTAGGAGTTGCAGATTAATCAATTAATCTTGTTTTGCATTTTATTCCATTGCACAAAAAGCATATGTTATTAAAACTAGAAAATTGAGTTTGAAATTCACCTGTCCATAGAGAGTCGAACCAGTCCCTCCAGTATGCTGATGGGCAACACCATAGACAACATAACCACCAGTTGGCATGGTGAGGCTTGTCCTTTTGGCATCAATACATCCACCAATCCCATTGCAAGCCTCAACTTCATATTCAATCTGTACAAAAAAATAATATATGAGCTGCTGATTTAATTTTCATGTAACACAGAACAGCAACAATGGAAATTATCTAACCTGGCAGCCATTTTCCGGACCCATTCCTGGACCATTCCTTTTCCCAGTATCAGTAACATCAAATATAAAGATTTTAACAGGGATAATTGAACTATCCCAATCAACCCACTTCACTGTATATTTCAGGTAAAGGCTTCTCTTGACATCCTGAAAACCAGGACTCAATTTACACTGTGTATGGTCATAGCAACAATATAAACCTCCTTTATAGTCTGGCCTCAAAGGTTCACCATATTCATTCACCGTAACATTGTATAGATCACACTTGCATTCAGTGCATCCTAACCTATCCTCAACACCCCGTGTATCAATCGCATGGACATTAAGCATCCATATCTCTTCATAACCTTCAGGAATTTCAGCAGGATTACAAATTTCTATTCCATAATGGTCTGGAACATGTGTAGACGTTTTTCGAGTTTCTGATCCAAGGCCAAAATACTGTCCAAGAACATTACCCTGGCATATTCCGCTATTCCCTGCAAATTTGTAATTTCTCTTAGTAACTGAAGAACTATCTCTCCGTCGATAGAATCTTGCAACAACCCAGTGGTGAAGATAAGTTTCATGAAGAGGTACAGAAGTTCCAGCCTCATCAATTACTTCAGCATTAAAGCTCTTGATAGCAATATGACCTCTTGGAAAATCAATGTTGTAATAGTATCTATTCTCCACAGATCCGGGTGCTAATACAAACTTAGGAGACAGAAAAGTAGCAGATTTGATTCTATAATTTCCACTTTCCAGGCTACCTTGTGAATAACATATGTTAAACGCAAGTAGCAATATTGCTAATGAAATCAAGCTGCCTTGAGGACGATGAGCCATATCGCCTGTCAGACCCAACATATATGTCAGGTTAAAACATATAACTAATAAGTTCAATTGGTACAAGTAAAACAACAAGCAACCACAACCATAATTTCTTCAGCATAACAAGTGTTTTGTTTAAATAAAGCTATTGTTTCATTTTATTAAATCGACAGAGCTTAATCATTAACTATTACCTTAAAGAAAGGCCATATAAAGTAGTTTTCATGAACAATATCAAACTTCAATTAGAGGAAAGAAGAATCAGAATACAAACTAGACTTCAACATAGAAGGAGCTGTAACCCAGACAACAGTTATCAGAATTTCTATTAAAATTTATTAAGATTCCAGAACACAATTAATAACAGCTTCAATCTCCCCAAAAAATTTAAAAATAAAAACTCTATATTGAATAATGGCTTTTAATAAAATTAGTGCATCAGATTAAAAATTCAGGCTGCTGTTTATCTCGACCAAAGCAATAATAACAATTTAACAGTTTAATCAAACACCTTAAAACTGAAAATAAAATCAACACTTAATTTCGTAAAAAATGATTGAAAAGAAAATAAACGCCAAAATTCATCACTTACTTGTGCTTCCACTTGCAGAGTCCTTCAAAGAAACTCAGCAGTAGCCCGATACAAACAATCCCAATCCAGTCATAATTGTTAAAGGAAGCAGATGTAGCCTTGTAGGCTTCTAAGTTTATGACGCGTGTAGTGTGCTGATGCCAGGGATTACGTTATCGCCTTCGACACTGGAGCTTACGAAACCCTCTCGAAACTGTCAAACTAGACATTTGCAAATTGCAATGAAGTTTTTTTTTAACTGTACATTTGCAATGAAATTACAAATGAAAAGGAAATTTTGACAAAATTACAAAATTTTTATATTTGTTAAGTTTTTAGATGATAATCTTAGCTATTTCACTGCCTCCTTAATGCATATGAGGTTTTTTAAGAAAAAGAAAATAATGGATAAGTAATTTTATTTAATAATTTACTTTAAAATTTTTGGATTGATATATATATATATATAAATATTAATTAATGAGAAATTTTAATATTTAAAGTACATAAATGCAAGATTTTTGAATAATAAATATATATGGTTTAAATAATAAATTTATATTTTATTCATTTTATATTAAAAAATAAAAAATATATATATAAATATCTATTTATTGATTGTACTACAAATTTAATCCTTTTATTTTATTTTAAATATTATATAAAAAATATTTATTTCTCTCTAAATATTATTTTTAAAAATTTAAAAACGTATTAAAAATTTTAATGTTATTTTTATTAATTAGTGAAAGATAATAAATAGATGATAAATAAAAAATAATATTTAAATAAATTATAATAAAATTTTTATAAAATTTATAATAATTAATTTTTTTTAAGTATCTACATTTTGTTTTTATAAGAGATTTTAAATGAGAGAGAGAATGTAAAAAGAATCTCTTCCATGCCGTCTCTAGCTACATAGGGCAAAGAGCATTTTATTTTTATTGTCGTGAATTAATTATATATATGTATACACACATACCAATAAGCCCAAAAATGTTATTTTCCAATGAACCAAAATTAAAAGCAGGTCTAATATTGTCAAAGAAATATACAGACAGCTGATGCCAATCCGAATGTCAAATGGACAAAATAATTGAAAATGAACCAAAATTAAAAGAAGGTCTAATATTGTCGAAGAAATATAAAGACAGCTGATGCCAATCCGAATGTCAAATGGACAAAATAATTGGGAAAATGACAAGCTTAGTGTAAATTTTTTTGGACGGCGAAATGTTTAAAAGTGTGACTATTATCCCTACCCCTCCTAAAATTATTATTTTTATAAAAAAAATAAAAATACTATGTAAAATAATTTAATTCAAATTAAAAATTCTTTATATATTAAATAAAAAATACTAATCCTAATCTTATATTTATTAAATTTTTTAATAAATATAAAATTAAAATAGTTATTTTTTTAATACATTTAATATATAAAAAAATTTTAATTCGAATCAATTTGATCTATTTATTATTATTTAAAAAAATATAATTCTATTTTTTTATTTTATTTAAAATTTAGAATTATTGTTGGTTTTTTAGACATCGATATCTTCAATCGATCGGACATGATTTTTTTTTCTACCGCTTTTCTAAGCCTTCTTTTATAGAACAATATACAAATTTAGCCCTTTTAAAAATGACAGTCGTAGTAAATATTTTACTTACCTTCTTGAATGTACCATATTTAGGGTCTGTTTGGTTTAGCTGTTCATAGCAGCTGATAGCTGATAGCGGTTGCTGATAGCTGATAGCTGGTGGCGGATAGCTGGTAGCTGATTCGGGTTAGTGTTTGGTAAAAATACAATAGCTGTTGCAGTTTGAATGTAAAATTATCAATAAGCATATCATTATCTAATAAATATTAATTTTTATTTTATTTTAATAGGGTTAATATAGTCTTAATATGAATCAACTATCAGCTGATATGAAAAAGCTCCGAGTATGAGCTTATTGAAACAACAGTTGTTTGGGGTTCCTAACAGCTATCAGCTCCTGTTTTAAAAATTTACCAAACATCAAATTTTACCAAACAGCTGCTGTTTGGGGTTCAAACCTCTATCAGCTGCATCAAACAGCTAAACCAAATATCCCTTTAAACTCCTGCTTATCCATTTTATTTATCAAATTTTGGCGCTTCAAAGTTTATTCATATTTTTTAGAAAACGAGCCAGTCTACTCCTATTTAGTTATGGTGAATCTTGAATAGCACTTATCTCTTATGGGATTCTTCCTCGGTCAATTGTTAAGGAAAACATTTTGATGGCGGTGTTGGATATCACCCCTTTTCAGCTCATTTTTTAATGATATACTAGAGCTCTATTTTTAGACATCCTTGAAGTAGTTAAATTCTTCTATCCCCTCATTTATCTTCTTGTTAAAATTTAAGGTTGTGTGAAATCTATATATTAAGGAGTTAATTTTTCTTAATATTGTTCTTATACTCTTGTTGGAGAGCCTTTCTAAGGTTTATGTTTTCTTTTGTAGGCCTTGATGGATCTCTTAGGGCGTTTTGTTGTATGGAAGTTAAGTTTCTTTGTTCTAAGTTTAAGTAAACTTTGGTGAAGATTGGGATGTTTTTGTTAACTTGTTGAATTAAGGCTTTTTGTATTTCTCTTTTTTTTTTAATGATATCTACTCTTATCGATAAGAAAAAAAAAAGAAAAAAGTTACCACTTAATGCAATAAAAAAATTAATTAATTTTTTTTAATTATATATTCTTATCACGGTTTTAAAAAAAATTATATTTTTATTATTAATGAGTTAATTAATAAAGTAAGAATATAATAATTTTAATTTTAATTAATTAATATAAAATATTTTAACCCGTTTAAAATAATTTTATATAATATTTAAAAATTTTAATATTTTTTTAATAAATATGTATTAAATAAATGATAATTTAAGTGAAACAAATGAAGTTTTGTACATATAAATGAGGATTGAGAATAGGATTCCTAATTTCCTAGGAATCTGGAAGTATAAATTAAAATGGCCTTAGGTCCATCTCCATTAATAGGAAAAAATTAAAACACTTCACCTTTAACTGTGATACGGCAAATAACATTGAAAACTTAGAATTAATAAAAAAAAGAAGGCTTGATATTGTGAAAAAGATAAGATACCCAATGCTAAACCAAATTTGTTGTCAAGACAGCCTTAGATTCTCTTTTGATACTAGCTTTTTTGTGGTTCTAGCTTGTATTTTGGTCTTTTGGTCTATAGATCTACTGGATCTTATATTTTTATTTTGGGTATTTTGGCTCTGCACCTCTATGGTGGCTCTAATAGTCCCTCTCACTTCGCTATTCAAGCTCCTTCATATATTTGGTGGTTATCTCGGCTCAGGGAATTTCTCCGGTAGAGGATGGCTGACGGTCTTTAAGGCTTTTGCTTCTTCCTTTGATGCATGAGTGCGTACTGTTTGCTACCACTAGTTCCTCAGATGGGGCTTTTAGGAAGGGTATTGATCTTTCTATGCTCTTTTCTTCTGTGAGCTATCCTAAAAGCGATGATCAGCAGAACCAATTACATGGCTCTTTATCTGGTCCATCCCTCTGTTTTCTCAAGCCTAATGACTTTTTTTTGCTGCCCTTGTTGCAGGATTAACTCTACTTTTATCTGCTTTGTTGATTTTTTAGGCCCTTTTACTGTATTTTCTGAGAGGTTAGACCTTTTATTTGGGTACTGTTAGATGCTTGGTGTAGATTGTTCTATGTATGTTTTTCTATTTATCTTGTTCTTCGGATGGTTTTCCATGGCCATCTATAAGATTTTTGTATTTTCTTCTCTTAGAATGATAAGTTATTGTTGTTGATAGAAAAAAATGTTAAACCAATTTTGAAATGGGCGAAATAAAAAAGGAATTGGGTGTGAAATAATGCGGGAGAATTTGGATGGCAGAATTTTTGTAAAATTTTACTAATGTCCTTAAAAAACAAAGAGCTAACGGGTGGGATTCTTTTATTCATGTTTTTTTTTTCCTTTTAATAACGGCATTCTTTTTGTGTTATTGACCAAGTCTCTCTAAAATAATTATGTGTTGCCGTGTAGTAAACTTACAGTCGGTGGCTATAATCAAGCCAGGTCAAATTTTAATAAAATTTAATTTAATTTAACATAAAATAATCAAGTATAAATTCGAGTTTAAATTTAATTTAAGCTAAATTTAAAATTATATTGATCAAACTCGTATTAATACTTTAAGTTTGAACTCAAATTTAATTTAACTATATTTAACGAGTTCAACGAGTTTATTTTAATATTTATTTATCTTTTATCTTTTATATATTTTAAGAGTAAAAGTATTAAAATTAATAATATTTTTATAAAAAAAATGAACAATCCCATTATGTTTACATTAATAAAAATAAAATACTATATTACTATAAATTTATATTATATTATAAATTATTAAGTTATTGAATTATTTATATTGCTTATATATTTTATTAAATATTTAATATATGTGAAGTCATCATAATTTTATAATATTATTAATTAAATAATTATTTATTTTTTGTAATTTTTATTATATAAACAAAAAAATATATGGTGCAATTTATTCAGTTAAAGTAATAATTTTATTCTTCCAAAGTCTTTAATAATTCTTTTAGTAATAAATATTATATTAACATAAATTTCACTCATTATTAAATAAATATCAATATTTTTAATTTAAAAATATAATTTATAAAAAAATTTCACATAAAGTTTATTGAATTGAATTATTATGTGATATTAAAATTATTTATTTTATATTATTTAATTTATTTATTAACATATATTAGTAAATTATATAATTTAAATTAGTTAAAAAAATTAATATATTCAGATGCGTACTTTAATATATAACTAAAATAATTTATATTTCTAATTAATATAATAAAAAAAACTAACTTATAAGTATAATTTATGCATTTTTTTAATGAGTCATCTTATAAATTTAATGACCAGAGTATCTCTTAAGTTGCACTTAACTCATCTAAAAAATAGCAATTTGAACTCGCAATTAAAAGAGTTCTTAACGAGCTGAGACTCAAGCCAAGTCTCAAATTAAGCTCGAGTAGTTAATTTATTGACAGTCCTTTTTATAACAGCAGATAATATATTATTGAATTAAAAACTGAACAATACTACTATCACTGCATATCATTGATAATTACAATATGTATTTTTAATTACAGAAAATAGTTAAAATACTAATTAATGAGCATAATCTTATACGAATATGTTATGCTTGTTGCTTACTGTTACATTTCTTTTTCTTTCATTTTGGCTTTAGTTTGAATCATTGATTAGATATAAGAGAAGTTTTGAAGAGCAGAGTTTGTTGTTAATCCATTTATCTTTGTATTACTTTTTTCTGCAGTTTATTTTGTTCTTGAATAATAAAATTTCAGTTTCAAAAAAAAATAATGAGTATAAATTTTAAAATGAAAGTTTAATTAAAAATAAAATGTCAAGAATATATTTTAAAAAGCCTGATACTTTTTTTATTTAAAAAACTTTAAAATGTTGATCTTTTTATTTCTTTATATATTTAATTAAGATATATCTTAGAAAATATTTAATAAATAATACCAATACAAATAAAATATGTAAATATCAAAAGAAATAATTTAATGATAATTAAACTGAATACAAATTGAATTAAAAATAAAAATGCAACTATTCTCTTTATATTATTGATATGATTACTAAGTCCCTTTTATTTTTGGTATATAATAAATAAGAAGATAAAAAACCAAAATATTAACTTAAAGAAATGAGAAATAAATCAAATTTTAAAAAAGAAAAATAATTAGGATAAAATTGATTTGAGAGTGATATTATTTGTTTTCCATTTAGATCAATTAAATTATATGTCCAATTAAATTTTTATTTTACAAAATAAAATCAATATTTTTTTTGCTTTTGAAAATTTTATAAAAAATAGAAACAATTATAATTCGAGGTTTATTTTTTTTTCAAAATTCATAGTTTTCAATTAATTGAAAATATTATATATAGCAAAGTGCAATAAAAATAAATATATTAAACTATTCTAATTTCTTATTACAAGAAAAAAATAGCCTAATTATTGTTAAGACTAAACTTAATTAATTTCCGAATAGAATTATAAGAATGATAAATTTTTTTACATCGAATTTTAGCACAGCTACATACTTAGAAAATCGAATCTCGAAATCTATAGTTAAACTAAAATAATTTATCAGTGGTAACTTCATTAGTTTGATATCTCAAAAATAAGCTAACGAAAATAAGTTAAGAATAATTATAATTATGGTTTACATGTAAATTATTTATTACTTATTATTTTAATTATTTTAATTTTAAAATTATGAAAATTGGAGTTATAAATTTTAGACATGATGTAATGCATTAAAAACATTATATTTTTAATTTTATTAACAAATAAAAAACAAACTATCCAATTTGATATCGTTCAAGGCTGGATTGGGGAAAATGATAAAATTGAATATCAGAATCTCAAATGGCTAAAAAACTATCCCAAAAACATTTAAGGAAAAAAAAATCCCATGGCTAAAAATTTGGCAGTGGCACCCAAGACTCGCAAATTTGACCTAAAAATTAACTACTGGAATTTTGACCAGACACCGCCTTCCTCAAAGCTCCACACAGAGAATAACAAAAGAACAGAGAGCAATGAATCAAAAATTACCACAGAAAGAAAGAAAATGGGAAGTAAAGAGCGAGCAAAGGAAAGAAGAAAGTGACTCCAAGAGATTTCCCTTCTCCGAACTATTCCCTACTCCGATCACCAAAGGTACATTTTTTTCAATTCCCCACCGGAGATCGGATCTAAAATGTAATTTTTATTTGGGGAAATGTTTGTAGGTGGTGGTCATCGTCGACTATTACGGTCGTGACCTGTTCTAATAGAGGAATTGGATTTGAGATTGCAAGACAACTCGCAGATCATGGATTGACGGTTGTATTAACTGCAAGAGAAACAGGTGCTGGCCTCGAAGCCGCTAATGTGTTGCGAGAATCAGGACTGAGCGTGGTCTTCCATCAACTTGATATCTTAGATGATGCATCTATCAGACAATTTACTGAATGGATACAGCAAACTTATGGTGGTATAGATATTCTGGTAAATTAGCCACTCTTAAGAACCGATTTTTTACTAAGTTTTTTTGGTATCTGATTTTGATTTTTTTTGTTAACGGTATTAGCTTAGGAATTATCTTGGAATTCTTTGATTTGTTTCACGCAAATTTATATTTTGCAGGTGAACAATGCAGGTGTTAATTACAATATTGGGCCTGAAAATTATGTTGAATTTGCCCGTATGGTTATTAATACCAATTATTATGGCACTAAAAATTTGACTAAAGCTTTGATTCCATTGATGAGGCATTCTGCTGCAGGTGCTCGAATTGTTAGTGTGAGCTCGCGGCTGGGTAAACTTAGTGGCAGACGAAACGTACGAAGTACTTTCATGTCTCCGAGAACTAGATTGTGTTTCTCTTTCAGTCATGATTTCATACTGGCTCTATTATTATTATTGTTGTTGTTGCAATTATTATTGTTATTATTTTACAGTACTATGCTTTTTTTTTTCTTCTGAATGCTTGCTAATGGAATTTTTTAATAATGAGCCCTTGAAGTGGAGCCATTTACTGATCTCTTGTACCCATTTGGTTTACAGATCTCTTGTACCCATTTGGTTTACAAGACATAACCTGCTTGCTTTAGGGGAAAATTTTGTGTGCTTTTATATATGTGCAACAGAGCTTTTAATAATTATTAGGGTTAGAAGTTCAAGCACATTCTTGTCATGGTTTTTGCATTTCTGTTGGTTTTTAATAGCGATCTCCACACTTAAAACATTGCCCTGGAGTTCATTTAAAATTGGTGTTACTGCTGGAAGTAGGTAATGATCTGGAAGTTTCAGTAATTGGTGAAGGGTTTGGCTGTTTGGGTTTATCAAAAGATGGGTCTGGTTAATGTCCTGCTTTGGAGAAAATCTATTTGAATAATTGGGGTTAAATTTAGGTTGTGAAGAGATTTGGAGTTGGGATTGTTTGAGTGTGGATTGTTTACGGAACATGGCCTGAATAGATTGCTCATGCAATTTGGCTTGCTCACATGCTAGGGACAATGTAGTAGGGTTGAAAAGCTTCACTAATAGTTTCAATTCTTTACTCAAACCGCTAATGAAACTGGCAACATCAACTACTTAAGCTCCTCAAATTGTTCTTGATACTCATCCATTGATCCTTTTCGTTTTAGCTTGTTGAAAGCTTCCACCACTTCTAAAACTTTGAGCTCACCAAATCGAACACAAAGGGCCTCAGCGAATTCAAACCATCCCTTATTTTTATTTTGCACCTGCCATCCTTCTAACCACACATCAGCTCTGGTGCCTAAGTACAGAGAGGCAATTTCAATTTTCTGGTCACCTGGAACCTTGTAAAATTGAAAGTAACGCTGGCACTTCGTTATCCAAGTGCAAGGATTAGCACCGTCAAAGAGACTAAGCTCAACCTTAGGGTCTCGGCCATAGAAGGCAGATTGTGGGTAAGTCATAGTTGTCATGGTGTTTGTGATGTCAGTCAAGGAAGGGTGAAATAAAGGTGGATCGGTAGTTGCTTGTTGAGGGTTGGGCAAAATTCCAGTACTAGGAGGGCGTGATCCTTCTGGAATGGTGTAGGTGTGCTGCAGTTTGATTATGTAATGGAGGATTAGGATTTGATTGATTAAGGTGGGTAATAGGGTTGGGTAATTGAGTTGGTGTGGTTTGAGACGTTGGCTGTGGTGAGTTTGAACTCCCAGGAGCATTAGTTGTTTGGGTAGGCTGTGGTTGGGTAATCAATGTTTTCACCATCCCAAGTAATTGATTCATTTGGTTCTGAATTTCTTATTGAGCCTGCTGCTGAGATTCAAATCTCTCATAGACTTCTCGCATGAACTGTTGATTCCTTTAATCGATCACCTAGGCATGCTCCTCCATGAGTTGCATTTGCTGAGCTTCCGTAACAATTGCTTGTTTCTTTCTCGCCATTTGTGCTATGGAAGCTATAGTTGGATTTCCCTTCTGATCAATTGGAGGCTCTGATACCAAACTGTCATATCCTTGAGTCATAGAAGGAGACCTTCTAGTCTCAAGCTCCTGAAATTGTTAAGAAGAGAGAGAATAATAAGAGAGAGAGATGAGCAGAATGTGTCTGTATTTCAATTGATGCCCCCATTCTGTTACAATACTTTTCTTATATAATTCATCTATTTTTGGGATAACAGATCCAGCTAATACTAATAACAGCTGGCATGTATTTCTGTGCCTCTAACTGACATGCTTATTGTAACCACAAATCTTTCCCCCCAATTCCCCTTACAATTCCCTCCTAAGCATCTGACTTTTGGGCCTTCCTTTCCTGGGCTGATTCCTCAAGAACCTTCATCATCCTCATCTGCTGACTGTCCATCCCAGCCTTCCTGACACAGTTTTATGAATCGCTTACTGCATCATTTATTTTGCCATTAGAGAACTGAGAAAAGGAGAGGAAAAATAAGAAATTGAAAAGATTGTGTACTAGTTTGTCTTATGCTTTTAAATACAAATTCTTTGATCCTATTAAGCTAACTTTATTTCACTTGCCTGTGACAGAGAATTGCAGATGCAGCTTTGAGGGAACAATTAAGTAATCTAGAAACTCTGACAGAGGAACTTATTGATAATACTGTGTCTACTTTCCCTCAGCAAGCGGAAGATGGCACTTGGACATCAGGTGGGTGGCCTCAGAATTTCACTGATTACTCAGTATCAAAACTCGCAGTTAATGCCTTCACGAGGTTAATGGCTAAGGAACTGGAAAACCTGCCGGAAGGTCAGAAGATCTATGTCAACTGCTACTGTCCAGGCTGGGTAAAGACTGCGATGACAGGTTGGGCTGGCAATATATCAGCTGTAGACGGGGCTGATACTGGAGTGTGGCTTGCCCTGCTTCCAGACCTGGCAGTATCAGGAAAATTTTTTGCAGAAAGACGTGAAATCAACTTCTGAGGAAAGTATGGTGATGCTTATTATAAGGCCTGTGAACGAGCTCTTGTCTCCTTAGTTGAAAACAGATCTGTAACATTCAAAGGTAAAAGCTCAAAGCCAGTTAACTAACATTTTGTGATCACATGATTGCCCTCAAATGCCCAAGTAATTGAGATTTAAAGTAGATAAAGTGGAGATATTCCCCCTTCAGGTTTTTGTTCTTTATTTTTAATTGTTTTTCTTGCCATCAGTGTTCTCATTCAAGCGCTGTATACAATGCAAGTGAAAATTCTCCATTTATTTTGTAGATTTAAAGACAGCTTAGTAGTTTGAAGATTTTTTTTTCCTTTTTTAATTTTTCTTTCTTTCTGTCGAGATGAGACCCAGAAAAAAAAGAATCCTAATATCGCGGTTTAATGCTTCACTAGCTGTAAAAATAGAGTATGATATGGTGTTGAATGTCTCAACTTGCCTTTTCTTTGTCTTAAAAACAATCTCACACCTTACAGATTTTATTGAAGGCACAAATAATAACAAATCATTCAATAATTTGTTATGTCGGTCAAATCTGATTTGCTAGACCATTCTAAGGTTTCCAAATAGAAAGCAAACAATTTTTCAAGTGCAAATATCTCATTCCGTCCAATGGCTTTCCCTTCTAGACGAAATTACAAGTAGAAGCAAAGGTTTCTGAAAAAAATTATAAAGAATAATGTGATATTAGTCACATAGAAATGGAATTAGTCGCATGGAAATGGTGTTTGCAGGTAACATCCAGAACTGTGTGATCAAGATTCACTGATATAAAAAAGATTATTTTTCAATATTAGAAAAATACATATTTTAAAATACTTAATATTAGAAAAATTATACCCATTACAAAGTTTTCTTTTATATTTCATTTTTTATTTAACATTCTTTAAGGGGAAAAATATGAAAATAAAGTAACACTCTAGTTTTGGTGCACCTGCCGCTGCCAGAGGGAGGGATATTGTATCTGAATCGGCCCTTTCTCATTGCGGATCAAATACTGCCACGACGCCACAACCCGAAAAGTTTAAAGGGCCCTGCCGGCTTTCTACTATTAAAACCCAAAAGACTGCCCCATCACTTTCTTGCTTATGGTTTTGCTCTCCTGTGTCGTCCAGAAATAAGAAATCGTATCAAGAAATATGGCGAGCTTGAGAAGGTCTCTGGTTAGCATCCACCGTGCACTCAATTACTCCGCCACTGCCAGTCGAAGCTCGATTGCTTATATCTCTCCCATTCACAGAGAATCCCCTTTCAGGTACCCGCCTAATTTTTCCATACAATTCGATTTCTTGATTTTATCGTAATAACAAATTTGTTTTATTGAATTTATATGTGTTTTAATTTCAGGTCTCAATATGGTTGGTTTTCACGTTATTCAACTGTTAATGATAATGATACGCAATCTTTAGATATTGACCTCTCCACTGAAGAGAGCAAAAGGCGTTTGTTTAGCAGGTTTCTATGGTTTTTTTTTTCCTTCAAAATTTGGTCTTTTTTAAGAATTTTTTGCTTTACAACGCAGCAGAACGTAATAATCTTGTTTTGTTTTTATTTTCTATGCGTTAAAAAAAAAGTTTGTTGTATAGGAGCAGACAGAGAGGGTTCCTTGAGCTGGATTTGGTTTTGGGCAAATGGGTAGAAGAGCATATTTCTTCCATGAATGAAAATGGAATTAAAGCACTTGTTAATGTCCTTGACTTGGTAAAGATTTTTTTTATATATACTTTGATTATTGGCTTTCTGATCAAAATAGCTTTGTTTTTAATTTTGTTGTTGTGCTTTTTGTTTTACTACTTTGGTTATTCAATTTTTCTGTCTTCTCAAATTGTATAAGGCTGCACTTCTGGTTTTTGAATTTGACTTCATGTTGATGTTTTTATGATCTTCAACTTAAAACACAAATCCAAATCTACCATCATTTCATATTAGAGCTTTCCAGATAGACTCAGATAAATGTACGTAGATTGTGAAATGTTAGCAGCTTCACATTTCAATGGCTTAGGTTTTCAAATGGACAGTTTCACTCTGAGAATGGCCATCTTTAAGTAGGTTTTACACCTCAAAAATCCATTATATTCACACGTTTACTTGGGATTCTGCGTTAGTTATTATTAACTGAAACTGATGTGTTTCTCCATTTGCTTTTTTTTTTTTTCCTTTTCTCATGTTATGTGCCTTTTCAATGGATTGGTTAATGGACTTCAGTAGAACGTTAATTGCAACAATAACTCGCATAACCCATTAAGGCCAGAAGCCCTTAGCTGCAGTCTCTCTCCTCCCATCTGAACCAAGATATACAAGTTGATTTTGACATTAAAATATTTATTCTATGTAGGCTTGTGATGGGTTTTAATTCCTTGAAGAGTCTATACACACATTGTTGATTGTTTGTGCCTTTATCTAATTACATCAGTGCTTAGGTTGTACTCTACTCTTGCCTTTTTAGTATCAGGGTTCAGATTATAATAAATATACTGTGCAAAGATATGGATCATTAACAATCTAGTTGATTCAGTCTTTACCTCAATGTTGTGCTTAATTAGTAGCCAAAATATCCTGTTAATGGATGCATGTTTAGCAAATTGCATATGGATTAAGTATATGCTCACTTTATTATTTTCCGCAATGTCTTTAAATCCCATAAGATTTAGTGCTATACAGAAAGCAAAAGGTTCTGCTGAAGGCTTAAGCACAGGATGTAGGCCATCTTGAAAAAACCATAATATTACGTGGTTCTGCCTTATCTTGCATATTTGATTCCAACAGAATCTTGTCTTAAAATCAAGGTAGTGAAAGTAGGCCATTCTAAAAAAAAAATAGTTAGTGATAAAAGAGATTTTTAACACTTCTTTTGACATTTGGTTATTCTGTTGATGAATGTTTTAGCATGAGATAGAGAATTTTCATCCAATGTTTTAATATGTGGATTCTGCTATGCAGGAAAATCCAGATCTTTGGAAGTGGTTAACTGGTCAGGAGCAACCCCCTGAGGCAGTGAGCATAAATCCTGTGAGATAGGATCAAAAAATTGACTTAATAATTTGCTCTTCATCTTGAATCCTTCTTTCCTTTATATACTGCATCCTTATATGATAATTTGTTGTTGTAGGTGTTTTCTGTTGAAGGGGAGCCTTGGCGCAGGGATAAGTGCTGTCGCCGTGTGACCTGAGGTTATGGGTTCGAGTCGTGGAAATAGTCTCTTGCAATTAATTGCAAGGGAAGGCCGAGTACAAAGATCCAATGGATCCGACCTTTCTCCGGACCCTGCTCATTGCGGAAGCATTTGTACACCGGGCTGCCTTTTTTTTTTTAGGTGTTTTCTGCTGTTTGTGATAAGGTTGTGAACAACCTCAACAGTCATGCTGCTCCGGAGACATGTGCAACGCCTGAACAGCCGTGGGTAAGAGGGTGGGATGATATTAAGAAAAACCCTGGCAGCCCTGTAGCTGGGAATCAGTAACTGTCCCACTGTTATTCTGGAAGATCAATGGGCTCATTGTTTGTACTATATGAAGCAGAATAATATACAATTTGTAATGTAATATTGTCATATTCTTATAACTAAATTGTGAAATGAAACAAGAGAAAAAAAAAAAAAGACTGCTGGATGTAGTAAAGTAAAGAAATTTAGCGGCCTCGCCTGTAGGCACATGCACTTTTGCAATTCAACTCTATTGCCAGAAGTTTTTCGTTCTGCGAAGTTTATTTATTTGTTAAGTTGCACGTTTTGGCTTTGTGATCTCCCTTCGATGTTAATTTACTTTTATTTTTATTTTTTTTTCCATAAGGATTCTATCGATATTTTGAGGGTTGTTGCGCCAAGTGCCTAGTGAGGCATAAACTAAAAAAATTAAATAGCTTGAGGCGATAGTGTAATTAAGTGTAAGTTCTAGTTGGGCGAGAATAGAATTTTCAATATCGAGATGCCCTGAACCGAAAATAGAGAAAATTTTCGTGGCTAACGCACTGGACCAATGGAGGGGAGAGTAGATGATAATAATGGCCTCTGGAACGAAAACCATTTTCTTCTCTGTCCTAATTTTTCTCTTAATCTCCTTATGGTGCGTCTTTTCAGTAAAATCAGAATCTGCAGATCCAACGCCAGCTGCATGGCCTCTCCAATTCCACTCAATACTCTTCATAAGCAGCAGTGCCGGCGAGCTTCAGGTGACGGACCTCTGGTACGACTGGCCAAATGGCCGAAATTTCAATATAGTCCAGAATCAATTGGGAAAGCTACTTTATGAGCTTGAATGGGATAATGGAACTTCCTATTACTACACTTTGGATTCCAATCAAGAATGCAGAGTGATGCATTTTCCGGTGGGTATTCTCCGACCCAATTTTCTTGAAGGTGCTACCTATCAGGGCCAGAAGCAAATTGATGGCTTCCCCTGCAACGTATGGGAAAAGGTGGATTTCATTTGGTATTATGAGGATGTTGAAACTAAGAGACCAGTTCACTGGGACTTTTTCTCTGGTAGTTATGAAATTTAATTAACTCATATAAATTTAAATACTCATTAATTCTTTAGTTTTGTGATGATCTTATTATGGGTTGTGTTATGTGGTAGGGATGAGTGTTCATGTGATGACTTTTGAGGTGGGAGCAGTGCTAGATGATGAAAAGTGGCAAGCTCCTGTTTACTGTTTTAAGGAGGAGAACATTGTAATTCAATCTGTCATTAGTGGCAGATCTTTTTCTTCTTCTTCTTCTTCTCCTGGGTGGTTAATGAAAGGATTGTTCGATGATCAGTACATGGGGCAGTGATGGAACTCTTTCTTTATTATACTTATGCTTCGCATTCAAATAAAACGAGCGGATTTTATGGATAGCTGATCTTCTGTTTCTCCTTGGATTTGCATCTTCAAAAATCTCCTTGTTTCTACAGAAAATGCGAAATTCTAAGTGAGTCACAGACTGCACCATAAGATTTTCAAATAACGTTTGAAATAAGAACAGTGCATTAGTTAGTGACGGATATAATTTACTCATTATCGAATATTTTTTCATAAAAAATAATAAATAATTATTAAAATATTATACATATTATAGAATTAACATTTACATTTTAAAGAAAAATTAATAACAATCATTTTATAATTAAATCTAATTTTTAATTACCAAAAAAATAATCTAATTTTTAGATGGTAAGAGTTATTAAATTATGCAAGTACATTATTAAATGGTTTAATAAATAATTTATTTCATTTTTTATAATTTCAAATTTACAGAAAAATTAAAATGATTTTTTTTGAAAGAAGAAAAATTAAAATGTGTTATAAAATATTAAAATATTTTTTTAATTGTTCTCAGTCATACTAATTTACGTATAAAAAAATGGGAGAGAAAGAAAGTTTTTGCGGGGGCATAAACGTCATTCTATGACCTAAAAATGATAGGATGAGAGGAGCCCGGCTAATCTCCTTCGCTAAACAGAGAAGAAGGAAGCAAAATGTAAAGAAAGATAAATGCTTGAAATGGCTGATAATAAATTTCATAAAAAAGCCCTAACGCACTTCCACTACTCGACGCCCAAAACACCGATCGACGACTGGGCTTCCAAATTAGAACAACCTAACCAGTCTCTGATTCATCTTCAATCCAAATACACAATAATAATCGCATAAAATTCACACTTATTGTGGAATCTTCATTCCTTCATCTATCTGCAGCAAATTGATTGCTTCCCGTTCGCTTCAGTTTCATTTTTCAAGCGAAGAAGATGGTGCCTGGTGTTTGTAAGCAAGTGACGATATAAAATCAATCAAAATGGTAATGAGTTCCGGCTCCGGTAGCTCAAACTCGGAGTCTAATGGATGGAGCCTAGCTCGAGGATTGGTTGTGAAGACACTGGTTTTGATTGGAGGCGCGATTCTGGTGAAACGCTTTACGAAATCCACTACTCGTTGGGACCATACTCGAATTGTAACTCAGTCTCTCAGCGGCGAAAAGGTCCGCTTCAGTTTCAATTATGTTATTGCTTTTCTTTGTTTGGTCTATCCCAGCTTCTTTTTTTTTTTTCCTAATTCTAGTGTTAATTTAATTTTGCTGAGTTAGTTCTCCAGAGAACAAGCATCCAGAGACCCCGATAATTATTTCAACATTAGGTACTCCTTTTCTTGTTTCAATTTCCTTTTTTCCCTTCGGATTCTGAGTGAAATTTGATTAATCGATGAGCCATAATTCACATTTCGGCTTGATGGTGGATTTCTGTGAATGCTTTCAATATCTTAAGTTTTAGGATTTTTTTATGTGCAGAATGCTTACATGTCCGGCAGCGGAAATGGTGGATGGTTCCAAGGTTTTATATTTTGAACAAGTTAGTCTAATTTCCTGTCTTTTACTTCTTTTTTCATTTTTTAAATTCAGTTGATGTGTTTCATTTTTATGAGAGTTACCTATTTATTATTAGGCATTCTGGAGGACTCCTCAAAAGCCCTTTCGGCAGGTAATCTTCCCCATTGGATGCTTTGTGTTAAGTTCTGACCTTGAAAGTTTTTATTTTATGCAAATTTATGGCCGTTTTATTTAGATTTTTGTTTTATTGGCACTCTTGTTATAAAAACTTCTAAAAGATTATATGGTTGCAGAGGTTTTATATGGTGAAACCTTGTCCCAAGGAGTTGAAATGTGATGTTGAGGTGAGCTTATATTGCACTTAGTTGTTCTATAACAGTATGATAACGGCAACCTATTGGCATGTACTGCACACTAATTACTTGAAAATGTCTCTTTCCCTCACATCTTAGAGGGCAATCCTAAGGAATCAAATTGCAATAGCTCTAATATCATGAATACTATTAGTACAATTACTGTTCCCAATATTATCATCAAGTATTTCTATGAAAGTTCTCTTCTTGTTGTTCATGCTATTCTCTTCATAATATTTGCTTCAAGCCCTTTGAACTCTGATTACAACAGTACTTGATTTTCATCTAGTAAATCTAGGAAATGAAATCAGCGAATGGTGGCCAAGAATATATTTATTTACATTTTTGCTAGTTTTTTTTTAATGCAACACTTGTTTATGCTAGGAAGCATGATTTTCTGACATATCACAATGACCTTTAATGGTTTCTTCTCATTGCTGCTAGTTTACTTAGCACATATAATAAGGTTGGTGAAAACTACATCATGTGTGGCTTATTGTTAAAATTTTGTTCTCCCTTGTTTATTACATTTTCCTGGACTAGTTATTAATTAAAGCCTTCTAATGCATAGTTCTTTCCCCACCTGGGTTTAAATCATTGTATCATTGCCATTTCATTTCGAGCCAGTGTGAGAAATTTTCTCTAGATGTTGAGTGATGCACAAATTATTTCATTCCTCCATTATTTGGCAGGTGAGTTCTTATGCCATTAGAGATGCAGAAGAGTATAAAAATTTTTGTGATCGCCCAAAAGATCAGCGTCCATTGCCAGAAGAAGTTATCAGTGTAAGCTTTCTAGAAACATTTGGGTTTTGACTTTAGTTCATCATCATGAATTATTTGGTTTTGTTGATTTTTTTACTTTAGAATTTGACAACATTGTCAACTGTAAATTCATTGCATATCTTGGATTTGTTTGAGCTTACCCATAGCAATACTTTATTAGAGTTTGAAAGTAATTCTACACTTGCAATTGCAACTCAACACCTTAGAATAAAAGTCTTTGGATCTTAATCACTGGATATCACAGATCTGGGCAAATACCTCTGAAGTAACCAACAGTAAAAACTCCTTGAGCGCTAAAACTTCTTTTTGCCCGCAATTAAAATCCTTTAACTATTAAAATGTACTATATTAGACCAAAACTAGATATGCATGCCACAAGTACCATGATGCCATCCTATGGGTGTCCCGCATGCATATGATATTCTTCACTTTTGGGACCACAATGGGGCACTTTTCAAGGAGTTATTAAGAAATCAATAAATTGGAAGATTCTTAGAATATTAATCCTTATTTTAATCTTTGATTTATACCGGTATGGACGATCAATACCTAGAAGTTCCTGGATTACCTTCACAACCTCTCCTGTCTATTGTCACCCCTCATTTTTTTCCTAGTCTGTTCTTACTATATATCAAAGTTAAATGGTAGAAAAATATTTTCATTTTAGAAATAATTTTTATTTCTTAGAATATTATAGCATGAGTTACTTGTTTAGAAAGGGAAAGGCAAAAAGAAAGAAACCATGAAAGCAACTTATGCAAGCTAAGAGATCTTTGGTTTGTCAAAAAAAAAAAAATCTCACATTACCTGCAATTGGCAAAGAGTTAGATGTCTTGGCTGGAAAAACAATACTAGGAAGTAAAACTGGCCAACAAACTGTTGAGGAAATTGATCTGTGTCACTGACATTGGAAAAAAAGATTTCTGATGTAAATTGAAGAGCAGGAGGGGTTATTTTTATCCTTAATTCCTCCAGCCATCTTTTGAGTGCTATGGAAGGAAAGAAACGGAAGAAGGGTTATCTTCTCTTATTAATCAAAAAGATAGATGGGTTTGTACTATATATTTTTTGGTCTGGTGCACAACTATTTTGTGGATGAATATTTTCTATATTGCAGATTACTTATCATATTTATCGATCGCCTCCTTTTTATGGGTCAGCACTTGACATCCAATGGCACTTATTAATTATCATTATTTTTGTCTATATAAAAGAGAGACGAGCCCTCTCTCTCTCACATGCTCGCATACGCAACACTGAAATCTGTAGTTTCCACCTGTAAATGTAATTTACTGATGAATATTCTTTTTTTTTTTCATTATTTAGAGTTTGAGACCCGTTGATGGTGGAATCTAATTAACTTCTTGATAATTTATTGAAATATATCAGAATGTTGCAGTGGCCAAATATATAGATTAAGTCCATAAAAGTTTCATGGCTTTTGCTTTAGGTAAATGCTGGATATTAGGCATTTTCAAAGTTCAGTAATTGAACTTCAGGCATAAATATTTTACAGCGAATGTCTATGAATCCTAATCCATGTGATGCCCTACCTAATTAAAATGGATGCATTTAACTTTTGCCAATGAATATGATAAAATTATTCTTATTTACTTTCTTCAATTGTTGTATGCTTGCAGGACATTGCAGAACATCTGACAACAATACATCTTAAACGCTGTGACCGTGGAAAACGCTGTTTATATGAAGGTTCTACTCCCCCTGGCGGATTCCCTAATTCATGGGTATTTGCTTTTCCCAAGCCTTCATGTATTCTCTGCATATATTTGTAGGGAGTATACATTGAAGATACTTGTTTTTTCAAAGACAGATAAGGGTAATTTTAGTAGTTACTAATCTTTCCGACAGAATGGAGCAACTTACTGCACTTCAGAACTTGCAATTTTGAAGAACAATGAAATACATACCTGGGATAGGGGCTATGATGATGATGGAAATCAGGTCAGTTTCATGGTCTTGCTTTGGCCTAACATAATTTTATTTGAAAATGAAGAAAAACCTTACTTAGCCTTATTTGTAAAAGAGGGCTATCAGGAACCTATCAGTTTGACAAATCTTTTCTGCTGGTTGCAGGTTTGGGGAGTGAAGGACGGACCTTATGAGTTCAAGCCTGCACCAGTCTCCAGTGTTAATGACTTGTTTTCTCTGAATTTCCGTCCTCAGCAGCTGGAGAAAAGAATAGAGGGGTTTTTTGTCTTGCAAGAATGATTACATGCTACATTTATAACCGTGTGTAAAGTTACCAGCTTAAATTATTTCATAAATTATCATTTTCTAAGTAATAAGAGCATGTTCTCCATCAGTTTTGTTTTGTTGGATTCGAGTGATAGCAACATTGGTGAAATCGTCAGAGCACCGCTTTGGCGTAGAATGCAAGTGCATTAGTAAATTTTTAACCAACTTTCAACTCATATCTCCTCAAACAGGGACGAGCTTTTGTGAATCACCAGTTTAACAAGATCAGGAACCTGGTAATATTTGATTTTGATTATCGCTCAAAATTATTTGAAGGTTGCGTTACTGAATCTTGGAACAAAATCAAAAGAAAAAGGGTATTGAATAAAATGGGGCAATAGAATAAAAATTACAAGAATTTGCTATGTCCTACCGACTGGAGCATTCACACAAAAACATCTGCATATTTCTCATCTATAATTGCTAACAATCAACCTTGGAAGGTACTGCTGAGGTAAAAGTACAAAACGGCAAGGGCTGCAGCTCCAATGACGATTGCAGATGGCAATGCTCGCCTGTCAAATTTTGAATAATGTAAGAGGATGAATCTCACCACAAAATTAAGACAACAAGCAATATCTTTTAACCATTATGAATACCCAATTGCCTCATCTCTCTGAATTTCTGCTTTGCGTGCCTTTCGAACATCTGTTTGATTAGCATTTTTGCTCACAGCAGGTGCATATGGCTTAAATCTCCTTTTAGGAGCACCACAAACTGCAAAGCAAGTATTCAATTCTTCCCATGAGAAAAATTTTCCTTTTAGTTCTTTTTTTTCCCTAGCTGCCTGCTTGTATCCAGCATTTTATATCTAATCCTAATCAATAACCAATGAAGTTACGGATAAGGCAGGCTTTATATGCCATCCAGTACCTACCTCATATTTTTTATTTTATCACCCATACAAGTTTTCAAATGTAAAGAAAGATCACAATTCACATAATCACGTAAAAGAAAGAATATGAAATGAAAATAAATTAAAGAAAAATAGTAAACAGTACCAGGGCAAAAGTATTTGTCGGGCAATTTATCAAAAGGAGTCCTCTCATTGTAAATATATCTGCAATTATAATAAAATAATACCAAATTATAAGAATTCAATCTTTAAAAAGAAATTGAATAAAGAATTGGAATATGTAAGCGCACCCGCAATCACGACAAATATAAGCTTGCTTGGAAGCAACACGCATGGTGAATCTAGGAATGGCAGATGCAAGAGGCTTGTAATTAGAAGGAAGTAATAAGAGATGAAGTGATGGAGAAAAGAAAGAGGATTTGAGAGCAAAACGATAAGATGGTGCTCTGAGTCTGAGGCCAGCATTACTGCTTGCTGGAGATAAAATTGAAGGCGTTGGAGCTTGAAGTCTTGTGGGCGCTTGCACGACCATTTTCTTTTTCTTTTTTCTTTTTCTACCCTTCTGAGCAGTACTGAGAATTTGAGAGAAAAACAAGAGATGTGGTAGAGATAAGAGAATGGTGAATGATGATTAATGAACAATGAACAGAGGTAAAATGGCTGTTTCGAGAACACGCAGATCGTGGCTTTTATATCTTCCACACAATGTTATGCCCCTTCTAGACTAGAACTCGCTCTACCCAAAACTTTGTTTTTTTTTTTTCCCTTAGTTTTATCTTTTTTCACTCAATTTTTTTCCCTTCCTATATTAAATTGGAAAAATTTTATGCATCAAAAAGAAAACTTTCTCTATCAATCCAAATAAATTAAGTAAGAAGACGATATTGTTAGTCGTTGCCATTTTTAAAATTTTGTTAATTATGGCAGGAATTGTTAACATAGTTATCAATTAGATATAGCCAATTTAATAAAAAAAACGTGTTAAGGTATTTATGGAGTTTTATCTGCAAATAAGTATCCTTTTTTTTAATTATTTTACTTGTACTATTGATGAATATTAAAAAAATGAAATAGTACTGTCAAAAAAAACATGAAACAGTAACTATCATATTGATTATTTCCCACTGATTTTCTATTTGCAAATAATAGCTTACTTTTATTTTGTTGAGGTCTTTATTATAAATTTATCATATAATTATTATAAAATAATTAAAATAAGTCAGATAAAATATGAAAAAAATTTATAAAATCTCAAAAACATTCCGATCCAAATGAATTGCTAAAAATTTCCTTGTTTATTTATTGTTTATCTGCACAGGCGAGATTTTTTTGTTCATTCTACTGTAATATAGTGTTTTAGAAGTTAGAAACATGACAATTCAAAGATCAGTATACGAACTATCCGAGCTTTGAACTTTAAAAGTAAAAGCATCATACGCAACAAGAAGGCAACTAATCGGGGAATGAGGTAATGAGGCAAGACTAGCCCTGAACGACTCGTAGTAAAGTTCCTTTACAAATAATCCAACACACTGGCAAAATCAAGATTTACACTTTTAATAAACTCCGTCAAGCAGGACAAGGGGAATCCGTGCTAAGAATTTCTTCAAGAAATTTTTACTAAATGCTACCACGGTTTCAGGTCACCTACAGGACCTGCAGTCCAGTTCAAGATCTTTTCACCTGGATTCAAGTAAATACTTCTGTCGTGTGGCAACTTACGTGCAAGTCCATTCAAAACTTGATGAAAAGCATCTCCTGGTTGAGCAGGCTGTGGGACTAGCATTGCCTGCTTCATTGATGGGTTTGCAAGCAACCTCTGCTTCCTCAGTATTACTTCAGGAGGGATTGAAGTGAGAATGGCATCCAAGTTGGCCACATCTTTCTCATCTACGAATACTCCAATTTCTTCCCATGGGATGGAATCAGCAAAGGGTAAAACAATGTCATCTGCTATAATAACAGGAATGCAACCAAATATCACTGCTTCAACCAGTCGGCCCAGCCAAGCTGACACAAACAAAATACAGCCCGTTGCATGTCTTCATAGTATGTTGTTGGATGCTCAGTGGATATGTCAAAAAGTGAATTATCCTTAAAGTTCTCCCACACTGCCACTCGTGCACCTCTGTAAAATTTTTGAATGGAGGACTCTGTTAGCTCCTTGCTTAAAATTCTATCATGATGCAAAGGATCAATACAGAAACCACAAAACTAAAATCTCCCTTCCACTTCACAGAGTATTCAATGCATATTAATGAACACCACAGCATTTATCTGAATATTTGGGTTAATTATCAAAATTATTTGAGAGCTCAAGTCATAATATAAAGATAATGCTTCCTACTTTAAAACAAAAGTTTCATGAAAATGGTACTAGAATTAAATAGATTGAACCTTCAATGCTAGTGGAACAAAATGAAGAAGTTTTAGAACACCAAAAACACTTTCTTGTTAACATGTAAATCACATGTGAAATACCTTGCATAATAGCCACCTTTCGGGTTATTTCCCACGTCATAAAACAATCCCCTGAAGTAGACAAAGATGGATCTAGGAGTTTTCTCTGGAATAAGATGGGCTTGCATTTTCTGGGGAGGGGTATATGGAGGAATAGTGATTGAGCCCTCTTTTAAGCAAACATGATTCTGTTGTCCAAAAGTCTGCACCAAGGTAGCACATCGGAGCAAGGGAAGAATTCCTCTCTCAATGGCCTTCTCTTCCTGCAAAAGCACACATGAAGAGGAAACCATCAGATAAGAGTTGAAGACAGAAGAATGAGAACTTGCCAGAATATTACTTGATATATTATGCACTGAAAATTTGATGCAGTAAAAAATGGAAAACTATATATGATTTTGGAAATCCATAAAGTCATTTTTAAGATGTATTAAACAGATTGAAACCAGAAACTCTAGGTTACAGAGATAGACACGAAAGATTACTCACTTGATAATGGAAGCATGCTCCAAAATCATGGGGCACTAAAAAAAAGTGATCAGCTCCTTCAGTCGGATTCCAATAAGGCCAGTTCGAAAAAATAAGCTGGATCGCACTTCTCATCATTCTTGGTGATTTAAAAGGCAAAGGGAGGCCATTTGGTGTCAAGTCGCAAGTGGTGTATACAGGAGTATAGAACCAGTCAGCTTCCTCAGGATTGAGTGTTCGAACCGGACCAGATAAGAGAAACCGATGCATAAAGATCTCAGCAGCAAACATATGGGTGAGGCATCTTGAATCCTTTTGAAGAATCTTCTTATTGTATTTGCTTGGAAGTTCATAAACAAAAACTTTTAGTCTTCCAACAGGATCATCTTCTAAAACATCACCAGCACTACCTACATGTCACACAGCCCAGTCACACTTAAAGAGCTCGTACATGGAGAATCTGACAAAGAATTTGATTTCTTTATTGATGAATCGTACATGCTTGGAATTTGATTTTTTCTGTCTTCTGTTTAAAAGACCATTCTCTCTGACAAAGAACCAGCTCAGACCCAAAGAAGCAGAGAGAATGGTTCTTGAGGATATGCCCAAAAGGAGGATTCTTAGCAAAGAGAGCCGTCATAGTTGAAATATCAAGAACAGGTAGTTACAGGGCTTTCTTAGAATTACAAGAAATGGGTTTGCTTCATCAATAAAGAAACAAAAGAGCAAAGATGTTGATAGAGAAGGCTAAGCAAATTTTGATCTTGAAGAAGCTTCATAAGATCATAAGGTGTTATTCAATTACTATTTTTTTGATTATTAATATA
The DNA here is from genome assembly GCA_947685225.1 of Garcia nutans. NCBI lineage: Eukaryota > Viridiplantae > Streptophyta > Magnoliopsida > Malpighiales > Euphorbiaceae > Garcia > Garcia nutans. Next base: position 7,630,155 of record CANTUV010000029.1, on the reverse strand, counting down.
ATTTTAAATAAATACAGTATTGCTTTTTATTTTTATATTATGTGTGGTGTGGTGGTGATAGAAAGTCCACCTCATCACCAGATCCCAGCTACATTGTTCAGCCTTCAACCTGCTCTCTTTTTCTATTCTTGTGTTTTCTTACGTTAAATTTATAATTCAATTATTTTTATTACTATTTCTCTAAAATACTCTTACAAAATTTTTTTATAGAATTTTCTTAGTTCCAGATGTAATGTCATCTTTTTATTTGTTATTAGTATGTTTTATTTTATATTTTAGTATTAAATATAATAATATTAATTTATAAAATTATTAACGTAATTCTAATTTTATTTAAATTCTAATTTTATTTAATTTTAAAGTATATTTAGAGTTTCATTCAATATGATTTAATTATATTTTTTGAACATTAACTAGAATCTATATTTTGCCCATATGAAATATGTACACATATGTTCTTCCTAAATTAATTTTATAAGTACAATCATGATTTAACTCGAATTTAATTAATTTCTCAAAATAATAAAACAACATTTTCTATGTATGTCAATGTAAAAATATATAAATTTTATAAATAGATAAATTGAATTTATGCAAGTTAATGAAATATTTAAATTTGATCTTTTTTCTAATAGTCAAACTTGATCTTTTGTCTCACTTTTTATCACCATAAAATGAATAGTATTTTTCAAAGCATATAGTAAGAGAGATTATAATGCGATCATGATAAAGCCACGTGGTTTGAGTCTAACATTGGTTTCATTCTTACATTTTTTGGACAACTCTTTCTTTGTTCCTCGGTGAAAATGTGTTGAGGATATGGCTAATTAATAGGGACTGGATTATAATGGATCCACTCTCTCTAGTGGAGCTCTTGTTCTACCTCTTACAGTTTGTTGCTTCAACAATTGATCTCTTTCCTAGCCATCTGCAATATCCTTGTTTTCATTATATATTTCTATCTATATACTGATCTTCTTTGTTTTGGTTCTCTATGCTTGTCATTAGTTCTTTACTCCATTACCCACCGTTAAGTTCTTTGCCTTTATCTTTTCTCATGAAATTCATATATGAGGAGATTAAAAAACACAAAAACAAAATAGACTATCTAATATGTATAAATATCATTTTGGATTTGAAATTTAATTTTTTTTTTCTCGCTTAGCCTCGATAAGGTGATCTTAGCAGGTAAAATTCTCTCATTCAACCCTTTAAATATCATTTCTCATGAAATTTATATCTGAAGAGATTAAAGAACACAAAAAGAAAACAAATTATCTAACATGTATAAATATCATTTTGGACTTGAAATCTAAATTTATTCTCTCACTTAGTCTCGGTAAGGTGATTTTAGCAGATAAAATTCTCTCATTCAAACCCTTAAGTATTCTTTCTCATGAAACCTATATTTTATGAGATTAAAGAATACAAAAAAAAAAAAAAATAGACTATCTAACATGTATAAATATTATTTTGGACTTGAAACCTAATTTTATTCTCTCATTTAGCCTCGGCAAGGTGATCTTAGCAGGTAAAATTTTCTCATTCAAACTCTTAAGTATTCTTTCTCACGAAATTCATATCTAAAGAGATTACAGAATTAAAAAAAAAAACAGATAATCAAATATGTATAATTATCATTTTAGACTTAAAATCTAATTTTATTCTCTCACAAGGCCTCGACAAGGTTATATTAGCCCGTAAAATTTTCTCATTCAAACCCTTAAGTGCAGTCTCTATCAAAATTATCTTATAGATAGATTGTGGAACCTATCAGAGGGCATCGACATTGTCAAACAAGTTGAATATGTTTTTGCTTTCTTGTTTAACAATGAATTATATGTTAATTGGATATTTGATAGAGAGCCTCTTTGGAATATTTCGGCATCCTTGCTATCTCTTAGAATTTGGGAACCTAATGTTGCTCTTGAAAGTATTGAGCTCTCAAAGTCCTCTTTTTGGATTTAAGTTCACGGCTTCCCACTGAGCCTTACTTATGACCCATGATTATTTTCAAAATTACGAAGTTCTGGTTATAGGATTTTGCTACAGGGATTCAAAAACTTTCTCATTTGAGTCCCCATCAGCGAATTATGTTTTTTTTTTTTTTGTGGAAAAATCGGTCATAGTATGAAGTTCTGTAATGCGAAGAAGCCCATCAATGACAGTAATGTAGTCCATGATGCCTTTTGGTCTAGAGCTTCCAATTTCTCATGGAGACTATTTTCAAAATAAGTATAAACACCTACCGTTCCAGGAACGAACGGAGATGATACCAGCTCAAGTAAATTCCAGCATACTCCAAGTTCTAGCTCCTAATTTCGATAATGTGATAGTAATCGAAGAAATCTATCAAGGCAGTAATGAAGATCTCTCCTTTACCACTGATAGCTCTACATGTGGCACTTTGGAAACCGCTACAGAAGGGTTGGTGAACAGCAGTCTGGATGTTTCCCATCTCTACCCTACCTAAAAACATCATGAGCCACACAATCTTTGAGGAAGCAACTAGCATTTAATGCAGTAACAATTGATAAAATAGTACCTCCGGGCAATCTTATAGCTTATGAGTACCCACCAGCTCTTGACCCATAAAACCCTATTCCCATTTAGATTGGGCCAAACCCAAAATCTCCCCCAAGCCTTTTGAAAAAGAGCCCATTTTTCCTCTTGTTTACTTGGACTTAATTCCAAGATTCCAACTGAAGCAGGCCTTCTATATAGAAGATGGACCTGGTTCTCCTCTAAAGAAAACTAAGTGAGTAAATTCACTGTATTTTTTAATTTTTTTACTTTTTTTTATTAGAGATATTTTATTTATTTTATAATAAACCCATTATAAACTGTATAAAATTGTAAACTAATTATTGTAAATTTTCTATAAATTAATAAAAATTTGATATTTTAGTAAATATTTTATAAATTTTAGTATTTTGATAAATATTTTATAAATATGATATATTTAATATTATATTTAATTTTTATTGTATTTTTATCAAAAGCTTAAATCGTTATGGTAATAACATGATCTTTCTGCAAGCCTCACCTTCTAATGTTGGTGGTTCAAGCCCTATAAGCCTAGCCCCTTTTAATTTATCTTTAAACAAAGAAATATTAGGTCTTATGGGATGCCCTCCTCCGAGAAAATGGAAAAGCATAACAAGGCAAAAGAGTATGGTAGTTAGTAAAAGTTCTAATTCTCTTATTAATGATGGCGCTGGTGGCTCACCTATAGCCATCAAGGAAGCTTGGTCGATTTGGTCCAGATGGTAGGCAGGTCTGGACTGCATGGAGCTTATTTGGTGTTTTTTTTTTTAAATATTTTTCCTTAACCTCGGTAGCTTTTTTATGTCAGTTTGTCTTTTAACGGGGTTTTTTTGCAACCAAGGTTCTTTAGGAAAGCCTCTTCCTTTTTGTTCTTCAGTTGCTACAAGCTTATGTTTCTTATCTTCTTAAGGTGTCTTGAAGCCCTACAATCTCTTTCAAAAGCCATTCAATCTCAGTCCATCCCTGTAGGGGTACTTTGGCGTTGCTGCTCTCTTTTCTACTTGAATGAGATTATGATCGTTGGGAAGTTTGATTCTGTGTGGACACCACCCACCTACGAAGTTAACCTCATTTTTCATCGCTGGGTTATTAAAGATTTCTTAGAGCCCTCTATATGATGCGTGTTTCATGATTGGCTCCAAGCTTCTGCTCTTTTTAGAGTTGAAGTATATCCTTAAAATGCTAAGCATCTTTTTAGGCCTTGATTATGTCATTATTTTGGCTTGTGTCTGCTGTGAGAGCTTGCTAAGGTGTGCCTTTAGAAGACACTTGATAGATTGTTATGCATGCTTCTATTAGTTTCGTTGTGGCTTTGTTGGTTCCTCCATGCCAACTATTGATCTTTTGTAATTGTTTCTTAGTTTAATGAATTCTCTACTTTATTGATAAAACATAAATCAATAAGGACTGAATTGTTTATTAGATCTCACTGCAAGGTATATGAAAATTTAAGAATGATTTTCAACTCAACATAACTAAATTTTTATTTTAAATTAATTAAAATTGATTATATATATAAATTATAATTTAACTCTAAGCAAACATAGCCTATATTTTGAAATCATTCCCATGTTAATACAAATGTTTTAAAATATTTAATTTTTCTGATAGATGCATTATTAAATTTTCATACATAGCTAAATAACTTAATTTATATTCTCTTATTTTATTCTCAATAAAAATTTCTCATATTTTCTGTTATACTAATTGCAAATTCTATCTATTTTAATATATCTCCACATTAATTTTAGCATTGTGAATCCTGTTTATTATAATTTTTTTTATGAAAATGTTAGTGGGGAAAATAGTAATGAGATTGATTATATCTCAATTTATTTATGGGTTATGGCATGATGAAAGTGATCTATGATTCTTTTTTTGTAAGAAAGTGATAATTTAACTACCAACTAAAAATTGATTATTTCAATCGTGTTAGATTTTGTGGCTGTCAGGCAGTCAAGGCATTGCTATTAATCTCGGGCTTTCCTTTAAAAATAATTCAATATTTTCATTGTAATCTTATAATTTCGTGAAATATATCACCCACGCAGTAGTGATGATACTACAATTTTGATTTCTATTATTTTTCAACACTTTTTTTCTTATTTTTTAATTGATTCTAAATTTATTTTTAATATATATATATATATATATATATATGTATGTATGTAACTAGAAAAGTACCTTGCACTATGATGCGGGTATTTTCACTATATATATATATATTAATTTTCATATTCTATAATAATTCTAAATAAATAATAAAAAAAATTAATAATCATAAAATATTTTTCTTATTTAATAATTAATTTAAATTTATTGATAAGTGTTCAAAAAATAAACATTATAATATTTTTTACTCAGAATTAAAATAATTATACTTTCTTAGATAAAATATGAAAATACACCATCAATACAAATATACACCATAACATATTTATAAACTTGATTCAAATTGAAAATAGAGTTTAGGGTGGGTGTATTTCTTGTAGAGAATATAGTATCTAAAAAATTTTAATTTATACTATTAGATTATTATTAATTTTTTCTCAATGTCAAATAGGATATCATAATCACATTTAAACTCTCAAAATAAATATCTATAAAAATTAATTAATTAATCATTCTAATAAATTTAATATTTTAAAAAATTTAATTTGAATAATTATTATCAATATCAAAATAGGATATTCTAATCATATTTAAACTCTCCAAATAAATATATATAATAAATAATAAATAATTATTTATTTATTGTAATAAATACTAAATTTAATATTTTAAAAAATTTAATTTGACTAATTATTGTTAATATCAAATAAAATATTATAATCTTATTTGAACTCTTCAAATAAATATATATAATAATTAATTAATTATATAATTTAATAAATAATAAATTAAAAATTTAAAAATTTTAATTTATCTAATTATTATTAATATTAAATATAATATTTTAATCATATTTAAACTCTTTAAATAAATATCTATAAAATTAATTATTTACCTATTCAAATAAATAATAAGTTTAATATTTTAAAAAATATATTTTTTTAATTTAACTAATTATTATCAATATCAAGTAGGATATCCTAAATATGGTTGAACTTTTCAAAAAAATATTTGTAATAATAAATTAATTATTTATTCTAATAAATAATAAATCTAATATTAAAAAAATAATTTTGTTAATTATTATCAATATCAAATAAGATATTCTAATCTTATTTGAACTTTATAAATAAATAATTATAATAATTAATTAATTATCTATTCTAATAAATAAAAAATTAATCGATATTTTAAAATTTTTAATTTAACTAATTATTATCAGTATTAAAAAAATATTTTAATCCTATTTGAACTATACAATTAAATAACTATAACAATTACTTAATTATCTATTCGAATAAATAATAAGTTTAATATTTTTAAAAAAATATTTTTTTAATTTGACTAATTATTATTAATATCAAATAGGATATTTTAATCATATTTAAATTTTTTAAAAATAATAATAATAAATAATGATAAATTAATTAACTAAATTAAATTTTAAAAAATAAATAATAATTTTACTGAAAAAATTCAAACTATATATATGAATGAAAAAGAAACACACTAATCTAAAAATTACAAAATAATTCTTATTCGCATAACTCTATACATTATTTTAAAATTATAATTAGCATATTGTAAACATGATGACCAAATAAAAAAATAAAAAAAATATTATTTTATTATCAATATCAAATAAAATATTTTAATTCTATTTGAACTCTTTAAAAATATATATATAATAATTAATTAATTAATTATTTTAATAAATAATAAATTTAATATTATTTAGTAAAATAAAAATAAAATATATGATATAATATTATATCTGGTTCCATTGGCATTGCTTTAATCATGGCATAAGCCACTTCCAGAAGCCCAGCTCGACCCAAGAGGTCAACCATTGCTCCGTAGTGCTCAATTTGAGGCTGAACGGAGTAACAGATTTTCTTTAAATCAAAGTAATTGCGACCAAAAAAAAAAAAAAAAAGTAATTGCGACCAGCGGCGAAGATAATGAAAAGTGGCAGTTACCTCTTCTTTTTTTTTTTTTTTAAATACATATATATATATACACGTATAATACTTTTTAAAAATTTTCAAATTATTTATTAATTTTTTTTTAAATTTTAAATTGCTTTCTCTTTCATTTAATTTTTACAAAAAGTCCTAAAAAATTATAATAAATTATTTATTCTATAAGCAATAGTTATTTTTTAAAAAATTGATAAAAAATTAATAATATATAAAAATAAAAAAAAATAAAAAAATAGATAAAATTTTCAACTAATTTGAACTCATTTAATAAATTAAAAAACTCATTTATTTTAATTATTTTTTAAAAAATTATATTCATTATTTAATTTTTTTTTCTTTATTTTTTTTATTATGAACAATTTTATAAATTTAAATTTTTGTACAAATATATATATTAATATTTTTAATTAATTAATTTTTTAATATAAAAATATATTATTAATAAATTTATAAATTTATAAAATACCATTAAAATAAAAAAAATAAATAATTATGAAAAAAAGTCAAAATTTATAAAAAAAAATTGTCCTCCTTTTATTTTAAAGCCTGGGCCTGGGCTTGCGACCCTCTTTCACCAATCCGGAATGGCTGCATGCTGTTAAAATTCCAACAAAAGTTATAGAATCAGGTAAAACATTTTCCACATCCATCTTTGAGAAAACCATAATTGCATCGAAAGCAAGTCCATGGACTGCTAGCCCATTGATCATTGAATTCCAAATAGAAACATCACTGCGCCGGACACTATTAAAGATTTCTTTTGCAGTTTGAATTCTACCACATTTTGAGTAAATATCTATTAAAGCAGAGCTCAAAATAAAGTTTAACTCAATTCTTTTCTGAACCATCAAGTCATGCACCCAATGAGCATAATCAAGCGCTCCAAGCCTTGCACGCACGGTCATAACAGATGCAAATGTAAACTTATCTGGTTCAAAATTTGAGCTAACCATAGTCTTGAAGGATCTCAATGCCTCCTCATATCGTGCATTTCTAACATAACCTCCAATCATTGAATTCCATGTAACCACATCTCCATCAGGCATTTTGTTGAACACCTTCTCGGCGACTTCATATTCACCAACCCTCATAGAGTTTCTAATAACCAAATTAAGAGTCACCAAATCAACAGTCCAAGAGAAAAGTTGATGTATAACTTGATAAGCAAGATTAAGGCGACCAGATTTCATAAAAACAGAAATCAGAGAAGCTGTAATAGCAGGATGAGTTCCGTATCCAAATCTGATGATTCTTGCATGAGTTTCAATTGCAGTTTTCATATCCAATGAAAGCTTGCAGCTTTCAAGGAGAATGAAAAATATTTGATCATCTGGACCAATTTTTAAGAATGATCACCATAACCAGAAATTGCTTCTAAAGAACGCAAGGATCAAAATATAAACAATGTAGTATGGTAAGAGTACGAAAGAGAGAGCAAGGCAACACCTATATTTTCGTGGTGAAGGTGAGGAGAAGATGAGGGTGAATTGTGGAATATGGTCCCTTTGTTGATGCCCATGGGAATCTGAGCAGCGAGTCGCAGCGCCCCTCGCCTCTGCATATTTCGCTTCTGAGATAGATTACAGAGATGAGCCTAATTCTTGCCAACTGCCGAGCTTCCCTGAGACAGGGCTAGTTCTAGCCCATGGATTGTCACGGCCCATAGATACAATTGCTATCCTGAAAGTGAAAGGAATATTTGCAAAAATAACTTAAAAATAATTTTTTTTTTCAAAAATACAACACCTTCAAAAAAAAAATTTTAAAATACTAAAATTTATTTTTTTAAATATCTTACTCCTCTCTAAAATAATTTTTTTAAAAAATACATCATCTTTCTTTTTAAACAATATTTTACTATAAATTTTATTTTTTTAATTTTACTATTAAATAAATATATTTCAATAAAATAATAAAAATTAATATTTTAAAATATATTTTTAACTGATAAAATGTATTAATTTTTATAAAAAGAAAATTTTAATTTTAATTATAAACAATAAATAAAATTAAAAATATTAAAAATATAATAATATATTAATAAAAATTATTAAATTTATTTTAAAATAAATTTTACGTATTGTAAATATAAAAAATTAAAAAAATTAAATTTTATTGTATAGATGTTGATATATACTGTGTGTATATTATATTATATTATATTATATTATAGATATTGTATAGATATTATATTTATATTATATATTTATTATGTATATATTGAGTGTATATTTTGTAAATATCGTATGTATATAAAATTAAAAAAATTAAATTAAATAAATATTAAATAAATTATATAAATATTATATAGATAATGTGTATATATTTAGTATATGTGCATATATTACTGTTTATTTTGTATATTTTATATATATTATGTTTTTTATGTGTATAATGAAAATATGATAAAAAAAGTTGTGAATAAAATAATATAAAAAATATTAAAAATGAAAAAAAAAACAGAAAAAAATTAATGCAAAAACCGTAAAACAAATGAATACGTTATTTTGAAAAAAAAAAAAAACGAGTTTGAAAATAATTTTTTTTCTTTACACTGAAAACCAAAGTTAAAAACGAGTTTTTTAGTGTAAATTCTTCATCCTGAAAATTGTATTTTCATGGTTCCATTTTACAGCTTCGTATCGTGATTTTTGGACATGGACTCACGTTAGTTTAATTTTTAAAGAAAAGTTCAAATTGACCCATTTTTTCACAAGGAAATTGAAAATCAATTCTATCCTCTAATGAAATATACACCTAACATCTAAAATGTGTTTTGATATACAAATTGACTGTTGTTTTACTATTATAGATTTTCTATTGTTTAATTTTTTTTAGAAACACAACATAATTTTCCCATGTTTTTACTTTTATTTTAGCTAATTTCTTTAAATTATATTGATTTTAATTTTTTTTTATGGTATTTTCCTTGAAAAAAAATGCTAGCATATAGTGATGACGTAAAAAAGAAGTATAGAAAATATTGAAAATTAAAATAAAACTGTACGAGACTATAATAATAATAATCTATTAATGATAATATAAATTATCAGTAGAAGGAGTGATAAAATATAAGTGTACAAGTCAGTAATATTATTGGTTGGAACCATAATTTAAATAATATTTTTAACGCTTAATAGTATTGGATGTATTTAATATAGAGTCTCGTTATAAATTCGTATTTATTAAAATAAGAGTCCTAATAATAAATTACTAGGGTTATTTTGATGGTTGAACTCTGTCAAAAAATTTCTGATTAGCAAAAAATATATATATATATATATGTATGTATGTATAATACATAATGAAGAGATGAGACTTTGTAAAAGGAAGAGTACTGTTTGTGCAAGCCAGCCAGCCAGCCTGAGCAACAACTGACGCATTGTTAGCGTCTGCCAGAGACTTGACGTTTCATCGTTCCATTGGCAGGCCGGACTACTGTGCGGTTGACCGTAATTTTTCTTATCACCATACTTATTTTTCTTTCTCATTTTTAAAATTTATCTATATATATATATATATAAGGAGAAAAGCTTTCAATATTATTAAGTCAAGTGGCACAATAAAAAATTGCTACTTAATTTAATTTAAGACAAAATTATTATAACTTTAAGATAAGTAAATTAAAAAATTATTGATAATTTGCATATAATAATGAAAAAACGGTGAAAAGCATAATTAATATACAATTATAAAATATATATAATAATAAAATATAATTATCTCAAATAATTTAAATTCAAAATAATTATCGAAAAAATTCTTGATAATTTGCATACAGATCACCATTGTCCATTCAAAATTTAATTTCAAAATCTATTAATTAAAACAGTGAAAAACATAATTAATATACAATTATCAAAAAATATATAATAATAAAATATAATTATCTCAAATAATTTAAATTACAACAAATTCAAAAGAATTTAAATTCAAAATTCTTGATAATTTGCATATAGATCACCATTGTTCATTCAAAATTTAATTTCAAAATCTACTAATTAAAACGGCGAAAAAGCATAATTAATATACAATTGTAAAAAATATATAATAATGAAATATAATTATCTCAAATAATTTAAATTACAACAAATTCAAAAGAATTTAAATTCAAAATAATTATCAGAAAAATTCTTGATAATTTGCATATAGATCACCATTGTCCATTCAAAATTTAATTTCAAAATCTACTAATTAAAACAGTGAAAAAATAATTAATATGCTATTATAAAAAATATATAATAATGAAATATAATTATCTCAAATAATTTAAATTACAACAAATTCAGAAGAGTTTAAATTCAAAATTCTTGATAAAAAATTAGTAGGTATACAATTATCAAAAAAATATAATAATGAAATATAATTATCTCAAAGAATTTAAATTTCAACAAATTCAAAAGAATTTAAATCTTCTGATTAAAACGGTGAAAAGCGTGTATATTTTTATCATTGTCCATTATTTCTGTAATGCGAAATAACATTTCAGTTATTAAATTAAGAAAAAAAGGAGGAAAAAAATTCTAAAATTTTAGTAATATTCAGTTATTTTTTTTATTAAACCTCATAAAAATAGTTTTGTGCTCTAGATTATCTCTTTACTTGCAGTTATCGTTGTTGTTTATTGTTATTACACTTTAATATTAATATAATTAATTTATTTTTTTTATTTAAATATGTTATTTTTTAATCTATTTGGTTGAAATCTTTTTTTATTTAGATATATTATGTTTAAATATATTTATTTCATAAATATGAAGTTGAATTAAATTATTTATCATAATTTGTTTCCTTTGCAGAATTTGATGTCTTTACATATTGATTTTAACAACAAGGTCAAAAAAATTAAGATGTAGTAAAATTTAAAAGTGTGTGTGTTGCGATTATAACAAACATACACATATTATAAAAATGATTCAGAATTAAAATTTAATATAATGTCCTTTATAGCCACAGTTAAGGAATTGTATAGCTGGAGTTATTTTATTAAGCTATATAAATATGTTTTCATATACCTCTACATGCCGGAGAAAAGACGAAGAAATCATCTTATGGAGATTTCCATCCTGTTATTTTTCTTTCTGTGTTAGCTAGAACAGTAACTATTGTTTATATATAGAAATAATTTCTTTTAGTATAATACTTCTATTTACTTCATCAAGTTGAAGTTAATAATATGTGAATCTTAATTAAAATTGATTTTGAGTTTTAATCAAATTTTGATTTCTTTGAATATGCATGTATAATCCCTCAATTTATTGTTCTTTGTCAAATACGGTTATACTTAGGTACTTAGATTTATAAAATAGTATTATACTTAAGTATAGGGCTGTAATCGAGTCGAGCCGAGCCGAGCTTTGGATAATTCAAGCTCGGCTCATTATAAAATAGTCGAGTTTGAATTCGAACTCGAATCCAACTCGAGCCGAGTCCGAGTTTGTATCGAGCCAGCTCATATATCATGTATCTCGAGCTTGATTTAAATAAGTTAAACAAACTCAATAAACTTATTTTTATTTTTATTTTTCATTCATTTTTTCTAAATTTTCATAAAAGATATACTAAAATTTATATTTTTTATGAAAGATGAATAATATAATTATATATTAATAAAAATAAAATATTATATTACTATAATTTTATATTTGATTATAAATTACTAAGCTATTTTATATTATATATTATTTAATTTATTTATCACATATATCATATATTAATAAATTATATAAATTAAGTTAGTCAAAAAATTAATATATTCACATATATAATTTAATATATATAAATTAAATTATATATATTTTTAATCTAATACACTAAATGAGCTAGTTTACGAGCTTAACTCACGAGCTTTATAAATGAGCTAGCTCGCGAGCTAACGGGCCGAGTATTTCATAGCTTAAGCTTGGCTTATTTAACAAATGAGCAGTTCAAGCTCGAATCTGAACGAGCTTTTACCGAACCGAGACCCAAGCCGAGCTCGAGTAGCTTGGCTCATTTACAGCACTACTTAAATATACTTAGATTTTTAATTTTTTCATCCATTTTGCCATCAATTTTAATTCTATATTAATATATGTGCACCTATCTCTTATCATTAGGAAATCAACATCAATTAACTTTTTTTTATATGGATTATTTTTAGTAATCATTTATATTAATGGATCTAGAATTGCCTTTAAAAATATATGATTTTGTGATACTTTGTTTGGATCATGAATTGATTTTCAATTCATGCAGAATTATTTCTATTTAATAATAGATTATTGCCTTTAAAAATGAAAAACAAAGTGGATTTCAATCAAAATTCAATTTATTAAATCAATTTTTTTAAAAAAATTATTTAAAAAAATGAACATTTGCCTTTGTTACTATTTTTATGTCTATTTCAGTTTGATTTGAATTTTTTTAAAATTAATTGGTTTTCCATTTATAATAAAATTAAGCTATTATTATTGTGGGATATGGCCTTTAAAATGAACATATTAAGTGTGATATGTTTTTACCGGAGACCAGTGAAAGACTTGAACTTTATTTAGATATATATAGATATTAAACTATAATATTTTTAAGAATTAATCAACAAAAATAAAAGGCAAGCCTCCTAATACTCCATCAGTCAAATAATTCTCTTTCTTCAATTATTTAATAAAAGACTTGAAAATTTAAGTTTTAAATTAACTTAATTAACTATATATGAATTAACTATATTAATTATATTATCCATAAATATTATTATGATTATAATTGATTGATATGTTATATATATATTCATTCTTTTATTGGACCTTATTCAATTTATAACATTATGATTCATATTTGTTTTTAGGGAGATCGCATTCATGCAATAATTGAAAAATCTATGATTCGTTTATTCAAACCAAAGATTAGTGAACTTAGATTATATTTTATGAGGAACTTTATAGTGGGACTAAATAACTTGAATCTCAAAATTACCAAATACAAATTCAGACTAACATTTACTCGAAGGGCAAATGTGATTCAAACAAGTGATATAAATTTTCATATAAATATTTTTAATTTGCGTTATTATGTTCAATTGCATAATCAAGTTAATATTGATGAGAATGAACTATTTGCTAATAGTTTTCTAATTTTATTTAATTTGAAAAATGATTTATGATATTTGTCAACATTTCTTGTTTGCTTATATATAAATTGGTATAGATATTATAGGAGAGGTGGTAAGTTGTAGTGATGTTCAAGAGTGCAAGTTAGATAACAAGATCAGTATTTTTATGAATAATGAACTCGAAGATCATGAGTGAGCTTTGACATGATTTTTATTAATTACTTATGTTATCATGATTTTTTTTTCTGCTATAATTTATATTTTGTGATTTTTGTCGATAGGAGAAACAAGATTTCTGGTATTTTTTGGGGAGAATTTGTAGATCAAATTTTAGCTCACTTAAATGGAGTTACTGAAGAGCTTGTTGTAATTATTATGCAGCTAATAAATGAAAGGGGGAGAAAACCTTATTCCCCTAAAACATAAAATATGCGTAGATTACTAGATTATTCAAATTAAATTGCAAAGAGCAGAATTGCGTACTTGACATCATCGTATGTTGAAGCTGAAGACGATTTTGGGGTTTGTCGCCTTTCAGGAGATACACACTTTAAGTTTAGCGGAAGCACTACTGAAGGAACGTAATGTTCTTCCAAAATTGTTATGTTCCCCTGGAGACCACGACCCCTTATTTATAACTGATGATAATGATTTCTATTTTGGTCCTTCAACAAAACAGAAATTCTTATCGGTCTCTACACTTATAATCCTATTACGAGTAGGACACCTCAATAGTCAACAATCCTTATTTGATCATAACTTTAATTTGACTATTTTAATTTGACTGCAATACATATTTAATATTTAAATATATTTAGCCCACACTTATGATTAATTAGAGGATTAATTTTAACAATTTAAAATTAATTCTAACAATCTCCCACTTGGGCTAACATATATTAAATATAAATGTATATACCTTAATGAGCTCATAAAAGCAGTCATACTGAAGGTGCCTCAAACAATCTCGTCCATTGATTATATCGATAAAGGACTGAAGGGCCAGTCGCCACATTCATCGTGACTCAAACCACCATCAATCACATTACCAATACTCTCAAATGACATAGTTCAATAATAGGAGTGTAGCATGGAAACTACATGTAATATGATCTAATCATGCCTGTTTCCAACTGGTCACACTTAATTGAGATCAACCACAAAAATAACACAGAGTGTAATAAACAAAAGTGAATACTTCATTTTCTGCAGAAACTGAATTAACATATCCAAAACCAAATAGAGCATTCAAAACATAATGAACAAAACTCTCACTGAAACTAAACATCCTCAAACAATATGACACCCACATGAGCAGTGTGCTCATGAAAGACTTTCGGTATCAATGCCTTAGTAAGAGGATCTATAATTATGGAATTCGTTCTAACATGCTCTATGGATATCTGTCCACTTTGTATTTTCTCCATTTACAGCCAGAAACTAAATACCAAATAGCTCCTACTGTCATTGGAGAATCAAACTGCTGAATTAATGTCACACTTAAAACTTTATTAGCATTTTCAATGCTAGCCATAATGTGCAGCCCTGTGACATTCAGCAAAGTCAAAAAAAAATTTATGATCAAATGTCTCATAGCATACTACAAATTCCAAAACCATGGAATGTAGTCTAATGTGGATCTTTTGCTACTCAAGACATTCGATAAAGTCAGAATCAGTATACCAAATGATCTCATACTAATCTGACTTTCTGTATGTGAGCATACGTTCCTTTATTCTCTGAATATATCTTAAAACCTTATTGGCTGCCTTCCAATGATCCATTTTTGGATCACTAAGATATCAACCTAACATGCCAATTATAAACACAATATTCAGATAAGTATAAACTTGAGTATACACCAGAATCTCAACTGCCGATGCATAGGAAACTGCTACATCTACTGAACCTCAAGTTCATCCTTAAAACACTGTATAAGACTAAACTTATCACCTATGATGATCATGGGTATAAATTGGTTTATATTCTTGCATACCAAACCTCTTGAGCATATTCTAAATGTAGCTCTTTTGTAATAATCCAAGAATACATCGAGAGTGATCTCGAAGTATCTGGATCCCTAATACAAAAGAAACTTTATCTAAACCTTTCATGCAACAAGACCTTACAGCTGGTAACAAAAATTATGCTATCCACACATAAAACCAGGAAAATAAACCTACTCCCACTGAATTAGTGATATACACAGTCCTCAATAGCATTTGTCTCAATACCAAATGAGACAACTACTTGATGGAACTAAAGTACCATAAACGAGATGCTTGCTTGAGCCTATAAATGGATTTTCTTAATTTGCATATCAGTAGCTTTGAGTTTCCTTATTCAAAGCTATCTGACTGCACCAAATAGATTGTTTTATCAATGTCTCCATAGATAAACACAATCTCAATATCCATTTGATGAAACTCAAGAACAATTGTGCAACGAGAGCCATGATTGTCCTAAAAGAGTCATTCAATAAAACCAAAGAGAAGATCTCTTTATAGTCAATCCATTCCTTCTGAGTAAAGCCTTTAACTGCAAGACATGCTTTATATCTCTCCATATTACCTTTAGAATTCCTTTTGGTCTTAAATATTCATTTAAAACCAATAGGTTTCTTTCCTTCAGGTAATGGGATAAGATTCTAAACTTTATTGTCTTGCATAAACTTAAACTCTTCACTCATTGCCTCAATCCACTTATGAGAGTTAGAATCCTATAGAAATACTACATAAACATCTAGAATAGCACTTCTCTTCTCTCTAATGGACCTATTTAAAGGCACATGTTATGGCTCAAATTCTTAAGGTTGATGAGCTTGATCCTAATGAAGAACGGATCTTCAAACTGATGGGAAGTTCTTTAACATTGTCTTATATTGGATCTAGAATTGCTTCTAGAATAAGAGTGACACTACCACTCCAGAAAACAATGATGAGAATCAAAATTTCCTAACTTGATCTCTCCTCAAAGACAATGTTTATAACCTTATTTCCCCCCTCAAGCTCAACATCCTAAAGAATGTCACAATACACATCTCAATACACTAATATGGTAGTAGGAATATAAAATTTAGACCCTATAATCACTCAGAATAACCAATAAAGTAGCAGTTAACATATTTGGAGTCCAATTTTACCCTTATTAGGCCTATAAGGCCTAGCCTTAGCTGGATATCCCTAAGTATGAAAGTACTTAGACTACTTTAATTGGTACTTAATTAGAAAGATAGACTGCTATATTTAATGCTTTTTCTTAGAAAAGACTCTGATAATGATGAATGACTAATAATACTCCTCATCAAATCCAAAAAAGTCTTGTAATGTCTCTCAGCATCACCATTCATACTGGTTATATCAATCATTGTATATTGATGGACTATACCACATTTCTGTAGGAAAATAACAATTGGTCCAGAACGCTACGCACCTGAGCTATTAAATCTGCCACAGTACTCACAACCACAGTCAGATGTAATAGATTTAATCTTCTTTCCGAGTTGATTTTCAACTTCAGCCTTATAAGATTAAAATAAAGCGTCCACAGACTTAGATTTTTTATGAATGAGATATAGGTACCATTAACGTGAGTAATCATCTTATGAATGATATGAATTATCTTTGGTCATTCATGATGCTATAGAGAATAAACCACAAATATCCATATATATCAACTCTAAGATGACTGAAGACTTAATAACACCTAATCTTTATGTTTGGTCTATTTTAACTTAGTATTCTTAACATAGAAATCCAAATCTGTGTAATCAAATGTATCTAGGATACCATTTGACACAAGATGTTCTATTCTAGATTTGGATGTGTAATCCAAACATCTGTGTCAAAGTTCAGCTGAGTTATCCATATCCAGCTTTCCTTTGATATCTCTAGTACTCACATGCAGAGTTTCATTATAAGAAGCATTGACATTTAACGTATATAGATTATCATAAACATTTAAGAAACTAGTATCAAATATTTGAATCTATAGATAAAGTAAATTATCTGTTTCTAAATGAACAAGTAAAAAACAAATTTGTCCAAATAAGAAACAGAGACCAAAGTCTATCTAAAAGATAGTATAACAAAAGTATCTATAAGATTCAAATAATATTCAGTTCTTAAACACAATCTAAAATATTTTTATGTCTCTACTTCTACCAGTTTGCCATTTACTATATAGACGTATCTTTCATCGTCAATTGATTTTCAGTAGTTCAAGTAACTCTACAATGAAACATTTATATGAATAGTGGTACTGTAATCCATTTAATAAGTGTTTCTAGATACTAAAGTTGAATTAACCTCATAATAAACCAAACAAGGTACTACCCTTCTTTATACGTCGCGTGGTGTAATTGGGACAGTCCTTCTATTAGCAGTCTTATTCTTCTTTTCACCTTTGTCCTTATCTGCTGAAGCAACCAAACGAGCATTCTCCCCTTTATTAGTCATCAACTAGATAGATTAAAATGTTATCTGGTAAAACCAAATCCAGAGCCTTTAGCCTCTTGGCTATTTAGGACATGCTCAGAATATGCTCCCTAATACCACCATTGCCAGTATACCTAACGAAAATTAGATTGCTGAAAATATCCCCACTTCGACTTCGTCACACTTGACATAGTCGCTTTCCAGTTGGGCAAGGTAGTTCATAGCATTATAGCTTTAGCAGAGTGGCTCCTCAAATATTTCTGGGATTCTTTGATGCATGATCATTGGACCCAAGCAAGATAAAAAATCTCTCACTTCTCATACTGAACCCTCTGAGCATCTTTGCTCTCTTCAGTAGGAGAAATAGGTTCATCCTTCCTAAATGCTAAGTCCAAATACATGCGTCCCAGATAAATCAACATGTTTGAATTTCTAAATCTAAGTTTAACCTCTAAAGAAAAAGTACACTAGGAGTTTATATAGCATATTAGCTAAATTCAGAGAAAAAGAAAAATAAAAAATTGTACGCTCACGATCCACAAATTATAAACTTGATTTTGAGTTTAAATAATGGAAACAAGATACCAGGCACAACGTTAATATTCTCATCTTTGGACATAAAATATTAACTGTAATTGGTATCTCACGCAGCAATCAAAATATTGACAATTAGTCCCGTCAGATAATAACCTTCCTTTGGGCCGATATATTATCCACATAGATAAAACCAAATAATTGTCACATATTTATTGCAACACGTGTATTCAAAACTCAGCCAGATAGCAGCCTTCCTTTGGGCCGGCATACTACCCGCAACGAATTTTAATACACCTGTCTAATATCCCAAATAAATTAATTAAAACAATAGAGGCCACTTTGGTGACTTATTGCTTCAATTAATTTATTATTAAAAATATTAGACACAATCATGACTAAAATACCAAAATTTAAACTCAATTGAATTAAATTTTAAAACACGGTTCACGAAACACTTTCAAAACAGATTTTTTTAATTAATTAATTACATAATTAATTAATCAAAAATTAATTAATTCCAGAAAAAATCACAAGCACAAATTCAAGTTCAGAAATTGATTTTTCCAAAATCAATTAAATAATAACAGTAATTTAATCCAAAAATAAATCAAACTAAAATTGATTTCAGATTAATAATTTCGATTTCAAATTAATTCTCGAAAATTACAATCACCGAATTAATTTTCTAGAATTAAAATAATAATCAATACCGCAATTTAATCGGAAAATCTAGCAACCTAGCATAGGGCTCTGATACCAATTGAAAGGGGGAGAAAACCTTATTCCCCTAAAACATAAAATATGCGTAGATCACTAGATTATTCAAATTAAATTGCAAAGAGCAGAATTGCGTACCTGACATCATCGTATGTTGAAGCTGAAGACGATTTTGGGGTTTGTCGCCTTCCAGGAGATACACACTTTAAGTTTAGCGGAAGCACTACTGAAGGAACGTAATGTTCTCTCAAAATTGTTATGTTCCCCTGGAGACCACGACCCCTTATTTATAACTGATGATAATGATTTCTATTTTGGTCCTTCAACAAAACAGAAATTCTTATCGGTGTCTACACTTATAATCCTATTACGAGTAGGACACCTCAATAGTCAACAATCCTTATTTGATCATAACTTTAATTTGACTATTTTAATTTGACTGCAATACATATTTAATATTTAAATATATTTAGCCCACACTTATGATTAATTAGAGGATTAATTTTAACAATTTAAAATTAATTCTAACAATAAAAGCTCACAAATTTTAAGATATTTAATTTATAATTATATATTTAAAAAAGTATTTTATTATTTAAAATTTGATTTCCATAAAATATATATACTTTTTTACATAATATATATATAATAGCTTTATCATGGTGGTCAAAGGCAATTATTATTATTAGCATATGGTTTTAGTCATTGACTAATTATCAAAATTTAATTATTACACATAGGTATTCTATTCGTAATACTTGGCATGCTTCAAAGCTTTAGATTAATCTTGATCTTTCACAAGTTATTGATTTTAACTCCAAATTTTCACTTGTTACGCTTTTTATGTATAAAAAAATTATTATTTTATACATATGAATGTTGCTAATATGAGTAAATGAAGATTGCTTTGTGTTCGTGAAGTTAACTCTGAGATGGTTAGTCAAATTCCGTCTATACGTAGTTATTCTATCTCTGATGAATTGGCTTCTAAAATTATGGAAATTAAACTATTGGAGAATTGGTTTAATGTTTGCATGTGATTAAAATTTTTTGCCTTTTTATGCATATTGCTTTGCAATGGTGTCTAGGAAGTATAAATATGATATCTTTTTTTTATAGGAAGGAGACTTTTGGATTGTTGCAACTATAGTTGATTTAGAACTCAACAGAGAATGGTCATATCTTGGGTGTAAGAAGTGTCCAAAAAAGGTGGATAAAATTGAAAGCAAATTCTACTGCAAAAAATGTGAACGGTTGGATTATTCTGCTACTAATAGGTGTTGACCATATTCTCTATCCATAAGAGTATTAAAATAAAACTTTATAATTTTAATTTCTGCTGCCTATTAGGTACAAGCTTTAAGTACATGTCATGGATGAAACTAGATTTATTTCATTATTACTTTGGGATCACGAGACTATGCAACTCATAGGAAAGTCTGTCAATAACTTAAAGGAATGTTTAGTTGAGGTATTTGGTTTTATCTTACCTTTTTAGTGCTCCTTAATTCTTCTAATACTAATATCATTTTAGACTTCTATTGCTGCTGACGAGGGTTCCTATCCATTGGAGTTGGATACTGTTCTTGATAGAAAAGTCATGTTCAAAGTAAATGTTAAGAGCTCTAACATTGAGGCACATGATGAAGTTTATACTGTTGTTAAACTTAGCACTGATGAGGATCTTCTAAAACAATATAATCATTATCCTAATCAAGATGCATTGAATGTATGTGATCTTATCTTATAAATCTTAAAATATTAAATTTTCATTATGAAGTTAGAATATATTATTATGAATATAACTTTTATTTATAATTTTATCATTGTTTAACAGGAACACGATTTCAATAATGCACAAGACACATATGGAAACAAGGATTTCAAGGTGATTGTCACAATCATTTTTTATTTCCTTTGAAATTTTGATGTTCGTATTTTGATGCGTTTCGTATGCAAAATACAATTACCGCAAGTGCACGGGTCGCTCAAGTAATATAATAGTGAGTGAATGTCATTCCTCTAGGGACAAGGCCAAGTACTAGTGCAAATCTAAATCGTTGTTTAGCGAATTAATAGTTGTGTGATGTGTTGTAACTAAAATCAACTAATTAATGAATGAAAGGAAATTAAATGCTGTGCACAAAAGATTTATAATGATAGAACTATCCAGATATTGAATCCCCCTAGCCTCAATGATATTTATAAACAATCCATTCAGCTAAATCGTTTAATCAAATTAATTGGCTTTCCTCTAACTTAGATTAAAGCCTCTCTCAAGTGGATTAATCCCTAATCACTAAGTAGAGTGCTGGAATCTCTTCTCAAAACACAATTAAATAGATCATGCATTAATGACAAGGAACTATAAACCAAAGGATCTTGTAGGTCTATCTCTAGTACCCCAATCAATCCTCAATCCTTATGAGTATTCAATTCACATCAAGCTTTCTCAAGTCAATAATATGAAAATAATAACCAATCAACAAGCATGCTATTATCAATTGGAAATAACAACAAGTATCATAAGAATAAAACAACTTAATTAATTGATTCAACTGAATACAATTGTTCAATTCATACAAATTGGCTAGGGTTCTTCAATATCTAGACAGAGAAAGATTTAGTTCATATTAACAGCTAGAAAAACAGAGTAAGATAAATGAGTAAGAGAAACCAAACAATTCATGGCAGTGAATCTGTATTTCTTCACTTGAACTCTTGATTCTTGGTTTAGGGCTTGAGTATGGTGTGGATCTTCCTTCAATCTCAGCTCAAAACCCTTCTCCTTGCTCTAGCAGATGGCTCTTCCTTCTCTTTTCTCTTCTCTGCTTCCAGAAATGCTCCAGCAAAAACTCCTGTTCTTCTTCCCCTCTTCTCTTTTTATTTCCCTCCAAATCTCCAGCCCATACCTCCAGCTCACTAAACCCCTCCATTGTCTACCACTTTCCCTTGGTTCATCACTCTTTTCCCTGATTTAGGCAAGCTCTCTTTTTCTTGTTCTTTCTTTTTGACAAAGGCCAGCTGTTGTCCCCCACTTATTCCCCAATCAGTGCAAAAAATCTCACTTTTCGACAGGTGACATGACCACTGACACGCCCGTGTTCCTGGGCGTGTTATAGGCACTGTGATCTTGAACCAAAGGCACGTCCACTGACACGCCCGTGTTCCTGGGCGTGTCATAACTACTGTAAATCTGAATAAAAGGCACGTTCCTTGGCACGCCCGTGGTACCGGGCGTGTGACAGCTACTGTGAGTCTGGATGAATTACACGCTTATTGACACGCCCGTGGTCCTGGGCGTGTCGCAGCTACTGTGACTTTGGGTAAATGGCACGATCATGAGCACGCCCGTGGTCCTGGGCGTGTTAAAGCTACTGTGACTCTGGACAAATGGCACGTTTGGTGACACGCCTATGCAACTGGACGTGTCATATCCACTGAATGCAGTAACAGGGGCACGTCTAACGACACGCCCGTGTTCGTGGGCGTGTCCATTGACTGATTTTGCTCTTTTCTTCTACTTTCATCCGTAATGCAGTAATGTTCCAATTTCCATCGATCCACAACTTAACTAAAGCCATTACAATCGATCCTCACCAATTGATCAAAATCACTAAGTTAACCTAAAAAAATTGTCATTTATGAAATTTCAAATTAGTTTAACATGTAAAGGGAAATCACATCAAATTATACTTATCATAACAATTTAGCTTACTTAGCAGGCATTGATTGAGACAAATGAATCAAAAAAATGAAGTAGAAATTTATTCAATAAAGTATACCTCTCTCCCTTACTTAAGATGCACATTGTCCTCAATGTGTGCGCAGAACATGAAACAATGAAGAGAGATAATTACTGCCCTTTTTCAAGTCCATGAGTGGATGAAAATGAGTACGGTGCCAAGAGTGCGGTGAAGGAGGTATTGCAGCAAAATAGTATTCTACAATGCACTCAAAACAAGGTTAATATATATAAATAAATAAAGAAACGAAACAATGCTAAAGAAAATAATAATAATACTAATCCAAAAGCACGTAAAAGAAGAAAAACTAAAAAGCGTATTAAATAAGTAAAGAAATAAAGGACGACATCAAAATAAAATAAAAATGTGGCTAATCACTGCTGGTCTCATCATCATCGGAGACATCAACTGGTGGAGAGGGTTCCGGTGCAGGTGTAGGTGCAGGTGCCGGTGCACGGGCAGGTGGCTGATAGGGTGGAGGTGGTGGCTGCGAAGGGTGAAATCCCTGATACCGCCAGAACTCCAACATGGATTGCTCTAGCCACTGTCGCCTCAAGATCTCGTGATCTAACTGGGCTTAGAAGTCTTCCTGCTGGATTAGAATCATATTCTGGTTTAGAGCGATATTGTTTATCATACCTTCCATCCGACACATCTGACGCTCAAACTCGGTGGGTTTCCTGTCATCATCCCACTCCTCATTAATTGACTGGCGCCAATCTCGAAATGCAGGAGGCTAGACAAAGGAAGGCTCGGCAGAAGAAGAAGGTGCAGCAGCATCAGATGGTCTAGCAGCAGAAGGTCCAGCAGGAAAATCTGACGGTGGAGGTGGTGGTATATCGGAGGTAGGAGCAGAAGGACCTGCCTCTGGTAAATCTGAACCCATAGGAGCAGCCCGCAGCCCAGCTACCTGTTCCCTGTTCAACCTCTTCAGTGTGTCCATACCCAATATCTTGGGCATACCGTCCACCGTCATAGGGAGGCAATCATCTAACACACCCAGCCGTTGAGCGAGTCTCGTGACATACATGCCAACGTGTAAAGCACCTGAACCTCCCTTCCTAGACTGCTCATGGAAGAAATGGGTGATGGCATGGGCTACATTGCACCGGATCTTATGTTGCATGCAGTGCAGAAAGAACAGATCCCTCAAGGTCACCACCCCTGTACTGTGCAGTCTGGCTGTAAGTGTGTGAACCAACAAATTATGCACCACCCGGCAGGGGAAAGAAATGAAGTTGGATGCTTTGGAGACCTTGGGCTGATATCTATCGGCAGTGGGTGCAAAGTCATGCCAAACCCGAGGCGGAACAACATCATACTCAGCAAAATCCACCTCGGAACTGAGATAATCGGTGGTCTGGACCTCCTCTTCAGTATACAACCCGAGATGCACCCCCAAGGTCGTTGATGCTCATGTGGAACCTCTGCCCTCCCAGTCGGAATTTAATTGTCGGCTCAGTGATGGAGATTTTGGTCTTCTGGAACTGAAAGGTGCAGTAAAACTCAAGTGTAAGCTCTCGGTATGAAGGCTCGTGGATAGAGAAGAGCTGACCCCACCCCGGTTGATCAATCATCTCTTTCACTTCTGCAGCAATATTAACCATTTCCATAGCCTCCCAGTCTAGGTACCGAGGTGCCGACCATTCTTTGTTGCCAAACAACTCGAACCGTCGTCGTTCCTTGCCGTTTGAGAATTTAAGGCACTTATGTCCCGCCATGAATTTAGAAGTTGGGCGGGTAGCAGGCTGGCTGGAACTGCCCTCCCCTCGGGCCCGTTTGGCTGGAAGCTGGGACAATGATTGCTTGCGAGGGCCCATTTTCGATAAATCTGCAAGAATAAATTAAATGGCTCGTCAATAACTAAAGCATATCAAAATGCAGGCTAAACAACGCAATCCACCTAGAACCAAATACCTCAATTAATCGCAAGCAATAAACCAACCGGAGCGATAAACACACAATAAAGCCAATCACCAAATCAACATATTATCCATAAACCACAAGTAACTAGGATTAATCAAACAATTTCAAAACCAACATATTATTCAATTTCATAAATCACAAGTAACGAGAATCAAAACAATTATTTGATTAATCAACACAATAATAACACAACGGAATAACGCAAATGATTAATTAACAAAACAATTACAATTAAAACAACATATTATTTGATTAATCAACAATTCAAAACAAATCTAAAGCCAAACAAATTCCGAATCAAACGGTAGTTCAAAACGACAATTAAAATCAAACGCCACAAAAATTTAAAACACCGGAATAAAGCAAACAAATTATGAAATTTCAAATTTCATGGTAAACGCAAGCAAATACAAGAAATGTATATGAAAAACGAAAGAAAAACTAAACAAAACAAAGAAAAATCGAAAAAAAAAATCAGATCTCGTACCTGAAATCGCGAATCCAAGTGAAAAATGAGAGATCACACGCAAAGAATGCAAGACGGGAGTAAAAATCTTTCGAAAACTGAATGGGTGTGTGAATTAGCCGGTGAAAACGCAGAAAATTTGAGAGAAAACGAGGGAGAATGAGAGAAAATTTGAGTTTTTTCGGAAAAATGGGCGTGGGGCTATATATAGAAAACGTCAACACGCCCAGTGACACGCCAGTGTTGATGGGCGTGCCCTATTATTTAAAAGCCAGTTTACGTGACACGCTCTTGGACACGGCCGTGTCACTGGGCGTGTCGCAGCCACTGGATGAAATTTCAATTTACACGCCCATAAACACGGGCGTGCTCATGGGCGTGTCATACATACTGTGACACATATGCAATCAACACGCCTACTAATCTGGGCGTGTTCCTGGGGCGTGCCCATTTCAAATTTTGAATTAAAAAAATTTTTTTTTAGAGACACGTTAATGAACACGGTAGTGTCCATGGGCATGTGATAGCTTCTGTTTGAAAAATAAAACGACACGCTCATAGACACGGGCTTGTCCATGGGCGTGTAGTAGCTACTGTCTGAAAAGATAATTTACACGCCTACTGACACGGGCGTGTCTATGGGCGTGTAATAGCTACTGCCTGAGAAACATAATGACACGCCCAGTGACACGGGCGTGTCTATGGGCGTGTTCTCAATTTATTCACCAAAAATCAAATTCTCTCTGCAACTTCAAATTAGGTAAAACAACAACCACCCCTTCAAGAAAAGAAAGTTAAAACAAAATGACAAAACAAACCAAAAACATAAAGACGGTGGGTTGCCTCCCACCCAGCACTTCTTTAACGTCGTATTAGTTGGATGGTTGGACGAATGTCCCTAATCTTGGAGGTGTAAAACCTCCTTGAAGGCCTGTATTTCCCCTCCAAAATAAGATTTGAGCCTATGCCCATTGACTTTGAAACCTCCTTTTTCCGGGTGGCTTATTTCAACCACCCCGTAAGGAAAAACTTCCTTGATAGTGAAAGGACCGGACCATCGAGATTTCAACTTACCTGGAAAGAGTCGGAGCCTTGAATTATATAGCAATACCTGATCTCCTGCTTGAAACTCTTTCTGTTTCTTGATGTGAGCATCATGCCATCTCTTGGTTCGTTCCTTGTACATCCTTGCATTGTCATAAGCTTGCAACCTCCACTTGTCTAGTTCATTTACCTGTAATTTTCGCCTTTCACCTGCACAAGCTAGATCAAGGTTAATCTGTTTTATTGCCCAATATGCATGATGTTCTATCTCAACAGGTAAATGGCAAGCTTTTCCATATACCAATCTAAATGGTGTAGTGCCTAAGGGAGTTTTAAAAGCAGTTCTGAAAGCCCATAGAGCATTGTCCAATTGCTTGGA
This sequence comes from Garcia nutans, assembly GCA_947685225.1. Lineage (NCBI taxonomy): Eukaryota > Viridiplantae > Streptophyta > Magnoliopsida > Malpighiales > Euphorbiaceae > Garcia > Garcia nutans. The sequence continues at coordinate 7,603,173 of CANTUV010000029.1, read as the reverse complement.
CCAATCCTTTCGGGATCGTTCAACAGATTTTTCCAGAATTCGTTTGATTTCCCTATTTGTGTTCTCGACTTGGCCACTGGTTTGGGGATGATAAGGAGTAGCAAACCTGTGTGTAACTCCTAATCTATTTAAAACCTTTTCAAGCTGAGTGTTACAAAAATGAGTACCCCTATCACTGATAATTGCTTTTGGCGTGCCAAATCGAGAAAATAATTTCTTCAAAAATTGCACTACAACCCTAGCATCATTGGTTGCCAAGGCTTGGGCTTCAGGCCATTTAGACACATAATCAATAGCTACCAAAATATATTTGTTGCCAAAAGAGTTGGGAAATGGTCCCATAAAGTCAATTCCCCATACATCAAAAATTTCACAAACTAGAATACCATTTTGGGGCATCTCATCACGAGATGAAATGTTTCCAGCCCTTTGGCATTGATCACAGCGAACTACAAATTCGTAGCTATCTTTAAACAAAGTGGTCCAATAGAATCCTGATTCTAGTACCTTTTGAGCAGTTCTATTGGCCCCCATATGACCACCAGCTGGTCCGGCATGGCATTCACTAAGTATGTTCATTGATTCGGGCCATGCCACACATCTTCGGATCATGTGATCCTTACACAACTTAAACAGAAAGGGATCCTCCCAAAAATAATACTTTAGATCAGAAAAGAATTTCTTCTTTGCTTGATAAGTTAGGTCATTAGGGAGTTCCCTAACAGCTAAGTAATTTGCAAAGTCTGCAAACCATGGTGTTTCAAAATTTAAACCACTTACCTCACTTACCATGGCGTATAGCTGTTCATCGGGGAAGTGATCATCAGTGTCCCCTTCTTCAAGTCTCTCTAGGGTTGGATTCTCTAGGCGAGAGAGATGATCTGCTGCAAGATTTTCAGCTCCCTTCTTATCTTGAATTGTTAAGTCGAATTCCTGCAACAACAAAACCCATCGGATTAGTCTAGGTTTAGCATCAACTTTCGCGAATAAGTACCTTAAAGCTGAATGGTCTATATACACAATCACCCTTGACAAGATTAGATACGATCTAAACTTGTCAAAAGCAAAAACCACAGCTAGCAGCTCTTTCTCTGTAGTTGTGTAATTGGCTTGAGCTGCATTCAAGGTCTTGCTCGCATAGTAGATTGGCTGGAAGTATTTCTCTTTGCGTTGGCCCAAAACTGCTCCTACTGCAAAGTCACTTGCATCACACATCAGTTCAAATGGTAGATTCCAATTAGGAGCTACCATGATTGGAGCATGGGTCAATTTCTCCTTCAGGGTCGTGAATGCTCTTAGACATTCCTCATCAAAAACAAAATCGACATCCTTCTCAAGGAGTCTTGTCAATGGACGGGCTATGTTAGAGAAATCTCGAATGAACCTTCGATAAAAACCCGCATGCCCTAGGAAACTTCTGATGGCTTTCACAGATGTGGGTGGTGGTAGCTTCTCAATAATGTCTATCTTTGCCCGATCCACCTCAATGCCTTTGCTTGAAATCTTGTGTCCCAACACGATTCCTTCTTGAACCATGAAATGACACTTTTCCCAATTCAGCACCAAATTTGTTTCCTCACATCTCATCAAAACCCTTTCAAGGTTTTCCAAATATTTTTCAAATGAGCTGCCATAGACTGAGAAATCATCCATAAACACCTCCATAATGTCTTCTATTAGCTCATCAAAGATTGCTATCATGCACCTTTGGAAAGTTGCAGGTGCATTACACAACCCGAATGGCATTCTTCGATATGCAAATGTCCCATATGGGCAGATGAATGTAGTCTTCTCTTGGTCTTCCGGTGCAATGGGAATTTGGAAATAGCCTGAAAGGCCATCCAAAAAACAGTAGTATTCATGGCCGGATAACCTCTCCAACATCTGATCAATGAAGGGTAAAGGAAAGTGATCCTTTCTAGTTGCATCATTTAATTTTCTGTAGTCAATGAAAACCCTCCAACCAGTAACTGTTCTTGTTGGAATCAGCTCATCATTTTCATTAGGAATCACAGTCATCCCTCCTTTCTTCGGTACTACTTGAACTGGGCTCACCCAAGAACTATCCGAGATCGGATATATAATCCCTGCATCAAGTAGTTTTATCACTTCAGCCTTCACTACATCTTTCATCTTTGGGTTCAGTCTCCTCTGTGGTTGCACTACTGGCTTGAATTCATCTTCCATTAGTATCTTGTGAGTGCAATAGGATGGACTAATCCCCTTGATATCTACTATCTTTCAAGCTATCACTTGCTTGTGTTTCTGCAACAACTGGATGAGTTTTTCTTTCTGCTTAGAAGATAGGTGGGAACTCAGAATGATGGGCAATCTCTTTTTCTCTGCCAAAAACCCATATTCAAGGTGATCCGGAAGAGGCTTCAGTTCTAAGTTGGGTGGATCAATCACCGATGGTTTTGGCTTTTCTTCCTTTGGCATTTCAACGGTCTCATATGCCCTGCATTTGAATGATTTGCTTGCTTCAAGAAAAGCAAGCTGCTCCATTGCTTCTTGACCCTCGATATTTTCCTGCAATAAACACAACTCAAGGGGATCCTTGGAAACAATGTTAGTTAAACAATTTACGGTTTCATGCTCAACAACATCATTGCATGATTCCGCCTCATCAAGTGAAAGTGAATATTTCATTGCATCATGTATTCTAAAAATTATTTTCTCCTCACCCACTCTCAAAGTCAATGTGCCGTCATGAACATCAATAAGGGCACGGGCTGTATTCAAAAATGGCCTACCAAGAATAAGCGAAACATCCACATCCTCATCAATATCAATGACAACAAAATCATTGGGGAAAATGAAATCCCCGACTTTTACCAACACATCTTCTATTATGCCACGAGGGTGGACTACCGATTTATCGGCAAGTTGGATGGTCATGAGTGTTGGTTTAGGTTGACCAATGCCTAGCTCTTTAAACATTTTATAGGGCATAACACTTATGCTAGCCCCCAAATCAGCTAAAGCACTTTTAACCTCAAGATTACCTATAAAACATGGAATGGTAAAACTACCTGGATCTTTTAATTTCTTAGGTAATCTTCTTTGCAAAATTGCTGAACTTTTTTCAGATAAATCCACTAAAGATACTTCCTCAAGTTTCCTTTTGTTAGAAAGGATATCTTTCAAAAATTTAGCATACTTAGGCATTTGTGACAAAGCTTCAGCAAATGGAATGTTAATATGCAATTGTTTAAAGAGTTCAAGGAACTTACCGAACTGAGCATCAATCTTGTCCTTGTTCAACCTTGCCGGATAGGGTACTCTAGGTCGGTATTCCTTCAAATTGGGGCTGCTTGCTTGTGGCTGCTTCACTCTTTCACTTTCAAGTGCAGCTTTCTCTCCCGAAGTGGTAGGAGGATCTTCTTCTTTTTCTTTTTCTTGCTCTTCAGCCCTCTTCTTGTCCACATCTCCATTGATTTCTTTTCCACCCCTTAGTGTAATTGCCTTAAGTTGCTCCTTAGGGTTTGCCTCAGTGTTGCTAGGTAAACTTCCTTGTGGTCTTTCACTGAGCAATTTGGCAATTTTCCCCACCTGATTCTCCAAATTGTGAATGGAGGCTTGTTGATTTCTAAGGGAGGTTTCAGTTGATTGAAACCTTGTTTCAGAAGCTGCTATAAATTTCTCCATCATGTCCTCCAAACTACTCTTTCTTGGAGGGGCAGCTTGTTGATGTTGGGGTTGCTGGAATCCAGGGGGATGTCTTGGATTATTTTGATTTGTCCATGAGAAATTTGGATGATTCCTCCACCCCGGATTGTATGTGTTGCTGTATGGATTATTTTGTTGTTGCCTTGGCATATTTCCAACATAATCTACCTGCTCATGCTTGGCAAACATGTTGCCACTTTGGCAATCTTGACTTTGGTGTCCACCTCCACACCATTCACAAGACATCACCTGCATAACCTTTCCTGAAGAAGAAGCCAAAGAATCAAATTTCTTATTCAATGCTTCTAATTGGGCTATCAATGCCACCACCGGATCTAATTGGTGTGATCCCACGGCCTTCAGCTTTCCTTGCTCTCTTGGGGCTTGCCATTGATAATTGGTGATGGCCATATCTTCAATTAAGTCCCTTGCTTGTTCAGGTGTCTTGTTATTGATGGTACCACCAGCTGCTGCATTAATGGATTGTTTACTTACATAATTTAACCCATTGTAAAATGTTTGAATTTGAAGCCATAGTGGAAGCCCATGATGAGGACACCTTCTCAGCAAATCTTTGAATCTCTCCCAGGCATCATAAAGAGTCTCACCATCTTGTTGTAAAAAGGATGAGATGTCATTCCTTAACTTGGCAGTTTTTTATGGTGGGAAATATTTCTCTAAGAACTTCTCTGCCAATTGGGCCCAGGTGGTGAAAGTTCCTGGAGGAAAGGATTTCAGCCACTTCTTTGGTCTGTCTCTAAGAGAAAATGGGAACAACCTCAGCCTAATTGCATCTTCTGAGACATTGTTTATCTTAAACGTGTCACAAATCTCCAGAAAATTCTCAAGATGTGCATTAGGATCTTCATCAGGGAACCCATCGAATTGACAAGTTTGCTGCACCATTTGAATCACATTCGCCTTTATTTCGAAGTTGTTTGCAGCAACTGTCGGCCTCCGGATACTTGATTCAGCCCTATTTAAATTGGGCTTAGCAAACTCCTGCATTGTTCTTGGTCCAGCTCCTTCCATCACTTCGAATATTTCTTCTTGTTCAATTTCCAGGTTTGCTCTTGAACTTACGTCTTCCAGATCTGCTTCCTCTTCTTCCTTTTGCTTTCTCCTCAAGGTTCTTTCTAGTTCTGGGTCTAACTCCAGTAGTTGGGATGAGCTAGATCTGGTCATAAACAATAAGAAATACCTACAATGATAGTAAACCAGCAAGAACTAAAATTAAAGACGATTAAAAAGAAAACTAAATCAACAATCTTAATTATATTACTAATATTGAAACCGTTATCCCCGGCAGCGGCGCCAAAAACTTGATGCGTGCCGTATGCTATATGCAATTACCGCAAGTGCACGGGTCGCTCAAGTAATATAATAGTGAGTGAATGTCGTTCCTCTAGGGACAAGGCCAAGTACTAGTGCAAATCTTAATTGTTGTTTAGTGAATTAATAGTTGTGTGATGTGTTGTAACTAAAATCAACTAATTAATGAATGAAAGGAAATTTAATGCTGTGCACAAAAAGATTTATAATGATAAAACTATCCAGATATTGAATCCCCCTAGCCTCAATGATATTTATAAACAATCCATTCAGCTAAATCATTTAATCAAATTGAATTGGCATTCCTCTAACTTAGATTAAAGCCTCTCTCGAGCGGATTAATCCCTAATCACTAAGTAGAGTGCTGGAATCTCTTCTCAAAACACAATTAAATAGATCATGCATTAATGACAAGGAACTATAAACCAAAGGATCTTGTAGGTCTATCTCTAGTACCCCAATCAATCCTCAATCCTTATGAGTATTCAATTCACATCAAGCTTTCTCAAGTCAATAATATGAAAACAATAACCAATAAACAAGCATGCTATTATCAATTGGAAATAACAACAAGTATCATAAGAATAAAACAACTCAATTAATTGATTCAACTGAATACAATTGTTCAATTCATACAAATTGGCTAGGGTTCATCAATATCTAGATAGAGAAAGATTTAGTTCATATTAACAGCTAGAAAAAACAGAGTAAGATAAATGAGTAAGAGAAACCAAACAATTCATGGCAGTGAATCTGTATTTCTTCACTTGAGCTCTTGATTCTTGGTTTAGGGCTTGAGTATGGTATTGATCTTCCTTCAATCTCAGCTCAAGACCCTTCTCCTTGCTCCAGCAGATGGCTCTCCTTTCTCTTCTTTCTTCTCTATTTCTAGAAATGCTCCAGCAAAAACTGCTGTTCTTCTCCCTCTCTTCTCTTTTTAATCCCTTCCAAATCTCCAGCCCATACCTCCAGCTCACTCATCCCCTCCATTGTCTACCACTTTCCCTTGGTTCATCACCCTTTTCCATGATTTAGGCAAGCTTTTCTTTTCTTGTTCTTTCTTTTTGACAAAGGCCAGCTGTTGTCCCCCACTTATTCCCCAATCAGTGCAAAGAATCTCACTTTTCGACAGGTGACACGACCACTGACACGCCCATGTCACTGGGCGTGTCATAGGCAATTATGATCTTGAACCAAAGGCACGTCCACTGACACGCCCGTGTTACTGGGCGTGTCATAGCTACTGTAAGTCTGAATAAAAGGCACGTTCCTTGGCACGCCCGTGGTACTGGACGTGTGATAGCTACTGTGAGTCTGGATGAATTACACGCTCATTGACACGCCCGTGGTCCTGGGCGTGTCGCAACTACTGTGACTCTGGACAAATGGCACGTTTGGTGACACGCCTATGCACTGAGCGTGTCATAGCCACTGAATGCAGAAACAGGGACACGTCTAACGACACGCCCGTGTGCGTGGGCGTGTCCATTGACAGATTTTGCTCTTTTCTTCTACTTTCATCCGTAATTGCTCCGAAATAACCAAATGCCTCAAATTATAAAGAATTCCTGAAATTATCCTTAAATTGCACTTTGAACAAACAAATTAAACTCAATTTGATAATAATCATATTAAGAAATGGGAATAAAATATCATTAATTGTGTACTTATCAAATTCCCCTACACTTGAGTTTTTGCTTCTCCTCAAGCAAACTAAATTATTGTAATAAGCAGAAATGACGGACTCCCTCTATATTCAAAAAGAAGAATAAAGTTTTGACAATGCTCGAATCGGATAACCTCACTTTCTCAATCAAAATGATTCACAATCATAACAGCTGAATCAAGAAGTTTCAAAATAAAAATTTCATATACCTAAAACCTAAAAATCCAGAGTTAAAAAATTGAGCATAAAATTCCAGCAAATTCAAATGCCATGAACAAAGTGCGAAAAACGTGAGTTTTCTCTTAAGCATTCTAACCCTCAAATTTTTTTTTTATTTTACGATTTAAGGAGCCCGACTTGTTTGAACTGATACTAGCCTTTTGACGCGAAGGTAAACATTTGTGATGCCGACCCCCGGTTACTCAGCCAGAATCACCATTCAAATGGCTACTAGCACTATTCATGATTCTAACTTATTTGTAGTCAAAATCAGCGGAACAGGGAAAAATTTTCAAAGCTCCTTAAAATTATTTGTTTTAGTTATTTTTATTCAAGGGTTATAAACTTAAGGGTCGTACCAAGTCCGACTCAAGAATCTACGGAATTGTATTATGCTCAAAAATGTAACTAAGGTTTTAAACTCTAGTAATGTTCCAATTTCCATCGATCCACAACTTAACTATAGCCATTACAATCGATCCTCAACAATTGATCGAAATCACTAAGTTAACCTCAACAAGAAATTGTCATTTATGAAATTTCAAATTAGTTTAACATGTAAAGGGAAATCACATCAAATTATACTTATCATAACAATTTAGCTTACTTAGCAGGCATTTATTGAGACAAATGAATAAAAAAAATGAAGTAGAAATTTATTCAATAAAGTATACCTCTCCCTTACTTAAGATGCACATTGTCCTCAATGTGTGCGCAAAACATGAAACAATGAAAAGAGATAGTTACTGCCCTTTTTCAAGTCCATGAGTGGGTGAAAATGAGTACGGTGCCAAGAGTGCGGTGAAGGAGGTATTGCAGCAAAATAGTATTCTACAATGCACTCAAAACAAGGTTAATATATAGAAATAAATAAAGAAACGAAACAATGCTAAAGAAAATAATAATAATACTAATCCAAAAGCACGTAAAAGAAGAAAAACTAAAAAGCGTATTAAATAAATAAAGAAATAAAGAACGACATCAAAATAAAATAAAAATGTGGCTAATCACTGCTGGTCTCATCATCATCAGAGACATCAACTGGTGGAGAGGGTTTCGGTGCAGGAGCAGGTGTCGGTGCACGGGCAGGTGGCTGATAGGGTGGAGGTGGTGGCTGCGAAGGGTGGAATCCCTGATACCACCAGAACTCCAACATGGATTGCTCTAGCCACTGTCGCCTCAAGATCTCGTGATCTAACTGGGCTTGGAAGTCTTTCTGCTGGATTAGGATCATATTTTGGTTTAGAGCGATATTGTTTATCATACCTTCCATCTGACACATCTGGCGCTCAAATTCGGTGGGTTTCCTGTCATCATCCAACTCCTCATTAATTGACTGCCGCCAATCTCGGAATGCAGGAGGCTGGACAAAGGAAGGCCCGGCAGAAGAAGAAGGTGCAGCAGCATCAGATGGTCCAGCAGCAGATGGTCCAGCAGCAGAAGGTCCAGCAGCAGAATCTGACGGTGGAGGTGGTATATCGGCAGTAAGAGCACAAGGAGCCGGCTCTGGTAAATCTGAATCCATAGGAGCAGCCCGCAACCCAGCTACCTGTTCCCTGTTCAACCTATTCAGTGTGTCCATACCCAATATCTTGGGCATACCGTCCATCGTCATCGGGAGGCAACCATCTAACACACCCAGCCGTTGAGCGAGTCTCGTGACATACATGCCACCATGTAAAGCACCTGAAGCTCCCTTCCGAGACTGCTCATGGAAGAAATGGGTGATGGCATGGGCAACATTGCACCGGGTCTTATTTTGCATGCAGTGCAGAAAGAACAGATCCCTCAAGGTCACCACCCCTGTACTGCTCAGTCTGGCTGTAAGTGTGTGAACCAACAAATTATGCACCACCCGGCAGGGGAAAGAAATGAAGTTGGATGCTTTGGAGACCTTCGGTTGATATCTATCGGCAGTGGGGGCAAAGTCATGCCAAACCCGAGGTGGAACAACATCATACTCAGCAAAATCCACCTCGGAACTGAGATAATCGGTGGTCTGGACTTTCTCTTCAGTATACAACCCGAGATGTACCGCAAGGTCGTTGATGCTCATGTGGAACCTCTGCCCTCCCAGTCGGAATTTAATTGTAGGCTCAATGATGGAGATTTTGGTCTTATGGTACTGGAAGGTGCAGTAAAACTCAAGTGTAAGCTCTCGGTATGAAGGCTCGTGGATAGAGAAGAGCTGACCCCACCCCGGTTGATCAATCATCTCTTTCACTTCTGCAGCAATATTAACCATTTCCATAGCCTCCCAGTCTAAATACCGAGGTGCCGACCATTCTTTGTTGCCAAACAACTCGAACCGTCGTCGTTCCTCACCGTTTGAGAATTTGAGGCACTTATGTCCCGCCATGAATTTAGAAGTTGGGCGGGTAGCAGGCTGGCTGGAACTGCCCTCCCCTCGGGCCCGTTTAGCTGGAAGCTGGGACGATGATTGCTTGCGAGGGACCATTTTTGATAAATCTGAAATCGCAAATCCGATGGAAGAACGAGAGGTCACACGCAAATAATGCAAGCCCGGGGGTAGAATTCGTTCGAAAATCTAATGGGTGTGTGATTTAGCCGGTGAAAACGCAAAAAAATTTGAGAGAAAACGAGAGAAAATGAGAGAAGATTTAAGTTTTTTCGGAAAAATGGGCGTGGGGCTATATATAGAAAACGTCAACACGCCCAGAGACACGCCCGTGTTACTGGGCGTGTCCAAAGATTTAAAAACCAGTTTACGGGACACGCTCTTGGACACGGGCGTGTCCATGGGCATGTCTCAACTACTGGATGAAATTTCAATTTACACGCCCATAAACACGGGCGTGCTCATGGGCGTGTCATACATACTGTGACACATATGCAATCAACACGCCCACTAATCTGGGCGTGTTCCTGGGGCGTGTCCATTTCAAATTTCAAATTTCAAATTTCAAATTTTCAATTTTTTTTATAGAGACACGTTCATGAACACGGTAGTGTCCATGGGCGTGTGATAGCTTCTGTTTGAAAATAAAACGACACGCTCATAGACACGGGCGTGTCCATGGGCGTGTAGTAGCTACTGTCTGAAAAGATAATTTACACGCCCACTGACACGGGCGTGTTCATGGGCGTGTAATAGCTACTGCCTGAAAAACATAATGACACGCCCACAGACACGGGCGTGTTCATGGGCGTGTGCTCAATTTATTCACCAAAAATCGAATTCTCTCTGCAACTTCAAATTAGGTAAAACAACAACCACCTATTCAATAAAAGAAAGTTAAAACAAAATGGCAAACAAATCAAAAACGTAAAAACGGTGGGTTGCCTCCCACCCAGCACTTCTTTAACGTCATATTAGTTGGACGGTTGGACGAATGTCCCTAATCTTGGAGGTGCAAAACCTCCTTGAAGGCTTGTATTTCCCCTCCAAAATAAGGTTTGAGCCTGTGCCCATTGACTTTGAAAACTCCTTTTTCCGGGTGGCTTATTTCAACCACTCCGTAAGGGAAAACTTCCTTGACAGTAAAAGGACCGGACCAACGAGATTTCAACTTACCTGGAAAGAGTCAGAGCCTTGAATTATATAGCAATACCTGATCTCCTGCTTGAAACTCTTTCTGCTTCTTGATGTGAGCATCATGCCATCTCTTGGTACGTTCCTTGTACATCTTTACATTGTCATAAGCTTGCAACCTCCACTCATCTAGTTCATTTACCTGTAATTTTCGCCTTTCACCTGCACAAGCTAGATCAAGGTTAATCTGTTTTATTGCCCAATATGCATTATGTTCTATCTCAACAGGTAAATGGCAAGCTTTTCCATATACCAATCTAAATGGTGTAGTGCCTAAGGGAGTTTTAAAAGCAGTTCTGAAAGCCCATAGGGCATTGTCCAATTGCTTGGACCAATCCTTTCGGGATCGTGCAACAGATTTTTCCAGAATTCGTTTGATTTCCCTATTTGTGTTCTCGACTTGGCCACTGGTTTTGGGGGTGATAAGGAGTAGCAAACCTGTGTGTAACTCCTAATCTATTTAAAACCTTTTCAAGCTGAGTGTTACAAAAATGAGTACCCCTATCACTGATAATTGCTTTTGGCGTGCCAAACCGAGAAAATAATTTCTTCAAAAATTGCACTACAACCCTAGCATCATTGGTTGCCAAGGCTTGGGCTTCAGGCCATTTAGACACATAATCAATAGCTACCAAAATATATTTGTTGCCAAAAGAGTTGGGAAATGGTCCCATAAAGTCAATTCCCCAAACATCAAAAATTTCACAAACTAGGATCCCATTTTGGGGCATCTCATCACGAGATGAAATGTTTCCAGCCCTTTGGCATTGATCACAGCGAACTACAAATTCGTAGCTATCTTTAAACAAAGTGGGCCAATAGAATCCTGATTCTAACACCTTTTGAGCAGTTCTATTTGCCCCCATATGACCACCAGCTGGTCCGGCATGGCATTCACTAAGTATGTTCATTGATTCGGGCCATGCCACACATCTTCGGATCATGTGATCCTTACACAACTTAAACAAAAAGGGATCCTCCCAAAAATAATACTTTAGATCATAAAAGAATTTCTTCTTTGTTGATAAGTTAGGTTCTTAGGGAGTTCCCTAACAGCTAAGTAATTTGCAAAGTCTGCAAACCATGGTGTTTCAAAATTTAAACCACTTACCTTACTTACCATAGCGTATAGCTGTTCATCGGGGAAGTGATCATCAATGTCCCCTTCTTCAAGTCTCTCTAGGGTTGGATTCTCCAGGCGAGAGAGATGATCTGCTGCAAGATTTTCGGCTCCCTTCTTATCTTGAATTGTTAAGTCGAATTCCTGCAACAACAAAACCCATCGGATTAGTCTAGGTTTAGCATCAACTTTCGCGAATAAGTACCTTAAAGCTGAATGGTCTGTATACACAATCACCCTTGACAAGATTAGATATGATCTAAACTTGTCAAAGGCAAAAACCACAGCTAGCAGCTCTTTCTCTGTAGTTGTGTAATTGGCTTGAGCTGCATTCAAGGTTTTGCTCGCATAGTAGATTGGCTGGAAGTATTTCTCTTTGCGTTGGCCCAAGACTGCTCCTACTGCAAAGTCACTTGCATCACACATCAGTTCAAAGGGTAGATTCCAATTAGGAGCTACCATGATTGGAGCATGGGTCAATTTCTCCTTCAGGGTCGTGAATGCTCTCAGACATTCCTCATCAAAAACAAAATTGACATCCTTCTCAAGGAGTCTTATCAATGGACGGGCTATCTTAGAGAAATCTCGAATGAACCTTCGATAAAAACCTGCATGCCCTAGGAAACTTCTGATGGCTTTCACAGATGTGGGTGGTGGTAGCTTCTCAATAATGTCTATCTTTGCCCGATCCACCTCAATGCCCTTGCTCGAAATCTTGTGTCCCAACACGATTCCTTCTTGAACCATGAAATGACACTTTTCCCAATTCAGCACCAAATTTGTTTCCTCACATCTCATCAAAACCCTCTCAAGGTTTTTCAAACACTTTTCAAATGAGCTGCCATAGACTGAGAAATCATCCATAAACACCTCCATAATGTCTTCTATGAGTTCATCAAAGATTGCTATCATGCATCTTTGGAAAGTGGCAGTGGTGTTACACAACCCAAATGGCATTCTTCGATATGCAAATGTCTCATATGGGCAGGTGAATGTAGTCATCTCTTGGTCTTCCGGTGCGATGGGAATTTGGAAATAGCCTGAAAGGCCATCCAAAAAGCAGTAGTATTCATGGCCGGATAACCTCTCCAACATCTGATCAATGAACGGTAAAGGAAAGTGATCCTTTCTAGTTGCATCATTTAATTTTCTGTAGTCAATGCAAACCCTCCAACCAGTAACTGTTCTTGTTGGAATCAGCTCATCATTTTCATTAGGGATCACTGTCATCCCTCCTTTCTTCGGTACTAATTGAACTGGGCTCACCCAAGAACTATCCGAGATTGGATATATAATCCCTGCATCAAGTAGTTTTATCACTTCAGCCTTAACAACATCCTTCATCTTTGGGTTCAGTCTCCTCTGTGGTTGCACTACTGGCTTGAATTCATCCTCCATCAGTATCTTGTGAGTGCAATAGGATGGACTAATCCCCTTGATATCTGCTATCTTCCAAGCTATCACTTGCTTGTGTTTCTGCAACAACTGGATGAGTTTTTCTTTTTGCTTAGAAGATAGGTGGGAACTCAGAATGATGGGCAATCTCTTTTTCTCTGCCAAAAACCCATACTCAAGGTGATCCGGAAGAGGTTTCAGTTCCAAGTTGGGTGGATCAATCACCGATGGTTTTGGCTTTTCTTCCTTTGGCATTTCAAAGGTCTCATTTGCCCTGCATTTGAATGATTTGCTTGCTTCAAGAAAAGCAAGCTGCTCCATTGCTTCTTGACCCTCGATATTTTCCTGCAATAAACACAACTCAAGGGGATCCTTGGAAACAATGTTAGTTAAACAATTTACGGTCTCATGCTCAACAACATCATTGCATGATTCCGCCTCATCAAGTGAAAGTGAATGTTTCATGGCATCATGTATCCTAAAAATTACTTTCTCCTCACCCACTCTCAAAGTCAATGTGCCGTCATGAACATCAATAAGGGAACGGGCTGTATTCAAAAATGGCCTACCAAGAATAAGCGAAACATCCACATCCTCATCAATATCAATGACAACAAAATCATTGGAGAAAATGAAATCCCCGACTTTTACCAACACATCTTCTATTATGCCACGAGGGTGAACTACCGATTTATCGGCAAGTTGGATGGTCATGAGTGTTGGTTTAGGTTGACCAATGCCTAGCTCTTTAAACATTTTATAGGGCATAACACTTATGCTAGCCCCCAAATCAGCTAAAGCACTTTTAACCTCAAGATTACCTATAAAACATGGAATGGTAAAACTACCTGAATCTTTTAATTTCTTAGGTAATCTTCTTTGCAAAATTGCTGAACTTTTTTCAGATAAATGCACTAAAGACACTTCCTCAAGTTTCTTTTTGTTAGAAAGGATATCTTTCAAAAATTTAGCATACTTAGGCATTTGTGACAAAGCTTCAGCAAATGGAATGTTAATATGCAATTGTTTAAAGAGTTCAAGGAACTTACCGAACTGAGCATCAATCTTGTCCTTGTTCAACCTTGCCGGATAGGGTACTCTAGGTCGGTATTCCTTCAAATTGGGGCTGCTTGCTTGTGGCTGCTTCACTCTTTCACTTTCAAGTGCAGCTTTCTCTCCCGAAGTGGTAGGAGGATCTTCTTCTTTTTCTTTTTCTTGCTCTTCAGCCCTCTTCTTGTCCACATCTCCATTGATTTCTTTTCCACCCCTTAGTGTAATTGCCTTAAGTTGCTCCTTAGGGTTTGCCTCAGTGTTGCTAGGTAAACTTCCTTGTGGTCTTTCACTGAGCAATTTGGCAATTTTCCCCACCTGATTCTCCAAATTGTGAATGGAGGCTTGTTGATTTCTAAGGGAGGTTTCAGTTGATTGAAACCTTGTTTCAGAAGCTGCTATAAATTTCTCCATCATGTCCTCCAAACTACTCTTTCTTGGAGGGGCAGCTTGTTGATGTTGGGGTTGCTGGAATCCAGGGGGATGTCTTGGATTATTTTGATTTGTCCATGAGAAATTTGGATGATTCCTCCACCCCGGATTGTATGTGTTGCTGTATGGATTATTTTGTTGTTGCCTTGGCATATTTCCAACATAATCTACCTGCTCTTGCTTGGCAAACATGTTGCCACTTTGGCAATCTTGACTTTGGTGTCCATCTCCACACCATTCACAAGACATCACCTGCATAACCTTTCCTGAAGAAGAAGCCAAAGAATCAAATTTCTTATTCAATGCTTCTAATTGGGCTGTCAATGCCACCACCGGATCTAATTGGTGTGATCCCACGGCCTTCAGCTTTCCTTGCTCTCTTGGGGCTTGCCATTGATAATTGGTGATGGCCATATCTTCAATTAAGTCCCTTGCTTGTTCAGGTGTCTTGTTATTGATGGTACCACCAGCTGCTGCATTAATGGATTGTTTACTTACATAATTTAACCCATTGTAAAATGTTTGAATTTGAAGCCATAGTGGAAGCCCATGATGAGGACACCTTCTCAGCAAATCTTTGAATCTCTCCCAGGCATCATAAAGAGTCTCACCATCTTGTTGTAAAAAGGATGAGATGTCATTCCTTAACTTGGCAGTTTTTTATGGTGGGAAATATTTCTCTAAGAATTTCTCTGCCAATTGGGCCCAGGTGGTGAAAGTTCCTGGAGGAAAGGATTTCAGCCACTTCTTTGGTCTGTCTCTAAGAGAAAATGGGAACAACCTCAGCCTAATTGCATCTTCTGAGACATTGTTTATCTTAAATGTGTCACAAATCTCCAGAAAATTCTCAAGATGTGCATTAGGATCTTCATCAGGGAACCCATCGAATTGACAAGTTTGCTGCACCATTTGAATCACATTCGCCTTTATTTCGAAGTTGTTTGCAGCAACTGTCGGCCTCCGGATACTTGATTCAGCCCCATTTAAATTGGGCTTAGCAAACTACTGCATTGTTCTTGGTCCAGCTCCTTCCATCACTTCGAATATTTCTTCTTGTTCAATTTCCAGGTTTGTTCTTGAACTTACGTCTTCCAGATCTGCTTCCTCTTCTTCCTTTTGCTTTCTCCTCAAGGTTCTTTCTAGTTCTGGGTCTAACTCCAGTAGTTGGGATGAGCTAGATCTGGTCATAAACAATAAGAAATACCTACAATGATAGTAAACCAACAAGAACTAAAATTAAAGACGATTAAAAAGAAAACTAAATCAACAATCTTAATTATATTACTAATATTGAAACCGTTATCCCCGGCAGCGGCGCCAAAAACTTGATGCGTGCCGTATGCTATATGCAATTACCGCAAGTGCACGGGTCGCTCAAGTAATATAATAGTGAGTGAATGTCGTTCCTCTAGGGACAAGGCCAAGTACTAGTGCAAATCTTAATTGTTGTTTAGTGAATTAATAGTTGTGTGATGTGTTGTAACTAAAATCAACTAATTAATGAATGAAAGGAAATTTAATGCTGTGCACAAAAAGATTTATAATGATAAAACTATCCAGATATTGAATCCCCCTAGCCTCAATGATATTTATAAACAATCCATTCAGCTAAATCATTTAATCAAATTGAATTGGCATTCCTCTAACTTAGATTAAAGCCTCTCTCGAGCGGATTAATCCCTAATCACTAAGTAGAGTGCTGGAATCTCTTCTCAAAACACAATTAAATAGATCATGCATTAATGACAAGGAACTATAAACCAAAGGATCTTGTAGGTCTATCTCTAGTACCCCAATCAATCCTCAATCCTTATGAGTATTCAATTCACATCAAGCTTTCTCAAGTCAATAATATGAAAACAATAACCAATAAACAAGCATGCTATTATCAATTGGAAATAACAACAAGTATCATAAGAATAAAACAACTCAATTAATTGATTCAACTGAATACAATTGTTCAATTCATACAAATTGGCTAGGGTTCATCAATATCTAGATAGAGAAAGATTTAGTTCATATTAACAGCTAGAAAAAAAAGAGTAAGATAAATGAGTAAGAGAAACCAAACAATTCATGGCAGTGAATCTGTATTTCTTCACTTGAGCTCTTGATTCTTGGTTTAGGGCTTGAGTATGGTGTTGATCTTCCTTCAATCTCAGCTCAAGACCCTTCTCCTTGCTCCAGCAGATGGCTCTCCCTTCTCTTCTTTCTTCTCTATTTCCAGAAATGCTCCAGCAAAAACTGCTGTTCTTCTCCCTCTCTTCTCTTTTTAATCCCTTCCAAATCTCCAGCCCATACCTCCAGCTCACTCATCCCCTCCATTGTCTACCACTTTCCCTTGGTTCATCACCCTTTTCCCTGATTTAGGCAAGCTTTTCTTTTCTTGTTCTTTCTTTTTGACAAAGGTCAGCTGTTGTCCCCCACTTATTCCCCAATCAGTGCAAAGAATCTCACTTTTCGACAAGTGACACTACCACTGACATGCCCATGTCACTGGGCGTGTCATAGGCACTTGTGATCTTGAACCAAAGGCACGTCCACTGACATGCCCGTGTTACTGGGCGTGTCATAGCTACTGTAAGTCTGAATAAAAGGCACGTTCCTTGGCACGCCCGTGGTACTGGACGTGTGATAGCTACTGTGAGTCTGGATGAATTACACGCTCATTAACACGCCCGTGGTCCTGGGCGTGTCGCAGCTACTGTGACTCTGGACAAATGGCACGTTTGGTGACACGCCTATGCACTGAGCGTGTCATAGCCACTGAATGCAGAAACAGGGACACGTCTAACGACACGCCCGTGTGCGTGGGCGTGTCCATTAACAGATTTTGCTCTTTTCTTCTACTTTCATCCGTAATTGCTCCGAAATAACCAAATGCCTCAAATTATCAAGAATTCCTGAAATTATCCTTAAATTGCACTTTGAACAAACAAATTAAACTCAATTTGATAATAATCATATTAAGAAATGGGAATAAAATATCATTAATTGTGTACTTATCAGAAACCAAACAATTCATGGTAGTGAATCTGTATTTCTTCACTTGAACTCTTGATTCTTGGTTTAGGGCTTGAGTATGGTGTGGATCTTCCTTCAATCTCAGCTCAAAACCCTTCT
The DNA here is from genome assembly GCA_947685225.1 of Garcia nutans. Lineage (NCBI taxonomy): Eukaryota > Viridiplantae > Streptophyta > Magnoliopsida > Malpighiales > Euphorbiaceae > Garcia > Garcia nutans. The sequence continues at coordinate 7,585,614 of CANTUV010000029.1, read as the reverse complement.
CCTTGCTCCAGCAGATGGCTCTTCCTTCTCTTTTCTCTTCTCTGCTTCCAGAAATGCTCCAGCAAAAACTCCTGTTCTTCTTCCCCTCTTCTCTTTTTATTTCCCTCCAAATCTCCAGCCCATACCTCCAGCTCACTAAACCCCTCCATTGTCTACCACTTTCCCTTGGTTCATCACTCTTTTCCCTGATTTAGGCAAGCTCTCTTTTTCTTGTTCTTTCTTTTTGACAAAGGCCAGTTGTTGTCCCCCACTTATTCCCCAATTAGTGCAAAGAATCTCACTTTTCGACAGGTGACACGACCACTGACACGCCCGTGTTCCTGGGCGTGTTATAGGCACTGTGATCTTGAACCAAAGGCACGTCCACTGACACGCCCGTGTTCCTGGGCGTGTCATAGCTACTGTAAGTCTAAATAAAAGGCACGTTCCTTGGCACGCCCGTGGTACCGGGCGTGTGACAGCTACTGTGAGTCTGGATGAATTACACGCTTATTGAAACGCCCGTGGTCCTGGGCGTGTCGCAGCTACTGTGACTTTGGGTAAATGGCACGATCATGAGCACGCCCGTGGTCCTGGGCGTGTTGAAGCTACTGTGACTCTGGACAAATGGCACGTTTGGTGACACGCCTATGCAACTGGACGTGTCATATCCACTGAATGCAGTAACAGGGGCACGTCTAACGACACGCCCGTGTTCGTGGGCGTGTCCATTGACTGATTTTGCTCTTTTCTTCTACTTTCATCCGTAATTGCTCCGAAATGACCAAAAGCCTCAATTTATCGAGAATTCCTGAAATTATCCTTAAATTGCACTTTGAACAAACAAATTAAACTCAATTTGATAATAATCATATTAAGAAATAGGAATAAAATATCATTAATTGTGTACTTATCATATTTTTTTCTTTTTCAAAATCCTTTCTTTTTTACTTTTATAGGATTCCATATCCGATAATGAGATTATATCTCCTACAAATACTTCAGTTAAAAGAAATAGTTCGTGGAATGTATCATCAGAAGTTGAAGTTGATGATGATGATCCTAATACACAGCTTTCAAGCAACAAGGTCAAGAAATTGAAGATTAAGAAAGAGAATGATGCATGAATTTTTTAACCAATTAAACTTTGAATGTGATCATATTTTAATTTGAATGCATACTTATATTTTAAGCAAGTAGTTTTTGATATGAATATTTGAGTTATTTTGAACAGTATTTGTTTACTTTAATGAATTCTATGTCCTATATAGCCACAGTTAAGGAATAGTATAGCTGGTGTTATCTTATTAACTATATAAATATGTTTTCATATACCTCTACATGCTGGAGGAAAGGTGAAGAAAACATCTTATGGAGATTTTCATCCTACTATTTTTCTTTCTGTGTTAGCTGGAACAATAACTATTGTTTATATATAGATTTAATTTCTTTTAGTATAATACTTCTATTTACTTCATCAAGTTGAAGTTAATAATATGTGAAACTTCATTAAAATTGATTTTGAGTTCTAATCAAAATTTGATTTCTTTGAATATGCATGTATGATCCCTCAATTTATTGTTGTTTGTCAAATACTGTTATACTTAGGTACTTAGATTTATAAAATACTGCTATACTTAAGTACTTAGATTTTTTTTTATTTATTTTTTCATCCATTTTGCCATCAATTTTAATGTTATATTAATATATGTGCACGTATCTCTTATCATTAGGAAATCAACATCAATTAGCTTTTCATTGTTGTTTCTTTATATATATATATATATATAGATTATTTTTAGTAATCATTTATATTGATGGTTTTGTTTTATACTAGAATTGCCTTTAAAAATATATGATTTTGTGATATCCTGTTTGGATCATGAATTGATTTTCTATTCATGCATATTTATTTCTATTTAATAATAGATTATTGCCTTTAAAAATGAAAAACAAATTGATGATCAAATATCAATGTATTTAAAAATGTAATATTATAAATAATTTTTTAAAAATAATGTGGATTTCAATCAAAATTCGATTTATTAAATCATTTTTTTATAAAAAAAATAATTAAATTTCGTTACTAAAATTTAAAATAAAATTATTAAAAAAAATAAACATTTGCCTTTGTTGCTATTTTTATATCTATTTCAGTTTGATTTTAATATTTTTAAATTATTTTTTCATTTATAATTAAATTAAACTATTATTATTGTGGGATTATGTCCTTTAAAATGAACATATTAAATGTGAAAATATAGTATATAAATAAATTTTTTATAATTTAATTTGATTATTATTAGATATATTTTACATTAAATTACTTTATATTGTATTCATTTTAAATTATATTATATCTTAAATAAGATTAAACACAATTAAATAAAATTCTGTAAAAAATATAAAAAAAGATTTTATTTTTTATAAATTAATTTTTTTAAAATATTACTCCGCGCATCACCATGGATTATAATACTAATTTTTCTAAAAAAAGAAAAAGTTTTGTATTTTTTTCGAAAATCTTCATGTCTTTAAGCGTGCACCAAATAACCAAATGATATTTTGACACGTTGCAAAAGATAAACCTCAGATTTCAGATGATTAACTACACATGTTATTCAAACAAAAAAAACCTACACATGTTAATCTCAAGTAGATGCGGTAGCAGGAGATTGTAACTCCAAAAATAGAAAAAAAAATTATTGGGGCGATATTAGTTTTTTAATTTTTTATATTAAAAGTACAAAAACAGCCTTTTTCAGAGAGGAAAAAGAGGGAAAGAGCTTCGGCTGCTGAACTTAGCAGAAACACCTGACGGTTTCTGTACTTTCTCTGAATTTTATTTTTTCCATGGCCAAGGAATAGTAGTACTGGTAAACTTTACTGACCAAGAAAAAAATTTATATAAATAATAATTATTTGAATTACCTTCTTACCCCCCTCCACCATTGGAAAACTTGGCTATTAAATGAAGCGTACAGAGATTTAGCAAAGTTTCAGTCACAGTGGCTTTTCAGAGTCGTTTTGTTTGTATTTTGCATTCAAAGAAGGACATGGTTGTAATTCAACAAGCTGGAAAAAATATTATTACATATTTTAATACGAAACATATAAACTAAGATCTAAACACTAATTAATTAGCCCGATAAAAAAACACTAATTAATTAGCGTAAGTTGATCAATTTTAATAAATAAAATATGTTTTTTAATAGGACTATAAAAGCTTTACAATTATTTGATGAAAGAAAAATATATGCAGCTTAAAGAAAATCCATTAATTTATTTTTTAAGCAAAATTAATATTAATTAAAATTAAACTTATGCTATAGATTATAAAACAACTCTTTTAAGAATTTTTATTATTAAGATATATTATTATTATAATATTTATTTAATGAATCTATTTTTCGACTTGATTATTTGATTTTCTGTGAAACTTCATCTATGAGATACAATTATTCTATGGCTCCTAAGTTTTAGCCATAGATTTAGGATTACTGTTGGCGCTCTCGCTTATGATAGCCTCAAATGTCCAAGTCTCTCTCTCTCTTCTTTTCTTAGGCTTAGCTTTTTTTTGACTTCTTTCTCATTTTTTTATGCTTTGGTTATTAATTTGCACAAAAAAAAATTAAATTTATTTTAACGAAGAAAATTAATAGAAAAAAATTAAATTAAATTAAATTTTCTCAATGTGTTTGATAACCATTGTAACACCCCTGCTTATATAAGAATGGCATGCTTTGGATTAGCAATATATGTTTTGTGCATGAAAATAAGTCTATATCTAAAAATAAATTCGTGCGGATTTATCTATAGTGAATAATATCTTATCAGTCGAGTTGTTACAACCGTAATCGAATAATGGAAAAAATAAATTTTTTTTTTCATAATTTAAATAAATATATCAAATATATTTTTATCATTTTATTCTTATCCATTAAACCAAAATAAAAATAAATTAAAGACATAAACGATAATTCATAAAATAATATTTATTTTTCTTATTTTTTTCTCCTTTCTCACCGTTTAAACGAAAAATTATTTTGACTATTTAAGGATAATTATTTCTATAATGAAATTATATTTTTCTTCTCAATTAAAATTCAAACAATAGAAACTAAGAAAAATATTATTTCAATTGCTTTTTTTTTTTAATTTCATCAAAATAAATAACATGTTAATTTCTTGTTCAGACTTTTCTGTAACCACAACTCTCGATTAAAAACACCATAAGATCTATTGTTTTTGAGCTCTCTAAGGCTCCTTACCAGTGTATTTCTTTTAGATTTGGGTGTTAAAGCTTCAAATTCATATTTTTCGACTCAAAGATTTCATCTTTCACGTTGTTTATTTTTCAATCTCCCTCAAGTAGTTGACCCTCAACCTCTATCCACTCTTCCATATGTCTTTTAAAGTTTATGGTAGAAACTCCTTTAAAAGATATGGCAAAATCCCATTATAGGATCTTTGGCCTTCTTTTTTCCTTCAACAACTTTAAGATTTAAGGATACATGGGAAAATATAGTCATTCATACTCTCACGTTTCTTTCGTTCTATCAATTCTAGTAGACTAACAACCTCTTGGCTTTGCATTTTTTTTTATCAAATATTGGCCCTCTTATTGGTTTTTATAGGCGTTCTTTGGGGGAGTTCATGTAAGCCGATTTCTTTATGCTTCACTACAAGGAGAATGGTGAAGATCTATTTCGTTATGCCTGCTGTTGTATTTAATTTATGTTTTGTTTTTCATTATATTTGGGTTTTATTTTATCTGTTTATTGTGGTTTTTGTTTGTATTCTTAATGTGTTTCTTTTCTATTTGTTTCTTCTGTTGTTTGTTGTACTTATGCTTTAAGGCTTGATGAAATCTATTTCATTATGTTAAAAATAAAAAATATTGATCGTATGACTAATAGTCTAATCAAAATTGACAAATTACAAATATATTATTACAATAGTTGTGATTTTGACTTTAATTAAGATTTATGGAGTGTGTTTAACGAAGGAAAAGTTATGTTTACAGATAGTGGCGAAAATCAAAATTTAAATTAGAGGGACAAAATTTTTAAATAAAAAATTACAAATAAATTTATATTTTATTTTATTTTTATATTAAAAAATTAATTTAGATAGTTAATATTCATATTCATATTTTATTTTTATATTAAATATTTAAATTTTAAAATTTTTATCAATTTTTATGTTAATATTAAATATTATTTTAAAAAATTATATAATATATGTTATTTTTAAATAATATTTATTTATTTTTTGAGTTATTTTAAAGAAAATATTTAAACTAATATTTTTTAATAAATTTATGCAACATAATTTTTTTTGTAAAATAACTAACCTAATCACAAAACCTCTAAACCTAATTTATAATCAAATTACAAAAATAATTAATCTAATAATAAAATCTTAAATTCTCAATTTATAATTAAATTATAAATTAATTAACCTAATCACAAAACTTTAAATTTTAATTCATGTCATACTTAAATTTAAAAATAATTAACTTAATCATTGAAATCTTAAAATCTCAATTCATAATCAAATTCTAAAATAACCAATATAAGAATCAAAATAATGAATTAAGACTTATATATTATTTAAATTATATAATAATTATAAATTATTATAATGTTTAATAATATTATTCAAATATTAAATTAAAAAGTTATTATAAATTTCTAAAGTAATTTATATTTTAAAAATAATTTTAAAGAAAAATAATTCAAAAAAAGATAATATATGTGTGCTGGGAGAGGGGGGTTTATGGCCGAGGAATATATAAAATAGCTTGAACCGATTAATTTCACTAATTCAATTAATTATATCGATTTAAACTAATTAATTAATCAATTTCGACTTATATATTTAATATTAAAATCGATCAAACTGGATAAAAAATAATCAAATTTGATTAAACGAATCTATAATGATTTATTTTTAAAAATAAGTTTTTTGAACCCATTAGACTAATAGTAGTTAAATTAGCCATTCATAAAATTTAATCAACTTGACCGATGCATACTCATATTTAACCCTCTATAATTCTATCGATGTATATAGATATATAATTGAGTGTTTATTTTAGTTTATTTTATTAAATACAAATCATTCTTTTCTTAAAAAAAATTAATTATAATGTTTTTTTGCGTGGGTAATTATAATGAAAAGTTAATTCAAAAGAAATACGAGAGATGTAAAATTTGATGATTCTACGTTAAATATACAAGTCAATAGATACCAAAACTTACAATCAATTAAATTTAAGTTAATGTGTTGATGTATTTAGAATTAAATGATAAAAAGTTCAAATTATAGTCAGAGTTTAATTGAAAAAAGTTATATGGCATTTCAAAAAGAAAATATCATTTAAATTTTTGCATATTACTAAGGAATGAGTAAACATGCCGATGTACTTAATTTGGTTCAATTATAATGCAATCCTTTTCGGTTCAAAAAAAAAGAATGGGAAAACTGTTCACACGATCAATGGTGAAAATTATTGCGGTTTGGATTTTTTTTTTCCTTCTCTGAGGAGGGCATTTTCGTACTTCAACACTTCAAATGATTGACAAGGCTAACGAGTAAGTTGTAAACAGACATGGCAAACTACAAGTAAGCGGAAAAACTCTATACCGTAACGAGAAACTCAAGAATACATGATCTGGTACACTCAATGCACGATACATACACACAACTACAACCTACGATTTCCTTATTGATTTGTCCCATCACTGACGGCTTAAAAGCTGTTGAACATAGAAACAACTTGAATTTGTCCCAGCGCATGTTCCAAAACGAACGAAAATTTTCATTACAGATATTAGAATATTTATTTTTTAGGAAATATTTGAATATTTAAATTTGAATATATTGTAAAACAACTTAATAAATTGTTGATAACAATCGTTAAAAAAAATTAAAATCAATATAAATATTTAAAGTCTAGAAATTCTATTTAAAACATGTTTTTGAAATAATTAACTATAGGATTCAATCATGATTTTGAAAATATATGGTTGTTCAAAGCAAAATTAAGTTATTTAATCATAAAATATTGTAACAGTATTTTTTTTATTGATTTAGTTTTAATTAGGGCTAAGATTGGAGATTTTAAAAATTATGGTACCAAAAAGACAACTCTAATTCTAAAATGTTTTTTTGAACCAAATATAAAATTAAAATATTAATTTCCAAAAAACTATAATTCTTTGAATTTTCATGTAAAATAACTATTTTACATGTTCAAACTTATGATTGTCTTGTTGCACATCTTGTTCAATGGTATGATTGGAGAAATAAGGAATCTTTAACTCCTAAACTCTTAAACTATTTAATATTTATGTTTACAATATGTTGTAGTTATTTATTGATTTTTAACAGTGTTCTGCATATTAAGTTTTATAAATAATTTTAAAATTTAAAGTTATTTAGTTAATTCTCATATTATATAAATATAGAAGCTTAATAAAATTTTATTTTATTTTAAAAATATTTTTAAGAAAAATATGATTGAAAAATTATTATTATTTGTAACAAATATTTTAAGAATATATACACTTTAGTTATTTTATTATCCTATCAATTGTGGCCCTACATAAAATTTCAGGATGTTGCCATTGTTCTTTTGGGATGGCCAAATCAATTTTAGATAGTTCTTTTTATGCAGCCCATATTGATATTTAATTTTTTGACATTTGAAGAAATATGGATCAAAAATATTATTGGAATATGCTAAAAATAAAATAAAGAGCGGAGAGTAGCGTTTGAATATCAAGAAAGAAAAGTACGGCGTCGTCGTCGTGGCCGAAGAGCCCAATGCATTGCTTAGGTGTCAAAATATAAGTGGATAGTAGAACTTCCATGTAAAGAATGTAACTGCGAGGGAACCAAATGACACACAATCTGACTGGTTTGATCTCAACTGTCAAGTCCCAAACAAACATCATCAAGCCTCCAATTTTGTTAGCTTCTAAACCAATCTAACGAAAATTTTTTTAAAAAAAAAGAAGAAGAAGGCAGGGGCATGCAAGGGTAGTTTCGGATTTTAATGATTCAAAATCAAACACCTGTCTTTATATCAATCCACAGTCCATTCTTCGCCACTCTTAACAGGAAAGCATTTTCAGTGCAACAGGAGAGGGATAGGGATTTAAATATATATAATATATATATACACATATACATGGATCCGGAGGCATTTACGGCAAGTTTGTTTAAATGGGATCCCCGATCACTGGTGCAACCGCAGAACCGACAGCTAGAACCAGTGATTCCACCACCGCCACAGCAGCCAGCGACAGGATATGCGGTGAAGCCGAGGGGACTGTTGGGACTAGAGGAGTTGTTTCAGGTGTATGGGATTAGGTTTTTTACGGCAGCGAAGATAGCGGAACTTGGTTTCACTGCGAATACGCTTTTGGATATGAAGGATGAGGAGCTCGATGAGATGATGAACAGTTTATCTCAGATTTTTAGATGGGATCTTCTTGTTGGTGAGAGATATGGCATAAAGGCAGCAGTAAGAGCTGAGAGGAGGCGGCTTGAGGAGGAGGATTCTCGGCGAAGACATCTAGTATCTGGGAATACTACTAATGCTCTTGATGCTCTTTCTCAAGAAGGTCGGTGGCCACTGTAAATTTTTCTTTGATATCTTGTTTAAGCCATGCAATAACTTTACTTCTTATAACCATTCTGATCTTTTAAAATAGCTATGCTTGTGGGAGTAGCCAGTTCTTGTTCAGAGTTCTTTGAGTTTTCCTAATTACAAGGTTGCAAGTTGGAATCTCAGTACTGTACTTAATTATATTACCGAGAAAAAATGATTTTAAGATATGGAAATTACAAGTTTGGGAGTTGAAATCTCAGTGCATTTAGTCAATAAAAAAGATAAGTAGTTCTGGGATGCAGAATTGAGAGAGAATAAGCAAGAGGGGTTGCTTGAGGATTTAAACTTTAACCTTTATTAATCATTTGGCTTAATAATTTTCAAAATTTTTTTGCGTTATACATGCTATTTTATTTCTGGTACAATTGGATAAATGTATGTTCTATGTTTTTCAAACTATCGTGTTAAACAATATTTGAGTTCTAATCTAATAAGGGTTTTCATATTTGGAAATGGAGCTTGAAACTGTTACATTTAATTAACATATTAATTTTTTTTTATCGGAATTAACATATTAAATTGTATAATATATGATGTATAAAAAAGCGAAAGCATTTACAATCTCGTTCGTTTATATTTTCTTTTCAAATTTTGGTTGTGGGTGGGCAGCAGGGTTATCAGAGGAACCAGTTCAGCAAGAGAAGGAAGCGGCAGGGAGTGGCGGAGGTGGAACGTGGGAGATGGTGCCAGGAGGAGAGAGAGAGAAACAGCAGCAGCAGCAACAACGGCTGCGGAGGAAGGGCCAAAGGAAAATAGTCGATATTGACCAAGATGATGAAAACGATAACGATGAAAATGGAGGTGCAGGTGGGTATGAGAGACAGCGCGAGCATCCATTTATTGTCACGGAGCCTGGGGAAGTGGCACGTGGAAAAAAGAACGGTCTTGATTACCTCTTCCATCTCTACGAACAATGCCGTGATTTCTTGATACAAGTCCAAAACATTGCCAAGGAGCGTGGAGAAAAATGCCCCGCTAAGGTAGAAAAATAAAAAAAATGAAAGAAAGTTTTTATCAAGATTGGAGATATGTGTATTTGGTCAATAATAAATTATAAAAGAATAATTACATTCACTCGATTTAGGCAAGTTTTTTTTTTCATAAATAGAAATAAAATCTCTACACTTTTTGGACTCCGCTTATGGGCGTTTAGATGGGTCTTCTCATTGTTCCACAACCACTCTTTTCGACAGCTGTTCCAACCACAAGGTGACAAGTCACGTACAGTCCGGGGGGCCTTTCGTTTATTTTAGGCCTAAATTGCAGCGAAGGGTACTTAATTCTTCCATTAACATGTGACCTTCTCTCGGTCCGTGCGATGACGTGGCATGCTCGGGCTTTAACAGCCGGTTTTGTACTTTTGTTATAACGATGTGGTTGGATTTAAGTCTATTAAACGTTGGATTTTAACTAGATCTTCTAAGAGGGCATGCAAGAACCCGAATTTATTTTATAGGATTATTATTTATTTGTACGACCAAAAGAATTCTTTTGCTGAAGTCATTGAAAAATTTTTGCAGCTCAGAAAACGTCACCTACAGTAATCTTTTCATTTTCTTTTCACTGTTGCATTAGCATTTGTCCCCTTGCTCTTCTTTCCTGTTACACTAGCGTATGTGTCATCAGCAATACTGTTCTGTGTCTTGTCATTGGGAATTAGAATACTACTCATGAGCTTTGAAACTTACCAATCTGAACTGGGTCTAAGTCTTTTGTTGAATGTAGGTGACGAACCAGGTGTTTAGGTATGCAAAGAAGGCAGGAGCTAGCTACATCAACAAGCCTAAAATGAGACACTATGTGCACTGCTATGCCCTTCATTGCCTCGATGAGGAAGCCTCTAATGCGTTGAGGAGAGCTTTCAAGGAGAGAGGGGAAAATGTGGGAGCATGGAGACAGGCATGCTACAAGCCGCTTGTGGCCATAGCAGCACGCCAAGGATGGGATATAGATGTCGTTTTCAATGCACATCCTCGTCTTGCTGTTTGGTATGTGCCTACTAGGCTTCGTCAACTTTGTCATGCAGAGCGCAGCAGTGCTACAGCTTCTAGTTCTGTTTCTGGTAGCGAGGTTGATCACTTGCCTTTCTAAATCTTTTATAATTTAGGGGGATGATTCTCTAATGCCTAGTTATAGTTTGTTTATTAATTTAGGTTGGGATAAGTAGAATATGATGGATAATTGCACTTCATATCCATAATTTACAATGTACTACTTCAAAGGATAAGCTATTATATTGATTAATTTCCATATTATATTGAACTTGATTTCGTTTATTAATAATATAAATATCAATATTGATTTCATTAGCAATTTCGTTTCAAAAAGTTTATAAATATATTAATGAATTTAATACACATGAATGGAAAGTAATAATTAAGATGTTAATTTCATTTGGTTTTTTAGTGAGTACAGACGAGTATATTAGCACATTAAATAAGATTCACGAACAATCTTGGACCAACAATTGATGATGAATGAGACAAAATAGAAACCCAAGCCAAATAGTATGGTGAAAAAGCAAATCCAACGACAGGAGTTGCCTGGTGCATTTTTTAAGATACGGAAATCAAACGCCATATGCATAAATAAAAACACAGAAAGTCAATAAATAGCTATAATTTATGAAGAATATACGAAGAACCGTAGCTATAAGACATGTACATGTTTTGTATAGAGTACAACAAAATTTCATATACATATACCGTTTATCAAAGATGATATATATAACTTAACCAGAAGTTTAGAGCCTCCATATTTCATTCCTCCTCTTCAAGCACTGGTTCTGGATCATAGTATTTATACAGCATATCTGCCCATGTACTTTTACCATCAGTCAACTCTTTCACCACACTTGCTGCTTCCTCCACAGTAACAAGGACCTGAACTTTGTTGTCCCTCTCCCATATTGTAACAGATGAAGCTGAATCTACTGTTATTGCAAATGGTACCCCAATTTCGTCCGTTCTGGCATATCGTTTCCCTATTGATGTACCTGAAGAGGACCAGAAAAATTAAGATATTTTCTTTCAGACAATTCTCATATTTTTATTGAATAATTCCTCTCTACATTGCAGGATAGACTGATTATACAGTCTTTAATCAGATAGTCACCTTCTCAGGTGTTTTAGTACATAGATATTTACTCATCCATTGATCACCAATGTTTTAGTCGTACCTGTCATATCAACTTTATGTGAAATTCCATCAGCAGCCAATGATTTTGTAATGTGTTTGGCAACTTCTCATACCCTGGGTTCTGAGCCAGTGGAAATACAGTGCATTTGTTAGGCGCTACCAGGGGAGGGAAACGGAAAACGTTCAACTGCTCATCTCCTGCTTTGCTTGGCCTTGTGTAAAAGCACGCAGTTCTCATAAAGACAGTAAATGATCCGCCCAATACCAAAAGATGGTTCGATCACTGATGGAGTGAAGACCCTTTGATGTTCTTTCTTTCTCTCTTTGGAGATAGACACCATATTTTCTTTATCGTCACATCTTTATCAAGAGTGCATACTCGGAACTGTACTCCCTGTGACTCCAAAATAGCTTGGGATAATTACTAAAGAATTCGCAAATAATTTTTAAAATGTGAAACTTCTCTTAAATATTATCAAATATTATGATATTATAGAAGTTAATAAGTCAAATTAAAAGTCATATTTTTTATTTGATTATTTATTATTTTTTTAATTATTTTTGCATCAAACCATAATTTTAAATTACGATTGATATAATTTTTTTTAAAAAAATTTTTATATTACCAAACAGCAATTCAAAATTACTATTTGGTATAATTTTTTTTTAAAATTCTATATATTACCAAACCGCAACTTTAAATTACAATTTAATATTTAACTGATAAAATTTTTGATATTAACTAAAAATCACTATATAATACCAAACCTAAAATACCACCATATTAATTAGACTATATATATAACACCAAACTTAAAATATCACTATATTAATTAAAAAATTAAAATTTTTATCTAATTATCAGAAAATCAAAGTTTTATATAAAATACGATTAACCTAATTAAAAAATTAAAATTTTAACCCTAATTAATATAAATTACTTAATTATTATAAAAATTTCATATAAAATATAATTTTACTCTAGTATATGAAAAATTTAAATTTTATCCCTAGTTAACAAAGAACTCTAGTTTTTATCTAAAATACTGATAAATTAGCTAAAAAATTAAATTTCTTAACATAAAAATAAAAAATTTTAATTTTCTCCTAAAAAATTAATTTATATTACTCATTATCAAACATTCAAATTTTATAGTGGTATTTTAGAGATAAAATTTGAATGTTTGATAATGAGTAATATAAATTAATGTTTTAGGATAAAATTAGATTTTTTTTTTAAATTTTTAAGTGATATAAATTAATTTTTTTAAGAAAAAATTATTATTTTTTTATTTTTAGATCAAATAATTTAATTTTTAATTAATTTATCAGTATTTTAAATAAAAATTAGAGTTATTTGTTAATTAAAGTTAAAATTTTAATTTTTAATATATTAAAGTAAAATTAAATTTTTATGATAATTAGATAATTTATGTTATTTAGAATTAAAATTTTAATTTTTTATTTAAGGTAGTGGCATTTTATATAAAAATTTAATTTTTTGATAATTAGATAAAAATTTTAATTTTTTAATTAATATAGTAGTATTTTAAATTTGATATTATATATAAAGTCTAATTAATATAGCAATATTTTAAATTTAGTGCTATATATATATTAATTTTTAATTAATATCGAAAATTTCATTAGTAAGGCACTAAATCACAATTTTGAAATGCGGTTCGGTATAAAATTTAAAAAAAATTTATACCAAACTATAACTTTAATTTGCTGCTTAATAATATAATATTTTTTTAAAAAAAATTTGAGTGTAAAAATAATTAAAAAATATGAAGGATCAAATCGAAAGTGTCCATTGGACTTTCATAATATAATAATATTTGAGAGTCATATTTCAGTAATTTTTCAGAACTTCTCTCGTAATTTATTAATTATCCCAAATAGTTTTCATTTCCATAGCTTCTCTTTCATCCATAGCCTACAGTTATACAATGAAGAATCAAGGAGCAGACATCAGTGATTGGTGATTACTATTCTAGAAGTAAAATTAATGACTTGGTTATTTAAATCCCAATCCAGAGTCCAAACATGCTCCCATCAAAGACGTTGAAGCTATATATTAATTGTTGTCCTAAAGAATTTAGGTGGCCCTGTCAAAGCACGAAAAAATAAATAAGTGGGGATGAAAGACTATTCTTTATGGCAGGTTGGAAGATGAAGTTCATTCCAACGCCAAGTGACCACATAAACAAATAATTACTAAATCAGAGATTGTTGCTTCCACTTTAATTTGATGTTTTACCTCTAAAATAATTGCTAAATCAGAAATTCTTGCTTTTACTTTAATTTGATGTTTTACCTCTAAAATAATTACTAAATCAGAAATTGTTGCTTCTACTTTAATTTGATGTTTTACCTCTAATGCTTCAACCACCATCTTTTGCTCACTTTTGAATGCAAGGCCCAACTCCTTTTTCGCTGGCGTGATAATAAGATCCCGTCGTTTCACACAACAATCAGTTCTGTCCAACAGTCCATGGAACTATTAGCATGCCACATGATAGTGACTAGTGAGGAGTACCTCTATCTCTCGGGGTTCTGCAAATTTTTCATGTGCCACTAGAGGAACACCACTTTTATCCTGATGTGGAGTGTAAGAAATAGAAATTTGTAAATGAAGAAAGTAAGAGTAATTTATTCCTAAATTCAACCAAAGTCGTTTGGTGTTTCTCATCCACTATGAACATACTGAAAAGAGACAACAAGAAATAAAAGGTAAATACTAGATTGTAGTTATAAAGTAAGCATCAGCCTTGAACACTCACTGTGTGGGCACGCAGATCATATGCAGATCTATCTGCAATACCAACACATTCAATCCAGCCACGGGAGCATTCAATCTCAGCATCCCAACAATCAGCTGCATAGTGGGCCATCTCATTTGTGAGGCGTTGTCTGAAACGCAAGCGTTCCTTGTCAATACCAAGACATATTAAGAAAGGATACACTCTCCAATGAAATAGCCCAATGTTTCATTATTGATGATACCCTGATCAACGACACGCCACAAAATCTTGTCAGGCCAATAATTAAAAAATAAGGAGGAGAAACAGCAGAAAGTAAAGTGGATGGTGATAAAACTAACCCCTGAAACTGCTTCACCAAGGCGTATTCTTCTTGCTGATTGACCAGACACCTGCACTTCCCTTGGGAACATTAGGAACTCCAAATGTTCAACTTCATGAAATTTCGGGTGTGACTTGTCATCAGGATCTACAAAGTGCTCAATCTCAGCAAGTGTAAATTCGCGGACTCTTAGGAGGCCTTGTCGTGGAGATATCTACATGCATTGGTGATGCCAGATAACATGAGCTTCCTAAACTATCTGAGTACCACATAATGTGATAGAATGCAGAAGTTGCAAGAAAAAGATGGAGGCAAAAAGAAAAGATGAAAAGAAATGGATACAACTTCTGAAATTTTGCGCTCTTTTATGACCATCTTTCTACTACCAGTATAACTTCCAGTGCACCAATGATCACTACTGTAGAAAAACCACCAGTTCATGCAGCCAAATTCCAATGCCCTATGTAGCAAGTCTCCGGCAGTTCAAATGAATTGACAAGTTTAGGGATATTGCCGTATTGTGTTTTCAATAACTTGTTCCAAGTAGCATTTTTCCCCTTCCTACTTTAGTAGATGAGAATCCAAAATATACCGAAGCACAAGAAACATTGAAATGCTTGTTCAAATTAAAAGGAAAAATAATGGCAGAAGGCACTCAGACACCATGAACAGAAAATTCAGTCACAAGGTCACTTCCAACAAATCAACATATAGAATGAAATATTTTTGGTACCTCATTTCTAAAAGCCTGACCAATTTGAGCTGTAGCAAAAGGAAGCTTGCTCCCATTATAGTAGTACAAGTCCTCAAAGTTAACAAAAATACCTTGTGCTGTTTCAGGGCGTGGCGCATATATCTGCAAGAGTATTACTGATCAGGCCATCAAAAAGAATAACTGGCTAATATAATTCTGAATTTGATACAGAATCCACGCATGATTATAGTTAAATTTTCCATCTATCAAGAATAATACTGACCCTGGACTCAGACCAGATGGACCAATTGAAGTTTGGAACATCAGATTGAATGGATAGGGAGCAGAGAGAGGGTTTTTAGTATCTGGTGCAGTTATTCCATATTCCTTAATTTTTGCACCTAATTCTTCAGCCGAAAGATCATCCAATACAGCAAGAACATGTTTCAATTCGGCTGCCTTCTCAGCACTGATTCTAAGGTCCTTTTCAAGCTTATCTTTGCAGAAATCTTTAAGCAAATGATCAGCACGGTAACAATTCCGAGTCTTATTCATCTTTTACCATAAGGTCAGTGAACTTGTCCACATGACCCGATGCCTTCAGTACAACTTCTGGTGTCACACGTGGGCAGTCCGCCTCTAACATTTTTTCCTCCAAAACAAAATGCTGAAATAATGAAAGAAATCATTGATCAGGGGCATAAAATGATGAAATTGAGACGTCAAGTTGCTAGTTTGGGGTCTAGAAATGGGCAAAAAGTTCAAAACTATATACCAAAATCAAGCTGGTCTAATTAAACCCCATAACTCTTTCAAGAATTTGATTAAAAAAAATAACAAAATTTAACGAGCCTGAAACTTTTGCCACGAAACACACACAGATGAAATAAGAAGCTAACCTGACGCCAAAATGCAAGAACGTTAGACTTAACAGCGCAACCAGCCGGACCGAAATCATAAAGCCCAGCAACACCACCATATATCTTAAAAGAAGGGATGTAGAAGAAGCGCCGTTCGACAGTATTAACAACAGCCTGACGGAAAGCATCCTTGTTGATAAAGGCGTTGCCGTTTTCATCGCCGGTGTTGCATAATACACCGATTTGGACCGCCTTTCAATGGAGGCCTTCTCAACCTTCAATGCTTTTAAAGCTTCCGCGGCGGCATCGATGATATCCTTGACTGCGCCCGGCGCTTTCAGTTCCCTAACGGCGTCAGCTTGCGCGGTTAAGGCAGTTTGTTTCTTCGATAGCTTTCTGCGGAGAGCATGTTCGTCAGTATCCATTTGGGGATATGGGGAAGAAGCTTCTGAGAATTGTGATATTTCGAAGGTGATAACAAGAATCTTGGAGAAGACGACATCGATTACAGTGGTGGTCCTGCACGGTAGACTTTGATATTTTCCTCGCCTGGCCAAGATGATAGTTTTTTGTATAACGATTTTTTAAAAAAATTTTAAGTCAAAGTCAAGCCGTCAGCTTATGTCAAATGGGCTTGGTCAATCTTTTTTATTGAATTCAAATACATGGAGGCCCATTTTACAAGTAGGCTGTAGTCTGGGTCCAGGGCTTCATTTTCCAATAATGGCAATGATCGTCTTCAAATTTGATTATTGAGTTGCAAAAATAGTTCCAATCTGTTTATAGAACCATATATGAGCTCCTTCCCGCCAAAAATGGTTAATCGTCATCAGAGATCTAAGATCAAGCCATCTCCGTCGAAGAATGAGCTCTGCTGCAAGCTGAAAAGGCTCGCCTCTCACCATGAGCAAATGAAGATAGCGTATCATGAGCTCAAGTCTCAGATCAACGCCGGTTTGCTTGAAGTGCTTTCGCCTTCCCTTTGCTGGATCTTAACCTTAATTTTTTTTTTAGCTTTTATCATGAAATATATGCTGATATTTTGAAATTTTGCAGGCGGAAAAAGTTTTTGCTTCTTTGGCTATTCCGTTGATCAAGCTGGTTGGTTTAAAAACGAAGGAAATGGCTGAAGAAGGGCGTTTCACCACCATCATAATCGATAATCAATTCTCTCAAGTAAGCAATTCCTGTACTGTGATAAGGATAATTTGAGAATTGTTTTTAAATCGTGTTAGATTTTTGCAGGGAAGCTGGAGAAATGGACTAGAATCGGAATCCTCAGATACTACTACAGGAAGAGAGCCAGACTATCAGGTTGGAGAAGTAGAGGTGGTACAAGTACATATTTTAAATGCTGAAAAGAAATCAAGGAGAAGAAAGATCTTAATTCAGATTTTCAGTTTTGAAAGGCTAGAATTATCTTTTTGTGTTGAGGAAAGTTGCGTATGCCACAATTTGGAATTGATTTTACTCAACTCAACGAGTCTGTTCAACCATCATCTCATCTTTTGTTAATTAATTGTGTCTACCATTATTAAAGCATTTTTATTTTATTTTTATGATCTTTGTTGATGACTAAAATTAGAAATTCCAAGTGGCCTTGATTCTTATCATATTTTCCGACTTGGTGTAGAATGCAATCTGTATTTGGGGCTAGGCAATATTAGCCAAATTTCTCATGTTAATTGATCCCTAAGAGAATCCAACTGAAGCCTCTCCAATGCCGTTGAAGGCTCCGCATTGCTAAGTTTTGATAAAGGAACTAATGCCTAATAATAATATAAAATGCTATTAGAAAATGTCTCTTTGCATTTACCTTTGCTTCTTGTATGTTTACTCATAACATTTTTGCAAATGCAGGGAGAAAGTTATGCTACTAGAGCTAACATAGCTGGCAAAGAACTCGTGAAGAAACAACAAACAAATCTATTACAACTTGTGCACCTCCTTAGGCAAATTGAAATTCAAGTCAACCATCACCAAGATGACATTTTCGAGACCCTTGACAACCACCGTGCTTCCCTTCTTAAGTTCTTCCAGAAATCCACTCATTGTATATTTTCCCTTCATAGTAAAAACCAGGACATTTTTCTCACAACAATGAAGCTCCTTCAGGCTTTATTCAACAATGTGAACTCAATTCTTGGCTCAGTTGAGGGTAGTGTGCAGAACCTAATGCAGGAATTGTCAGAAAAGATGTGTAATCCAATGGTGGAGTATGTGAAGGGCCTCAGGCATGATATGAAGAATGGACCATGTCAACGCCTATTGGCCTCTGTGGAGGAGATGGAAAGGATGATGAAAGATGGAAGACTTGAGTTAGAGGATGCAAGAAAGAACGCTAAAGTGGCAGAAGAGGGGAAAGTTGAGGCAATATGCAAGTTAAAGATGATAGAGGAAAGAGTGAGGGGAATGAAGGAACACTCTTCCCTTCTTGAAGCTGGGGTTATAGAACCTTCTGCTCCACATAAGGTATGTGATTCACTGATCCAATTTTGTAGAATCACTTCATTCCAGTTTATCCATTTCTATGAGCTATGAAGTATTTATTTATATTTTAGTTAAAAGTACTAAAATAGGGTAAAGGCTGTCGTGAAGTAAATGAATCAGCAAGTGCTGGTATTCCCTTTCCCACATACTTTCACTTCAAAATATCAGCATATATTTCGTGAACATGTGGTTATTAGGGACAAAAATAATTAACGAGAGAGCGACTGGTTTCAGTCACCTAACTGATTGCTAAATGAACTGTCAGCTTCCTCACTTGTGAAGGACTGCCCTATGTTTTGTGAGGATACTAAATTTAGCTTTTGCAAATTCCAGAACAGGTTAACTTAATTGTAATGAGAGAGAAAATGATGTGCTGCGAAACTCATACATGCATATGTAAGATTTACTCAGAAATACATTAAAAGTTGCAAGATGATTTCATAAGTGGTCTTTATCACCACCAGCTGCAATGAAAGTTCTATAGAGTACAAATGAGGAGTTTCTTTTTTTACTGTGCATCAACAGCAGTCATCTTCTTGTTCCTTTGACCTTATATATATATATATATATATATGGATAATCTAGATCACACTTATAATTTGCTATGTTACCAAACAGATGGCAGAATTGTCATATGGGATATCTTTGTGTTTCAGACTTCTCCCAAGTATTTTGGGCAGTGTCATTATTAAAGACACACGAAAAGCAGTTTACTTTTAAGCTATTTGACTCAATTTAAAAGTTGGTTTTGGTGGAATATTTAGCATTTGGATCGTGAAGATTTCAATCTGATAAAACATGCTGGAAACAATTTGTAGTCACTATTTTCTTTTCTGTCTCTGTCAAGTTCCTTGGCATGGAGGGAGAGCAATCAAAAGATGACAAACTATTATGGAAACTGTTGAAGAGGAAAAGAAAACATCGAGCACCAGCAAGTCCTATGGGAACCGAAGAGCTTTTATGCTTTGATGCCAGTAACAGGCACAAGAGATTGGTCGGTGTGAGGCTGCCCTTGGAGCACAGGCAAAGTACCAGGGGTTGCAAAAGAAGGATTGGTCCAGCAACTCCATACTTGAATACTTGCATCCCTTTGGGCTCATCACCTTCAGTGGCAATTCAACCAGCTGTTTCACACAAGTGAGGATTTGCTATGATGCTGCTGTAGGTGTTTATTTTTGTTCCCGGAAGCTCCAAATGCAGGACTAGACAGACCGGCTAGAAAGCACTTGGATGGGGAAAATTAGTAAGCCCTTCCCACATTCAATCAAGTGGTGAAAGATATGCAATTGTGCATAATTTGGATTACCTTGCAAATTGCATTCTACCAAAGGTAAAAACATTCAGGGAACAACAGGAAGAGATTTAGGTTATCCTCTTGTGAGCTGTGACTGGTTGATTTTTCCATGTAGGTCTGTAGGAGGATTAACCGATTAAGCTTTGGGGTTTAATTGTCCATGAGCGCTTTTTTTTTTTTTTTTTTTTATAATTTCTGGTCTTTAAAAAAAATACGTACATTCAAATTTGAGCTAGAGCAAAATCCCCAACCCTCTGACCTCTTGAACTATGCCAAAGTATGTGATATGTGTTGGTTTTATTATTAATAACTAAAGAGTCCTAGACTAAATCACATGTTTAAATCTGAGCAACTAGTGAGTGTTGTGTATGAGTAGGATCAATATATAGATAAGGGATATGCTAAACATACAATTACAATCTTGATTCTCCCAGATACTGAATCTAACCTTATTTGTTTAGATTATGATATGGAAGTGGTCATGCATATGGGAATTGGGTATTGTTTATAAGCAATAGCCAATGATGGAGAGGTTGTAGAGTACAGCGTGCTGAATTGATAATAGATATTGTGAAGGAGGTTATTTATTTAAATTGATATTGTGAAGGAGGTTATTTATTTAAATTGATATTGTGAAGGAGGTTATTTATTTAAAGCATTGGGTGCAGCATATTCTTTCTTCATAATTATATAGGATCAATTTTTGGTAATTTAAAATGGATTTCACCTTATCACATGTGAAAAATGCAGTATATTCACGTATCAAAAAAAGTCTCTTCTTATACTTAAAAATTTCAAACTAATTTATATATTGACATTGGCAAGATGTATAATTGATAATTTGCAATTATAAGTTTAACTGAGCCTAAAACCACATCCATTAAACTAGATAATATATGGCATCTAATTTCTAAACTTTATTATTATATCTAAAGTTTCGTTATTTTTCTAGAAAAAGAATTAATTATTAATTATATTTTGTTTATTCTAGAGCTTATTATATTTTATTTATTTTATTAAAAAAACATATAATAAAATTATAGATGTTATTCAAAATTTATAATAAACCATACTATAAATTTATAAATTAATCATAAATCTTAATAAATTTGAAAATATTTTAAATTTAATAAATTTTGTATTTGTTAAAAAACCTAATTCATAATTCATAATTTAATTCAGAAAGCGCCATGTTGCGCGGGCACCCGGGCTGCTCCATCAGCGCCGCAATATTTGTACGCTGTTATTTCCTGGAGCGTCGAGAAACCATAAAAAAAAAAAACAAAGACAATTATCAGGAAGCAACCAAAACCGCCAGAAACTTGCCCTCTGTAAATGCAATTTTATGCTTATTTCATCTGGGCGGTGCCATTAACTTCCATATTTTCAATACAATATGATTTTTTTCGATTCATGTTCTCTTAATCGGTATATTTATTTTATTTTGGTTTTCGTTATTGTTATTTGGTTATATTTTTGCTAAAATTATTTTTTCTGGGTTATTTTCATGGATGATTTTTGTTGCTTCTCTGGTTGAAGTGATTATTTCATTTATCTTAGCAAAAAAAAAAATTGTCAATGTAGTTTTTGTTGATTATTCAATTTTCGAACTTCATTGTAGTAGATAACATGAAATAAAATTCAGATATTGGATTTGATAATTCCATCTCTGATATTGCATTAAGTGTTGATATCCTCTGAGTAATCTTGAGTAATAATGTGGTGGCAAGTAGCCACATTGCACTTCCTATTAGTGCTGAATTAAATTTATGATTATGCTGTTAGAAAGAAGTGATGTTTTTGACCAAAATATTGGGTGGCTGATATTGATAAAGATAGGTTTTACGTGATGTGCTGGCAAATTTCTATATGCTAGTCTTGTGAAAATTGTTGATTTATGGAGTTTGCTTATTGATGATCTAGTTGCATTGTAATTTTCTTTCTGACAGAATACAGATTATAAGATTAACTCTTATGTGGATAGGGGCACTTCATTTTTGTTAACGCTGTTGTCTTTATAATTTTTAAAAGAAGAAATTTGCAGATGGTTTGGATGCTTCTATTGTGCATGATAAAAGCCATTGCAGAGATTAGTTATATTTGACAATTATTCACATTCTATATAGAAGATTTTGTGCTTTATTATTTGCTTATATGGGTTTACTTATCTATTCAATACACTTACTCTCACAAGAACATTCTTATCTTACTTTTTCACTCTTCTGTTGTAGATTTTTGAGTACTTAAGTGATCTTTCTAGCGCCTCCTATCCAAAGATCACATTTGTTTCCCTTTAAGTGATGGTACGCATGTGTTACATTTTCCCTTCTTTTTTCCTTTACACCTTTGCTCATTATGATCTTTTCTCTGGTTGCTATTAACAATTACAAACAAGTTATAGGTCTTGGCCTGCTGAAGGGCAGGCAAATGACCAACGTAGATCCTCCTTCTAGTATCAAGGGGATAATGAAAGGCTGATGTACCTTGCTGGAATACGCTATTAGGCATCACTCCCTGTTATGCATCTAGGATTTAGAAGGTGCTTAGAAAAAAATCACTGAGCATTGGCAGCTGGGGTTCCTTTGAGAAAGGGTTGATGCCTCCTTTTCATGCCTTTTAGATAAATGACACTGCCTCTAGGAAGTGTGGGAAAAAAAATAAATGTTGTTTAGGAGAAATTACTTTTTGATTTCATGCCATATGGTCTATGTAGCAAATGCTTCACCTGGCAAATTTATGTTATTTAAATATGAGGATATTTGTTCCTTAATAATTTCACAATTCTGATGTAAATATCCATTAATATTGGCATTTTATGTAGTAAATGGTTTATCTGGTCTCTTCTGCTAGTTGTATGTTTTTGTTGAATATTATGTTCTGGACATTTTTATGCATTGTACCATATAAATATAGGTTGCATATTTCAATTTAATAGCCTTTTAATTTTGAAGTCCCAGCATCAAAATTTGTAACCACATTAATATTTACGCAATTTGTTCTTGGGTATACATTTTGAACAATTTTTATTGCTTTGGGCATAATATGATTTTCATAGCTAGATTCGGGTTGGCTTATACACCAAACATGTGGCACACGCCTCTATTCAAATAGAAGGGAAAAAGGGGAAGACAAAATAAAATTATCATGCAGTTAATTTGATGTCATTTGTATATTCAGGCTGCTAGGCTTCTTGCGAACTTAATTGTGATGGGCTCTGGAATCATGGTAAGGGCATTTGCTCAAGCGTACAGACAGGCACTTGCAAGTACGGCTTCTTGCCAATGATACCATTAAGTAAAATATTATTCTGAAAGTTCATTTTTGGCTCCTCAGTTTCAAGCTCTCAGCTTTCTTTGTCTTTACAAGTTGCTGCTTTTGTCACCAATTGCAGATGCTTCTAAATCTGGTGTTGCCCAAGAGGCGGTGCAGAATATTAGGAGAGCAAGGAAAATCATTGTTGAACCAGAGGCAAGACAGATTTGTCACTGAGCATTCAACATGGGAGGAGATCTTGCAGGTATACATTATAAATATTGCAACCTATTGAAATGTATCCATGATAAAAAGAAATTATTAGTTATATGTGTATGTTATATTGTTATTTTTATGTTATCTGAAATAGTAATATTTGTTTATCAGAGCAGATCAAAATACTTAGCAATTTTACGAATGCGGAGTCTATAAGTTGTTAAAATAATCATTATTTATTAATTTGACATGCTGCATAAAAAAATCTATATGTTATGAAAATTAATGATGAATATTTTATTGGCATGTCATAAATCCTACAAATATAGAACTTTCTAATGATTAGTAATGGAAAGAGAAGTGCTGGAAATTTGATAAGTAGTGGATATTGAGGAGATAAAACTTAAATGACCAAAAATATTTCCCTAGAAAACTGTGAATTGCTATGGAATTATTAGAACGAAGATTTCAAATGTTATGGCTTGAGGGTTTGGGGGGTTAGAAATGTAACTTCATTTTGATTCTTTGTCAATAGCAATGGAATTAAAATCTCCAGTGGAGTATTATCATATGCCATTGTCTGCTTGCATGCAGAAATATGATAACCTATTTGAGCAGAATGCCAAGAGCGGGAGCTTTTACCCGGCAATCTGTTGAGAATCTGGGTCCTAGGAGCCATTAGTTAATTTATCAATTAGTCAAATTCATTTATTATAAATTGGACTTATAATAAGTTGGGCTCACCTTATAATCAAATTGACTTAAGTCAATTTGTAGGGATTCCCCTCCTTATTATAAGCCTTTCAATTCTTTTATTTTTAATCAATGTGGGATTACCCCACAACCTTTTACACTCCCCCCTCAAGTGGCAATTCGGCCACTTGACAAGTATCGACGGCCCAACCCGGGTATGTCAGGGTACAGTAACTCGACCCTCATACTTCGGATTCGGATCCCAGCTCGACAGGCTCTGATACCATGTTGAGGATCTGGGCTCTAGGAGCCATTAGTTAATTCATCAATTAATCAAATTCATTTATTATTAATTGGGTTTATAATAAGTTGGGCTCACCTTATAATTAAATTGACTTAAGCCAATTTGTAGGGATCCCCCTCCTTATTATAAGCCTTTCAATTCTTTTATTTTTAATCAATATGGGATTACCCCACAACCTTTTACACAATCAAAAGTTCATAGAGCTCAAGAATGCTTAGAAGCAGTGTACCAGAAGCAAGGTCGGGATGGTACTATTGTATGAGTTTTTTGCGTTTTACTACACTTTTTGTGTCCATTAATTCACTACTTCATGGACACAAATCTTTTTGATCTCCTAGAATTACCATTCATCAAAGTTCTTCTTTACCTTCAGGATTCAATGTAAAGTTAAATAGGTATTAGTTCAATATACATAGACCCAAAATAATGTGTACTAAATTCTTAAAATCTTTCATGGCTTTGGATGTAATCCCCATTGGCGGAATAAAATTTTGATCATTGTTATACAGCAGGAGATGATTGAGTTCCTTTTAATAGGCGAAGTTGGATATTTGGCTGCACAATGGAGCCTCTGGGTGTACAAACTTCCAATTGACAAAATGCAGCTTACGGAGTGGGAGTTTGTGCAATTGGAAACTTCATTGCAGCGCCAAACCCGGCAAAAAGAAACCTGCAAGTGAAAGGAGATGTTGGTTTACCTAAATTTTGCCACGTCATGTTCCTTTCGTTCCTTGAATTTGGAAAGACAGAACAGTTCTTAGTTGAACTAAAGCAAGTATGAACTTGACAGTTGAAAGGAACATTTGGATGGAGAGAACCAGACAGGCAGACCCGAAAGTA
This sequence comes from Garcia nutans, assembly GCA_947685225.1. Taxonomy (NCBI): domain Eukaryota; kingdom Viridiplantae; phylum Streptophyta; class Magnoliopsida; order Malpighiales; family Euphorbiaceae; genus Garcia; species Garcia nutans. Next base: position 7,560,084 of record CANTUV010000029.1, on the reverse strand, counting down.
AAAGAACCAAGGAAATTGAGTGGGCTTTTTCTTTAATTTGTATGGGTTCTCACTTTTGGCCACAAAATCTTTATTTATCTATTTTTTTGGGTCGATAAATTTTCCTTCTTGTATCTTTAAGTGATACTTTTATTTTTGGGCTGATGCTCATTTTCTGATAGTTCGTTTTTTTTAATTATTTTAATTTTTGACAAAAATGTCAGAAAAAATAAAAAAAATTAATTTATTATATTTGTAAAATATATTCAAATTTATAAGAAATTATGATTAGTTTATAAATTTATTAAATTTAAATAGTTTATTATGAGTTTCTTGTATATATGATAATTTTTGTAAGTTTATTAAGAATTTATTAAGAATTTATTATATATTTTTATAAAATGACTAAAATATTATTGTAAAATGTGAAAAAATTTTATAAAAATTGGGAAGGGTGTATTTTTTTTTTCCTATTAGAAGGAATAGAACATGAAATTTGGGTTAAATAGTAGATTGAAAGTCTAAAAAGTTCAAGATTATGGATGGTAGGTTAGGTATATGAAGAGGAACTCAACCTTCTTTTAATAAAGTTTAAAATAGCAAGATTTAACATAATCAAATGTACCATTCATATGTTCTGACCAAAAAACCATTCATATGTTTTAAAAAATTGTTAATATAATAACTTTTATTGATCGAAAATATTTGATTAAGATAGATGTGGAAAAATACTAATACAATATCCTTAAAAGCATTATTCATAACATGCTTGCTCACTTGGGAGTAAAAGTAAAAAAAAAAAAAAGTAAATAAGATTGCACGTGTTGCAGAGGAGTTTATGAATTATGGGAACTTTGTTATCATCAAAAGCTAAATTGGACCCATGAGATACACTCGAGTCCTCAACTAGCATTAAACTTAACCCCTACATTAAGAAATAATAAAGACTAGAAGCATTCAAAGTTGTTTACAATTAGTAGCTTCTAAAGTTGCATAATCTAATTCTTTGTCCAAAGATACTAAAAAGTGTCCAAAACTGAACTTAAATTACACTTCAAGAATATGAATAAGTCAGCAAAAGGGTCCCTACTGCCGCAAAGTTTGACTCTTTTTTGTAAACCGACACCATCACTAGTGCTAAAAAACCAGCCGCGAGAGGCGCCGCCGCGGTTGCGCGTCATAATTATATTCACTTCGCAGCCTCGCCTTTGTTCTCTCACAACCCAATCATTACGTGACACGATTCTATTATTCCTTGATTGTCTGTCCTTTTGCCTATGGGCACCACGATTATTCTACTTTTTGAATTCATATTCGTTATTTATTTTCCATTCGTTTTACATTCACTTGCTATTTATAAATCTTAGTTTAATAATATATATATATCATTATTTGTTAATATATTAATTTATTCTATAATTGATGCATATATATATTGAATAAAATGGATAAGATTAATGAAATTATTAAGTAGTAAGAATATTTCAAAAATTTTATAAGATATTAATTAATTTTCTCAATTCATGTGTAAAAATAAAATGGATTATTATTTTTTTTTTGGATGAATAAAATGGATTATTAATTTAAGATGGACGAAGTAAAATAATAAAACTGAGGTTGTATGAGATTTCACCACATTGAATTTGAATTATATTTAATAATGGTAAGATTTACTTTTTTAATGTATATAAAATAACTAAGAAAAAAATATATTAAAAAAATTATATCATTATAAATAAATGAATTTCTTTTTTCTCTAAATGGGTGTGAGATCGTTATGCAAAATTTGTTCAAAACTCTTAATTGGCGTTGAGTTCATTCTTGACTCTTTTGTTTGTAAATGATCTACAATTTAGTATTTTTTTTGAGAATTTTATATTTCTTTATTTCTTTTTATGAAAAAGAAAAATCTAAATCTAGTATTTATTTTGAGAATATTACATTTCTTTTTTTTTTATTTCTTGTTATAAAAAAATAAAAGATCAATTTGTTTATTTCTTCTACATTGAATAATTAATTAATTTTAAATTCCATTGACTAATTTTCTTGATATTTAATTATGATACTATTTTCCCCATGATTAAAAATAATTGGTGGATTCACTCAAAATTAACTCTTATATTTAAATTTTTAGTGAAAAGATTCTCATACCATTTTTCTCCAAATATTATTATGTCATTTGTTACATATATATATATATATAAAGTATAAACAAGATTTTAAATTATTATAATTTAAAAATTTAAAAAAAAACTTATTTAGTTGTTCTTTAATTCCTATATATTTTTTTATTCGTTAAATAAAATCCCCATGTTTTCCTTTCCTGTCTTAGCTACTTTTTTTTTTCTTTTGCAATGTCAAATTTATACACTCTTCCGGAATCTTTTTTTGTTTATAATGATTTTGTAGATTAATTAACCTTTCGTTGATCGATTTATTGCCTTTTATTTCTCCCTTGAATTCTAAATACTAAATATAATTTAAGTAAAATAGTCTTGTAGGCTATATAATTAAATTCACTTTTTCACACTGAACTAAAATTAATTTATAAATGAGGAAAATTTTTTATTTTGTAATAATCTGACTTTAAATTAAAATTCTATTTATATAATTGTATGTAACATGTGGACATATATATAATTAATTAATTTGTGCACGACACGTGTAATTTTTTTAAAAAATAAGAATTAATATGGGTCAATCTCATAATCAAAGCATTAATATGATGGATTTCATCATTCTCTAATATATGGTTTGATTTTTAATTTAATAAATGTGTAACACATATTGCATGCCCATTTTATCTCTTTGATTTTAATTAAGGGTCTGTAATTTTGACCTTTATTTTTAAGTATTGAATTTTATGGTAATAATATGATATAGAAATATAGTCATCAGTCAAAGCCAAAATGTATGAAAAAAGAAGCTTATGTTTTGGACACATATGTTATTGTTAGCTGAGTTGTTTGGGTGGGAAGGGCTGACTCTATTTAACATAACGCGTAAACTAAATTCCAATATTTGTCCTTATTGTTATTATTATTCTCATTTTTCCAAGGAATTCCCTAGATGAAGATGTGTTCGTAAATTGAGATCGATTTTATTTCATGTTTAATATACTTATAAAATAATTACTTCATACAAATATTATAATTAAATTAATATTAAAAAATAAATAATTAAAAAATTTCGATAGAATTATATTCCATTTCTCAAAAAAATTTCATTTTATTTACTTATTTTTTCAATTTTATCTGAGTTTTTAGATATTGTTAAGAAATCGATGGATATTTTTGGATATTTATATTTGCGGTTGGTAAACTCGGCCGATTTTCATGACAATTTCAAGATTTTCACACCGAATCTTTGTCTATATAAAGTTGAAACTCTCTAGAAATTAAGGGATAAATCAATCATCTTCTGGCAATGTCGTTTTACTGTATACATATATATATATATATACATATATATACACAGAGTAAATAGATTATTAATTATTATATCAAATATTATATTATTGATATAGCTACTGAAAAGCTTGTGGCTTCGTCTGGACAGCAATGGGAATGTATTATTCCATGTAAAGGTAGCTTTATTCTGGTTTCTTAATGCATGGGGAGAAGCATAAATATCAGAGAGAGCCATCACTTACGAATAATTATATGCTACAACCGTTGTAGCAATAAATGCCTACAACGGACCAATGGAATTTTTACACGTAGATTAAATGCCTACAACGGACCAATGAAATGAATCATTTAATTTACGTGTAAGAATCTCATTGGTCCGTTGTAGGCATTTATTGCTACAACGGTTGTAGCATATAATTATTCATCACTTACGTGTTTAAAGATTAGCTTAAAGGTAAGCCTCCATTATTCAAACTCCAACCTAACCTTATATATTCATATGTATTATAACAATTAGATTTCGCTCATCCATCATAACGACAGAGACAAACCCCGAAAGGAATTAAAGTAGACAAGTTTTAGAGGCATTTCTGCATGCGATAATAATAAGTTTGCTTTCTTTCTATGTTTAAGTAATTAGTTATATATTATTTTAAAAGTGACCTTAGAGAACTCAACCAAACACACTTACATATATATAGAGTAGAAGAAGCTCTTTTTTGTTACAGGAACTGAAGTATATCATCAGACAAGTCGGGAAAAAGGATCGACAATATTCAAGAAAATACATTTAAGCCTGGAAAAAAAACAAGTGAAAACAAGCAATAAGGAAGAAAAGGAGTTGTCTCCAAAACAGTGAGGTTGCAGCAGTTCAAACCTCCCCGTCTGAGCAAAAAAAAATAATAAAAAATAAAAGAGGAAACACAAACATTAAAACTAGAAGTTGAACCATCTCCATAAGCAATTCAAATTTGCTTGAATATATATTTTCTTGAGTGCATGACTAAGTAGAATCAGAATTAGTCCTCCTATATGTAGGATGATTATCAGGACTTCCAAATTGCATTGAATATAGCATCATTACTTCTTCCGGTTGCTGTTGTTGAGATGACGAAGATGAAGATGAAGATGCAGTTGATGATGATGATGACGAACTCCGCGAAACAAATGGGTCTCTACCATAATAAGGATTACCCTGATCAGGCAATAGATAATTTAAGGCACCATAGTTTCCACCTGGAAGATATTGTGGGTACTGAAAACGATTAGACGATGATAATGATGTCAAAAATTGTTGTTGCTGCTGTGATTGTGGAGGACGAGGAGGAGCTATATTTTGGGCTGTAATCAGTTGTTGATGATCCTGGCGATTAGTCAAGAATCCGAATTCGCTCCTGCCTTGAACTCTTTCTGGAAAGTTTAGCTTTGCTTTGCTTCCTTTAAATCTGAGAGCCGCTTCATCATAAGCAAGTGCAGCTGCTTCAGCAGTGTCAAAGGTACCAAGCCACACACGAGCTGCTTTATTTGGATCTCTAATCTCAGCTGCCCATTTGCCCCACGGTCTTTGCCTCACTCCTCTATAGTGTCTTCTCCTTGTGTTCCCTTCAAATTAAAGGCATGCATTACTTTTTATATGCTTTTTAGAGTAAATCTTAATTTCTTATGGAGATTAAGCATAAACCAGATTTCTCTTGTTTGGTAATAATTACTTGATTATACATCAACATATTTAGGACCAAGAAATACACATAAGATGATAAGAAATAGTTTATATAAACTTTTTAGTTAGAAGAAAAGAAAACTTTAGTATCCAAATTAGGAAACAATGGGAGGCACATAACTCAAATTTAAATAATTTGCATAATTTCTAAAAATTAGTAGCAATATAATATTTGAAATTGAGAAAAAGAAAAAAGAAAAAAGAACCAATTAATAAATAATGTAAATAAAAGAAACTTATTAAATAAAACAATTATTAAAAAATTAAGGGTAATTAACTATGAATGATTAAGTTTGTAGCAGTGTATACCTAATGATAATTTAGTTATAACTTAAATATACAACTTGGATAATAGATCCAGTTGCACTTCTCCCCTCCCCAATACCCAAAAAAAAAAAGTAAAAAAAAAAAAATTTGAAACTTATATAAGAAGAGTTCATAGGTTGTTATTAAAATAAGTATATATAAAGAAAAAATTGAGATCCAATACAGGAATTAAATTATACTAATTAAAACAATAAAAGTGCAGTTAATAATTTTAATAATAGCTATATATACCTTGATCTTGAACTGGGTGTGACTCTGGCTGTGGTTGTGGTTGATCAAAGCTTACTTGTGCGTTTGATTGTGGTGGGATATTTGTGACTTGAAGGAGTGGATTATTATTATTATTGTTGTTGCTGTTGTTGTGGTTGGTATTGGAAATGACTTGAGCTAGGGCTGAAATCACTGCATTCATATCTTGTTGAGATCGAGCAGAATAAATGGGGAAAATATGATCTTCCTCTTTCTCTTCCTCTTCATCGAATGGAAGAGGCCTTTTCCCACGTTGACGATCCACTTTGTTGTTTCAGTTTGCTACGTAACTCTTTTCTACTACTAGAGCATGGCAAGCAACCAAATGATATGAGCAAGAAACATGGGATAATATCCAGATAAATTAAGAAGGCCTAGGTTAAGAATATATATATAAGTGAAGATCAAGAAGGAAAAGGCTGAAAAGAGGGGAGAATTTATATAATTGAAGAGAACAAGACTTGGAAATAGTAGTAGTAGAAGAAGAAGATAATAGGGTTTCGCAGTAGCTCAAGACTTTATTTATCTATATTAATTTCATATTATATGGATCTGTCTTTGTGTGAACAAAAGTCATGCATCCACTGTCCATTCTTAGTTTTGAATATCTTTTTATTTATCTTTCCAATATTAATTTTATTCATTTTAAACATTTGTATAGAGTAAGTTTTGTTGCACACTACATGCCAAATTAATAAAATAAAAATATATAAAAAATATTAGTATGTTTTCAATTTATCCATCGAATTTCTTTTGTTTATATTTAGAAGAAATAATGATCTTGAATTAATTTAATTATGTATGTACCTATTAAAATTAAATCTTTTTGTTTTATTAGTAATTAGCTTATGCATTTAATAATAGAATTTTTATTATTTTTATTCTAATTAAAAACTTGAAATGGCAAAAATATAATAAAATGCATGATTAAATCTCCATTTTTTTCACTGTAGTAAATGTAATAATTGATTTCTCTCTATATATATACATACACACACAAGCAATGTGAATGAAAATAATAAGAAAAATTAATGTCAAATCAAGATCAAATAAGATAGGAAGAATGAAAATCTTCATTAGCTACTAAATTAAAAATACTATGATGCAACTCTATTTAAATAAATAAAAACATATGTGGTTTTAATATATACATATAATAATAATGGTTTTACCACATAAGAAAATGTGAAAATTATAGTTTTAAAAGGAAAAATAATGAATCAGTGGTCTTATGATTAAATACTTCGTAATATATGACATAATTACGTATATTTTATTTACTTCTTTCTTTAAAATAATTTCACGTACCATATAGAAAAAAAGAATAAGCTCTTATATGATAGTATATAATTTACAGTCGATAATATATATATATATATGTAAAACTTGAAGGAGGTCTAATCACCTTCAAGTTAGCTACTATATAATATAAATTTAAAAATAAGAAAAGAAAGAAACCTCATCCTCATTGACGAAGAAGTAACGAGAGACAATTGCCCAATTACAATACTAGAAAACTACGTATATCTTGTAAAATTAATTTTTTGTGCGGAAGAGATGACCTAATTTTTTGTACAGCGGTTAGATAAAAAATTGTTCTAGTGAGAATTTGATATTTACTATGTTTAAAAGCTGAAATTACAATTTAAGCATTATTTTGTTCAGTGGCGTAGCCAGAATTTTAGATAAGGGGGGGTCCAATTCAACTTAAATACTAAACATTAAAAATATCAAATTATAAAAGAAATAAAAAAATTTCAGATTATAAACTACAAAAAAATAATAATTTCAATTTAACTTCATACTACTTTTCTCAAAAAAAAAAACTTCATACTACAAAATCAAATTAAACATTTCAAATTTATAATGTCCTCAAGTATTCAAGCCAATTTCTTAATTCATTATTTTTCAAATTTCAATTCATTTTAGCAAGATAAAAAAATTGCAACAAAATAAATATGAGATTAAAAGTAAGTGGTGTACCTATTCTTAACTTGTTGCCGCTGCCTTGCTGGTGCCAATCGGTGAAAGAATGAAATTGAAAAAGGAAGAAACTGTTATCTGAAAAAAAAAGAAAGAAAAAGGAATTAACGAAGAAGAAACGTGAGAAAGAAGAAAAAGAGTCACAATTAAGTTGGGAGCGTGGATCGAAGTTGCGTGCTCTCACATAGTAAGGTCAAGTTGTTCCATCTCAACCAATGTAATATTCATTCTCAAATATACCTAAAAATTTTTTATTTTTAATTGAGGGGAGAACAGGGCCCCATGGGACTCCCTTTATCTCCGCCTCTGATTTTGTTCTAATCTAACATAAAATAGGTTAATAAGTTAAAATTACTTTTTTTTTTCAGTAAGATTGGTTGCTTTTTGGCTAAATTTTAATGTTTAAGCCTTTAAAAATGTATTTTTCTATTTAAAGTAGTTTTTAATTTATATTTATTTTCTTATTTATTTTTTATAGGAATATTGAATTTAGACTTTTAATATTTTATCTTTTTCGATAAATATTTTATTTTTTTATATATATATATATATTTTTGTTTTGATGGTATGTTATCTTTTATAATAAATTTTCTTAATTAGAGTTTTATTGTAACCTTAAGCATATTCTATAATTTTTTAGAAGGTAACAATGGCATTTATAATTTAATAAAATTTTATTAGAAATTTTTTTTTTCTTTTCGTCTATTTACTTGAATATTTTTAGACTAAATAAATTAATAATATTTATATCATCTTTATTCTTAACTTTTGCTACATTAGTTTTACTTTATATATTATCCACTTACATAGTTAGGGTCTCTATAATCAGCGACGGAACTAGGATTAATTTAAAGGGAGGAGCAAAATTTTTAAGTAAAAAAAATTACAAATAAATTTATATTTAATTTTATTTTTATGTTAAAAAATTAATACAAATAGTTGTCATTAATATTTATATTTAATTTTAATTTTATATTAAATATTTAAGTGTTAAAATTTTTATCATATTATTTTAATATTTAAATATTATTTAAAAAATTATATAATATATGTTATTTTTAAATGATGTTTATATATTTTTTTGATATACTTTAAAAAATATATTTAAAATTAATTATTTTTTAATAAATTTATATAATAAAATATTCTCTACAAAATAATTAATTTAATCACAAAATTTTTAAATTCAATTTATAATTAAATTGGGACATAATTATTAATATCAATTTTAGAATATAAATTAAACATAATTAAAGATAATAAATATATAGAGTAGATTTATTAATTTAATATATATTATAAAGATATAATATAATATATATTATATCATACACTATAATATATTTATAAATATATAAATAAATACGTGTATATATATATAATATATATAAATATATAAATAAATATATACACACACAATATGATTGTTCGTGTGTATATATATAGGTGGGTGGGGCAGTAGACTCCCCATGCCTCCACCCCACTATCTATGGCTACAATTCACATTTTATTATAAGCCGATTCACATTATTATTATTATTATTATTATTATTATTATTATTATTATACAAAAAAGCTTAAATGAAATTTAGGTTACTAAATTATTACTAGTAAATTGGGATGATTATTAGTACGCTTGCAGAAAAGTAATACATCTGATTAATTAATTACTATATTAGTTTTTTTTAATCTTACTATTTATATTAATGCATCAAGTATATATATTTTTTTATTAATATATGTCAACTATAACTACAAGAAATTAGACAAAACCAAAGAAGGAGACATAGTCTAATTAAAAAGCAGAATAATAATCTCATATAAATAAAAATTAAAAATTAAATTAATTAAATTTCAAAAGCCTCAATTTTGAATAATAATACTCATTTATTATTAAAAAACAAATTAATTAGACTTTATTTATGAATTAAAGAAAATATACTTGTTAATTAATTAAATGTATATAATCTGCGCACATTTGAAAATAATTAAGGTTAATATTACGAAATATTTTTTATTGTTATGTTTGAAAACAGGGAAAATGGACTTTCTTATATTTTGAATGAATTCAAATTAATTTCTAAAAAAAAGAAATTCTAAATTCTAAATTAAGTTCATGTGAAACCTACACTACATACCAATTGGTCGTAAGAGCAGCAGATCGCTTATCCACCTCTGGGTCCACTATTATTACAAAAACAAATGTTTTATTTTTTAAAAAAAATATTTAAAAATTGAAAATCAACATTGATTATAAAAATTATTTACTAAAATGCCATAAAAAAACTCTAATTGAAAATCAACGTTCTTTTATATTAATCAAAAGAAATTATTTTCTTTATTTCAAAAAAAGAAACTGTTTTCTTCTTCTGCTAATGAAATTTTTCTTTATTCTGTTAAAAAATATATATAATTTTTAAAATAAAAAACAACAACAACTAAGCCTTAATCCCAAACAAGTTGGGGTCGGCTAAAAAAATGTAACTTAAATTAATAAAAAAATGTAACTTAAATTAATTGTCATCAACTTCTAAAAGTTAAGCATGCCCATAAAACCAAAGGCAAAGAAATTCATTTGTCTTCGGAAATAATTATAAATTAAAAAATTTCATAAAATTATAAATCTTTTGTATACATTTAATTTTGATAATATAAAAACCTAAAATGTTTATGAGTTAAAGTCAAGTGAGAATTGAAGCTGAACACTAAAAAAATCTGGAAATGGCGAGAAAGAATATCATGAAAAACTAGACAATGTCGATTAACGTTGCCCCTCATCTACTAATCATTATTAGATTTATCATTTTTTATTATTTAGCGGTTCACAATCAAATCTCATTTCCCAGTTTAATTTTTATAATTAAAATAAATAAATTATTTACATTTCTTATTGAAAATTAATAATATATCTAATTTTATACACATTTATGATATTAAAATTATCGATGAAAATAAGAATAAAAAAAAAAGAAAGTAAGCTTTCTAAATTTCGATATATAGAAAATATTTTTTCTCATTATTCTAAGTTTCCAACCAACCAATTCCTGACAACCAGCTGCCAATTTGAAACTCTTGAAATGGAATATTTTATTTAAATATTCAATATTTTCAACTTACACTTTCAAATTAATTAAAAATAATAATTGAACCATAGATAAGAGTTCCTAGAAAATCTTAAGTATTTTGGTCACTGAACACGCACATGGCCGACAAACATACATATATATATATAACTTCACTTAAATTACGAGAAAATCAACCTTATTTCAAAGTTTCAACATTAAAAATTTATTTACTTGCAAAAACACTGTTAACATTCAGACATACTTTTGCTTGAAGGTTTATGTTGACAATCAAAACCCGTAGCTTTTCCTTTTCCTTAATACTAGTCTATCATTCGCGCATTCCACCGTCATAAAAATATAAAATATAAATAAATATAAAAATTATTTTATATATAAATTAACAATGAATTTTATTATAAAAAATAAAATATTTATCTTAATTTTTATAATAATTTCATTGAAATAATATTAGCCAGTGAGTATAATTTTTTAAATTTTTTAATTTGATATTTTTAATAATAATAAAATTTACACATATTTTTACTATAAAAAATTATGAATTCTATAAAAAATAAAATAAATAAATAAATAAATTTTTTTAAAATAGGGAGAAAAATGTAAGTGGGACGATTTATAATTGTACATTTTTATTAAAATTATTATTAATTTATATTTTATAAGTTATTAAACGTATAATTAATTTGTTAGAAGGATTAAAAGTCATATTTTTTATTGTTTAAATTTTAAAATTTCTAAAAAGATATTAATTAATTATTATTATAAATAAATTTTTAATTAAATATTTAAATAAAATTTTTAAAAATATATAAATTCATTATTACTATAAATAAATTATTTAATTTATAATTATATTATTATGAAAGTTAAGAGTCATATATTTTTTAACTTTTTAATTTTTTTTTAAAAATAAATAAATTAATATTATTTAATTATATAAATATTTGATTAATTTATAGAAAATTAAAAATTACAAATATAATTTATTTAATCCATATTATAAAATTATATTAATGTATAATTATTTAATAGAAGATTAAAAGTCACAAATATAATTAAATATTATATATTATATAAATAATTAAAATTAAATAAAAATTAATTTAAAAAATAAAATAATATTATTTTAAAAAAATTGATAATGGATTACTTTTAAAATGCATATTCAATCTTTAGCTTTTATATATAAAATATAGATATGGAAATCCTTAATTTTTAAATATATAGGGAATCATATATTATAATTTGTATATTTTATTTGATGAAAGTTGAAACGTTAAACGCATTTTGATTCATAAAATTAAAATTAAAAGAATAGCATTTGAAAAAAAATCACAAAATTTTAATCATGTGTTAGAATTAAATATTTGAGGAAAGTCTGAAAGAATTAATAGTAAGTCAATAGGAATATTATACAAATTTAAGTAAAATTTAATGCATTCTATATAATGGATCAAAAAGTAAACGAATATAAGAATGATGATGAGTCTACATCCCTTGCAAAATCCCTTTTGTATAAAATTGAATGAGAAAACGAATATAAAATTTCATGAAAATGGCATAAAATTGACTTTTGCTTCTCCCCATATTGACTTTTGTACATTCTTTATTATTTGTAAGATAAAAGACCAAATAGATAATAAGACTTATGACAAAACCAAATTATTTTAAGAGGAGTTAAATATATATATAAATTGAAATTTTATATAAAGGATTTATCTATCATGTAATATATTTCATTTTTCATTAAAATTTGCTACAATCACTTTTCAAGCTCATTGATAATAAAACTACATACAAAATAAATCTTTATATGTGATTATATGACTTTTAATTATATATTTATGAGAAATCTTCATTTAAATAAGGGATTTATATGTTGAATTAATATATATACTTATACAAGTTCTCTAAAAGAAGTCACATTTTGAAAGTTAGGAGAGGAGAGCCATTGGTTGGTTCCTCCGTCAACACATGGAAAATAAATCTAAAAAAAATAATTTGTTCAAAATAATTGAATTTGACTTGGTCAACTTGATGTTTAAGTCAAAGTAACAACTATTCAGTATCTCATTTTAGCAAATATGCATGTGGTCCAGAAGCTAAAAATGCTCAAGTTTAGCTAATGTTTTACATAAATATATTGAATAATAATAATAATGTAATTAGCAAGTTGTTGTATATAGTCTGAACCAAAAAAAAAAAAAGAATTTGTATGGAGTAATCGAAGAAAATTTCGTTTCTAGAAGAGTAAACTATACAGTATAACTTATTTTAAAGTTTGGTTTTCAAAAGTACGGCACACTTTTCTTTTATTTCAAAAGTATGGATTTTTTGTGTTCTTTTTTATTTTTACGTTAATAATCGGTGAATTTTCTTTCTTTATTTATTTTTCTTTTTAATATTTTCTTTTTATATTATTAATATACACATAAAAAATATAATATGTATATAATATATACAATATATATATATAACAAACAGTAATTTATATATACATATATCAAATATACACACATTATTTACATAATATTTATATAATTTATTTAATATTTTTAAATTTTATTTTGTAAAATTTTATATACATATAATATATACTTAACATATATAATATATACAACAAATACATAATATAAATATAACATCTACACAACACTACAAGATCTACACAACATACATACAATATCTACACACAAAAATTAATATTATTTTAATTTTTTCATATTTTTAATATGTAAAATTTATTTAAAAATAAATTTAATAATTTTTATTAATATATTTTTATCTTTTTTTAATTTTTTGAGTGTTATTTGTTATTATAATTAAAATTAAAATTTTTCTTTTATAAAAATAATACATTTTATTAGTTGAAAATAAATTTTAAAATATAAATTTTTATTATTTTATTAAAATTTATATGCAAAATTCCAAAAAATAATTTTTTATAATAAAATATTACTTCAAATAAGAGATAATATATTTTGAAAAAAAAATATTTGGATGAGGAGTGAAGTATTTTAAAAATTTGAGCAAATTTTTTAAAAAATGTAAATAATTTTTCTTTTATGTAGTATTTTTTTAAAAAAATTATTTTTATAAGTAGTTTTATAAATATCCCTTTCTAGAATTAAAGAGGATTTTTCAATTTGTGAGGCTAAAATTAAATAATTTAATTACTCCAACCGATTAAATTGGCCAAAAAAATCATCAGAGCAATCAAGTTATTTCTAATAATAAAAATTTAGATATAAAATTAAACAGAAAAAAGATTCATACATCAAAATAGTAAAACTAAAAAAATTTAGACACTAAAATAAATAAATAAAATTTATACCCTAAAATAATAAAAATAAAAAGTTCAAATACGGTTGCTATATATTAATTTATATGCAGAGAATATTTTTTTTTTCGTTTTATTTCTATTTTTGTCTCAATTTTGTCAATTGAAAAATCATTTAAAATAAAGAAGCAAAAGATATGTATATTTCCTATTTATTATGGTGGTTAGGTCAATGAAAAGTTCCAAGTCTGCAGAGTACGGAGGAAGATAATAAATTTGACTTCTCTAGCATTTGAAAGTTGCACATCTTCTCTCCAATGGGATTAGAAATACATGATCAAAACCTTGAAGATGAATTTTTCAAACTGAACAATGCATATTTCATATTAGGCCAAAAACATGAAACACTTGGACAAGAAATCGCCGAAAAGCATCAAATACAAGAAAAACAATTAAGCCAACGGTCATTACAATTCTGAGCTCCTGAGTTCTTACTTTGTTCTCCACATTTTTCTTCCGCTTTGCAAGATATGCCTTCTATAACAAGCATATAGGTTCTTCTTTCATCCTTCTTTAGCTGGTTTCCTAATGCTCCAGTCTTCTGAGATTCTTCTATAGTTGATCTTAACTGGAAGAGTCTCCCATGGTCTGTCCGAACTTAGTTCAGAGTAAAGAAGAGCCATCATTTCAAGCTGGCAACAATTTAAAATTTTTCCAGCCCTTGTGAATATGACACAGGATGGCACAGCTAACCCTAGCCGACTAGTAGCCTGGCATGGGAGCTTGCTGATTTGATAAATCTGTAAGAATTACCTCTTCCAGTAAGATGAATGAGGCCTCATTACCTACGAACCATGACTGCATTTACGGCATCGTAGCCTTCATAAAGGAAAACCCATTTCATGAAATCCACAAATTGAAAATTAATGTCCATATGTACAACTTTACAAATCAAATATTTGGTTGAATATCTCTGGATCGCATGTAGGTTAAAAATTGAGTTGGTAGTTCAGCTAGAATCGCTTGAACAACAGAAAATTGTCCACCTGCAAAAATTATATGTTAAGAATGAACTGAAATTAATAACTGAACTTACTTGTAAGAATAATACATTTTCTTACTTTGTACATTCCGAAATGGCACAAACTGAACTATATCACGTGAAGCAACACGTCCAGTAGAACTTTCAAGTCTCTCACCTTTATCGGCATCTAAAATCTGTGTAACAACAGTAGAAACTTCAGAAATTTGGAGGCATGCAAAAAGATAACTAAGGTTTCTAACTTAGCATCTATAATGTAAAGAAAATATTAGTGGTTGTATTATCACATATTCCTGCTTGAAAACAAGTGTAAATGAGGAAGAGATACCTCCATTTCTTTGAAGTCCGCTCCCCCAACTCCAACAATAAGGATTGATAATGGTAGGTCAGATGCTTTCACTATAGCATCTTTTGTTTCTTGAAGATCTGTTACAACTCCATCCTAAGATATTCGACAAATCAGAGCAAATAATTGGCATGTCAATTTAACAAAAGAAACTTTATTCTTGAACTTGCGGAAATGGCACACTGATATTAACTTACATCCTATGGGGTAAGAAAGTGCCACCAGACAGTGAGACATGCCATCAAATTGATAATTATCTTTTCCAAAGAGCACAAAACAAACTAACAGCACAAAAAAGAAAATGATCCAGCTTTCCAATGTAATTCTTACCGTAATTATTAACAAAACAAAGTATTTTTTTCCTCCATTTGCCAGAGAGTGGCTTGCTATTAGTGCAGCATTGCTTATCACAGGTCCAAAAAGCGTTGGACCAGCTAAAGAAACATTGAAGAGAGCACTAGTATACGATGCCATAATTCCATGAATTCCTTCAACCTGAGGTATGATGCTTAATAAAAAGGCATGTAGCTATTGCAATAAGTGCGAACATCAGGGGTAATAAAAAAAACAAGTTCTAGGTATTTCACCTCACAGTGATTAGTGCTTCCGCTCAGGTTAAAACAATGAGAAACTGGACCATCAATTGGCCGCGCACCAAATCCCCAGGCAGGAAAGTGCTTGTCTGTATCATAAAGCTGCAACACTTCTCCAACTTCTAAAATTGCCTGAAATACAAATTGGCCAAGATGGGTCAGTGGAAAAAGGATACTGTATAAAGAAGTTCCCAGACAAGGGGGTTTTTCGGCTGGAGGGGCTAAATCATGAGGCAATTTTAACTGTAAAGGTATTTGCAATTTCAGGTTTCCGCTATATTTCTATATAAAGGAAAACTCCAACTTGGTAGGGTGGTTGTAATTTTCTCCATATTAAAGAAAAAATATAAGCCAATTCTTTGGGCTTAGGCAATAATAGAACCATGTAAAAATTTATTGTCCCGTTTTGTCCCCCCGTATTAGTTTCATTCTTGTTTGTGTGTGCCGATTTTGTTGAAAGCCAAACTACACTGTTTGCTCATCAAATATAGTGATTGAAACAAGTTAAATGGAGGGCAAGAATTACATACTTGCTGATATGCATTTGGCCGTCCAGAAGGATCAAGATAATGCAAAGAATCAGGCAGGCGGGGATTTCCATTTGAAGCTGAAAATTGAAAAATAAAATAACAAGGTAACTTAAAACGTGCAAATTAGAAGATATGTCTATAGAATTGTACAGTTGAACTAGTCCAGTTCAATAACAAATTCCTGTGAATAATGACACGTTATATAGATGATTAACACCACAATCATATCATTTTGCAGTCTTGAGTGTGCAAAGAAAGAAGCGGGAATATGAAGAAAGTGGCAGAACTGAAATGACGTTTGTAAGCATAAAGAAAACAGAAGAACGATATCATGTATGATTGATGACTTGTTAAAAAAAGAAAGGAGAAATAAGTTTGTTTTCAATGTAGTCCCAAAGTTGTTAAGAGAAAAGAGAAATGATTTAATCTGCAGGGAAAAAAAACTCAGGAATTTAGTTAAAGTTAAAAGAGAAGTACCAGTAAAATCAATAGCCACCATGAAGTTTAGTTCACATCCTCCTCCCAAGTAATCAAGAAAAGTATGTTGCGTGCTTTCAGAAAATTTATCCACAAATAGCTGGCTTTTTAATACCTGCATGCTTGGGAAGTTTTAGCTAAAGACAGAATGGTTCAGCATTGAAATTAATTTGCTTTACACAATCGAACCTTCTTGTGATCATGCCCAACATCTGTAGGGAAAAATAAATTTACACCTGCCCCACTGGATTGAAGCTTTTCCAATTCTGCTAGGGATTTTCGAACTTCTCTGAAAATTAACAAAAACAAACACCATTAATAAAAAATAAGGTATAAAGGGTTGAGGGGAAGAAAATTAAGAAGAAAAGAAGCTCTCTCTACCCAATCAAATCATGCTTGCCACTGCTATTGAAGCTAAAGCACTCTATAACCAGTGGATTATCCTGCAGGTCAGATTAGAACAAAAACTAAGAACCACAAGATACCATGATAAAATCTGAACACGTAAATTTACTTTGCCAATTTCGAGCTCCAAATGGCAATTTAGTTTAGAGAGATTGATGGGAAAATAGTTGTTAATAAGAAGGCCAGGACCAATTTTCTGTTTGATTTTAAATGTAAAGGCATTAATATCTGCATACACTAAAAAGGTACTATTGCCCTGGCATTAATCTCTGAATACATTAGAATCAAAATAACCAACCAAAACTTCTCTCAATGCATGCTTAAAATTTTCATTTCTGTTGTCCTCGGTATTTTTCATTTTTCTTTCAAAAAAGGAATTTTTATTTCTATTTTCCTTTGTAATTTTTCTTTTTTTTTCTTTTCAGAAAAGGTATGCTTTATAACAGCATGCTGGATTTCTACCAACTGACGAAGATTCTGAACCCAAATACAATATTGCTTTTACCTTGCTTCCAACTTGTTGAATATTCAAAAAGACTGGTTTCCATGTTGGGCTGTGATCATTCTTTAGGACTTCTGTTTTACATACAGGGATGGGGATCCCACTTTCAACAGTTTTCGAGATTACCATGAAAGGATTCTGCAGATAAATATGCATCGCAATCATTTATGTCTCTCATAAATATCTCCCAAAAGCAAGAGAAATAAAAAACTTATCAACTCATACAATTCTTGAGAACAGCTCCTTGTGTTCCAAATCCGAACACCTTAATATCATCTCTGTTGTAGTCCTTGAGCTAATGCATTCCTCAGCATGCACAATCAGTTGCCCACGTAGGTGATGGCTTCGTATTGTAGAATCATCTTTACTTACAAGATCCAACGTCAGGGACCTATTTGGTTTGGTCACAATCTTTATAGACATAAACAACACCGTGGGTGATTAACATATCCATATTTGAATTCAGTACAAGGAATAAATTTCTACACATGAATCCTGGTCACTTGGAACTGAAATTCCCATAATATGTCTGGTAAGATTATTGTAATAACTAAAATTCTCATAATATGTCTGGTAAGATTATTATTGAGCATAACAGAAAATAAAAGGATAAATTTCTTTTCCATTACTTGTGTCATTGTTTCCATTATATTCCATCATGATCTACCAAATATAATATGAGACGTCAACTTTCATCATGGAGTGTAAAGAGTCTCTCTAGCTAAATTAGAAATGCATAAATTTCCATATTTCAGCCAAAAGGCTTTGAAGTTCTGATATTGTCATATTGGTAATTCCACAAGAAAGTACAATCTAAAGTAGAATGGTCTTCATGTCATACCTCAGACAAATCACAAGAGGCTCCACCAAGAAATTGTTGCTCATCTAGCTTGAGCATCTGCATTTTTTAAATAATTTGTTATTTACAATTTCATTACTCAAATGAGAGTAGCAGAAATCTTTTCATATAGTGATTGAACCATTTTTTTGCACTCATGATATCTAAATAGTGTACTCCTAACACAAATAGAATGGAAAATCCAAGAAAATCTAACCAGTATTTACTAATGTACTTCTACAACAGCCAAGTTTTGTTCCCCTTTGCATGGAAGGCAAAACTGTGAAATCATAGATACGGAATGTTATCGGTCAACTACATTATGTAGCAGTATAAATCTCAGAGAAGTACAGAATCGCCTGGTTCAAATTTTCATTCCATGATTGTTATAAGCTTCATATTTTATTTTACTAAAATAATTCCCATTGAAGTATTATAAGTTTAATTCCCTGTTATTGATAATTCCCATTGAAGTATTATAAATTTCCAACACAATGATTGGAAATTCTGCTTTAAGAGGAAATTTCCAATATAGAATACTTTTAAGAGGAAAAAACCTTACATATCATTAAAATACCAAAACCAATCAGAGCCCACATTCAATCTGGCATGCAACCAGCTCATATAGTTCACATGTTTTGATTTTATTCTTGCTTCTGTTTCTGTTTTAGAGTTTTTTAGCATCTTTGTGAAAAATATTCTGACTTCTTAGCAGCCAATGGGCATGTGGTATAGTGGCCTTCTCTCTTCTGGCTAAGCAGCATGTTCTATATTAAAACATTTTCTAGATTAAAGTTTTACAATCATGTAATGCAAAGACAATTTTGGCCACTAGAGGATATGTTATTAAAACTGTATCTCATCTCACAAGCCAATGAATAAAAGAGAAATATCACACAATAAATTTCCTAATTATTTGAGATGACCATTAAGATAACAGAAAATAGTAGTTTAGCACAGCATCAGATGTTCGAAAAAGAAATATTTCCTCACATTGCACATCCACTAACAACTAGCAATGAAAAACTAACTTGACAAAAATGGAAGAAAAACAGTTGTAATGAAGGTTATAAACTTCAGTTAATGATCAGTCATCCATCTCATTTCTTATAATATGAGGTGTAAGTTAACGAAGTCCATTTTGCAATCACCAATTTGATGTGATAGCAATAATATTAAATAACAGTATGCTGTTCAAGACAGACAAATCACTGAAAAAAAAAAGACTGCGCCGTAACTGAGCTAAGTAGTAAGATGTTAAGACATATTATGAATGGAGTTAACTTGGTGCTGCTAGATTATATTTGCACACAGTATCCACAACATATCCTCCTCAACAATGACAAAAACAGAAGAAAGAACAGACACAATAATAAAAATATACCTTTACATCTACATTGTGGAACTGTGTGTCAACATCATATACATGAAACCTGTAGCAAATTTTACCCATTAAATTATAGTCAAACCAATTGCATCATTGGTTGAGAAGAAGAAAAGAGTTCAAGTTTTGAACTTACAGCAAAGTCTGTACAACTTCAAACTGGTATGTGATGGAATACTTCATAATCCAAGTGGGATTCAATGAATTAAGAACTACTTCAGTGCGGAAAACTTCAGCAGCTAATCCATCTCTTCCTTTAGTATAAACAACCACCATAGGATCACTCTAAAGCAAATAAAACTTATACTATAAGAGGCAGAAGATAAACGGTCAAAAAATTTTTTTAGGGGCCATTGCTCACTATTTGATGTCCAACCATTTCAATTTATTATCTCTATTTTATAGCTATACTTTTATGTATAAAAAATATCACCAAGAAAACTCGGAATAAGGTTCCACCCATATAATAGAAGCATACAAACCAAAGATCCTCATATTAGGTATAGCTCCGAACTTAGGAATGCAACTAAGATGAGGTCACGGTGATTAAGCAGTGCCAAGCACAGTCTTGTATCTTATGTAGCAGATGGGTGACAAGGGCAATTCATAATGCACCTATTGTTTCTATAAATCCATATTTAGAAGGCATATAGATATGGCACCATTGGAGACTGATAAGGTACATGATAAAAAACTGGTATTACACTTAATATAATTTGAACAATCAATCTTATGTATCTTCTTTGGTATTCATAGTGCATGACAAAATGGTACCACAGTCAAACCAAGACAGGTTACAGCTATCATTTCTAATGCCTGTTAACTGTTAACTCATAGTTTTAAATTTTATTCTCTTTAAAAGTACTCACCATTCTCTTGTGGAACTATAATTTCCTTCAATATTGCATCAAAAGCTTCCTTAAGGGTAGTTTTTGTAATCATTTAGGTAGGCTCAGGCTGCTAATATAACCAAGCTTTAGGATCCTGGGTGAAATAGACAAGCTTATTCCATTCATGTTACACTAGCGCCAGTGGACTGCTTGAAAAGTGACACACCGATTCCTTCCATCTTATAGCCATGTAATTCTGGTATAACACATCAAAAAACTGTGTCTAGGGGTGCTCACCAAATAAAGGCCCTTTATGCCAGTGCCTCTGTGAATTCACTGAGATGATTTCATTATTTCTACTTGTTAATGGTGACTTGGCTTAATAAAGTTCACAAACAATTAATTGCAACCCTTCAAATGAATCAAGGGTACTGCTTTATGCTTAATTCCACATGTACATTATATTGCTAGATGTCTCCAAGCGCATTTCACATTAACAAACATGTGCCACATTGCCATATGTTATTGCCTTGAGACCGACTTTCAAGCATATAAAATAGTCATAGAACTTCAGATTTCTTCCATTCAAATCAATTACCCAATATTATTCAAAGGTCCTTTATAATTGTATATTACATAAACTTATGTGTTGAAATACAAAAAGATGCTCGTAGGACTCTCAAACTAACAAAATTTAGTGCAATTTGAAAAGTGAAGTTTTTTCAAGGGAATTTCAATGGTTTCATATAAAGATTAAATAACTTATGCAATTTATATTACTAAGTATAAATTAATCATATTCATCAGTAGCCCCAAAAAAAGAAAAATACAAATCTAAATGAATTGAGAAGTTATGCAACGAACCTTGGATAGCACATCCCGGTCCCGCAAATTTGTTGCAGAAAATGATAGCTGGATGTGCATGGTTTGTACATTCAGGAGTCAATATGAAACATGAGGAGAATAAGCTAAACATGAAAATTCAATGCATATATTAAATAAAATAAGTTATCAATTGCATTCAATTGGCAATAATTCTTAGCTGGCATCATTCCAAAAATAACCTGCTGAGCTCGATACTCTGAATCATTAGACTCCTACTCCAATCTCGCCAATGTTAATTTAAAGAAAACCATTACTTTTATGAGTTAGTAGTGATTATAAACTAAACCTAGCATTTTTCAAATTCAGAATCTAGCAAATTGGATTTTGATAAGGCCTTATGGTTGTTTCAAGTAAATGAAATTTTCTTATACTAAACAAATTCACTTTTGATGTAGTAGGAATTTTCGCATGCTAAAAAAAATAGTTAATCAATTGTCCCACTACATAAGTTACGAAATTGATCCTTGTACCAAAATATGCATTTTATACTAATAATGATAATAATATAAATAATCCCAAGTTTCCACTTGATAGGTTCTGCATCCATTCAGTTAAAAACATTCTGCTCTGGCATCCTAGGCAAACTGCTAAAAACAAAACAATCAAAGCTACAAATTCAAGCTATTTTCAAACTGCTATTGCCACAACGCGGTACGTGGATATAAAGGAATGGCGCTCCTAGAGATCTAAGCTCCTGATTTCAGCATTCTAAAACTTCAAAATGCACTCCAAAATATTGTAATTAGTAGAATTTAGTAATTAGGAGCTTCAGATCCAAATTACATCGAATCAACCCTCAAATCATCTCATCTTAACAAAGTAACATTAGTTAATGGTGAAAGAAGTAACTACCTCGATCTGAGAAAAGATGCCGCAAAAGCCACGAGACTTGAGGTAATGATTGACGGCGTCATTAGCAGCAGAAGCGGCGGCAGCGGAAGCAGTAGCGGTGCCCCCAACGGCCGCCCTCCCGCCGGCTTCGTCCGAGCAACAATTCCCCATCCTACAGCTTCTAAATGACAAACTCAGCAGCAGCAGCAACTGAACTTCCAATACATATAATATACTTATATATATGTATGTATAGATCGAAAATATCCAAAAAAAAATAAAAAAAAATGGGGGAGAAAAGAGAGAGAATCCAATCCGTGAGTGTAGTTAGTGAAGTTTTGATACAGTTGTGGTCCCCAGCGGCTATGCCTATCCGTTTGCAGTACTTAAAAGAAAAAAAACAAAACGCGTTTGTCAAGAACACAAACATACATTTACAAACGCCCGTTTGGCATTTTTTGACGTTATAGGATATTTCGAAGAAGCAGAGAGAGGGGGTGGGTGGGTTTTCATCACCTGTACCTCGGTACATTTCTGTTTAATCAAATAACCCATCTATATCATGCCATGTGTCAAGCCAGCTTAATTTTGGCTTCAGGAATTTCTGAATTTACTTTTTTGCCCCTAGTTTTATAGGGAGGGTAGTTTTGTGATTCTGGACATAGCAGCCATTAAATTTCTTTTTTAAAAAAAATTAACAGTTGTTGGTTTTCTGACCGTTTAACGCGCTTAAACGACTTGAAGTTTGACTTGTGAGAGAGACTTTTTATCCGAGAATTGCTTAGAAATAACCAAGGACGGCGTTAAATGGGCCAATTGCCGGCCTTTGCCATCTGACGCTATACACGGACCTGTTTAATTTAGCTGTTCATAGCAGCGGATAACGGATAGCTGATAGCGGTTACTGATAGCTGATAACTGATGGCGGATAGCTGGTAGCTGATTCGGATTAGTGTTTGATAAAAATACAATAGTTGTTGCAGTTTGAATGTAAAATTACCAATAAGCATATCATTATCTAATAAATATTAATTTTTATTTTATTTTAATAGGGTTAATATAGTCTTAATATGAACCAGCTATCAGCTGATATGAAAAAGCTCCGAGTATGAGTTTATTGAAACAGCAGCTGTTTGGGGTTACTAACAGCTATCAGCTGCTGTTTTAAAATTTTACCAAACATCAAATTTTACCAAACAGCTGCTTTTTGGAGTTCAAACCTCTATCAGCTGCATCAAACAGCTAAACCAAACACCCCCTAAGATGCTAATTCGCAATGTCATGGCACTCAAAATGAAAAATTAAGAATTTTATTTTGTTAAAAATATTAATCTTTTTACCATCAACATATAATTTAATGGTAAAAAACATATATTACTTCACGTTCAAAAGTTTAATTCTTAGATATCTTTCCCCCACGTATAATTAATAAAAAAAATATTATTTTTAAAATTTAAAAAGAAATCTTTACACTAATAGCTTTAATTTTTTTTTTAAATCAAACGTTTCATAAAAGGATGATAATTGTAATATTTAAACTACCATATACTTACCTCTGTCTAAATTATTAAAAATTTAGATTTCAACTGTCTGAATCTTTAAAATTTTCTAATATATTAAAAAACCCCTCACACGTAATGTTGCCCAATTGTAGTATTAAAATCCTATGGTTATGTAATATAATATTATTATAAATTAATCAAATTGTCTTGATTCATAATCAGCACAATTAATGGGTCTATCATCTGAGAATTCTACCAATCACAAATATTTAATCATTTTTATTCACTAACTTCAGGAGATATATAATCATATAAAGTAACATTTGCCTGTTTTTTTTTAACATTTTCCCATTAAAAATTGAAAATAATATATATATTTAATATCTAAAGTACAGTGGCGGAGCCAGGACCTTACTGAAGGGGGGTTGAGGGGGCTGAAGGAAAAACTGAGGTGCATGGCAGGGGTACTGGCTGAAGGGGGGCTGGGACTGAGGGACACAGCTCGATTTCCGGTTAACATCTTCGGCGGCCAGCAGGGGGGTCGTCAGCCTCCACACGACCCCACCTGCCTCCACTCCTGCTAAAGTACCCTCTTATTTTCTTTTTCCCTCGACCACTTTTGAATTGGATCCGACATTTTTGGCAACATAAAGTTTGTTCTTTAACAAAGGTAAATTAAATATATAATCTTTGTCAACCATACAAAAAATATATACTACGAAGTATAAGAGACGAGTAGCAAAAAGTCTAATGAGAATAAATTAGAGATTTGAAACTCTATCAACAAGATGAAGAAGGCATGTATGTTGTTGTCAACCCAGTGGATGACAGGAGATCAATAAGGAGATTTATTTAAAAAGGCTGGAAATTATTTCATTTTAATTAAATTTCTTTACTTAATGATGCAGCCACTATAATTATTAATTAGACGTTGAATTAATCATGCAAACGGAGCTTTCCTCTCTCTTTCCCTTCTCTGCAACCAGCAGCTACAAATTAATGAAGATTGATTACACTTCACTCATTCTTATTTGTTGTTTCAAGTTCATCCACTATTTACCTTTTTTTTTTTTGGCAAATTTCAAGGCAATGATAAATTCTAAAAAGTAGATAAATTAATGATAATGTTGCTTAAACGACAAGTAGATAAAACTGCACCGTAATGAAGGCAGGAGCTTTGCAAGTAATAAATTTCCTCGAATTAATATTTTAGGCTGCATCTCAAATCAAAGATGTGAATTATTTGCTGGCTAATAGTTTGAAAACGCAGTACACTAATGATCATGAGGTGGATTACATGGCTTTGTGCTTCTTGATTAGTGTTTTTCTAAGTAAGAATGCAAGATAAATAGTTTAAATTAAGAGCCAATTATAAATTAGCCTTTTGATTCAATATTGGTAGTATAGTTATTTTCAGGCGGTAGGGATTGTGGAGTTAGCTGTGAGAATTCAATGAAATTTGGGTGGGTAAGAGAGAGGCAAGCATTAGGGAGAGCAACTGCTTAATTTTTTTTTTCTCCATCTAAATTAATTTCTTAATGTGGAAAAGGCAGAGAAAGAAAAATATAGAAAATACAGCTAAAAGTATTAATTAGTGTCCCCCGGCAGCGGTGCGTGGGGGTCCAAATCAATGGCATGGCAGCTACTAATCCCCTAAAAGTATAACATAATATCTATGGCTATGCCCACCCTATACAATGATACTGCACGGTTGCTTAAACGGAGCTATCAATTCTTCAATCACAAGCATTGCCCACACCATCTGTGACCCACTTCTTTTTAAGTTCATAATTTTAAAATATCATTCACGTACAGGCCCCTCTAATACAAAGCATTATAGTTTTAATTTTAGCTATTTATTTGTGTCGTATTATATATTTAAAAAAATATTTGGTATACATGAATTAGATGATCATTTTGATGTTCCCAAAAAAACTGTGGCAAAGTCAACCAGCACAAAGGTCAGAGAGTCAACCACTAGAGGCCCAGATGGTGGAGGCAGATTGTGCAATTTAACTTTTAGGGGTCATCAAGTTCTTGTTGGATCAGAACTTAGAAAATTATTTTCTGGTTTCTCACCCATATTAGCCACATCAATTTGGAAATCCACTTTCAATTTCATTTGAGTTTCCACTGGAAAGAAATCTAAGACGCACTTGCTTCAAGTCAAGCCCTAAAGAGACCAAAGTCTTCCATATTCATCCCCTGAAAAAAGAAAATGGCTTTTGTGTCAAGTTGAGCAAGTCTCTAGGTCAAGTTCCATTAATGCCCTGCACATAGTTTCTTAAATATACAAGTCTAAGCGAAGAGTTGATTAATCATGAAAGGAAATGTACAATTCCAATGTCTGGTTTAAACTATAAGCATTTGTCTACCATGACATGGAATTCATCACACTTCTCCACGCGTTTTACAAACTAGAAACTGCTTAAGAATTCCTAGGTATAAACATTAACTATCATCAATAAAGCAATTTACAATGAACTGTAACCAGATCTATTTTCAGGTTACCGCAAAAGCTTCCTAGGATGTCTTAGCTTCACTACGTGAGAGAACAATTAAACTAATTCTAGCTTTAACGGGCAAATCATATCTAATCTCCGGGAAATCGAAGGCCTCATCTAAACTCAAATTCTCAGATAATGCTTTGATGGGACATCACATAGGGATATGGAGGAGGAACAAGACTATTCCCCACTGCTTGTCCTGATGTAGATGCTTGGGTTTCCATTTGTGTACTTTGTATAGAATGTGCAATTGCTGGCAAGTAGGGACCATAGTTCTGAACAGCATTTTCCTGATGCAAAGCAAATTCTTGCTTCTGTGACACGAACTGATAATGCTCATTGGCTGAGCCAAGGTATTGATTGTTAGAGAATATCTCCCCACCTGGCCCATAACTGTGATAACATCAACGTGGAGATTATGATAAATCAGTTTCGTATGAAAAGGTTTAATAAAAGCAGAAGGGGGGGAAAAGGAAAAGCAGCTTATATTACTTCCTAATTCTCTGAAAATTAAGCCAGCAGAAGCAGGTAGAGTTTTAAAAGATTCTCTCCGGTAGAATTACTAGATAGTGAAGGCATTAGAAGGATCAATATAATATAACAACTCCACATTTTTCCAAGACTACAGTTATTTAAATACTGTTTGGTTAGCTTTTCAGACATGAACCAAATTTTAGAAATTCGTTTGCCTCCTGAAACACAATGTACTTTGAAATGCCTACAAAATGAAGACCTTATAACTATGATCAATTCTTAGCATAATTTATTAAACAAAGATACATATTATAGAATCCACAATATCAGAACTTATCTGCTTGTTAGTTGCAAAATGCCAAATTAGGCTTTCCAATTCTTTATTGCGAAACAAGGTACCTGTGGTATGGGCTCCCAAGCGAGTGCATTGATTGAACATCCGTGGAATGGTATGAAGCAGTTGGAACTGATGGAGTTTGTGGCTCCATAGCCTGATGGGCATAGCCCGTTTTCACCATGTTTCCATATGAAGCAGGTTTTGATGGTAAGACCCTCTGATCAATATGTTGAGCGGTCAGCACTTGTGGGACATAATTGTGTTGCATCTTAGCAACATATGGATCCTCCACATGAGACTATGTTAGGGCAGGTGTAGGTTGTAGCTTCATTGATAGATGGCCATGTGATGAGGATCCATAATAAGCATATTGTTGGCCTTGTACCATCTGTGGAGTACGTTGAGATATCAAGACTTAAGGGCTATGATTAAGTTGCATCCCAGATGCATATGGATCCTTTAGTGAAGGCAGAGTTAATTGAGGCTGAAACTGATTCTCTATGGCTGGAAGTGGCCTTGCTGCACTAGGCAATATTGATGCAGGCATAATAAGTGGACGAAATAATGACGAGAGAATCCTTACCTGCACCAAGAAAGTGAATGCTATAAAATCAAAAGGTACTGCAAATAAATAACAGAAGATAATATAATCAATAATGGTAAAATTCGATTATACACGATCACGCTTGATAATGCAACTTACTTGCTGGTCATTTAGTTGTTGTTTAAATTTTCCCTTCTGGCAATTATCTTGGATAGCATGTTTGAAGGAGCTCTCAGGCAAAGGGAAACAATCATGACATATACTGAAGCTAACCTGAGTAAAGGGTCAAAAGACAAATCCTTTCAAGTAGATTGAAAAGTTATGTACTTTGAGATAGTTGAAAATGAGGAGAAAAGAAAAGAGAAGAAAATAGAAGACAAGACAAGAGAAGAAAAGAAATATCATGCAAGAAAGAACTTATAAAATGATAATGAAAATCTGGACTGGACCACCATTTGAATTTTGCAAAAGAGTATCAATGGTTAGAATAGCCATGACCTTTGAGCAGCATTGCTAAGAATACACCAAACTCCAAGATGTTAAGCCATTCTAGCTATTATTCTTACAATAAGAACCTATAAAATGACACCTTGAGTTCATTACTACAGATCAAGTTCTAACAACACTGATCCAAGGAAGTCCAGGAAAGTCCCATACGAATATTTCACCCCAGATGACAGGGTCTGTTATTGTCATGGTACAATAGATATGTCTTTATTTGCAGATAATCTTCTATTTACCAATCAATCTTATGGTCATAGGACACTCCTTTGCATCTCTGAGCAGCCTATAAATGGGTTAGTGCCTTTTATTTCAAGAGAGAATTACCTATGTAAAAAATTTAAGATAGAAATTGAACTATACTATTCTATATCATTAATCATGGAAGTCCCCAAGTAATTATTTTTTTCTTAGGCTTGGATCTTCAACAACTACACCTTACAGGTTTATATATGAACTAAAAAAATAATACCTTTGCAGGAACTTCCCACCAAAAGCAGCAGGTTCCAAGTTCAACTTTCCAACAGAGGTTGCTTTGTATCATAGAGACGTTTCACTTCAAAGTCGAAGAGAAAGAGCTTCATCCCAGGTTTGATCTTCTCTACAACATCCTTTTTTCCCTCAGGAAGCCCAAATACACGGTACATGTAGCACTCTGGTTTAGTTTTTCCATTACACAAAAATATAAAACCAGAAAGCCTGTCCACAGCCTTATAAGTTTCCTGCTTGGTCAATCCACTGGCACAGACAGCAGGAGGAAAGGCATAGGCATCTGCAGATTCAGAGGAAAGAGAATGGATCTCCTTATTCTTCTTCTCTACCTTTTCTTTGGCATTTAGGAGGCTTGCAGCCTGACATTTCTTCTTGGACTCTTTTTATAAAAGGAAGAAATAAATAGAATCATAATAGAATTACTTTGCTTATATAAAAAAAATTAAAAAATATTCCAAATACAGAAATTCATAGCATTGCAACATGATTCCTGAAATTATCTGAAGTTTGCATCATTAAGATTATTGCTTGTTCCTATACTCCTCCGTTGTTTGCATGTCAGAATATTGATTTCAAATTTCAATAATCCAATTTTAGGATTCTGCAAATCTAATATGTCAGGCAAATTTCTGGCACTGGTATCACTTCCACAAACAACACGAAAATAATCACAATGCAATGAATAATAAAAACAAACTAAAAGGAGAAATTATTAATTATCTACCTATTACACATTTCAATAAGCCCTAATGACAATAATATTTTTCTTTAAATCAAGTTCAATAAAGCCCATTCGAACTAGATTTAACAAAAGCAATCAGTCAAGATGAAAACGCAAAATTCACAGTTGAGATGAAAGAGAATCAAAATGTTCAAAAAATGAAGAGTGAAAAAGGTATCACCACCAGCCGCGGGATTCAGGAATAGGCAGGCCACATATCTCACTAAATCCAAACTACAATTATAGAAAATATAAGCGACAAACAAAGGGCAAAAGAATTTGCCTGAGACTGAGAGGAGGTTCGCGACTGTGCAGAGCAGCTTATGTGGGATGCGACACGAGTGGGAACTTCGGGCTATTATTCTTAAAGGAGCTTTTTTTACTTTTTACTAAGAAACAACTTCATCACGACATGTCGTTTTTCTGGAAAGTTCTCCAAAATCCAACACATGAACGACAGCCAATTTAGTGGGCGAAAAATGAGGATGTTGAAATCTCTCTGCTCTTAATTAATATATATATATATACATATTTTAACGTTTTACAAAGTCAAAACCACATCAATTAATTCTTTAATGTTATTAATTAATATTTAATTAATAACATAACCTGCAAGATACAACTTAGTGGTAAAAAATATATATTGCTCTTGTCTCGATCTTTGCTTCGAGTTTTCTAATAGTTTTCTCATTTCATATATAATTAATAAATAAAAATAATAACATTAATTGAATAGTAATAAAAAAAATATGTAATTCCATTTTTTTATAATTGAATAGCAATAAAAAAATTTTATAGTCGCTCAAATAATAATTAAAAAGCTTATATATAAATTTTGCCTAACCTTTTTTATGCGACGATTGATTGATTTGACCTAAAGTCGAGTTTATATGAACAAAACCCGCGCAAAAACTTAAAGAGCGAAGTAAAAGACAATACTTCCATTGGAAGTATTAATTTTACTCCGTGCCAATTGCAAGGCATCTCATGCACAACGGATAAAGTTGAGACTATATTCTCTACAAAAGAAAGATACAATATAACAAGTGGTATGGCAAGCTAAGTTTCAATTGCTTGTCAAATCGTACTGGCAACCAACAACATATACCAAGAACACAGCTAACACCTATCTGTTTTGCACCTATTTGTTCATTCTCCAAAATTTCCGTATCCTTAACCTATTCCCAAATGTAAAACTTGTAAAACCAACCAACCAACCCGAATCAGTCATGCTCTCAGACAAAGCTGTTCTTCTTAAACGCAAGTAAAATCTTATCCATCTTTGACCCAAAACTATAAAAGAGAACCATCAAAGCAAAAAATGTGCAGCGGAAAAAATTGCCTCAGCTTCCCAGCATACTGGCAGAACTGTTATCCGATCTTGTGCAACCCAATGTGCAGATCAGAAGATATAGAAATCAGAAGTGGCAGAGAATAATGCCACTCCGCTTTAAAGACTCGTTTCTGATGAGCTCTAATAGACTGGGATGGCTTGTTAGAATTGTATCTGATATCAAAGATGTGGATCACTGGGTCTACTGAACCAGATGTCAGATACAAACCATCAGGGGACCAAGCCTGATTGATCAAAGCCGATTGGGAGTCACTGCTTTCTTGCTTAAACCCAAAAGAACGAAGCTCCGTCTGCCTAAGCCTAATATCAAACAACCTCAGCTGCCTCTCAGGCGTCCTGCATATCACACCTTATGTTAAAACTTTTGAGCAGCAGACAAAAAATAGAGAACTTCAACAGAGGAAAGTTCTCCCTTAGGAAGATAAACATAAATCACGGTAACATCAAAATTTTGACCCATATAAATGCTAGCGTCCCATGATAATGAAAATCCAGCATTGGTTCACTTAGACACCAAATACGTCTCCCATTTTTACATTCTTAAATAGAGTGAATATCTATTTAAGGCTAACATGGAGTATCAAGACACCAGATGGAAAAGCAGCCAGAGCAGAGTACAACAACAAACCCAGTTAAGTACATTTCTGGAAGTACTAAAGCAACTGATCATTTAATCAGCAAATTAGTTAAAGATAGCATGAGTCCAAAAGAAAAAAAAATAGAAAGGAGCTTACCCTGTCTGAACCACGAATAGATTGAAATCACAGGGATTTGGCAGAACACTCATGCATTTGTTATCCAACTGATGCTTGAAGTCTGCTCTACCAACTTGAACATCAAACCCGATAATTCTCTTGTCTGCACCAGCAGACAGTACGATATGCTTTTGCTGCAACGCGGAAATTCCCATGACAGCTGAAGAATGCATATTCCTGTGCAATGCCTTTGGTTTCCATAAATTCTCATATTCCTCATTCCAAAGTACAACGGCATGATCACTGCCACCAGTGGCAAAACAGGAATTGTCCCAGGGCATGAATGTTATGCTGTTAATAATACCCTTGAGATGAGGCCTACCCTCTAAGTAAGTTACACGGGCCTTCTGCCAAAGCAAATAGATGAAAGATTTCATTTTATCTAAAATGCACCTTATGTTAATGAATGTAACATGCTCAAATTGTATGTAATTGCATGTTTCCGGGAGATGTCAACTCCACCACTGTCCAATAAGTTATTGGAACAGAGAATTTACACTGGCACTAGCAGATTTATCCAGAAAAATCTCAACCAAGATCCATACCCCTTGTGTTTTATTCAAATTTAGGATTGATATCTGAGAATCCCCACCATCAGCATTGTAAGTAGAAAATAAGCTGTTTCCCAGTGGGTGCCAAACAATGTCCTCGGGCCATCGCCTATGCTTTCGAGACATGCAATCAATAGAACTAAGAAGAGAGGCACCTGATCTGCAATTTAGGGGAAAAACAAAAATGAAAAATTGAAATTCCTCGCATGACAAAGCCAAAAAATTAAACATTGAAAGACTTCAATGCATGCAGAATTTGATAACATTTATCAAAGTTGGCAAACAGCATACAGATTTATTTGATACAAATGAAGAGTAGGTGTTTGAGTAAGCTTTCTAAATGGCCCATACAAACAGCTCCTTGGAAATAAAAAAATCAAAAAAACAGAGAGGAAATGAAAGAAGCAGTGTATGCAGGTGCATCTTTTATGTAGGGAAGCAGCATAGAGGAAGGAAGTGTCCCTAGTATGTCCAGGCAGTTATCTCCATTCTTTTCTTTGACTTGTACTGCAGCAACTTTTAACACGCCATTTTTTTTGCATTAGCTTGCAATAAGAATATGAATTAATTGTGAAAGATACTGCAATTTAGTAACTAGATAATGTATGCCTTAGCAAAAGCAAGGCTTCCGTTGCTAAAATTGATAGATGCGCTTGTTTTAGTTGGTCATACATCAACATTATGCCAGATGTTCCTCTCTGAAAATGATTGCACGTGGTCAACAAAGTGATGAAATAGCACAACCATGATGCAGGGTCCCAAAGATGTGAAGAAAGCTGATATTAATTGAAAATCTATTCCTTGTGTTTCACCTAGACAGTATAAACAACTATCCAGGATATGAAGATAGATATTAGCTTGTAAAGAAAAAGTTAAAAACCGCTGATCCTAACACTATCTTTTGTTAAGGAAGCTCTTCTCCACAAGTTAATTATCATTCTTTGCAACGCAAGTTAATTAAAAAAAGTAACAAAAAAAATGAATTAGTCATCAATTCAAGCACATGTAGCTCATAGTGCTGCCAAAACAAACAACAAAAATCTGAATGGAGCACCATAACTAAAAATCACAAAAAGAAAAGGTCAGCAAAAGTAGTGCAGACTTGGACTGAAATAATATTCCTTTATCCAACCACCTCTACTTCATGTAAATCATACAGCAAAATAATAGCAAGAAAAGACTCATAATTTCACGAGCCTATGAAATTGCTCAGAATCCAAAATACAATCTCAAATTCTTATTTCGTCACAGACCTAATGGCTCATATTTCCAGTCTGGAAGAATAAACTAAGAAGTGCTCTAAAGATTTTGTCTGCATCATGATCTTGCGAAAAACTAGAAACTCCCCGCCTGTAGCAGATGTTATGTCTCATGACAAACTTTACAAATACAACCTAAACCTATATATGAACTTTGTATGAATCTCATCATGCACTATCAAGAAAGCATGGAAAAGCATTTTCATTTATGGGCAATGTCTGTTAAACATAATGTCACTAAAATGATAATGATGGACTGCTCTGCAATATCAATAGAAAATAATCAAGTATCCACAGAAATCTTATCATATTGCATGTTTCTCTACAAGTGAACGAGACTGCACTGGATGCATGCTCTTTCACTGCTTAGCATCCCTCAACAAATTACGTCAGCTAATATACAGGAAATGTACATGATGTCTGTCCTTTTCTGGACTCGGATATGAGACACGAGTAGGGGGTGAGCACGGTTCGGAGCAATCAGGAGATTTGAAAATCTTCGGAACCGAACCAAATATCGGAGATTTTCAAAATGTTATCTCTGGAATTACTCCAAAACTAAAAAATCTCTGCATTGTTTTGCTCTAAAATTTCGGAGAAATTCAGTTCGGAATTTCGGATATTCAAAAATTTAACTCTATTTTTTAACATTTTTAATTAATAATAAATTAAAATTATTACATAATAAAATATTTCAAAACATACATAATAAAATCATTACAAATATCTAACATTTAATATCCATAAAATATAATATAATAGAAATGACATAGTGAATATATTACATAACATAATATAAGAAATAATTCCAATACATCTTATAAAATTTTAACAATTTATCGCACTTATATCTAAATTAGTATTTATATTATTTATATTATTCTTCAATACATTTAAATTTATTTATTTCCACAATTACTAGTATTATTAATTATTATTAACGATTGTATATACCATTTTTATTGGCAACTACTATTATTATTATAAAGAATTACTTAGTATCAATTATTTATATAAACATGTTGAATAGCAATTTAATTTAAAATATTTAGTTAATAATTTATTAACATTTAAAGTTTTTAAATTTAATTTATATTTTATTAATTTGATAACATTGTAAAACATGTAAATCAATATTGATTAGTTAATAAATCAAAAAATATACTAAATTGTGGTTAACTAAAAAAATAAAATAATAATATAATTTTATATAATTTTATATTATGAGTAATAAATCGGTTCTTATTTCGGTTATTTGGTTCAGATATAGATTAATCTCCATGACTACTTCATATTATAAAAATCGATATAATTCAATTCGGAGAAAGTCAAAAGTCAACGGATCTTTTCGGTTCTAAATATTTTCAGTCCGAATATTTAATTCGGTTCGGAAATCTCCAAGATTAGTGCTCAGTCCTAGACATAAGTATGTCCAGGTGTCAGGGTCCCTTGATTTCCAATATTTGCTTGATTTCCCACAAATTTAAGTCTCAAAGTGTCATATTGTATCCAACTATCCTTATCCAATAATGAGTATTTTGAGGAAATATGAAGATTGAAGTAACTATGCAAAAGCAAAACCAAATTTCACACTTACCCCCAAGATTGAACTTCCCATAAGTGAATCATTCCATCTAAAGCACTGCACATGTTCCAAAGATACAAGTCAGATAATGTACATTATATGAGGATAGGAAAAAAGTAAATTAATACCACATAAGTTATTTCTCACATTCACGTGGCAAACACTATGAGCTGAAAGGGCATCAAGCAACAACCTGTGCTAAATTTTTTCTCCTTAAACCACAAGCACTCATGAATGTTCATGGGTGCAAAGTGCACTCATTGAGCCATGACTACTAGGATTTTTGAGCAATTCAAAGGTAAATGAATACAGTTGTTAAACTCAAATCAACTCAATTAAATCTTAATCCCAAAATAAATTGGGGTTGGCTAAATGAGCGAATTGCAAATATATATTTATTTCTACTGGTCCATTTTTTAAATGCATCTCCTTATTCACCTCAGCAGAGTACCAGAATGTGGAAAGATATGCAAGAGAAGTTCATCAATTTCTCCTCTGAATTTAGTGCACTTTTCACGGTCTTGCTGAATCATATCATACTTCCGACAGCACTATTACCTATGACTTATCCTTTTATAGATTCAGAACTACAAGAAATATACTATGCATATTTCCCACTGGACAGAAATGGGCCATGTTCAGATGACTAGTTTCTTCATATCACAATACAAGCAACAAAGTATCCTTGAAAATTTGTGTTCATGTTAACACAATCGAAGGGTTAAAGCACAGAAACTGAGTCAATATTTCTATTCTTTTTTTTTTTTGTTATTTGACTAGTAGTTACCAGAAAAATAAATTCACAAATCTTTGATGCTCCCGCAACTACATAAGCTCCACTTAACTTATAGTATATTTTTCTTTCTCACAGGTTACTCAGGTCAAATGGTGAATCACCTGGTCACAAAAAGCTTATCATTTACTGGACAAAGAGCAAGACTTCTCAACTTTCTCTTGTGTTGACTAGAGATATGATTGCTTGAATTGCAGCGGAGTGTGCATGGAGAGGAGCTTCTGCATATCAACGGAATCAGCTCCTTATGTTCTTTCTGTATTTCTTTTCGTCCTGAAAATAAACAAAGTTTTTATGAATCTTGAAACTACCAACCTGAGATTTTGAGCAAAATACAAGTGATGTTAAATGTAATTCCTTATGTATGAGTAACACCACCCAAAATTGGAAAAGAAAAAAAAAAGAAACAAATAACACAAATCAATAAAATAAAAACAGATTATTTGCCCAGCGAGAGTATACCAAGCTTTCTTTTTGTTCCTCTATCTTGACTTTCAACATCAGGAGAATTTCCGTGATGTCTTTCTACTTTTACTTCTGGAACAGTGCTTATGTGGGTCAAAGGACTTGATTGAGAAGCTTTTGCATGGGACCCTGCTGATTTTACAGGTTGAGAGATTTTTGGGTTTGCAGAAGGAATTAAAAGTTCAGTTCTGGATTGAGATTGGTTCCTCGAAGAACCTTCATTGACATGGATAAGGCTTATTGATTTATTCTCCACCTTCAAACTATTAGTCCCATTTCCCAGTGAAACTTTAGATGGCACTGATGCATTTCCACGTAACCGAGCCAATTGACCTTCTGTATCATTCAACCTCTTCTCTGCTTCCTTAAGCTGCAAACTCTTCCAAAAGAATAATTAGCCACTAATTTCCTCAAAAATTATTTAGAAGTCAACATGTTGATTTCATTAAAAATCAAAATTTAACACAGTATACATTCCCTGAGCACTGCGACTGTAATGAAGCATATATATAACATTTTCTTTGAGCTGGAAACCCCGCTTTTGAGTAAGCAAAGCAGCATTTCCCGTAATATCTTTGATTCTCTTCATTTTATCCACATAACGAAATTAGTTCAAAGTGCACGAAAGATTTCAACTTTCATTATTTTAATTTTATCCACATAAAGAAATCAGTTAAAATTGCACACTGAAAGGTTCAACTCTCGCTTCACATTGTCAAAAATACTGAAATCATAGTAAGAGTTGAAAAAATAAACATCTAATTACAATGAAAGAGTTTAAAAACTAAGGATTACTTTTGCTTCACTTCTACAGTATTATAACGTAACAATCCAAATATAATAGCAACACCGAAAAAAGCCCCAAATGTAATAACAGAATCCAGAAAATGACGAAACCGCAATAATGGTTAAATGATTAAAAAGGAAATTAACAAAAAGCAACCTGAGTTGCGTAATAGGAGATACGTTTCCTGAGATGTTCAACTTCGCGAGTACGATGCTCGATCAAAGCAACCAAAGCCTCCTCTTGCTCTTCTCGGCTAGTACCTTCATCTCCTTCTCCTCCTCCATTCTCTTCTTCGGTCATCGACTTCGGATATAGTATTTGGTAGTCCCCGCCGCCGTCGTTGTCTTGCTCTAGTTTTGGCTTCTTGAGAGAGACCGCACTCATAAGCTCTTCTGTCTGTTGAGAGACTGTTTGTGTTTGTGCGTTTCGGTTCTGTACAGTAGCTCTTTTTTTTTTTCCTTGTTATTCAGCGAGCGCGAGAGAAATGACTGGATTTGAAACTTATAGCAGAGGGGCACCAAGTGATCCAAATCTCACCAAAATTTTACCTCTCCTTTTTTATTTTTTGTTGTTTTTTTCTTCTTTTATTTTTAATTATTAGAAAAAATGTAAAAGCCTTTTTAAGAAAATAAAACTTTTATCTTTTTGAAAGAGAGATAAATAAGAAAAAGCCATTAATTTTAAAATTTTGAATCTTTTTAATGTTTCCTTAATTTTATAATAAAAAGGGATATCGAATCACACATAGTAATTTCATTTTATGTTAACAAATAAATCTAACATTTACCATAAAAGTTGAAAAGCATCAGGCTCCTACACCTAGCAATGCAAAACCCTATTTTTTATTTTAGAATTTCAAATCCAACTATTTTAATTTGCATAAATATTAAAAAAATTATCTTAAAAGTAAAACTAGATCAAGGATAGAATATCAAAAGGGCAGTTTAATGAGGAACATATTCAATATAAGATATTGTTAATCTTTATAATTAATCTTTACGGCTAATAAACTAGAACTTCCACCCCAAAACAACAATCCTGTCAGCTTTACTTGGAAAATTATCTTTGTTTCATTTGTCATAATTTATAAATTCTTGAACACAAAGGGGTATCATTAATTCCTGAGGCAATGCCACCCATGACTTATTGGATAATAACCCATCATTGAAATTAATTCCGTCATACTTCTCATCAGTATCACTGGCTTTTTTTTGTGAACTGCAGGCATGATATCATCAGCTGGCATTTCTTCATTCCCATTTCATGTACCTTCTCTTTCTTGGAAGTTCATGAAGCAAAGTTGTATTTTCAAGGTATAAGGCCGTGAGGAAACAAGGCAGGACAATTCAGATAAAAACTACCTAGTGGCATGTTGATGACTAATATAACAAGCACTATCCTCTTCATAAACAATTAGCCATCTATAGAAACTGCAAGTCAACAGTTCAAACACAATTTCTTCATCGTCAACGGCTTGTCAAAGCCAATACATATGCAGATTTACAGCATTATGAAACACCATTTCATGCAAAAAATCAACTTCATCTCGTTTAGGAGGAACTACATCTAATCTCATCATACTTCGATACTGATGTGGAATAGGCGCACCAGTCCGCACACACAGCTCCAGCACAGCTGGAGCCTTGCCATGGTACCTCTTCAATTTGTTATCCAAAGGAGGACCATTTAGATCTTGAACATGCCAAACGTAATTCGGACCAATAAGATCCTCTATAGTTGCTTCTTGCCATGCATGTTGACCATCACGAGACTGGTGCTTGCTTGGTTAGCACGTCCTCACTCTATGTCCTTTAGGACCTACCTGAACCTCAGGACAATATCCACAGGTTACCACATTGTATTTATCCATGATCTTCGTTGCCCCTGATCATTTCAAACAATGACTCCATTGTCCCAATACATAAATCCCTCAAGTCAATTACTCCATTATCTGATTTATTAAAATTATCGGAATATCTCTCCAACCCAAAATTTGTTGTTCCCAAATTAAAATCGGCAACAGGATCAATATTCTTTAAGTTTCTACTCATTTCATAATTTTCTACTGCTAGCTCAAAATCTACTATTCTTCCTTCAATAGAATATACAGGTTTTGTCCTCCTCCTCGTATGGTACCTTTCAAGGTCCGCCCCAGCTTGTATACAAAGCTCTACAATGACAGGGATCCTTGGGACAATGTGTTTCTCATCATGCACAACTCTGGGCTTACCCACACGGTCATTGAGATGGAAGCATTTGGGGAAAAAAACCACATCATGCACTCCCCCCTTTATCCATACATGAGTAGCACAACGGGAATTACTTCCTGGACCAGTACAGG
This sequence comes from Garcia nutans, assembly GCA_947685225.1. NCBI lineage: Eukaryota > Viridiplantae > Streptophyta > Magnoliopsida > Malpighiales > Euphorbiaceae > Garcia > Garcia nutans. Next base: position 7,520,422 of record CANTUV010000029.1, on the reverse strand, counting down.
TTCTAATTTCAGGACCCACATGGCCAATATGAACTTCATGGCAGAACCTACGAGCAAAACCAATGAACTAAAGCATGGAACATATCTAAAAGTGTTTTATATAAATAATCACAATACTGCTATAGAAGTATTAGGACAGCATCATCCTCAATTCTATTTTAATAGCTTAAATCTCATTTTAAAAAAAGGGAAATATTTATAAAGCACATCAATACAAAATTTTAATTTTTATTTGTACATAAAAATTAAAATTACTTCCAGTAAAATTATGAGTTTGAATTTCAATTGTTCTGTAATTAATATAATAATAGTAATGTAAACCTAACTATATAATCTTTATTTAATGCCTAATTATCAAAACTGTATTCAAAATGCCATTTGTACTAAACTTGAAAAACTAGTCATGATAAAATAAACAAGTCACAAACTTGAAATTATTTATTGATAATCTCAACAAGTGCTCCAACTACAAAAGAGACTATATAATTGAAGAACTGTAAAAAAAAATTGAAAGAAAAAACTCTTAACTATAGCCTAATCTAACCGGTAACTAAGGGTATTGTGAAATACTCAAAAATTTCTCTAAAGCTAATATTTGAGATGGTTGTGGAAAACATATCTAATAATCTTGATTAGTTTTCTCGGTAATTATTAACCACAAATTCTTTTTCTTCAACTTCTTGGATATTATCGTTAGAACAATCATCCACTAATTCTTCGTCTTGATCATTACTAGCCACTAATTCTTTTCCTTGAACTTCTTGCTAATATCATCAGAACAATCATACTCACTCTTTAGCAATTCATCAAAGAAGCTTTCATCTATTTGATCAGTACTACCCACTAATTCTTTTTCTTGAGCAGTACCACCCACTAATTCTTTTTCTTGAACTTCTTGAATATTAAATCTTTAGCAATTCGTCAAAGAATCTTTCATCTATTTGAAATTCTTCATCATTATCCATTTTCAGAAGTTCATCGGAGTAATTATCATCAAATGCTACAATGCAAATATCTTTAAAGATAGGAGTATTGTATTTGAAAGAGAAAGCATTCTTACAAGTTCGCTCATAATCACCATCACGATAAGACAATTTCTTTTCTTAAGTTTGAAGAAAAATGGAGTAGAAATCCATTGGCATTTGACAAAGAAAAAATAGACAGTAATTTACTTGTTTTTGATGTGCATTATATATGTATAATGTTTTATGTTTCCAAGTAGGTATAGTTTACCCGTATCTGTAATGGTTTCTAAATTTTATACCTTTTACTACTAAAATTTAACAAAGCGATATCACAAAAATGTCTTCTGCTTAAGACTCAACAACGTAATTAACAAAAAAATAAAAATCCAAATCCGAAATGGATTCTTACCTGCATCGTTGAACTAGAATGACTTTAACAAGCTTAGCCAGACCATAAAGGACAGATTGTCGGGCCCGATAAACTCGATGAGCCACCTCGACGAGTTCGGGTACCAATAATCCATTATCAGGTGGATTGTCAAGCATTCTACAAGGCTGGGCTTTTCTAGCTTCTTTCTCAAGCTTGGCTCTTCGGATTAGCAGTTTCATCGGCGTCGGATATGGCTTTCTCTCCGACTTGTCTCTTCTAGGCTTGGGTAAGTCCGTGTACAGAGGATCATCATCATTTATGTGTAGGCCAAGGGTTATGGGTCCATCAGATGAGAAAATCAAGTTTTGATTGAAACGAGAATGCAGTCTCTGGAAGATGAAAGTGTGGGATATTATCCTCTTCTGCATTTCTCAGACGGTGGACGAATTGTTGGGAGTCGAGACTTCACTAAACTGAGGAGACAGTTGCAGGAATCAACAATAGCAGAGAGCAATTACCACCAAATATTTTCTTTAGCCTATGTTTGGTTGGAAGTAAACGGAGATAAGAGGAGGATAAAGTAAATTCAATTTTTTTTTAATTTTTTTATTTAGTATAAAAATAATAGGGCAAAAAGGGGTAAATAAGAGTAAATTTAATATAAATTTAATTTTTTTTCTCATTTATTTTTTTTTTCATTAAAGTAAATTTAATTTCTCCCCATATTTATTTTCATAAAAACAGAGGCTTAGAATGAAGCTCTTGTATTAATTAATTATGTATTTCATATGTTAAATTCGTATTTTCTTTGTTTTGGATATTATATTTTCATGTTACTATGAAAAATTTATTCATTTTAATTTACCATCACAATCCACTAATTTTATTTTATTAAACTTCGTATAATTAAAATAAATTTTATACATTAAAAATAAGAGTATTTTTTATGATAAAATTTATTTGTTTAATTGTTGAATTTACTTAATAATTGAACATATGCAAATCCAACACAAATGTCAAACGGTTATTAAAATAACAAGAAAACAAACAAAGACGATTACAAGACTTGACTTGATAAACTAATTAAATCTTATAATCTGTAGTGGTAATAGTAGAAAATAGCGCTTGAAAATTTTCTACGACAAAGAGTAGATACATTAATTAATGTGTTGTAAGTTGTAACTCTCTGACCTAGAACAATCACACCAGGCCATGAACCCAAAAAAAAACACTAAACCAACAACAGACTAGTAACACTGAGAGGAGAAAATTGAAATTACAGAGATATAGAGATACAAAACTGAAGATGATAACACAGAAGACCCCTCTTATGGCCTGTGCACAAGTCCGGGAACCTCTTTTCATCGCAATATTGTTTAGTCAATGATTACCCAAAATTTTGAAGCCTTTGTTAAGCCATTCTCTATGCTCATATTTGGCCTAGACAAGAAAATTTTTTTATGGGAACAGAATTTTTGATGTAGCCCACTTGGCTCTGAATCTGCATTTGGGCATCCAGAACTTCGTAAAAAAGCTTCTCTATAAAGATACTTGTCAGCCACCCCTAATTTACAGAATTGGGGTTGGTATAGTTTTCTGTACTCTCATACAGAATTTTAGAGTTAGTTCCTTGGAGGAGGCATACTTCTCAATCAGACCCAGATGATGAGTCTGCTCCATTGAATGAATCCTCTCCATTTGCTGAAGTAGAAGGGTTCCCCTGATGGTGGTTCTCCTCATTGCCACTTGTTCGAGGTTTGCCCAATCTTGATCGAATATTGGTACCCATTGGGAAGGGCTCCTACATTGACAAGGAAATACCCATGTTTTATTGTAAGTGTAAAACAAGATGCTGGACAACATTAAGAAGCAGTCTTGCAAAATGGACGATTCAGTTTCACTTCAAAACTCATCTGCAGCAAAGTAATAAACCACACAACCATTCCAGATCATCATACTCAACTTATAATCCATTTATAGTAATAATTTGGGATAAATCCTGAACACCAACAACAAGTTTATTATAACTTGTGCAACCTTGACAGTCATAGTCTTTATCACTCGATGTTGTTTGTCCACATCACATAGTATATGGGATAATTATCAAAAGAGGCTTTGGGTGAGGAATTTACTTTGAGAAGTTCGGCAAACAAGCAACTATTTAAACAGTCACATTCTTCCAGTCCCTCTCTCTCAGTTACTATCAGATCTAACTTGTGGTAATGGAGAACCAAGGACTCTTGAAAATTTAGTTATTACTATTAGTGCTTGGTAAAGCTTAAAGATGAGACCCATATCCACTCAAGGAAACACTTTAACCAAGGCTGTACACCAACATTAATCAGAATTTTTACCAGCTATGCTAAGCTATCAATACTTTTTGCATAAAAAAATAAAAGCAAAAAATGAAACAAAATTCTTCTCTCAAAAAGCCGCAAAAGAAAATTTAAATATTGATCTATATAGATGATCATGAGATGGTATCAGGAGCAGAATTATATAACTGCAAGCATTAATATCATACCGGATCACCAGCATTTGGACCATCCGTACGGAAAAGTATAGGGCGGCATCGTTTATCCTCATTCATCAAGCTTGAGTTCTGAAAATGAGCAATAAGAGCAGCTTTTCCCTGAATTCGAGCATATGCAAGAGATGCCACCTTTTCACTATTGAATTTCTCCCATTTTTTGCCATTGAATGCCTGCAAAAAGATAGATTCATTTATAAAGTTAGCTTTAACTTCTTTGATGAAATGATTTTGGGGGTGGATAGGCAATTCCTTTCATGGAGAGAAGAAAATAAACCACTATCTTAGCCTGCATCATACCTTGTGGAACGGAATAATTTGTTGAGGATCAATCATGTTGATGAATGCATAGCCCACATTGCATTTATTCTGTTAAATCATAATCATAATTTAAATACAAATAAAAAACCATATTACAAAAAAAAGAAAGAAAAAAGCAACTAAAGCATCACTTATATGCGTATGCATAAGTGGATAAGCTTGGAATGTGAGGCTTTTACAACTAGAGAGTTTACTTGCCTTGAAATCGATTGGCAAGTAAATGAAGTCATAAGTCCCTCGACAATGCTCATCAATTGCAGCCAGTAACATCTTAGAAGTATATCTGAAAAGAAAACCAAAAGATGAAATAATAAAGACGAAGAGAAAAAAGAAATGCATATTAAATGACTTGAGCACTTCAGAGCAACCACAAACATAAAAGACCTAAAGAAACAAACTATGTCATACAATAAATTTTAACCGCCGGCTTTATATTTAATAAAATTGAAATGCTAAAAATGATTGAGGTGGATAACCATTGGCAATAAAATATTACAAACAGAAAAATATAGATTAGATGACCAGGAGCAAAAACTATTATCTCAATTAGCTCATTTTTTGTCCCTATTTATTTTATCCAGACAGCAGAATCTCAATGATCTCAAGCATCATATTAAACTGGGAATATCCTGGTTAAAAAAAGAACCACTGAGCCAGCAACTCTCATGCCACCATGAGGTCCAAAGACATCAAGCCAAATGCAATAAATTTATTATTAAAATGATTATTCACAACAAAGAGAGGGAAAAAATCTAATCAAATCATATTCTCTAAGGCTTTTTATGAAAGACAAATTTAAACATATGAAGGGTGATTTTTCCTTACTTATTTGGAATGTTCTTTATCATCAATGTGGTTCGACTGTCTTCACCATGCGATATCCGGTCAACATCAAGTTCATACTGTTTCTTGACCGAGTGATTGGAATTTGATTCAATTCTACGATGTGAGAGATTTCTCACATGTTCATTAGGAGAATCAAAAGAGGCTGGCATTGAAATCATTGGATTCCTCCCAGGGAAAATGTGGCACATCGACTGAGCAGTGCATAGTCCAGTATTTTTTGTTACATCCATACAATTTCCACCAACGTGAGAGAATATGTTACGGGAAGCAATTTCCATAGGATGTGGTGGAGAGCTACCAGGAAAACCCACAGCACCAAGAGAGCCCAAATGGAAAGTAGAAGCCTCCGGAGACTCCCCAAAATAAGCAGGTCGCATGTCCCACATGGAAGGATTGACAGCTGGTGCAGATCCAATGTGATGATGTCCAGATACTGTATTGAGCATGACTGGAGGTGCTGTAGGAAATCCAGGCATATGTCGAAGATGGGCAGGAACACCATTGGAAAATAATGGAGAATTTGGCCAAATCATTCGGCTTGACTGTTGTTGACCTGAGTTGGAATTGTTCCATATGTAATGATGGCCAGGAAGTGAGCAGCTTCCATTTCCAGAAGATCCAAAAACTAGAGAGATTTTGTTCAAAAAGGAAATTTCCAAAAAGATCAATAAATTTGAACTTGAGGATTGAGGCCATCAGCATAAACTTCAATAATAAAAGTAAACTAATAAATGATCTTCAATGAAAAATATATATAATGGTTTTGGTTCAAACCTTATGCATATCATTAGAGTGAAAGGATATCCAGGACAGCTAAAAATTTCTCAAGTATTTACTGTGGAAACATAAGTCCTAGAGGAAAATAAATGGCCCATCACTCCTAAAATTCTGCTATTTACAGAAATAAAGTGGAGATAGTAAGCTTTGTTTTCAGGAATCAAACATCTCAACCAGGAAACTGAATTAGCATAAGAATTAAGAAGAGGTATCCATATAATGCATCTACTGTTATGGACTAATGGTGAGCTCTCATTCAGTGAAGGCAAGCACAAAACGAACCGCAAAAGAATCTAGTTCCAGTATATATGTTTCTAATTTATTGGAAAGCTGCATTTAATTGAGAAAGCACTAGAACCTTCAGTTAATACAAAGTAGTTAGAAAGCAAGCAGCAAATTTTGAATGAGAGAGGCATCAACTCATTGCAGAAGTGGAGAGATGAGACATTCCATCTTGAAGTCTAAGTTAAATTACCCATTCTTATGAGAAGGGATTTTAATTCCACAAAAGCAGCAATTTTTATTTCTACTAATCCTTTTATACTAAGTTAATTTTTCAAATAATATACTGGGTTACAACAAGCTGCCTCACATTAATAACTTAACGAAGTGCTCTCTAATTAATTGCCAGGAAAATAGTAGCAAAAAAAATGAAACAATTTTACCTAACTATAGAGTTATTGGATATCCAGGCTAATCAATTCAATTTGCTAAACAATAAATCAACAGTTTTTTTAGAGGTTAGCTCCTGCACAGACTAATTAAGAAATACTCAAGTCATTGAAAAGCTTAACATGTTCCACAGAAGAAATGCAACTCAAATTGTTTAACACAAATATCAGAAGGGTAAATGCTACTCTTCACGAACCATTTTTAATCAAAAAAGTTTGAGTTCTACTGGCTTAATCTAAACAATTCAGTAAGCAATTTTCAGTTTCCAGTTTTTTTTTGTTAAAACTTTTCTCACTTGCATCAATCTAATTGGGAAGACCATGAAGCATAATTGTATTCATTATTACTGCGTATCTCCATGCATCAAAACACATTTTTGCACGTTTTAAGCCTGGTGCTAATGTTTAGTTAGTCAAATTTTGCTCCCTCATTATATAAATGTAACAAAGAAATTAAATGGAGCCTAGCACATAATAATCATCTGAATGTACCCCCTCCATTAAGTTCCATTAGATGCCCATTTGAGCCTACTCCTTGAATGTGTCTGCTGTTAATTCCTTCTGCCACTTTGGAACCAACACTACGAGCCATGCCTCCAATATTGCTTGGGGAGTTATAGGGAATACCATTGGCCAAACTATCATGATGCTCTGGCAAGGAATGAGGATGAAAAGTTGAAACACATTGGTTACCAAACATCGTTTCATCCATGGAGTGGTTAGGTTCCTGAAGGCCCATTTGTTTACTGACAGAGGCCACTGTCAGTGGAGAAGGCAAGTTCTTTGGAACACTGGAACTCCGATGAGATTCAACATATGAACCCACAGGCGACTGTATAGCAGAAGGAAAAATTTGGGTTGATCCATTATCCATGCAGCTAGATGAAATTACTCCAGGAGAAAATGGTGCTGTGAAAGACATAGTATGAGGACAAGAAAATATATGTTTTAAGAAACAAAAAACTGGGCTCGTTTAAAAACAAAAATTTTTTAACAGAATAAACTACCTAATCTTCCAGATGGTGAATCATCAAAAGGGCTTTGACAAAGATTGAGTTCCTCTTGCTCCTGCTCAGGCTTTGGCATCAAACTGTAAAAGAAAATTTTATTTGATGACCAGATTATGCAGGTCTAAAACATTGAGAGATTGGATAGGGAATGGAACCATTTCAAATGCTAGAAGCATGATAAAGTGGCCCAGACTCAAGTAGCACTTCATTCATCAACAAAAATTACAGTATAAAAGCCGAAGCAAAGAAGTTATAGACATAAAAGGTGAACCATTCTTTTCTCTTTTTGGGTTCACAAACAAAATATGAGATCCACGAACCCCCAGTAAGAAGGAATCTTAATTGGGCAATTTAAATAAAATACTACCAATTGTTAAAATGACTTTCCCGTTTGGTGCCCCCAGGTCGGCTTGGTTCAAGCTTGATCTGTTTCCCAGCAATGTCACTCCTGTTTAATGCAGAAAGAGCAGCTTCTGCAGCTCTAATATCATAGTACTCTATGAATTTGTGATGGCATTTGTGGGGGGTTTCACGGATCTGCAAGCCACAAATAAGAACTTTGTAAATTGGATGTACCTTTTATCCATTTTCAATAGGATGCAAAATTATATTCAGTTCATAATTACCTCTTTAATATCTCCATAAACTCCAAATATTTTGTTAAGCTCCTCAGTTGAAACAGAAGAATCAAGGTTAAAAATGACTAAAGTGCCCTGGTTAATATCTTTCTCAGATGGATTGTCCTGATAGGATGAAATGCCAAAAAACACCAAATAAGAAAGAGTCAGATTGAAAAATGCAAAAGCAGAACTCCAACGAAACAAAATCAGCCCAGAAATGACAAGGACAAAAACAATAATAATGTTCGCAAGAGAAGAATAATTACACAACCAATGCACCTTTGGAATTGAGTAATGTATGTCCAATTTCCTACGCCTCAGGGGTTTATTCTGAAGAGATCTCATTGCATTTCGGGCTGCCCTTATGTCATAGTAAGAGATCATAACAAAACCACGATGTTTACATGCTGTATAAAGTGTTCGGATATCTCCATATTGCTGACAGAACAAAATGCAAAAGGCCAAATTAATATTCAAGATAAGCTGGATTCACTTGCTCATACGAAGGCCAAACACGCCATTGAATAATATGTACCTCGAAAAGAGCCTTTAGCTCGGAATCTTCAACATTGCTATTGATGTTTCTGACAAAAAGAGTTCTAGAAGGGTGTTCACCATAAGGATGTTTGCCAACAACTGAACCATTAGAACCCCCTCGAACATTGTTAAACCCCCCAGTAAAATCCAAATTCCTTTGCCCTATGTTCAGGTGATCTTCCCCTTCCAATTCCATGCCTCCACCAGTGATAAACAGGTCAAAATCTTCCAAATCATTCACACTATTGGCTTGAGCATTATGCCCCAACTCACCAGTCACTCCAGAAAACAGATCATCTTCAGCAGGAAGAAGATTCCCAATAGTCTGAGCCTCGAGCTCTTCAAGAGATTCAAAAGGCTCATCTTCCTCATGGAGTGAAGCAACAGGTTTGGCAGATTGATGGGGCAGAATGTCATTCTCTAGTAATCTCACTGCAGATATGTGTAGAGTATTTATCAAACATGCAGCAATAAGCAATGGTGAAAAAGGAGAAGGAGAGCATGTAAGGGAGTGAGACATATAACAGCAGATAACATGAAAAGGACAATTTTGGGATCCAGTTAATTAAAATGTAAAAAATTTCTCATCATAAGGGTAAGTTTTACTACTTTTAAAGGAGTTGCAACTAATACTCTCCCATAACACTATATGTTAAAGCAAGAGCATCAGAGCATAATTTGCAAATAAACAGTTCAGCATCACGAAAAGGTAAGCTTACATTTTCCACTAAATACTTCAGACAATGAGCTTGAGAACAGGCTGCTTTCCCATCGGGTTGCACTAATACCATTCCTATTTCCACCCAAACTATAAGATGCAGGTGGCACAGACAAACTCAACCATGGTTTTGTATGATGATCCATAGAGTTCCATGAAGTCTTCGACATACAGGCACTTCCTTCACCAACAGATAGCTTTTCCCTTTGATCCATGGATAGAATAGATTGTGGCAGTTGCACACAATCCACTGACAGTGCTGCACCAGGTGAAAGTTTATCCAAAGGAGCTGAAGCAACCAACTTGCTGTTAGGAATTGGTACCATTCCACCAGCTCCTACTGAAGGAGAATATTTATACACTGATCAGAATTGTGAAACATGTTATGTCTTTTGAATAAATATATATAGCCTCAATGATTACACATTATTCAGACTAAAGAATCAGGGGGTAGAAAAACAACCTTGAACAATCATCAAAAAGACATGAACCTAAATGGCAACAAGATTTTAACTAAGAACCAGTCACCATAAGATTCACTTAAACACAGAAATGATTCACTTAAACATAGAAATACGACCAACACCGATTAACTACTTCAGATGCAATTTTCAGCTTAAAGGTTAAAATGATTTGCGCTGTTACTGCATAATCATTATACAAATGACAAAGTCCATCTATTCCATCTATTATGGGCATTCACAGTTTCCAGTGACTTGGCACTCACATCCAAAATATCCAATCCGAGCCAAATAGTTAGAGCCCACCATCAAAAAGCAACTTTATTGCGGAATACATTAAAACAAGACCAAATGGCAGGCTGAACTAGCTGAGAAAGTAAATAACTGAATGGCACTCACTTTGGTGGTCAGGCACAGAATGCGGCTTCCAAAACCCAATTTGTCTCTGCCCAATACAAGTTGCTAACAGATTACTTAAATCCATAAAGAAGGCTGAGATAATAACTGTTTTGAGGTACAATGACGGAGAATAATCCAATGGAACACAGAGAATTATGCTATCTACAAGCATACAAGAGCTAGGAAGAAGTCATAAATTGCAAATTTCAAAAACAAAATAGGCCCAGGTCAAATACCTCGGCAGGTGTCCGGACGTCCTCGAAAACTTGAGATGAGGCAGTTGCACCCCTTTGATCCATAATTTCAAACGGCATGGTGTGGATTTCACACTAAAAATTTTCAATAACTCTTAACAGAAATCTTTCTGTATCAAATGTTGCCCACTCCCGGCGTTCATTGCTTCTGCAGTGGACTCAAAGGTCAATATCATCAAACTGAATCGTGAAGCCGAACAGATACTTAGATATTCACAAGACTGGAAAAATTAGAGTAAAAAAAGTTTCCTCAGCCATCTAACACAAGAAAACAATCTTGTGAAAATAGGATAACAGTCATTTAATTTTTTTTTTTTTGAAATTATAACAGTCATTTAATTGAAGAAAGCATAAATCGAAAATTATGATTCTTCTATGCAACAAAAGTAGGCACTTTCTAGTTAAATGGCAACCTAAGAGGGGGTTACATGCCAAATAAAAAGACCATAGATCAGGATACCATTATGAAAACGAGAGCCACTAGCTCACCTACCAACGACCAACCTCCAATTCCCCGTTTGTTTACTTAGAAGAAATTGAAAACGAAACTATACGAAATTACAAATTCCCAATTACTTATTATTTATGGAAAACCCAAAAAAAGAAAAAGAAAATAAAACCACTAAAGACACCCCAGACACCTTTAAGACTCAACTGAAGTAGATTTTCCATTTCCAGAAAATTATGATATTAAGAAAAACAACGGATTTTTCAAGAAAAAACAAGAAGATTTTGAAAAAATAAAAACTGGGGGAGCTCCAGCTTCGTATTTTCAGATATTAGTCAATTAAATTCACCTAATCTCCCATCCGATCCGATATGAAATCCACTTAAAAAACAACTTAAGCAGAATTGATCTCACAATTAAGCAGAAATTCCCCATTTTCCAAGAGGAAAGATTATTTTTTTGGCGAAGAATTTGACCTAGTAGTACAGAAGAGAAACGCACCTCTGGAAAAATTATACATCACCGTCATCACCAAACTGGCTCTTTCTCACTTCAAATTGAGTAAAACTAGAAAAATTATATGCTAAGAAGGCAATCAAGCAGGAGCGATCATGAAGGAGGAGAAGAAAAATGATAGAAATTCAAGAGCAAAAGAAGGAAGAAAGAAAATAGAGCAAGGAATCTCCGCATAAGTACCCTAAGAGAACCTCTTTTTCCTCTGCATTGCAAGCTATATTGCTGACCACACGAGAAATAGAGAGAGAATATTTTCCTTTTTGTTTTCTTCTATCTAATCAATGATTATTAAAATAGAAAACCAAAGAGAGTTATAAATTAAAATTAGAACAATTCACTTTTATTCTTCTCTCTTTTACAGCAGCATCATTGGTAGGCGGCGATTCAGAGCTTGGGAACAGCAAGTGTGAAGATTCCAGCAAAGAAAGTGCGAATTTCCGGCGAGATTTCACTCGCCGGCGACTCGCCTGAGTTTTAGAGAGAGATTTTTGTCGTAATTGTGTGAGAGAGTAAAGAGACTGTAGAGAGAGAGAGAGAGAGGTGAGTTGGGTTAATGTTAGTTGGCTTTGAAAAGAAGACAAAACAGAAAAGAAATAGGCGGGTTTGGGCGTCGTAGTTGTGGATAATAATAAAACGGAAGTGAGTATCAGAGCCGCTCCTTGAAAGTCGAGGGCGTTATCGTACTTGTCTTTGCCTTCGCTACCTGGCTCGCCAGCTCATTTTCAACTCAGTCTCTCTTTGTGGCTTCTTTCTTCGTTTGATCCATCTCTTTTTTTTTTTTTTTCTATTTCTATAATTTATTTTTAAAATTATATTCTAAATTATTTATTTTAAAAAATTAATTATTTTTCCTTAACCTTTTTAATTACAATTTTTTCAAAGCTACAATTCTTTAACCTTTATAAAATCCAAATCAATTTTGATAACATTTTAACCCATATATTTTTCCCCTAAAAAAATTTAACTTGTTTTTTTTCTTAATTAAAAAGTTTATCTAGTTTATTAGATCTATAATCTAACCTCTAATAACTCATAACACAAGTGTTATAGTTCATAGAGTTGATGCCCTGAATAATGCAACCCCATAAATTAAAAATAACAAAGACAAATGAAAAATAAAAGTCTGAATGGGAGCGAGCAAACCCCTAAAAAAATAATTAGTAAAATCATAAAAATAACAAAGACAAATTAACCGTCATTTCCGCACATGCAAGAAATAAAAAGAAAATGAAAACTGTGGATTTGATCAAGAAGTCGTTGGAATCAACTCAATCTTAAATAAGAAAAAGTCTTATTAACTTGCAATCTTCACTAAAAAGATACAACTTTTTCATTATGTTAAATATTTTTTAGCACCCTATTTAAAATTTATCAATTAATAATAGAAGTACAAAATAAAAAAAAATGTTGTCGCGTGAAAAATATATATTTTTTATATTATATAAGTTATAATCATATTATTTTCGTGATTCGTATTGAAACTATAATTAATGTTAATTTTTTTTTTAAAGAGAAGCCAAAATTTTATTTTTATTTTAATTATCATGAATATTATTTTATTAGTGAATTCATCTACATATACATTGAATGTGAATTCATGTTTTAATTATTTTTTGAATCGTAATTAATATTAAAATTGCAAACTATATATATAAAAAAAATATTAATATTTGTCTAAAAAAATCAATCTAAGAAAATCATGTTTTTTATTGATTAATATTATCTTATAGTTCATCTCTATTCACAGATTATGGTAATATATTTAGTAAAAAAATGAAAAAATAATTCCATTCATACATTTAATCTTTTCATATTTGAATATAAATAATGAAAATTATTTTACCTTCTAATATTAAAAAGTTTCTACACTTAAAACTTTTTCTTAATTGAATTTAAGCAATGAAAATCATTATATCATTTACACCACTCATATTAATTTATTATACATTATTTTATATCATAAGTAAAGATGAAAAGATACAACAAATCACTACACAAATAATTAAAATTAACAAAATTACTAATTAATTCAATAGAACACTGTAAAATAAATATATAAACATATACTCCCTCCGTATCATTTATATAGGAAAAATTTCCTTTTTTGGTGTATCTTTTATATAGAAAATATGTCATTTTAGGTAAATTTTGGAGAGTGAAATGAGATAAAATACCATTTATACTCTTGTCTTAAAAGTAGGTTTTGATGGATATTTTTTTTAGGGGTATTTAAGTAAATAGAGATAAAAAAAGTGAAATTTCCTTAATTTTTGTATCCATTTTACTTTTTTTATATAAATGATACGGAGGGAGTATTTATTTATAAACACATTTATAATAATATTTTAATAATGGCTAAAAATAAAACAGAATTTAAAAATGCAAGCCATCAAAGCAAGCAGGAAGGGAGAGGTCCAACTAAGATATGTAAAAATAAAATATACAAAAACTAGTGAATTGTAAAGTGTGCCCTCATCTTTCTAAAAATTGTCCAATTTAAAATGAGTGTCGTGCACGAAATGTAAATATTTATATTGATGAACAAACATATAAAAAACTGTCCTATTTAATACACCATAAACTATATATTAAGATCCTCTTTCTCGTCTACTCTTCGAATAATACTCTTTTCTTTTTTTTTTTGGTATTATATTTCTTTTAATTATAATAACAAAATATTATTTATTATTATTATTATGAACTTGATACTTCTTTTATCACTCTGTGTAGACAAAAACAAAGAACCCTTTCCTCGCTGCCATATTTCTTGACATTTACAAAACTTGGATGATTCCTTTATTTATTTATTTATTTTATTTTTTGGACTTCCCATAAATATATTAAACTAATTAATAAGATATTAATTTAAATTTATTTATTTTATAATTTCATTATTTTAATTTTTTTAGTATTAATGTAGAGAGTAGAAATTTGATCTCGAATGAATTTATTATATATGAAATTATTTATTGATAATTTAATTGTCTAAAAATTGCAATGCTGTCGCTATCGGACATGTTTCTATAGATGTTAACAATTCAAATCCAAAGTCACTAAAAATAAATAAACAGGGCCATCATTTCATTTTTTATTTTATTTTTTACACCTTATAATTTGTTGGTGGAGTGTCAATTCTTATAACATTATCAACAAGTTTAATAATAAAATTTACTATGTAATTTAATTTCATCTTAAATTTTAAAGAAAATGAAAGAAATAATTGATAATACAATTCTAAAACATGATATAGTATTATTTTACTTTATAAATAAAAAAATATTAATGTATTTTAAATAGTTTAAGTGGTTCATATTATAGGCAAATGGCAATCACAGAATATTTAATATTTTATACCAATAAGTAAAAAAAAAATCGAAGTAAATTAAATAGGAATTTGACTTTTTTGCAAATTAGCAAAAAGCAAACAATAATAATATTATTGAAATCTATGATTGACGTGTTAACATTCCCCATAAATCCGATCAGACATGACGCTGTCATTTGCTTCAAAAAGAAATGGGGGAAGGCATGGGAAGCCGTTAGCCGTTAAAGCCGTTAAAGCCAAGAAGGAGTCACTTTCATTGGCCAGACTCTCTCAAAAAGAAAGACATTTGAATGCAGCTAGCTGCGTAAAGGATTAGAAAAGCATTTATTTGCTGTACTGTACTACTGGCTTCCACGTGTTTCTTTTCTATTGGATTATTTGATTATTTCAAATAAAAATTAAAAAGCTGTAAAAGGAACTTGAAAGAGTTATGATACTCTGTGTCCTATGCACTCTGAAGTCTTTTCTTTTGTTTTTACGAGAAAAAAAAAATCAAATTCACCCTTAACTTTTCCCTCTTCTCGATGGCTGTGACTTTTTTCTATTATTATTTTTTGAATATTTACATATATTAATTAATTATTTTATTAATTGAGACATAATTTAATAAAAAATATATTTTTTTAATATAATAATTATTTTTTAATATAATATTAAAAAAATAATTCTTTTTACATTAGAATAAAATATTATCGTGTACTAATGAGAAAAAATTTAGAAGTACTTGATTTGTATAATATATATTATATAAATATTTATATTTATTTTTTTAACCAATTGAGCGATAGTTTAATGTTAGTTAGCCAATCAACATTACCTCTTTTCTGAAGTATTTGCTCTCTTAAAGTCTGAAGTGATATTGTAATCGTTTTCATTCTTTATTCCTTTTTTTAAGGTCAAGAACATGCCATCAATCACCTGAAAAACAATTTAACTTTACATTGAATAGCATTTTCAAGCTTTTAATTCTCAAAGATTATTGAATATTAGAACAAAGTCATATTGAATTAATTTTCAGATAAATTCAATTATTTTTAATTTAATTTTACATATTCACTTAAATAATTAAATTAATAAATAAATATTAATGATAACAATCAATATTATGATTTGGTAAAAGAATTCCTTATCTACGTTGTGTATGTTATTTATCTTTTTTATTTTAAACAAATTGTATTGTTGATTTTAATTTCTTAAAGCCCAACTAAGAGCAGAAATATTTTAATTGATAATAAATTAATTTGATTGGATAAAAAAAATTTGATTAGATATCTGCCAGGTGTCTCGAGTTGCCACATGGGGACAATTTTTTTTTTTAATAATTTCCCCTAATTTTTGAAAGCCACCTAAATCAGATGGGTCCCACTGTGCGGCCTAATAATTCACGAGGACAATCTAATTGTTCTTAACTACTACCTTAGTTTCAGTTTTCTTCATCCATAATAATAATAATAATAATAAATAAATAAATGACATTATATAATAACTACAATATACTCCCCATCCCACTTCAAATGCGTATAAAAAAATTTATTTTTTTTATTTTAATTATCACTTTTATAAATTTAATGTGATATTGATTATAAAAATTTAAATTTATTATTAAATATTAAATATTTTTAAAATTAATAATTAATAATGAGAGAATAATTAAAATACATAGATGATATTATAATTTTTTTTATAAAATTTATAAATACTAATTATTATTTTAATATACATAATTATTTCTAAAACGATACTCAAAATAAAATAGAGAAAGTATTAATAATTTGCACTCTTATCTGAATATGGAAATTTTTTTTAAAAATAAATTATTTTGCCATTTTCGTAAATTATATTAAGAATTTAAAAATGTTAAAACTTACAAATATAATAATATAATTATAAATGTATGTATAAACTGAATAGTAATTAATAAAAAAATCAAGTTGAAAATTATATAAAACGATAATAAAAAAACTAGCTTAGTGGCATAATAAGAAAAAATATTTTTTTAATAAAAAAATTAAATAAATTCCTCTTGACGATATAATTATTGTAAAAATAAAAAGCAAAGTGTTACTTTCATTAATCTCGTGTAAATTGTAATTCATAAAAATTAGTACATAATTAATAATTCATTTAATGACTTGAGTTAATGAATATAAGTTCCCCTTAATTAGTACAGCTCTTAGATAAGAATATTTATATGCTACAACCGTTGTAGCAATAAATGCCTACAACGGACCAATGAAATTCTTACACGTTGATTAAATGCCTACAACGGACCAATGAAATGAATCATTTAATCAACGTGTAAGAATTTCATTGGTCCGTTGTAGGCATTTATTGTTACAACGGTTGTAGCATATAATTATTCCTTAGATAAACATCAATCTAAACACAAAATGGTGAATTTGCGTTAGGCCATAAGTAGTAATATATTATATATAATGATTCAGGAGTAAAAGTCAATGCATGAATTATAATTTATTACTTCAATAAGTAGTCTTTTAAAAATATTAATATTTAAAATTTTAATGCAATTATTTACAAATTTATATTTAAAATTTAAAACTATAGAAGTTTAAATGATTATTTATGTGAACAGGGCAAAAATATAATTCTTCCTATACTGTGGTCGTTTGCATTTCATTTTCTTTCTAAAAATTTACTATATAATCTTCAGTGGTGAAACCAGGACTACTGAGAGAGAGAACTAAAACTGAGGAGTTAGAGGGCTGAGAGACTGAGGAGGACTGAGAATGACTGAGAGACTAAAAATTTACATGTCCGGCGACCCACATAAGAGTCATCAGCCCCCCTATCCTAACTGCCTCCACCATTGATAGTCTTCATACTCCCATGAAGATTTAGATTACTTGAATATATAATTGGTTAGTACTAAAATTAAAAATACAAATTAGAAATATTTTTACAAATTGTAATATTTTATATTTAAAAAACTTCATTTCATTTTAAAAACAATAAAAGCATTATTTTTAAAATAATTGAAATAAAGAAATAATTTATTATTCAAATAAAAAAAATTATATATTTTTTATTTCTTGTGTAGTTTCCCATCCCACAGTTGATAAAAAGGTTTTTATATTTAAAGGTTTTCGGCCCCACTTGTTATTTTTTACTGTAAATTTAAGCGGCGCCAGGTCCGAGTAAAATCCATTTCGTATTTAATTAGGCCTATTTTTTTAAGGATAAATGTGTTCATATTAAGGACAAAAATACATTTTTACCCTAATTTTTTATTTGCGTTCTATGATAAAATGTCAACTAAAATTTCAAATCATGGTACATAAAAAACTGAGTATACTAATTAAAAAAAAAACTGCAGAATTTATGATAAGGTTATTTATTGGAATTAAAAATTTTACAAGTCAATCATTTAAAAAAGAAATAAAGAAAAAAAAATTAAACCTATTTTTATGGCATGTGCAAGAAGTCTTAATCAATTATATAACAATGAAAAATTCCAAACTTTCAACAAAAAATAATGAATGCATTTTAATGAGCAAGTAAGGGTTTGTTTGTTGGAGTTAGGCTTAGCTATCACGTTTAATATGATTATAATAATTCTTATTTCTCAATATTTATAAAAGAAAATTTTCTACTAAGGAGTCAAAATTTTTATTTATTCACCTATTACTCAATGTCTTAAAACGCACAAAAAAAAGGTTTTAAAAGAAATAGTTTGTTTTATTAACCCATTTTATAAAATAAAAACTTTTTTATATAAAAGGAAAAACTAAAAAATTAAAAACAGAAATAGAATAGCTAAACACTTAAAAGACATACTAAATTCACACTCTAATATAAGAAATTAATAATAATTTATATTATCTTTATTTCATTTCAAGTGTCATATAAAAATAATGTATATAAACTAAAAAAAATGATTATCCATTATAAATTTTATAAAAAATTTATTATAATTTATCTAAATATTTTTTTATTTTTTTCTTTTCATTTATTTTTTTATTAATTAATTGGAGTTATATTTAAACTTTTCAATTAATATTTTTAAAATTTTTAAAAAAGATACTTGAAGTGAAATAATTTTTTTTATATGATATTTAAAATAAAACAGAGAAAATACTATTTATTATATAAATAAAAATAAAAATATATAAATTATTAATATATTAATTATATTTTCTTAAAATTTATAAAAAAAAAATGTGGCAATCTTTTTTCTATGGAGGATAATAAATTAGAATTAAGCAAATTTGAAAGCTTGAAGCGCCAACACGCACTTAATTAGTAAATAAATTAAGCATTGTTTTATTGAAACTACAACAGTAGTAGAGCGTGGGCTATCATTCATGGTCCGAGCCAACTATTCGTCAGTTTTGTTTGTTAAAGAAAGAGTTATGGCATGGAGAAGTCTATGGAATTTTTATTTTTATTTATTTTATTTTATTTTATCTACATATTGTTATTATTACTGTGACTTTTAATATAAATTTCGGCTAATTAATTGATGCGTTTTTATGATTATTATAATAAGATATTGAATTTGTAACAATACAGAATAACAAAGTACATTTATTTAAAAAACTGAAACATCAATTCATCCTTTTTCTTTTAATTTTTTTTTCTTTTAATGTTGACCCAGAAGCTGAAATTGTAGATTTTACTGTAAATTTTAGTTTAGGCATCCATTAATTTTTTTTTGACTTTCTAACTTTTTCCATTAATTTTTTTTATTGATCTCAGTTTTGCATATCATTTTATAATTTTTTTTAGAAAGTACATTTACTAAAAACAATGCCATTAAATGAAAAATAAAAAATAAAAATCATTTGTTAGCGAAACAAAAGCCTCATTACGGAAAGATGAGGTGCTGGCTATTGGCTAATATGCATTTAAAACTGGGTTAGTGTGTTAATGGGCCAGCATTATCTATTTATCTATCCATCTAAAAGTTATAAAATACAACCAGATGTAGTTTACTTGTTTGCAACCCCAATCTTCCACCGTTTCACGGCCATCGCATATTATAAAAATAATAATAAAAGCAATATTGGCATGTGACTGTAGATATGATGACAAGTGGGGTCCAGGAATAAGTAGGACTGTTGCTTCCTTTGATTATGTAACGTTGCTGTAAGCATCTTTAAGAGCTTTAAAGCAACAGAAGAGTTTGGAAAGATGCATCCTATATATATATAGCCTAAAAGGTCCTAAATTAAAAGTTTTTACAATATTTCTAGTTTCAATCCCACCAATTCAATCGCCGCGTGTGGGAACGCTCTCTCTCGTTTTTTTTTTTTTTAATTTCACTCTAACTAATATTTAAATTTAAAATTTTTAATTTTAAAAATGACTGTAATTGAAAATCTCTTTAGTTTTTTTTTATTAAATTGTTTAAGAAATTAACTGATTTGTTTTAATAAAATTGATCGGCATTGAATTAATTTGGTTTCGATCTACTTGTTCAACCCCATATATATATATATTTATACATCAAAATTCAATTGAGTTCAATGGATCATGAAATTGTGTGGGGTCACATGATCCTCCTCACCGGCAGTCAGAAAAAAAAATCCGATGAAGACGTGAAGGCGTGGAAAACTCAGCCCCCGTTGAAGGGGGCTGAGTTTCAGAAGATTTACAGCGAGGGGTAGACGAACCCCTCGCTGCAAATACATTTA